>BSDF01000003.1:26270812-27470812 GCA_027925045.1 Hypotaenidia okinawae
AAACAATGCAAACATGAACTTCGCCACCAGCAACCTAAGTACTCAGCTTGATCATAAAGGAAAGCACAGGCTGGAGTGCATGAATATTCTGAAGTGGGTGCAATGGTCTGCTAGGGAAAGCAACATGAAGTTTAGGTAGGTTTGGGGTTTTTTTGTTAACATAAGCAAAATTTGATATCACTGAAAACTAGCTGGACTTCAGCTGCTGAAGTGTGAAATCACAGCAGAAAGATTTAGTTTCTAAAAAAGCTCTAGGAAAACATGCATCTCTAGCACAGAGGAAGTCAGAAGGAAATCAGCTACAAAGAATGTCTGCTCTATTTCCTCTGAGACAAAGGTATTTCTATCTCCAGAAAAGGGGAAACAATCAGAGCCTGCCTTGGGCCCCAGCTCCCTCAGCCAGCACTTTTTTGGGTTTTATAATTTTCCTTTTTGTTGTTTTTGTTGGGATTTGAGTGATCTGGCACCACTATCAGTCTCCTTTTTAACTTATTATTTTTTTTTATTGAAAGAATCACTGAATCTACATTTAGCTAGTTATATGGCATTGGATTGCTTGGCCTTCTAATTGGAAAGTGTTCCTGTGTCCTGCAAATTCAAGTATTTTTTGTGTATATTTATCTGACTCACTTATTCTTGATTCAATCAAAAACAAGTTACAAAGAACATCAGCATCTTTTTAATGCTGACCATGCTGCAGTCTGAAGCACAGACCAGGAATCACAGTATTAGGTACAAACAGGCGCTCACCCCAAAGGCTTTACAATCATTGTATATAGGTGGAAACACACTGAGAGAGTATGGAGAGCAAAGCTATGCTGAAGATCTAACCAGAGTACAGTCAGTTTACTAAGTAAGCAGTTAGAAGCACAAGGATTTTAAACACTCCTGCCATTAGACATCAGATTTTTGTTCACAGTAAGTAAATTAATGTACCTTCATCTTACTGTCCCTCTTACTCGTACAGAGGCACAAGGCACAGCTGGCAAGCAGAAGGCTGGATCTGCACTGCTGATTATCCCATCAGCCTCTTTCTCCTCAGCTTTCTTCTCCACCTGCAGAATTCTGCTACTGCCCTGCACCCCCCTCAGCCCTGTAATGCCAGAGGACTTGCTGCTGCCTCAAAACTATGGATAGCCCTGGTAAAACAAGTTTACCACTATTTATTAGCTGGGGCTGTGCTTCTAGATGTGGCATGCCTCATTTGTAACGCTGGCATATTTCCATGATGATACCTATCTCCTTAGCAGCAAACCAGGGGCAAAGGGAGAAGACCATGCAACAGGCTCCTGTCCTGTTCAGTGTCTGGTTCCCAGCCTCAGGATGCAGCTTGCTGTGTAACCAGCAATCACAAGGCCCTCTCCTACACAATTTTGCATAACAGCTACACAGCAGGCCTCTATAATCTCTTTTGCCTGTGCCCCATGGGAGGGCCCACCTACACAAGATCTCTAGATGTTATCCATGCCTTTCACATAATCACAAGCTGCCTCAGCAGTTCTACCCATTACATTTAGTTTTATGCACAGACTGAGGAGATATTAATGGCTGGTAGGTGCAGAGTACTCTAAGTCAGCTGACATAAGAGCAATCTATAGATCATATGTATTAGAGTATGAAAAGTATTAATGTTAATCACATGCACATTACAATTATCGGGTGGCTGCTGACTATAAATCGTAAAAATTACATCTCAGCTATTTAACACCTGACATCCCTCTGATGTGATGTTATTCACTTTGATTTTCTCTGTTTCACTGAAATGCCTGAATAAGAGAATCCTCTGAAATGGTGTGAAAAGTAGCAGATTATGAAAGCCTAAGAAGGTTATGAAAGTACAAGTTTTCATTCTTGTTCTACTGCATTTTTCCAGTGTAGAAGGGAAAGTATCTAAACTTTGGAAAATCTTGTGGAAAGAGATGACACTGAAATAGACATGAAGCAGCTCAGGAAATAGCTTGGCTAGCAGACAGCTATACACTGAGGTTGCGCTGCATCCTAGACTGTCTTCATTAGCCGTGGCCACAAGTCATCATCGCAAACCTGTCTTGAGTTCTTACCGCCTGGTAGGGCATGGTTCAAGGTCAAGCAACTCCCCTCTTAGGGCTTGAATTTTCCTGCTGGAGAAAACACAGTAGATTTGCCTGAGGCCAAGCTGAAACATGAGCCAATAACAGGAAGCGAAGATGGTGGGAGAGCTTGGACTGAAGCCATGAGCCAACATGTAATTAGACACAAATAGCGCCACGTCAGTAAGCACTGCTGAAACCAACAAGTCAGCTCTGGCTGAAACCAACAGCCTGTGAGGTGTTATCAGGCAGTTATCTAGGCAGGTATTTTAACTGGAATCACATTATCATCCGAATTTTAATGCTGCATAAGGGAGGGGGCTGTTGCTTTTTCTTTGCAGTTCTTTGGATGTGACTGAATGAGACTCGATGAGATGGTTCTCCAGACGTTTCACTCTTGATACACTGACCCAAACCAGCAGGAACAGCTTTGGAGACAAGTTGGTTGGTCAAATATCCCCATGTGCTCTATTGATTTCATTGATCTGAAGACAGAGAGGGGTTCAAGTGGAAATTTTCAACAATGAAGTGCTCCAAAAGTATGTTTTGAAATTGCTACTCAGCCTGTTTAGATTTCCAGCAAACTCCCACAACCAGTCAACCACCAAAACTTTTGCGTAAGTGCTTTTCAACTCCTGATGGCCTGTGGACACCAACTCTGCTATTGGCACCCAGGTGCCCAAGTTGTTCACTGTCTAGTTATTGTCTTGGAACTAGAAAGTATCAGGAGTTTCTGCCTTAAAGGCATGAATGAACTTTGAAACAAGAACAAACTAAGTACATAGGCCTGAACAAGAAGGACAAATACGCTTGGACAGACATGTCAGGCTGAGCCCAATAAGCACCACAGCTGAACAGGAAACAGATGGGGAAGGAGTAAGAAAAAGAATGACATACACTGAACACCATGTGAAAGAAGAACACCCATGGATGAGTAAGGATGGCAAAAACCAGAAAGCACAACATTGAGAAGGAAATTAAATTGGGACGAGAGGTGGCCAATATGTTCCCAGAACACCACTGCCAGAGACAAAACCTAACCCCAGAAAGGGATGAGCAAATTAGAAGGAAAATATGGGTCAGCAGGAGATAGGGAAAACAAACAGATTGAATCTTTAAACCTTGTAACAATGCTGGCATTTGAAACTCACAAACTAAACAGAGCAGCCACCCTAGATCAGATAGCAATGGAGAACTCCTTCTGACTCCAAGCCCAGTTTGCAGGTTCAGTTCAGTCCTAAAAAACCCTTGCTGAGCATACTGAACATCTGCTTTGAGCTATTTCAGGCACAAGTAGTAGGTTTGAAGTGCAGTCCAAAATCTGCAGTCCCTCAGGAACAACTCTTGGTCTGCAAGACTCTCAGTCAGACACCTGCAGGGCTCTCCAACACAGGCAGTCCAAATCCAGGCAGAAAGCTGTTCTCCTACAGCTTTATAATTCAAGCCCAGAAAACTACCACCAACCTAGTCATAGCCAATGCTACTACGAAGTGCCAGATCTGGTAAACAAATTCCATCTCCTTAAGGGCATCTTGATAGGACTAGTAGCACCATACACACCTGTCCTCTGGGGTCTATGCATTCACTGCTGAGCAGAGGCAATTTCAAAAGCATGTTGATAAATTGGAGGGGCTGCAAATGTGTTTTGAGCACTGGGGAAAACACAATACAGTGACAGCCAGCAAGTTCAATCTATGAGGGTTTTCAAACAAAACAGTGAAAGACAAGTTGACTGATGCATGAAAGCTTTCAGGAAAGACACTGCCATGGATTGAAGGTCTCTTCGCTTTTAAGGACAAAATGATTGAGTCCTGTATGCAACCATGGGAGCCAGACCAAAATCAAATTAGATTGTAGGAGCACATTTTAATTGTGACGGTGACTAACCACTGTGGCAAAACGCCAAAGGAAATGGTGAGTTCCGCCACCTCTTGCTATTTGTTGTAACAAAGGTAGACACATTTCTGGGGAAGATGATTTTGGGAGACCAGGTAGAAGCTCACTACAGGTCTAAGTGATATTCTGCTATACGGAAGATCAGGCTAGCTGATCTAATAGTCCTTTGGGGCCTCAAAAATCTATCTGTGAATCCCTTCCCTCAGGTCTCATCACTCTATGCATGAACAGAAGAGGAACTCCAGTGCCCACTGCAAATTGTGTGTGCTTGCATAGCAGCACCAACAGCACTGCTGCTGCCATTTGCATCCTGCATCCAGGGCTGCCTTTAACAACCTAGACGCTGCCTGCAGTCCCCCTATCCCATACAAATGGGTAGATAAGTGCATTGCGTAGCACCCCAATATTTGGCCAGCCCCTGGGAGGGCCTGCAGCTCACAAGGTGCTCCCTCTGGAGGACCCGCCGGCCAACGGGGAGCTCATGGGTGAAATCAGAGATAAATCCTTCACATGAACCTCAAAGTAGTGCAAAGCCAGGGCCAAATACCTGGGCACAAGACCCTGGGTAAAAAATGGAGCGGAGGCTCTGAACCCTGACCATTAGCTCCTGACCTCCCTTTTCTCTCGCATAAATACACGTGGGCTCTTCACATCCACAAATCGCACAAAAAAGGACCGGCGGGATCGTCCTTTCCCGGACTAACTGTGCCCCGCTGACGGCGGGCTGAGACAGGCGCCCGAGGGCAGCCGTACACCGCGCTCCCGCCGCAGTAACGGGACCGGGCGGCGGCCGCTGGGCCGAGCGTGAACCGTGGGCCCGCCAGGGGGCAGCGCCGTGCCGCGCAGGCCGGGCCCTGGGCCGGGGCGGGGGCGCAGGCGGGTGGGCGCTCCCCGCAGTGCCGCCTGGCCGTCCCGCGCTGCTGGAGGGCGCCGGAGGCCGCGGCTGGCGTGGCGGGAGCGCGGCGCAGTGCTTTTCCTCCTCGAGCTAACTAACAAGTTGCCCAGCGGTTGTGGACACCGAGTGGGCACCTGTTTCTGGCGGGGATCTGTTCAGAGACCGAAAAGGAAACAGTGATGGGAGAGGGCAGCTCAGGAGCTGCATAAAAGCCCAACTGCAAATTCAGCCCTAATTTTTTAATTCAAGCCTAGCTTTTTTCTTTATTTTCCCCACTGAAAGGAAAAGTAGAGGCAGTGGAAGGCATGGGGTGGCAGAAGTGAAAATGGTGTCTCTGGTTTAAACCATGCTTGGGGCGTTTTAAAGTGATTTTGGGGCACGAACACATTAAGCTCACGAGGCGTTTGCTGCTGCTGCTTCATATTTGCACACATGGATAGGCGAGGAAAGGCTCCTGGGAGGAGAGTGACTGCGGCGCACGCTGATGTATGTTTGTGGAGAGTATCCGTGGGGAGACAAAAGTTGTAGATGTCTGACGCTTCGGCTTAGGAACTAGTGTGTTTCAGGAATTTTACTGTCCTTGTAAACTTGGAGTATTTGGAGCTTTCGTAAAACAACTGTTTGGTGAGCCAGACCCACTGTCTGTGTCACACTGAATTTATGCGCTAGGTGTTATTTCTGATCCCATAAATGCCAGTTCCAAAGTGCCTGCAAAGCTCTGCAACGCGATGGGGTTTTTGCTCTGCTCGCTCTGAATTCAGAAAAGCGTGCTATTTTAGTATAACATTAAATTTGGCCTTTATTTTTAGCTCATGCCGATAGCTAGGGAGACATACTGTGGCAGTGAAGGTTTTCAGCAGAAACATCCATCTCCTTCCAAAGCACTCTGTTGATTTCCAGAATTTGTACTTGATAGATTGCAGCACAAAAAGCAACGGGACACAGTCATGGTGGAAACTTCCTAATTGCTCAGAAAATGAAGCTTGTCTTCTCATTCTCTTTTTTCCCCCATGCTGTGTCTTTTGTATTCATTAACAACAAACTATCAGGAAATTAAGTTTAAATTTCAAATTGCTGCTCACTCAATACCTGCAAAACCCAGTCACTAGGTTTCTCACTGTTCCCCAGCGAGGCAAAGTGAGCTTTTTGGTGTTTTCATTTATCTTATGCAGTCAAATCCACATCTTCCTCCCCAAATCCTGCCTGGCTCTTTTTCCTACATAGGTAAAAAGCATGAGAAGAATGGACTCAGTTCTTTAATCTTGGAGTCCCTTATTTTTTTCAAATAAATTTTTTTTCTTCATTAAAAAAACAAACAGCAAAAAAATCCCCAAGCCCCCCATGCACACACAAAAAGCAAACTATAAGATTTGGATCAGGGTCTTAGGAGGATAAGAATCAGGAAGAAGTTTTGCTTCTTTCTGAGTTTTCCTGTATTGTAGTACTAAAGATTAGTATATATTCTGGCAAGTTTATAATCAACAAAATAATTCCTTTTAATGAATAATTTCTAATAGATGGCAGGTTACATTCCGTGTGCCTGAAAGGGAAATGGCAATAATTATTTTTAGAAGTTAATTCAGCAGGAAAATGCTATACTTCAACACCATAATTTGGGGTTTTTTTAAGATTTCTTGGTTATTTATTCCTGCTGACTTCAGTTTATATGGATTAAAGGACTACGCACAATATTTTCTAAATAATGGCTACTTCAGTTTTTATGGAATTGGTTGCAGATACAACATCACAAATGAGCAAAACCACAAAAAAAACCCCACTTACTTTAAGCAGTCTGAAGGGCTCTTCTGACTCTTATCTACTGCTGCTACCTACTCACTGTCTCTTTGACACTGAAACAGTTAAAAATGTCTGAAATACATTGACTGGGCCAAATTGCTCGCCAGTGCAATTCCACTGAGTATATCAGGGATGAATTTAGCACCATTTCGTCAGCATTATAAAAGCTACATTCAGTCATTAGCCAGTTGATAAATTATTCAGGAGATTTTCTTCCACAGCGGCCCATTAGGGACAAAGAAAATCCTTTTCCAATCAGTCATTGTCCCATCTTTACTTTTGGTACTAATTTATGAAAACACACCACAAGCAATTAGTAACACAGGCAGGCAGTCACCCATGGAGCATCCCTCCTCTGTGTGTGGGCGTAGGTGCAGCGAGAGCCCGTCCCACATCCCACATGAAACACAAGCAGCTCGGGGATTAAAGTCGGCCAAGCCAGTCAGCCCAACCTGTGCCTTCATTTACCGACTCTGCCTCCCAGCAAAGTTTGGCCTCATGAAAGCTGTGGAGTAACCCCACAGTGCCCAGCTGCTGGGCCTCTTGACAGTTCACTCAGCTCTGGCATCCGCTTTGGGGCTGCCAAATTGCCAATTAATGCCCTTCCTGACGGGGAGCTCTGGTGAGCACAGATGTATGCAGCAGCAAATCCGTGCATGCCCAAAGCGATAACTTCCAGTGCTGCTGACAGAGACCAGGGCTGAAGATGTGCAATGAAAACAAAACTGTACAGTGAAAACAAAACCAGTTTTTATTATGGTGCATCCATCTGCTCAGCAACCCCCAGCCCGTCGTTATAATAAATAGTGCTCATGATGAGCTTTTTCTGTTACAGAGTTTGTGACATGATTGGGCACTGGACACTGAGCATGGCACACATGGTTTTGGTGGCAGAGAGGAGTGTGTCATTGCCGCAGAATAGCTGCACTGGTCACTGTGGGCCATGCCAGTTAAAAGCACTCAGACATGCAGCTTTGAGTCCAAGTGCCAAAGTCCTGCACTGCTGATTCTCCTGCTTCCCCAAACTCTACAAATACCCATATTGTCTCAGCACCAGTTTATGGCAGCAATGTCGAAGTACCCAAGGCCTGAGTCCTTAGCTGCTTGAAGCTCTGTTAAACATCCAAATGCTTTGGGGATTTCCCACCAGGACAGTTATGCCTGTTGCCTTGTTATGTGTGCTCTGAGAATAGCCAGTGAGCACAGGATACATCCAGGAGAGACACAGAGGGTGTTTTCCCCATTCCTCACTCTCCAGTCATCAGCTCATGAATGACTACAGCAATGAGCTAAGCTGTGGGAGGTCTTAGCTAACATCCATCTTCCACTAGCTCTTTCAGAACAGGACATCAAATGTCAGTCTCCAATTTAAGAGAGAAATGCTTCTCCCAGTTGTCTCTGTCAAGTCTGTGGTGAACCACTGTTAATCCCTCCTCTGAGTGTTTTTGGGTTGTAGACATTTTTTAGATACTAATCAGAGGATGAGCAGAGATCAGGGTCTCTCAGCTGAATGTCCTGGACATGAGGCTATGGACTTATTGCCCTTGAAAGTAAATAGCTGATCATGCTGAGGTTTTGCCAACAGATCCTACCACGAGCATCTGAGACATGAAAGCTGCCAGGACAGAAATATTTATCATAGTCCAACAACAATGTAATGAAGGTGATTAAAGGTATTTTTCAATTTAACATCAAGAAAAACACCCAGAGAGCTACACTTCACTGTAATTACAGAGTTTTGTCTGGATCATTAAATGTGGGTCTGCCATGTAAATTAATGTTGAATTGGTACAATAGAATCATAGAGTTTATCTTTTCCTTAGTTATGTTGTCTCATGGTGTCTCTAAAAGGGGACGGAAAGTTTTCCATCTGCCTAGCATGCATGTTGGGAAAGTGACCCGCAGAAAATGGAAAAAAATCAGAACTATTCTGGAGTTCAGAAGTGCAGCAACTTGTAGGTCAAACATTCACATCCACCTGACATTTTAGGAGAACTCTTTTAAAATGTGGGGAAGAATTACAGAAGTTTTGAGCAGGCATAGAGGGAAGTATGCACTGTGCTAAAATTACCTTCATAAAATGTCATTAATTTTATCTCTTCTTGAATTGTATAATTCTTTTCATATAGTGTCACCACAAGATGAGTACCTGGCCTGTTCTCTCTTACAGCGGAAGAACAAGCAAAACCAACAGTTGGGATACCTCTGTCATACCAGTTTGGGCTCGTTGCATCAGGACCCAAAAGATAATGCCAAACTCTGCAGCAGAATACTTGCTGCTCTGTCACACGGGTGAAACTAATTCACGTTAGGAGGTAGAGTTACACACTCATAAAGCCAATAACCATGCCAAGGCTTTGACGCGTCATATAAAAATTCAGTATTGGTTTTCACTCCCCTTCAGTTCTGCCTCACTTAAAAAATTCCCCTCTCGGATTTGTTCTCTCCAATCCCATCCAACACAAATTCTTTGCAATATAGGGGAGCACACGGCACAGTCCTCTCCAAACCCAGATGATATTTAAATAAGCTTCATCTATTTGCTTATTTAAAGCAGGATGACAGGAGAGATAGCCGAGCTCCACCTTGATGTTATAATAAACTCGAACTTAGTGATATGTGCAGGGGATGGATTTATGCTGTTGACAGATTCTAGGCTTCAACAATGAATGTGTTAGAGGGGATGTAAATGCAAATGGCCACATGAGTGCTCCTATGCTCTAATACTAATCACTTCCACATTTAACTCTTACTTTTCTCTACGTAACCTCCATGGTTTTTGCAGGAAGCTTATGGCCATTCAAACTGCATGCATCTATTCACCAGATCAAAGGGGTTTTGGAATGATAAGCACCTCTTCCAAAAAACAAGTAAGCAACCAACCAAACAAACAAAAAACAACTTAACTTTCAGAAATATCCATTGGAAGTACTGTCTAATACGTGTTTGACCAAAATCCTGACTAAATGAAAACCAACACGGGGTAAAAATCAGTCTGAGAAATGTCAACCTGTATCTCCTGTGTTGATACAGATGGATTTACACTCTTATTTATATTTTTTTAACCATGTCCAAAAAACTTCAATCAGAAACTCACACCTATGATGACAACCTAAATTTTTGCCGACAGGTAGCATTGGTTTTCCCCCACTTCACCAGCTCTTGTCTGTCTCCCCTTCTGCAGAAGCACACAGCAGCCCTTAGTGCCTGCTCTCAGCCCAACTTCCAGAGCGTGGGTGTTTCGATGCTGGCTTGCAATGAGACAAAAAAATCCCAGAGGAGCATTGCTTAAAACAAAACATAAATTCTGAGTTACAGAAGACCTGTTAAAAGCAGTAGGAAGAGGGGAAATCCTGATCTCTTAACGTTATAATTGCCCATTGAAATATGACTCAGTTCTTATCAAGATAAACACGTAGAGCCATGCTGACAGAGTGGTAGGAAATGCTAAGCTACTCCAGCTTCCAAGAAGAGCCTAACACACCCACCTCACACACTGCTGCATGCAGCAAAGCACAACCCCTTCCCAAAGCCCGTCTCCTGTGAGCAGGCATTGGCATGGCTGGACTTTTGAGGAAGGAAATGACCTTGCCTATTAGGGGGCAAGGTCGCAGACAAAGCAGCAGCTGCAGTTTTGGAGAGGAAGTACCAAGCATGCAGCTGGTGTTACCTTTTCTCTTCTTGGTTCTTGCAGTAAGGGAAACAGAAGCCAGACATGGTGAGGGGAGCATCTTGCCCCGCTGCAAAGCAGTTCTTACAGTTCAGATGTCTGCCACAGCTCCTAACAGCTTAAATGAAATTACAGACACAAGGGGCTTGACCTTGCATGAAACTGGTACACAGTGTTGTGAGGAAAAACTGTGAGGGAAGGACAGACAGAGCTGCCCACCCAACTGCAGCTTGGCAGGCAGCAAATGCATGTACCTGCCAGCTGATGCCGGGTGCCCTGAGTTTCCAGCCCAGCTTACTGCCTCTTCCAGCACAGTTTACTGCCTCATTCACCTCTTGTGTTCAGGCAGCCTTGCCTCTCGACCCGTCCTTATGCCTTGTAGTCTGGAGGGAGGAAATGCAAACACAAGGCTTTTTCCATTTTCTCTGGGATCGGTAGTCAGATCAGCATTATGATTTGAGGGACTGTGGTTTGTACAGCCTCTGCTTGGGAGCTGTTAGTTGTCAAAATACAAAACACATCTTGGGCTCTATTTGCCCTTGATCTTGAAACCACTGGTGTTATTTTCAGCTTCCCCTAGAGACATTGCAGCTAATGCGAGGTTTTCTTTTGTCCTAAAAGAAGAGAGAAAGAGATTGAATGCCAAGACTCCAGAAAAGGAAGCTTGAAAGAAAGGAAAAAAGTCACAAATTTCACAACACCCTTGATAAGCCTCAGAGCGCTGCCTATCATGCAATAGCCTTGCAGTCCTTGCTGAGTTGTTGTGTAAAGACTCACAGAAGAAAAAGAACTTGGTTTTGCAACACCCAAGTTACAAAAAGCCAACCTTTCAAAGCAAAACAGGAAGCCAGCTCTCCGCGCCGTCTACCTGACCCGCGGCAATGAAACCATCAGTAAAGCGCTGCTCAGCATTCACTCAGTGAAAACCCTCTCACAAAAAGAAGTTTCCAGTGACCCCCAAAACATCGCTACTGTTAGTTTGGGGTTCTTTTAATTCTTTTTCATTATGTTTTGATTTTCTTATTTGGGATAGATTTAATTTGAAAGATTTTTTACAGGCTATGAGGAAGTCTATTAAATCATGACATTACACTTCCTAGTTCTTAATGCATTCCCCTTTATAAACCATGAAACCTCAAAGCAGGCTCTGTCTCTCTGTTACAGAGAGAGGGGGAGGTAAATCAGATTGCCCCAAGCAAGACCAGGGAGTCGATGATTAGGACCCTGGACCTCAGCATGTAGCTCAGCCCCAGGTAGGGATGGTTTTGGTGGAGGGTGGTCCATTGTGGCAGGCTTGGAAGACAGCATTTTGAGCTTCAGCCAGAGTCTGCTGGGAAGGCACAGTTCTCTACACAATTAGGAAAAGGGTTCTGGGTTACTGACAGTTAAACCAAAGTTATAACACAGAGGGTAAAATTGCAATTTTGTTAACCTTGGCTGTTTCAGAAGGATGGCATCAACGTGGTGCTAGTGTATAACAAAGGTTCAGTCACCTTGATAAAGCTCAAAGAGTTCACAGCTTGCCCAGCTTTAGAATTTCAGGGACTGTTGTTTGTGCAAACTCTACTCGGAAGCGTTTTGCCCTCAAAAGTTGGAAAATATCCTTCAGACTGAGACTTCAGACACTGTGTTTGCTTGCCTGCAGCACAGTCTTGGATACTCTTTGTGTGACCCAGCGTTTCAAAGCAGCGTATGCATCATTCTGCCTGGAAAGCAAAGCAGAGTTGCAGAGTGCTAGGAGCTGGACAGTGTCAGGAGAGCAAGAACTCAGTATCTGAACAACTGTATCACGCCCTCTGTGATTGAGTAATGGAGTTGAAACAGCTAGCGAGGCTGCTGTCTTATCAGGAGCTCTTCATAACAGGCAAGGGAGAAGAGAAAAATACTTCACTTTAGGTTTTATTTAGCTCTAGCATTTCTTCCTCTAACTCCAGTGGCCTGATCAACACTCAAAATTGTGCACTGAGCTATTGTCACTGTTGCAGAGTATTTCAAGGTAGCGAATGCTTTGCATTAAGACATTTTGCATAGTCTATAATTCCTTGGCCAGGGACACCACCCCCTCCCCCAACTAGCCTCCTTGTCTAGAATACTGCATTCAGCGTAAATTAAATTTCTCTTAACTCTTTTTCACAGCATTGTAGCATAATGGTAGAAAAGGCTGTAAAGCACCTCTTGTTTTTTCAATTTCTCACCATCCCTGCTGTAAATTTCCACATGGCCAGCCTGGACCCCAGCACCCTGAGTACTGATATTTATTTAAAATGTCGTATATGCTCACAGAAGAAATTGCATTTGCTCTTGATGGAAATAATGCTCATGGGTATAGGGAAATCGCTTTCTGAAGCTTTCTAAGGTTATTTATGGCAATATCATTCAGCTTCAGCAATTAATTGCGTTGCTCAGTATGATGCAGTTGCCATGACTTAGCAACTGTTTGCATTCTGGTCGCAGGGTAGAAATCTTAAACAGGTACCCTGGGGGAGGCCAAGATTCCTGACCTTAACTGTAGGTGGCATTCTTCATCTTTTCATCTGAATTATTGCTTAAGAAACAGACAAATGAGTAATTTTCATATACCCTTGATTAATGTTATCAGCCCTCTCCTAAGTTTAATTAAATTGTACTTTCAGTTGGAAGGAATCCATGTTCATAAAATCTGAAGTTGCATAACCGTGTTACCTGGAAAGATTAAAACAATATTCTGCTGTTCTTGCCCTAGAAGCTAAGGAAATGACATGCATTTGAGTGATCTGGAGCGTTTCCAGAGAAATTCTTCCATCATGTGCTATGAAGAAGAAAAAACTGTAATGCCCAAAGGTTTATCCATGGTCTAGAGACCCTTTGCAATTTCCTTGCAGCAATAGTGAGTAAATCCAACTACATTTTAAAATATCAGTGTTATCTCTAGAGAAATCTTAAATAATTCCTTTAGTAAAGGGATTTTGGCATGCCCAGAATTTCTCATGTGTACTTGGTTATCTAAGACAACTCTGCACTCTTCCAGCAGCTTTAGAAAGGTTACAAGGGAAAAAAAAAAAGGAAGGAATTTTTCTTCTTCAGCTTAGCAAAAAATTCAGCAAGCTTGAAAAAGAGAACTTGAATCATACCAGGCTAAAGCCAGACTGAGCTACAAGCAAGCAAGTTATCGTTGAGTATCCCATGCAGCTCCGAGTACATTTTGCTCTCTAAGCTTTTCCAGCCCTGATCCTTCCTTTGATGTAATGCCATCACTGGTATCAGATTATGTGCATCCTTCGTGATGCAGGCAAACATCCACAGAGGAGCAGACTAAGGACACAGGGTTCATCTACGCTTGTGACATGGGAGGGTAGACAGCTTCTAATCCTGCAAATAAATCTTCCAAAGAGAAATGCAATTCAACTAAATTATTCATTTCCCTTCTCAGTTTAATCAACGATTAAACTAAAAGAATTACGTACTTGGGTCAGATAACTGAAAACAGATGGCTAAGATTCGTTTTGTTCATCAGAGAAATTGGTAGGTCAAAGGCAACAAGTCCCTCAAAATGTAGGCTTTCTTTATTAAAAAAAAAAAACCCATAAAACAACCCAAAACTTAGTTTATGGGTGACTCATTTTCTTTTAATACTTTTATTTCTGTCCTGATAGTGAGGTGCAGTCAGAGCTGTTAAATGAGCTGTTTATCCACGTGGCTGAGAGGATTGCAGGAAACATTTCAGAGAGATTCATTAATTTTTCCACATTTTTTCCTTTGTGAAATGTGTTAGCAAAATATTAACTTTAGCCTTCTATGTGACAGAGTTAAGACCAAATGCTTCAGTCTTATCCAAGGGGGAACACTCAGATCAATTCTGGAAAGTTTAATTTCTTCAGTGGCAGTTTGGGGCCCAATGCAAACAAAACAAAATTTAGCTGCAGAACTATTTTTGACCAGTTCTAAAAATTGCTACTTTCTATTTCTACAGCATTTACCAGCAACAAACCTGAAAGAATATGAATTTCTACACAAGTTTTGCTGGGTGGAAGTGCTGTTGTGTTTCCACTGTAGAAAAAGAAGTGATTGAAAGATAAAAAAGATTTGGCAACGCCCTTTACAGGAACTGTGCCTGAATTTTACTTTACCTTGTGCAGATTTTCTGAAGACAGTGAAGGGCGACTAAGGGTACCGTGCTTCTCTCTTCCCGCTGTCTCCCATCATCACTGCTTGGGTCTGTGTGCCTTCACTGGTAAATGACAGAGAAAAAGATGTGCTGAGCCTCATGTTTCCCATTCACAGGGTTTCTGGGTTCAGCCTTATCTGATCAGAGCAGAAAAATAGATCAGTCTCCATGAGAAAACTGTAAAAGGTATGAAAATCCTGTATTATACTGGATAATACACTTAGATACACTTTTTTAGGGTACCTGATAGGGAATAAATGAAAAGGTACTACTGTGCTTGGCTTTGGTTTATAATTATTAGAATATGGGGAAAATACTATTAATTTATTGGTTTTCCTGTTTGTTATCTGCTAAGTAAAACATTATTATCTGAAAACTTAAATGATCTGCCCATGATGTCCAGCCTCAATGCATGTCACGAAAGGAACCATGTCCACTGGCACCAGGTGAAGGTCTGGGCTGCTGCTTTGTGGGAAGCACATGGACATGCACTGTAAGAGTGAAGGCTGTTGAAGCCAACCCCAGGTTTGCCGTTCATTACCATAAAATGGCAAAATAGTTCACTAATATTAACAGAATTTTTGATTGTTTAGCCATAGTAGGTGGATAGAAGATGCATTACTAAAGCTGGCTCTGTACACCTGTGAATAGATCATAGTGCAACGTGCTGACTGAGTCAAAACTTCAAGCTACAACGTGGTCCCTAAAGACATGAAACATAAAATTGTGGAACACAACCCTCCTTAAGCTGATGGATGATTTAAATCTCAGCCTTACTTACCTGAGTTTTGGAAAGGGTCAGCATAACAAGTTCCTGCGTTTTGGGGGTTTGTTTTTTAAAGTAAACAGATGTTGATGAGGTCTTCTGTAGCACCGCTAATGAAGATGAACAGCCATATACCGCATGAGGAAACACCAAGGTTATATAAAGTCAACCTCTAGTATGTTTTACAGTTCGCTTTATGTGCTCAGATCTGGAAAATATATTTCACAGTGACAGTTTAACTAGAATACTTAGGCCAAAGCATGCAGCAGGTTTCTACGTTTCATTTTGGGTAGAGATGGAAAAGAAAACAGCTTTGTTTTTTCTAAACATTAGCCATTTTGGTATTAACTAAATCATAGAATTCGGGCTGTTTCAGATACACATACATGTCTCCAGATGATATCACATATATTACAACTCTGCAGCAAAACTGAGGGTAGCAGCACTGCAGCCACGGGGATCATAAGCAGAATTATCTTTAATTAATGGGCAGCTCTGAGACTCTACCTTGATAGGTTTAAAATTGCCCCCGTGTCTTTTCCATGAACTGATACAAGGTCGAACTCACGTTGACATAAACATGAGTAAGACCAAGGGAAAATCTTGCCTTACTGGGTATGGTTATCCCCACCTCAGTCATATCCCTTGAAGGTGTGGGGACCAATTTCCCAGGCTGATTAAATGGTTGTAAAACCTCTCCATGCTGTGCATGGTGAAATGGAGAAGAGATGGTCATGGAGCAGCCCAAGGTCTGAACTAACACTTCAAGGCAGTTGCACTGCATGTTTTGTGCTGTGGCATCCGATACTGACAGGCGGTCGTAGGAATTAGTTTCACAAATCCCTTTTCTCAAGTTTAACTAATAAAGTGATTTGGCTAAACTGAAGAACATCATATAATCTGGAGAGAAACATTCAGAAGTGAAATCCTCATCACATTAGGAATTTAATGATCAGAAGTTTCAGGGGACCCACCCGGACCAGGTCTTTGCAAACTCGGCAGTCTTTTTTCAGATTTGGTGCTTTGGAAGAGTACCACGGAAAAATAAGTCCATGATTCTTCTGGTATCATGTGGACAGTGTGTAGGCACATTTTCCCATACCATAAGAACAGATAGTACATTTTCCCACTCCCCTAGACACTGAGTTGGTGCTGAATGACTAATGCATCTGTTTGGACTGTCAAAATGCAGTTTGTAAACTCGGTGCATCATTTATCCTAAGTACATCACAGCAAACCATACAGTCCAAGGAACACAGTTCCTTTTCCCTTGAAATCATGCTTAAGAGCATTCTGTGGTCTCTCAAGGTCAAGAAAAAGATGGAATACTTAGTAATGAGAAGTGGTTCACTCTGAGGCATTGCTCAATAATTTACTTGAAACTTCCGTGTGGCTTTATCTGTGCTTCCCCTCCCTCTCCACAATCTTTTGTGTTGTTTTCTTTCCCCATCAGGATGCACAGTGCAGACCCTAGGGCTGCCCATTCAGCATTCGTGCTGTGGGCAGTGGTAGCTTGGCAGAGCTGCCGGAGGGACCCATGCACTTCATTATTCTATAAAGTGTCTGATTCATGGGAAATATTCTGCAGAACCCTGGCAGGAATTAGGGAAACAACCCAAAATTATTTGCCTTTTCTGTACAATTTCTCGAGTTTGGAATTTGTCACCAGATAAAAGAAGCAGACTTCACAAGGTTGCCATCAAACATAAGGAAAAGTTGGGTTTTGTAGGAGATACAGGGTCAGGTTAAGTATGACCCATATGCAGCATCAGCAAACATTTTCCTTACAGTCTCGTCCTCACCAATTAATTTCCAAAATAAACTGCAGTGATTGTGTCACTACGAAAACAATCATTCCCCTGACTCCCCAGTGCTGATAAACTTTCTAACATACAAGGAACAAGGGGTGTTCAGGCAAAACCAATCAGTGTTTTCTCTCATAACACTGATGAATAACAGCAAAGAGAAAGAAAATATTTATGAAGCGTCAGTGGAGACCAACCTGACCGATGTAGGAGACAAAAGGTGGAGCAAGGAACAGTGCATGTGTCGCATGGGGACATGGAAGTGTGATCAACAGCATTGGCTTGAAGGTGGAAGACCACCAAGGCACCCTTGAAAACTTACGCCTGTCTCACAGCTCAGTGATGAACAGGACGGTTGCAGAATTAAAAATGTTGTACCTTCCTTACACTGTTTTAAGTTTTTTAGCCATTTTACAGAAAAACAGTGATAGTGTCATTCAACATCATCTTCTGCATGTTTGTTTTGCATAACATCTTATATGCAATTCATTAAAGTTTGAAGAACTTGGCAATAAGTGCTTTCAAATGCTTTCTTCAGAGTCACACGCCGGAAGTACTATTTTCTCCCTTGAACAACAACTTTAAAATGTCTTTGAAACAGCTTATATAATATGCAGTTCTGAATGCTTTGATTAATGAAACCCCAAGGGATATGGAGTTGAGCTCATATCACAGGAGCCATTTTAACTCCCAGAAACTTGCTATCTTATAGGAATTAATATGGAAACACAAACATTCTTTGCAGCGAGTTCAGTAGGAGCATTTCCCTTTTATCATCACTGGAATACCCTAATATCTGCTGGTCAACTCAGGAGCGTGAGATTTCTACAGGATGGAAACTGTATTTTTGAAGGATGGAAGATGCTTGTTCATCTATCTCAGGAGCTAGTCTGAACTAGCTAGTCTGAATCTGGATAATATTGCTGGCTAGAAAGGAAGGTCCTTGGAGCCCTAGCAGAAAGATGAATGTCAGGTTCAGATTTATCAACACAGCACTGTAAAATCATGCATTTCAAGTCCTCTGGAAGGAGAAAAGGCCCATCTATGTCAATGCCTTTCTGTTCATCAATAGAAAAATTAAAAATTAAGAAATGAGAGAAGTGTTTTCACTGAAGTTATGATTTGAAAAACCTACTGACAACAGCTCCTATATTGTTTTACTCCTCTTTCAGTAATTATCAATCAGCCTAAAAAGAGATGATGGCCACAGTTTTGTCACAAGAATCAAAAACAGCTGCAGCTGAGAAACAGTAAGAAAAATAAATTACAATAAATGCATTAATTTCCAGTTATAGTAGTGTACACTTATTTCCACTATTCATCTGTTGAAGCCTAGAATTATATAATTAGGTGCAACTGAATCAGAAATAAAAGAGGCAGATAATCTTTATGTGAACAAAAAATACAGCTAACTTTGTCCCAGTGTTACAAGGATTGTCCACGGCAAAATTCTCTAACCAGTGTAAGAAGAGCAAATCTAAATACCCAAAAGTAAATAAAGCTTTAGCGAAAGCGTGCGGTGGAAAAGAACACAGGGAAGAAAATTCAGGAAAAATGCAGTAAAGGGACATAGCTAAAACAAGTGGGACAGAAGAAAAATAAAGAGGGAAAATGCCATTTAAAAAAACAGAGCACGAAATATAATATCCCACCTTCATTGAAAACGAATCTAATGTCTACTTCTTTTATGCCTGGAAGTGTAAACACTCTGACTAAACCATGGCGGCTTCCAAAGAACATTGCCAACATAAATACCGCCAGGAAACGCGAGCTGTGCACAGCACTTTCCCCGTAGTTAATTCTGCTGTTCTGACTTTCACAGGCACAAAACACTCTACACGTCGTTGGGTGACACTACACCCGAACAAGGTGCATTGAGCAAAGCGCCGTTTGTGTCATCTCTGGGCATGTGGAGGGCTGCTCGGCAAGGTGAGAGATACACCCATCATGGGGCTCCTCTCCTTGTGGTGCCCACCATCCACACACCTGCCCGCTCCCTCATTGCTGGTCATTAAGCTATTCGAACGAGGTATCTTTCAAATTTGGCATTTTATCTGTGAACTGCTGAAAACCTACCCTGCATCATACGTTGTACCGGTGTCCCTTCACAGCTAAGGATAATCTCCTAGCTGCACCTTCAACAGCTGGAGTCTGCGCTAACTGCGTGACCCGTTTCCCTAGCATCCATCCACATGTGGTTGCAACAAACTGCCTGTGGTCAAGCTTCCCTACTGATTTCAGCATTTTATTATAAAATACCAGAGTGTGAGAACCACTGGGAAATGTGAGGAATTTAAACAGATCTTTCCCACAGTGGTTAGAAGTGGCGTGGTCACCGAAGGTGGTGGACTACATGGAAGTCCTGCCCAGTGGGGCAGAGCTACCACCCCCTGCATGCCGTCACCCTCTGAAGGCTTTCTGGCTCTGTCAATATCCATTTGTTTGGTGAGTGCTGCCCCTTGCTAAGCAAGGAGTTGGAGAGATGGACAAGTAGTTCTTACAGTTTGTAGACTCTGCGTAGGGTCCACAACACTCAGCTGGTGTACTGCACAGCACTTCTTCCTGGGACTGGCTTTGTTTGATGCTGACAACAGTTTATTTATCCTCACTTGCATGAGGAGTGAGATAAACTGAAAAAGACCGAAGTTGAGATACTCGTCAACAAAAACTTTCCCATGGCTGGCATGTGCTCAGTGCCAGCAGCGTGTCCAGCAGCATCTGTGAGTCAATCAATGCCCACCACTGCTGCTGGGACAAGATTGAGCATATAGAAGGTTGCTTTGGGTTTAGAAGAGCATTGAGCTTGGATAAAAGTCACCTTTCTTTTCCATTTTTCCCTGTCTAAAAATACCCTGTTTTCAGAAAATTGCTATGGCTCCTCCACACCCTCAAGACACTCAGAATTATGATTATATGGGGGGAGAGAGATGAAATACTTTTGTATCATGTTTTCATTGATTTAAAGAAAACCTTGCATGTCATGGCTTTGCCTTGAATATTATTCCTTTGATGTAGGAAAGAAAGGTAATATCAAACTTGTACTCTTTTCATGGATGACTCTAATGTATACTGAATTTGGGTCAGGAACAAACATTTCTCCCCTTTTTCTTGCCTCACCAATTAATTTTGCAATGAAATGACAACATTGACCTTATTAAATTTTCTGGGTTTGTGGCACAGATTCTTTTACAACTAAAAGTATGAGTTAAAATAAACATATCTTGGCTTGATCACTGTCTTCTATATATTTTAAAACATAGTTTATGGAGATACTCACTGAACCAAAAATACATAGTGAGCCATGGAACTCTCAAAGCTATTTTTCCCATAGTCTAGAATCTGGAAGTTAGTCCAATCTGGGAAACGCTTAGATACAGCATGCATGTAGGTCATAAGCATGACTCTCCATGATGACCTTTTAAGGTTCACATCCTCTTCAATATTTTCTTATTCAAGAAGCAATGTTCAGATGCCTCAGCTCTTGCAACGAGGTAGCAGATTACTGTTGACAACTGCTACTCATGCAATTGCAATTCCAATTGCTGTAGTCCCTGTAGTCCGAGTTTTGACCCCGTAAGACTGATTTTCTGTGTTATGAGTAAATCAAGTAATTATTTGATGTTAAATGTGTAAAGGTGGGCATTAGATTTTAAACAAAGTGCAAAAGTGTCCTCAAGTAGCATAAAAATATAAAGAAAAAACAGACAATGGCACAATTTTCAACTAATAACTTCGTAGAAATTAAGTTCAGCTCATGTTTAAAATTTGTGCAGACGTTGACTTGAGTGACTTTTAAAGCTGAAAACCAGAGGGTGGGGTACACTGCAGTTTGCATTTGAGTAGAGACCAGAAATTTTTATGACGGAGAAGACAAACAGAAAACCTGTCTTGGGTACCTCAGGAGAGGACTGGCCAGCCTGTCACTAAATACAAACACTGGCAAAGAGTTTCCCAGCACGTTAGAATTATTTTCTTGTTTTTTCCTATGCCCTATCTTGAGAATGAACAAAAGGCAACAGGATGACATGTTAATAACTATCAAGTGCTGATGTTCTGAACATACCAAACTTCTGAACATTAGAATTAAAATGCATGCATGCATAGATGGATGTTCTTAAGTGTAAAAATAGAGCGCAGAATTAAACCATGACACACTATGCATCTTCTGGGCAATTTTAGGAGAAGGAACATCAAGATCCATGACTTTTTTCTCTATATCATAAGAGATAGGAACATTTAATGAATTTTTACTCTTCTTACTTTGTTGTTTTCTTTTACTACTTTTGTTTTAGTTGACTACTTTCATGTTTCATTAATTAATAGGTATTACTCATCATTTTGCTGCTTTGGTTTTGGCAGGACACTGTAGACCTTCATAAAAAGAAGACCTATTTGAAAAGAAGCATGCTGGTTTAAGTCAGAAATTCAAGAGGGTTAGAGTAATGGTCTCCGGGTACCAAATTCCAAATCTTTCTGCCTGCCCTCCATGAAAAATTAGTTGTTGCTACTTTCTCCGTTCCAAGCTGTCTGACAATAGGGACTTACAACAGTGAAAATGCAGAGTAAACACTCCTGAGAGTGCTTGAGACAAAAACAAGCCGTGTCTCAAATGGAAAACTTAAAAAGACATTTTTAATGGCAGAGATTTTGCAAAAAGTTTGCTCTTACAGGCCAATAGCTCAGTAGCATTTTCAAGATGAGGAAATCCTTTCTCTACAATGGATACTTTGTCATGCCAACAGACAGATCCAAAATTGTGTTGTGACTCATTCATAAGGCATTCAAACATTTTTATTTTCTTCAAATGTCTGGAGTTTGAATCATCCAAATCTCCATCAAAAGCAGCAGCAACCAAGCACTTTCTCATTTCAGATGGGATGTTTTGAGAACGGGCTATGCCTTTCACCAGCCAGTGCGGACGCGTGTGGCATTTAAAGGTCGGTACCAGCAGTCAGCAGTGCTTGGTGGGCCGCTTACCAACTTGTCTCTACAGATATTTCCCTCTAATAGAGCCTTTCAGAAAAGAAAAGTACTTTGGCTGTGCTAAGGTATGTGTACATCATAATGACTTTGTACAAGCTACATACCGTTGAAATTAATCTGTTTAGACAAGTTCCTCATCTGATTCACAGCTTAAATAATATACCCTGAAAAGGTTTTCATGGGGTTTTATTAATTTCCTGTGTTGCTTCTATTCCAGTATTGCTGATGTCAGTTGTTTTAGATGAACACAGGAACAGCAAAGGTCTTTGTCACTGACATTCACAAAACTTCACGAAATGATTTTATTCCCTGGTACACTTTATATTGTAGAAAGCACCAACAATGAGTTCACAGCGGGGTTAAAGAATTAGTGCACAGATATTTTAAGTCAGTGTCCACTTGTGAAATCTCAGCAATCATCTGCGAGGGTTTTTTTAATTCCTAAGAAAATCTATCATGTTTGTTTTCTTTCCTGTTTTGATTAGCTGCTGCACCATTCATTACTGAGCTCCGACTGTCAGCAGTAGGAAATGGAGCCATAGGTGGAGAAAGTTCATTTTGGTGTCTTCTCCCCCCACCCCTCTTTATTTTTAATCTGAGAGTGTTGGGGGCTTGATAATAAATTTAATTACTACACACAGTGCATTTAAAATGGATATGAGAAGTACTATATGGGGTAAAGGATCAAGAGTTTTACTGTTTCCATTGAGTGTAAGCCATGCCATGCCATTTACTGATCGGGAATTTACTGATGAGTGCAATTTACTTCGCGTCACAGAGAAAAACAATTCAGCTCCCCTAGTTTGAACCAAATCCATATTGAAGTAACTGGTAGGGTTGTTAATGGGACACAGTTAACCAGTGACCACTGAACTGTAGCTTCAGGATGGATATTGATAATGCAAAAGATACACCCCAGTACCGGGTATTTATGAAATGTTAATAAACACCTGAAAATTTCCTTATCTATTTCTTGCAGGATTGTGATCACTGACGCTTACACCCCAAGGTCTTACCACCAGCTGCAAATCGTTATGCTTCCCTATAGACCATCCCCCTTCTCCCAAACTCAGAGTAACTATCAGTGATCAAGACCTGTGAAGTACGTAGGTTCTGCTTACAAGTGAATTAAAGCAAATTAGGTAGGATGTTACGAGTCATTCACTTGGCTGTCACTGAAATCAAACATAGCACCTCAGATTGCAGACTCTGATCCTACAGGCTGCTGCAAACGCCTGTCCGACTGTCTGATTTTACCACAAGGAGCAAACACAAATAGAATAATGGGAGCCACGCACACGTAGGAATGTAGGCTAGATTGACACTTCACGTCTTGAAAGTCAGCATATTGAAACAAAAGTATCCAACAGGTTCATTTGACCTTGTCGATTACTTTGACTTTATTTTAATGATAACTCAGTTTTTAGCACTGTTGCAGTTTTCTACCCTGTCCAACTGAAAATGGGAGTGATTGACCGACTTTGGTGGGAGTCTGGCCTCCAGCCAGGCCTGAACCACCACAAGCACTTCATTGCAATAGGGGTTCAGCTGCTATTTGCTTCAAGCTTTAGGAACTGTTTAAAATTACCTAGAACTACACCGTGGGTTTTTATTTTTATTTTTACAAAAATAGGTTAAATATTTGGTTAGAAACAAGTCAGTTCACAAAGTTTTAATAAGCACACACAAAGTTTAATCTGTAGCAATACAAAACAGTACAGCTGCCCGCACAGCCTGGCAGCTAATATATTTCAAACTCACTGGTGGCACAGAAAGGCATACCTGAGATTCCAAGCCTCAGCTTTTAAAGATTTCCGAGCACTCAGCCTTAAAAAGCCTTATGAATAGAAAATACAGGCTTTCCACATCCTTAGTACCTGCTTTTGACTTTTTCAAAGCAGACACTCAAATGCTCTGAAGATTGGTGTGCACAATTGTTGGTTAATTGAACACATATACCATGGCTCGTATGCCACGCAGCAGACTGCATTTCCAAATATGATGTGTATCTAATTGTAGCAAGATTTTGAAGGTGCTAAATATATAATTACGTATTTTACAATCTAAAATTAGAACTTTCTTTTCCTGTTTTCTGTCAGTTATAATGGGCTTTAAAAAACTTTAATCTCCACATAGTAGTTCTACAACATTTGTTTCACCATCGGCTAAAATGTTTCAGAGAAATGCTCTACCTTTTTCTACATCAAGCTATTAATCCAGCAGAATTACCTCTTCAGATTTAGAGATATACATGCAACATAATGTTTCCAGTCTTTGTTCACCTCTGTTCAGAGCTGGAACAAATCTAAATAAGAACTGCCAACTGGAAAAATACTGGTAGGACAACAGATTTGCCAAGGGCTGCATTACACTATGCAATCATAAAACCCCCAGGAACATGTTTTAACCACTCTTTCTGGTATAATTTGTCCTTGTCTACTGTAGCAAGTCTTATTAAATATGGAGGTAGTTCAGTGGCAGCCTTTACTGATGCTCAACTGGGAGCAGTAAGTGACATTTTAAGGTAAATCACGACTGTGGGTAAAATCCTGACCTCAGTCTCTTTCTGGCACTCCATCGACTTCAGTGGACAGAGCGCAAAAGACAGTTTGAATCTAATTGCTATTTTTGGAGGTGAAAAACATACGTATTTCAGAACAGTGAAAAGCCAAAGTAGATTGACTCTTTTGCTTTAGGTGCTGCTGTCAACCCGCATTGGGCAGCATGTTAACTTTCAAAGGAAAGTTACAGCCAGTAGAAGTCACTACTACCTGCCACGGACTTGCAGAGAAAACTGCCCATTTCCAGTCTGATGCATTCAGCTGTCATTAGGAAGGATGTTTCCCTTTGTGCCTGTTTCCAGCCCGTACCATTATGAATACTCACACAATAGTGGATTGAAGCTTGACTCATTAAATTGAACTGTAAAACACAAACTTCCCTGGAACGGGATATGCATTAGTATACCAATCCATCTTAGACAGCACATGAATGGCTGTCATGGCACGAGAGAGTGACTTTGAATAAAAAACAATTAACTTCAGAGCACTGTTCCAGCAGAAACTAACCATGAAGTCCACATAAGAGTAAAGCAAACAAATGGAGCGTATTGGAAAGGAACTTAGGCTGTCACCATAAGACATGTCACATCTTTTCCTCACTATCAGCCCTGTGGAGAAAGAAAACATGGCTACCGCCTGTTTGCAGTCCACCAGTCACTAGGTACCAGACCATCCTTCTGTGCATGTTGGTTGCTAGCATGGGCTGGAGCTGGTCAGAATTACCTCAGTTATACCAAAAGAAAAAGAGTAAACATCCCATCAGAGGAAGGAAAGCTGCAGTCAGCACCATCTCTGTTCATCCTCCTCTGGTCCTGCCAGCTTAATCAAGAAGATTTCAATACTAATATAATATGCAGTACAGAAATTTTTTAAATTGTTGTTATTTGAAGTAAAACATGTGATGAATGTAACCCAGCAGAGCTAAAGACAAACAAAAATCCCAGGAGTATTACTACTGAGATGCACCTCCAAGGGGGGCACATAGGATTCTGCTGTTCTAAAATTCATTCTACTTAGTATGAAGATGATATGGTAATGATCTGGAAACTAAGTAAAAGAGATTTTCTTTCCAAGCTCATTGCTCAGTATGTAATGTTTAGTCAACACATTTCTATTTACTGTTTTGCTGCTAACAAGAATGAGCTCTCTCCTGAAAGAAGACAATGGCAGTTCCTATGGCCAAAAGACACAGGGCAGCTGTTTCCTTCAGGCACTTGCACAGGGACCCCCATCAGCCTACCTTTGAGTAATCAAAGCAATTGCTCATAAGCCTGTAAAAAGTCATCTATGGAATGAGGTGGTCATGGGAAAATGTACCTTTTACTGTACTTCTGTTGTGCATTTTGACCAAACAGATTTTAGAAGTCCTGTCAGACTGTTTGAGATGTAGGCATGACATGAAGAGCAGCTCTGGCTCCCACTCCCTTGCACTCAGCCTGGGTAATTCAGTGGTGTCAGAAACACCCAAAAGTTGCTGAAGCCCTCATACCTGCAAGCACTTTTGTTTCCATAGCAACACCCAGCAGTGCTTTCCTTTGGGGAAGCAAAAAAAATACTCTGGTGGAGATAGTCAAGCCAGGAGAGAGAAGGTAGAACAGTTCAAGCCTTAGTTTCCCGCAGACCATTGCTGCTTGCTGGTGACTTTGGGCCAACTCAAATCAACATGCAGTTTCAGATAGAGTCATCTTATTCTCAGAGGCAAGGAAACAGGTTAACACGGGGTATATGAGGAACAGGGATGGGTTTTCCACAGACACGTCTCTACTTAGAAAACAAACAAATGCTTTTGCACTCATTCTTTCTTTGCACCTTACTACAAAAGCATAAAATGTTCTGTACAGCAAGCATCAGTAATTGCAAAGCAAACATGCCTCATAATCAGGCTCTGTGACTGTTTCCTCCATGGATCTCAGTGTACTTTACAAAGAAAAGAGAAATGTTGCTATTCCTGTTTAAAGTGGATGGTTCGCATTTCCCAGATGTAGTTTCCCAACGACACCATCCCCTCAGACAGCAGTAATGCTTCCTCGGTGCAGCTCTAGCTATAAAGAGAATCATCCCAGTGGTGCATTTGGAACACACACAGGAGAGGCAAGGACGGGTCTTGAAGCATTTTATTTCAAATTCTGTATCTCCAGAGGACATGTGAAGATTAGAGAAGGTCTTTCTCACAGACCCAAACACCTGCACGTTCTTTTGGGTTTATTGTCTACAATGATTTTTCTTTCCATTCTGCTCTACCAGCATATCTTCCTGACAACTGGAAATAGTTAGAGAGCAGCAGGAAAATGGGGGAGGGAGGGAAGCAAGGGAAAAAGAGAATATTTACATGCTGCTTTAAATATTTTCCAGATTTGAGGTTTCGGGGGGGGGGGGGGAAGGAAAAGGAAGGGCCTGTTTTTCTAAAACACATGGGAATCAAAATCTCAAAATCTTTAAATTTCCAAATGCCAAAATTCAATGGCATTAAGTCAAAGCAGATGTTTCATTTTGGTTCTGCATTTTTAAAATGGATGAAAGTTTAAATATTGTCATTTCATAACAAATCATTCTCTTTTAAAAAGTGCTATAAAGAACTCCATTTTCCTTTTGTTTGAGTATTTTTGAAAGAAGTTTCCCAGAGGAAGTTTCAACAGAAAAAAGGAAGGGGTGTTCTGTCCCCCTCTACCTCCAAGCTTGACTTTAATCTGTAATGAAAACAGCTCACTTCACGGTCTTTATTATGCTGTGCTCAGAAAAAGGCGACCAAAGGACGTGTAAGAATATTCCCTTTTGGACATTCTATGATGATATAATGAATTACAGGCATTACAGATGCTACCTTTTGCCACTTATAATTTATGGGGGAACGGTAGGTTGGAAAACAGAAGAAGAGGAGAGTGCATTTTTCATTTGGCAATGTAGAAACAATGTATTTCATACAATTTTGTAGTTCTGGGGTGTCTTTATTTTGTATTACTTTTCATGGTAAGTTTGTCATAACGCTTAATGTACTTTTTAGGATTGATACTTGACATTTTGCATTTTAGTGGAAATTTTTTGGAAACTGATATTACACTCACTTGAAAGAACCTTCAGGCAGTCCATGCAAATATATAAATATATGTGTTTACCATATGCAAATCTACATACCTCTGTATTTTCATTTTTAATCTATTTAAATGCGGCATGCCTTCAATACAAAGGAGGGCAGGAACTCAAAAGACTGATTTTCCTTGGCTTAACTGCTTGCTATATTGAAAAAGCTGCTTTGTGAATGATATAGTTGACATACTCGCAAGGAAATACGAAATCTTGTATAAATTTTGAAACTAATCACTTGACCTGTGGAATCTTCACCCAGTTCCCTACACCGCCATAGTAATATTTAGGCAGATGTGCCCACTGAGATGAGACTGAAAGACTGGAGAGCAGTTAAACTGGGTTTTGGGTTTTTTTTGGTACAACAGTAAGAATAATCTCAGTCGAAAGAAAATGCAGCTGCAAAACAAGGAGTTAACAGGATGGATCCTGTGCTGAGCAAAGGAGCGGGGATGGAGAGAAGGGAACATGCGCCTAAGGATTCAAGGCAAGGGATGCTGGAATTGCTTTGCAAAAGGCAGAAATGGTTCACATGCTATTTTTGTCTTTTGCATAGTATGTCTAAAAAGCACATCAGAGCCCAGGGTCAGGTCTTTTTAAAACACAAATGGTGTGGATAAAACACTTTGGGGGCAGAGAGCAAAGGTGCGTTGTGGTGAGCAGCGATGAGCAACATGCAATTCGATATGAATTTTAGGTGAAGCCATTTTATTAGGTGAAATCACACAGATTATATACCTTTATTACTGCAAATGTGGCAAGCTAAAAAACTGCTAATTGGTTACACACACTGTTCACACCACACTGATTGGTTAGGAATTATAATGAGCTCTGATAAACATATCTTATAGCTAAATATTGCTTGTTTACCTTGGATGCCTAAAAGTATCCATACATCTGCTATTTTGACCATCTTATTATGGTTGGTTCCGTTACTCCCAAGTACCTTCCCATAACTACTTCTTGGTTTAGGGTAGCCTGTACCTCTATCAGAAGACCGCTGTGTTTTGAGAATGTGATTATTAAGTTCCTGTCAGCATGAGAAACTTTCCCTGTCTCACGGGAACAGAAGGATATTGTCAGGGCCTAAGTCTTGGGAGAAGAGAGCTAGACCACCGGCAGGTCTGCTGCCCTCCCCGACGGTGTGTCACCTGGCGTCTAAGTCCCACTGTGCATCAGGAGGTGAGAAACCCCTTTTCACCTGCAGAAGTCAGCCCTCACCTCCACAGGCAGACAAGCTGTGTGTGGGCAAGTATTGTTTCTTCATTAAGATGTTTTTACGTTAAGGCTTCAGACAGTGGTGGTGCACGAGAGCCCTTTGACAGAGAGCGGAGTGCAGCTGGAGCACCATAGAACAGCTCAACAGCGCTTCTTTCCATGGTTATATCTTCACCCTCACTGTCCCTTTCGAACACAGCGTAAGTAAATGCATCCCTTACATTGGGTTCCTTCGGAGCTGAGCCAAGCCTGTGATATCACAGGCAAGAAGAAAGCCCACAGCTTTCTGAAAGAGTGATGTTTGCTCCCTTCTTCTGGCCCTCAGCCACAGTCTGTCTGCAGAGCTGGGACAACCTTCTACTCTTCTGTGAATTACCAAGAACCAGACTTCAAAGTCCTGAGGGATTCATTTACCTGGAAGAGTACTTCCTGAGGGCAACGAGGCAGCTCTGGGAGTGGCTGAGCAATAAAACCCAGGTTTCCAGGCAGCCCACCGCTTGTTCTTCCATGCCAGTGAAGCAGCTGTGTGTCGCCCCTGGGGGGAAGGGGATGCAGCATGTGTGGGGGCTCCCCTCATTCTGGGTCAGCTCCATCCCAGGCTGTCAGTCTAGAGGCCCATCACAGAACCACATTATGTTTGCTGTTTTTAATTATTATTAGCATCACCATCCCTGTGCTGGCCCTTGATTTGGCTTGCTGCTTACAGGATGACTAAATCCTGTTTTTATGATGGGAGCCCACAGCTAATGTGTGCAAGGATGCTTTTGGTCTGGGACAGGTCAAAGCGCTTCTGTGCTTGGAAAAGGGCCGAAGCCAAACAGCAGCTGTGGCCCCAAAAGCTTTCTCCTTTTGTTTCTGTAGGGATATTTTCTGTTATGACGCAGCCTCAAGGGTAATCAAAACCAAATGATTCCACGCAGCAGCTAAGTGAAGGAAGAGGTTAATACAAACTGTGGGGAAAGATACAGTTCACACAGAATAGCTTTCAGCGTGAGCAGACAAGAAGGGTGAGGCAGTGAGACATAAAGAGAGCACATATCTCACTCAGCATTGCACAGGGTGAGAGCAGCACAGCTTTCTGCAGTCAGACTTGAATCTCACTCCGTTTCTGTAGATATAAAACCATGTGTCACCAGTGCCTTGTCCTGCTCTTTGGTGGCTTAGGAGAGAGTCTTCAGTTCAAAAATAGCAATTTTCCAGCTCAGTTTTTACTGCTTGGGACAAACTTCCCCCTCCTTAAATGTGCGGTAAGAAAGGTATTTCTGATTCATTAAACATGGTATGTTCATATGAGACTGTGTTTCAGCACCAGAGTCTTATTTCAGTGATTACCAACATTTACAGAAGACTTTGTACCTTTCTCTTAACAGTCACAAAATAGTCATTACACAAAATGGTCTCTTTTCCCCTCAGAATCAGCACTCTCAGCTCTTTATTTCCTTTCTCTTCAGCCTGTTCATATTCCCTCTACTTTTCAATCCCATCTGATTTTCTCCTAGGCTATGTACAAAGAAATTCACTGACCCATCACAGCTCAGCTCCTACACTGACTGGATTGACGCATTCATGGGGTTCACAGTGGGCAGTAGATAGAGGGGTCTGACCGCTTGGCCGAGGGTGCAGCTTCCCCAGAATTCTAGCTCAGGGCACGCACTGTTCACGGGGCTAGACAACACCATCACACACCATCAGCTGCCCAAGAATCAAGCAGGTTATTTCACTGTGTTCTCAGGAGATTACTGATTCTCACCAGTCCCTTCATTTTGATGTTAGCCTATGTTTTGCTGTAACTGGGTGAAATTTCATTACTCAGAGCTGCACAAGTGCAGCCAGCGATGAATAGCATATTCATCGTGGGTCTTGGATACCTGGGGATCCGCGTCACAGCACTTAGTCCCCAACATCTGCTACGTTCAGAAAACAACATAGTGAAGAATGGAGCCTTTGTGCCATTTCTCTGAAGATTTTTAAGCATGTTTGCTTTCAGTGTGTTTACAGTAATCATGTCTATTATTCCTGTGCTGGTGGAACTTGTGAGCCCTGAGCTATGTCTTGGCACCTGCACGCAGACATTGTATAAATAAATACGTAGCAGATTTTTAAGCTGCTCGGGACTGGACTAGCTATTGCCTCCTGGCAGTATCTTAGGAAGCAAGTCTATCGGCCCAAATACTCATCAGTTAAAGCAAGTCTGAAGTGATTCTCATAGAGGTCTTGTTTTGAACTGGTATCGTGCAAGATCTCCGTAAGAGCTCAGTTCCCTGAGGTATAGACATCTGATCGAGGAATGTGTTGGAACACATGCATCCTGCACACACACACTCAGCTTCAGGCTTTTGCATGATATTAAATACTTGCAGAGAACTGATATTTTGTAGTGTCAGTCTCCATCCTAAAATTCCTTGTGGCTCCCGCTTCAACACTCTCCCTACTGGGCTTTCCATCAGCCAAACCCCCAGCAGGAGAAACCCACCCCCCTCCATGACACGTCACAAGGAGAGGGGATACCACGGTCTCTGGTGTTGGGGATGTTCGAGGTGGTCCTGGTGGATCATAGCCCAGATGAGCAGCTCATCTCCATCCCTGCTGGGGGAGCAGACTGTCTCAGCCACAGTCTGCTCCACATCTGGTTGGCTGCTCCAGCTTTTGGCACTCACTCTGCATGGATATTTGCAGTCTGTCAAGTGGTTTGATGAACATGTCAATATGATGGTCAAGCACATCAGTTTTCATTTCACATAGTGTTGCCAAAGTATGTTTTTATTTAAAGTAAGGCTATTTTGAAATTCCCTTTCATTCTTCCGTGATGTCTCACAGATTACTGAAATTCATTTTTGGAAGGCTGAAGTGGCCTCTACAGATTAACCTCCATTCTTCCCAGCCTGCTCAGGGAATCTGCACTCTCCTCCCCACCCTGAACTCTACCACAGCCAGGTAGAATAGCTTTCAGTGTTACATTTTGCACGTATAAAAGAATCTCAGCAATGCTCCCATTTTGCAATATTTATAGATAACTGGGGAACAGGCTTTCTTGCTGTTGGAAGGGACTGGGCAGGATCCAAACAGTGTAAGAGCTGTTACAGCAAAACCAGGAACTTCTCTTGAAGTGAACATAGGAGTACACAAAGAAGTAAAAACTAAACCTGTTTGAATAAGCCTTTCTTTACACAAGAGTTAAAATCTGCTCCCTTTCCAGTCCCCGCCCCGCCCCCCCCCCCCCGAAGCATTCTTCTGCATCCTAGGAATAACCCCTGCTCCCCTTCTACTCCTGAAGCATTACAATTGTCTGCATTTCCCTCCTATCAGTGGTGAGAAGAAGGATTACCCAAAGGGACAAAGCACATATTACAGGAAGGCTAAAACGCCTTCAAAAGGGGGACTTGTAAAAAAAGGGGGTATCGGGAGGAAACAGCTAATCTGTAATAATGGGGGAAGATTTTTCATAAAAAATAAAAGACCTGTAGGGAAGGCCATCTCCTCATCCACTTCCTCGTCTGTAGGGTCTCAGGGAGGAGATGCCCACTCTGCTGATCTCCTCTGAGGCAGCTGGAGAGGGTGCCAGAGGGGCACTGCACTGACTGGCATCGCCTGCCAGCCGTGATGCTGCGCAACCCCATTAACCCTGGTTCAAATCTCTCCCCTCCTCCCTCTTTCCACAGTAATCTTATCTTGGGTGTGAAGATATCTCATTGACTTGAGAGAGATGCAAGAGTATAATCCCAGTTAGCCCGACAGTCAGTAGAGGAGAAATATCACAACATTATTTAAGTTAAGGCTGACCTCTGAGAGGGCTGTGTGCTTGTACAAGTGAGGACACCCAGGAAAGTTAATCTTTTTTAGTCTTGAAAGTGGATTGATCAACCTAAATTAACCCCCACATAGATGCTTTTACTTTTCCAAAAGGAATAAGCACTGGCCACCACCGTGGTGTGTTTAACAGTGGCCACAGGACAGTTCAATTCTATTCTATTCAATCCATTCATTTTGGAAATCACTCCTTTAATTAAATTCAAGCTCACTTTATAAATACATTATTTATTGACAAGCCTATAAAATATATTTATATAAATACTTATTTATACATATATAAATGAAGATGTGATTTATTGACAAGAATATCCTTTCAAACAAGGGTGGGGTTTTTTTCCTAATGAAAACTCGGGAGAAATAATTCTAGGACATGAGTGATGCTTAAGGGAAAGGAGCTATAGGAAGAACTGCCCAGGTTTGTTTTAAATCACAAGCCTTTCTGTGACATTTTGTATCACTTCTCTATTCCTGCTTCAGGTTTCTAAGGAAAAGTTTGAGATGCAATTGAATTGCAAGAATGTCTCCTGGTTTGGTAAGGAATAGATCTGTAATGACTTGAAACTTCACAAAAGCAAGACCAAGCATGTTTCCTTAGAGAAATGTGTTACAAAAGGAGCTCGGTCATCCTGAGGCTCCATCCCAGTTACTGACAAATGCTGGAAAGTTGCATTTGTTTTTACACAACGATGCGCCAGCATTTTTGGCATGGTGAGCAGAAAACCCAGAAAGATTCAAGACCTGTTCACTTCGACAAGAAGCTGCTTTTCCTGTAGGTTACTTGTATTTGTATAACTCAATAGTACTACCTCTGCTGGCCCAGTGGATGGCTACAGCTTTTAGGGTAGAGACGAATAAACTGATAACATGAAGCAACTAGTGACTAGTGCATTGATGGTACAGTTGTCTATGGTCCGACATCCCAGCCTGTGGTATTTTTCAGGATGTGTGAATGCATTTTTGCACAGCAGCCTTCCAAAGCCTTGTCTAAAGGCAGACGCTGAGTGGAAATCTTCACTTTTTTTGAATTGCTCTTTATTACCTGAGAAACTAAGATATGATTCTCCAAGGGATTCTTAGACATTATCTTAATCTACCAAAGCACTTAAGCTCTGACGGATCTTTAAGCCAGAGGGCTGTGCAGCACCTTGGTTGTCCAGTCCTATATGAAAGCTAGTCAGCGAGGAACAGCAAAGTAAAGTGCTTCCAGGCCACCAACAGTTAAAACCACAGCTGCAGCATTCTAGTAATAGCATCCGGGAAACATCAGCTCCCATAAGATCACATTGACCACAAAAATCTCTCAAGCTTAAACACTCAGAAAATTGATTACTGCTACTTTTTAAAAAAGCCCTGTCCAGTAACAGCAGGTTTATGAAGTAGATTTGTAGCCGCAGTTAACAAGAGGATTTCCTCTCTGGAAAGAGAGGAAGCAGCAGACACTGTCCTCCAAAGGTCTAATAAAACATTGAGGGACCATTTAAAGACTTTTCTCTTGAGCCCTCAAGCAGACAGAAGGTGGGCAGTCACAGTCATCACCTTCCACAGCTATGCAAGCTCCAGTTCACAGCACCCCCTCACCCACTCCCCCAGCATTAAACCAGTTTTCAGTGCTGGGATACTGGTGATGCTTGTGTACAGCAGCACTGTAGCTGAGTGTTCCATGCAATCAGGTGGCTGGATCATCAGTTTTGCATGGTAATTATACAGCACAGATGTGTACGTTTACCAGAAGCATAAATACAGATCCATCACAGCCCCAGATGCATGAAGTATGTGTGGGTAATCTGGAAATTTCCCTTAAAGGGGCAGATCTGTTTGGTGTGCATACCCAGCCATGGTGATACAGGGTGCAACTGACCTTTGCTAAAAGTGTGTCTGCTGCCTCAGCTTTCTCTCTCTGAATATATGTCCTCTGGGGTTGATTTGTCCTGAATTTCCCTTGCAAAGAAGGAAAGATTTTGAGCACACAATTTAGGTCAATTGTCTCCCTTTATCTACACATTTTCTGTGGGTTGCCCGAATAGTCTTTGGGTGCCCACAGAGGTCCTTCCTGCCTGGAGGGCTAAGAAGTGCTGACTCTTGTGAGGAGACTTCTACTTCATTGGTAGTGATCTCTCCACAAATCTGCCACATCAGTATTTTCTCTGGCTGTGCGTGTCAGCTGTATACTTCACCCCTTCACTGCTTCAAGGGAAACTGCTTACAAGCCAACACCACCTCCACTACTTCAAGAATTACACTGATCAAAACATTGTATGGCTGATTATTTCCCTTCCCAACTCTTAAATACATCATCATTTTTTTTTGCAGGCCTCTGTCTCAGGCATCTTACACTTTTCGTTAGCTGCTTCTTTCATTAAGAAGACTTTTATAGAGGTTGTGTTTCCTGCTGCCTTTGTGCCACCACTGCCTCTCTGCAACGCTGCCCAAGGCACTTAGCTCTTACCCAGCTGCTGACATCTGAAAAACATGGTTACGCTGGGTAGGTCTGGGTCTGAGCCTTGGTTTCTGTTCCAGGTCACTGCTGTCCCCTCCAGAGAAACCTCAGGTGAGCAGTGACCAAGCTGACAACACCACTGCAGTAAGGGTGAAACTGAACTGTGGGAGAGGGAATTGGGGATTAATACACAGGGTAACATCTGCAGGAGGTGGATAACAGCAGGCCAGTCTCAGGGGTTGAGCAAGGCAAATGGCCCCTGTAACCCAAGTCTGCACGAAACCTGCTCCTGATCCAGGCTAATAATGAAACATAAATGGGTAAATCTGAGCCCAACTTACTTTTAACTGTCAGAGCCCTAAAAGCCACAATTTTAGGCAGTGCTGTAGCACTTGTAGACTAACAAGAAATCTGTTTTTCTTCTCCGGGACTATTACTTGTGTTTATTATCCTCAACAGGAGGTGACTTGTGTGCCCAAGTAGAGATGTGCAGGGTGGAGAACTTGCTGTTCCTCGTCAGAGATCTGTAAGATGGGAAACTGTCTCTTCCTGGGTGGTATTGATTTCAGCATCTCGCCTGACTGATTCTTCCATGGCATCTTGACAAAATACAGATTCATCTCCACATCTGGCATCAACTACTTAAAAAACACATCCATAGGCCAAGACCAGCCTGAAAACTGATCCAACGACTCTGTGCGTTGTTCCTACGTTTGAGATAGTCTCGCTCCATTTTAACAATTAAAGCCTCAAGTGGCCATGATGCTAACACAGCCCAGAGACGGGCAATTACGCAGCAGCTGAAGCAAGGTCTCTAAGCAGAAGCAATTTCATTAGACCTGGTTTCTTCTACAGGAAGAAACAAACTCTGGATTTGTGTGCATTGAACTCCTTCTGAATATCTGTTGTTTACTTTTCCCTCTCTACAAACCATGCCTTTCTTAGGCCTTACATAAAAGGACGGTTAAAGAAATAAGAGGTATAAATAAGGAGAAATAGTTGGTTCCATCAGAAAAGAAGAAAAATAGATATTATATTTTTCAAATGTTAAGATGTTAAGTAAAACCCTGGATTCAAGCCCAGCCAGTTCACTCCACCTTACATCTTAAAGTATGGCCCAGCCCATATTTCTAACTTACTGCTTTCATTTTTATCAAAATGAAGTAGTCCAGAAACCCTGTGCCAACCTATGTATTTGTACCATACCTGCAGAGAGCAGATCTTTTTTTGCTTGTTCAATTTATTTTTCCCCCCAAGCACATCTTATGTCATTGTTTAAACCTTGGTCAAGATTTATTCTCAGAAGCATTATAATTGCAGAACATCAAAATTACAATTACAAATGTGAAATATTCAGATTCTTGCTTGGGATCAATCTGTAGGTCTAGATGATGTCTCTAATGCTCTTTCTGCAACATAGGCAAGCACAGATGTAAAGGAGAGAAATTATTTTGGGATACCATAACTCAGCTGTAACTGAATCTCACGTGATTTCTTTCAGCTTTGGCCAAAACCTTTGCCTCTGCTTATACCAAGGAAAGTTGAAGGATGCAGCAGAATAATAGGCGGAAATTCTTGCTTGGCAATTGTTTATTTAAAAGCCAGTTCAGCACCACATAATAATGTTAATAACAATAATAATCCGGGGTAGGTGAAGAAGGCACAGCCTTGCTCTCTTGAAAGGGCAGCGGAAGGCACTACAAACACCGTGATCACTGAACTGTAATTTACAGCTTGATCTAAAACTTTCCACCAACAAAACCACAGCGGCTGAATCAGAGCTTCTGTGAGGGTACCACCAGCATTGCCATCGCCATCCACACAGGAAAATGTCTTAATCTGGCCACGGGCCAGAGCATCCCTCCCTCTGGCAACAGGGATGCAGACATTGAGAATGGCACCCACCAGCATAAGCAGTGACCGAGGTCCTGGTCCCTATGGTCAGAGGAGGTCAGTTGGGCTTTGGGTCAGCACTGGTTGACAGTGTGGCTCTCCTTCCACACTTCCTGGAGGTGTGACTGAGGGCTGGCTCAGAGGAAAACATGCCACCTACTGACTCTTGCAGCACCCAGGATTTTCCCTGAAAAGTCCTATTCAGAAATTCAGATGGAGCTTCACTGATTTACCGGTGAGCGGTCAAGCAGCATAAGAGTCATCACAGAGTGAGAAGTTGGATCTGCCTACTGGGCTTTCTCTCTTTGCGTTATACAAGTTACACTTCAGTTTTTACTCAGCTAAACTACCAGAGATGTCAGAGGAAATTCTGCTTGAGAGGAGCCTGTATGGTACTGCTCCCCTCTCTCATTAGAGTCAGCTTCCTTATGTTCATACCATAGAAGCTTTACATCACTAAATAGCCCTTAATGATGAAGAAAGAGTGAAAGATCTCTAAAATATGTGGGTTGGTTTAATTTTTTTTAATGATGCTTTTCTTTTACCTGTTTATCTGCAGAGTGGAATTACTGCACTCCTTTTTTGTGCCAGATTCTGCTCTTGTTGACATTAGCATTAATTTTTAACAACTCCATATATTTTGTTTATCTGGATTATTATTTGTATGGCTTACATCAGAATCTGGAAGCCTTTTTTTGACAGCTTATAAAGCCAAATTGCACTTCCTTACATGACCATGCACCTAGAGCAAGCGCTTGTCAAAACCCATTGCATGTCTCAGAGAGAGTGTTCTCTCTCACAATTTTCATTAGCAATTCCAAAGTCTTATTTTCTTTTGCATGAAGTAACAAATCTCATTTAGATCAATTTGAAAGAGTCTCTCCTTGGGAAGACAAAGTGTCAGAGCTACATGTACAAGCTAATTAAACTGAGCACAGCAGCACTACACTTGCCGTTTCTGAAGCTGTGTTTTAATAACCTGTTTGCTCAGTCTTGTCCCAGATATTTTGAGGGTGCTTTGGGGGTTGTTTCATCACAATTTCAGATTTTATATTTCTATGCATATGTTGCCTGGCCTGGCTTTCTGACAAGATGCCACCTGTTTTTCCATAGACAGACAAACACCCAGAGAAGAGCTCTGTGCAAGCCCCTGCTGTGGAGAAGGCGAGTACGCTGGATTTAGATTTAATCACATTCTGCTGCATGCTCGCTCATGTAGTAATTTGTCTTTTCGCATCAGGAATGAAGTACACAAGCTGTCCATTTAAAACACGTGTTTTCCCTTCTCCTTCTGTTATTCTTTCACCAGCAGGCCCCAGAGTCCATATTCTGAAATGAATTTCCAGTGTGAGTGTATGTTTTCTTTTAGCAGATCGGATTTCAAGGGTTTTCTCCTACACATGTGAGATCTGAGGTGAGCTGAGCCTCACTGCCTTAAAAATGGGGCTACGAAGGGGCATAAGAAAACCTGGAGTACTCTGCCAGAAGAAAGAGGTCACGTACCCAGAAAGAGCACGGTACTCATTAAAGAGAGTTTTGCTTGTTATGCTCTCCCATATTCGCAGCCTGGTTTTAGTTACAAAAATAATGAGGGGCAAGATTATTTTGTTGTTGTTGTTGTTGCAAGCAAAATGTCTTTTGAATTCCTTTCACTTTCAGGAATTGCTGACTGTCTTCTGGCAAAACCAAGTGAAGTTCAGTGGCCAGAAAAATCACCTGCTGCAGATGAATAGGAGAGGAGTGGAGAGGAGAGGAGATTGTCTATTCAGTAGTGCCAGTGTTGATAAGCACAGATCCCAATGACTTGACGTCTGCATTGTCTGTTGCTCATTACAGCAGCACACAGTGGTACCAATTACAGTTGAGACTGTCAAGGTTTCCATCCTGCGCCGCTTGACCAGATGCGTTTGCTCTGGGCTGAAGTGTAGCATGCTGGACATGGGGCATCTTTTGTTAAGCAAACAGCAGTTGAAACGATAGCAAATCCTCAGCCAGCACTGAGTTTCCCTCACAAACCTGTAATCCCGCACGAACTAGCATTGAAAGCAAGAGAGAAGCCTCCTGCGGCAACAAGGCACTCATAAAACTCTCAAGTAACACCACATTATTCATCCCAATAATATCTTTCATTAGCAGTTGGATAAATGCAAGGCAAGGCTTCTAGGGAAAGACAATTTCTTTCATTAGACTAGTTGGCATATTTGAAGAAACGAACACGCTTTAAGGAACAACAAACTCTTCTTCAAGTCACCACTTTCAGCCTGTTTTTTCCCCAGCCACTCCTAACTCAGAGAGAGGATATTTTGTTGTTGTTCAGAGAAGTTTAGCGGGTCATTAAAGAAGTTACTCTCCCAGAGGATTTTGATCTGGTGGGTTGAGTTCATGCCACAAACATATTTTTATCAGGTAGCCATGATGTCTGCTGGTGCAGGAGTCAGAGGAACTGTGTAAGATGACACAAATCCAGAGGAAACTGATGGTGAAAGTTTGACTATGAAAAGACATCAAATATCCAATTTCCTGGATATAGTGGGGTTTTTTTTAAAGCTTATTATTGTGTTAGCTATGGACATTAGTGTGAACACTGCGGGTGAGAGGATCAGTGGCTGGGAGGGAGGTCTCCAGCCCAGTCTGCTGCTGCTCAGGGCAGGATCCCACTGGGGCTATCGCCATGCACGTGTCCCTGGGCCACTTGGGGTGTGGACCTGCTGTGGCAGTGAGCCCCCGGCAGCTGCAACAGGAAGGGGACACCCATGGGGACAGGAGGTGGGTGATGCTGGCATGACAAGGTGGTGCCCTGGCCCAGGAGCTCATTGGAAAATCATATCCACATCTTTTTCCTGCTGTTACCCGCATGTCTTCCTCTGGAACTCTCAGGGGACTGTCACACACAGAGGTCCAGCACAGGTTAAAAGCAGAAGAGGTTTTCCTGTGTGTCCCCACTTGCAACTCCCTGCACACAGCCTCTCAAACAAGGGGCAGAGCACCACTCTCCTCCTGCTACTCCTACCACTAACCCTGGTCTGGCCCTAAGTGACTGCCCCGTCGTGGCCATGCCATCATTCTCCCAAGGTTCAACTCCTTTCAGCAGCATTTCAAGGTCCCATCACAGATTTGAAGCAGGGAATTTTGCTAAACATCAGTGAGGCGATCACATATGGCAGGAAGGCCAGGTAGGCTGTGCTGGCTTTCTGCTGTTGGCTTGGTGACAGAAGAGACGGTTTCCTGCAGGATGAACAAACCCAACTGCTTGTAGCCATGCAAGAGCTCCTGTCATTGCAGCAATGTCTGTGCCTTGCTTTTGACAAGAAGAGTGGAGGACGCGTGTGACAGTGGCAGTGGGTGACAGCCTAGGGCAGATGCCACAGTGCCAGAAGGACTCAGCATCACTCCCAGCCTGGTTACCTGGTGAGGGATGCAGCTCAGGGCGAACACAGCCACTGCTTACCCAGTGTGCCAAGGAAGAGGCCGCTCCGGCAAGTCGTCACACTGCAGCCGGCACAGAGTTTCCTCATCTGGGAGCTGGCAGCCAGCTCCGACAGACTGTGCAACTCTTGAACTATCCTTCAATGGTTGTCACCTTCTCATAAATATCTTCTTGGTTGAAACACCAGGCTCGTGTTGCAACTACCTCCCAAAATCTTTTGGGTGCTCTTTTCCCAAATGCTGAACCTTCGCAAATGAAGCATGTCATGACTTGTATGCATCATCCCCTCAGGATGGGAAGTGCAGGCAGGTTAGCTTGCATAACGTTATCAGAAGCTCACACAGTTTGTCGTTTTCCCAAGATCCCAGCTCTTGACATGCAGCAAAGTTTTAACTTTCTGTTTTATGAAGTACAGTTCTAGCCTGGACTAAGTACGAGATTTGAAAATGAAATACTGTCAGTCCAGAAAAGAAAGGGCAATCAAAACCAGAATCCATAGTTATTATTTTAAAAATTACATGATGTCAGACTGTCTCAAGATTTCTGAAGGCTTGGGGTTGGCAAAATAAAACCTGCCTCTAATTCCTTGAGTCTGGAGAGAGATGTATCTGTATTGCAACAGAACAGCAATTGAGATTTCATTCTCATCCTGTTACCATCCATCATCACTCTGCCAGGCACAGACACACACGCACCATCTCAAGCAGTCTGGGCCACATCCTTATTTAGAGAACAGTCTCAGCTTCCTTGTACTTTTGCTCGGTGCCCGCTCATGCCACGCAGCACATTAACATAACAGCTGACAGAATTAATCAGCAGTAATAAAAGCACTTGCATGACTTGACCTGTATAATCTATTTGAGGACATCTCTCTCTCGCCTGCTCTTTCACCCTCTGCTTTTATGTCTAGCTCACTTATTTTTACCCATCATCTGCAGAGCAGTTTAAACATGCTGCAGCACTGGTGTGATTGCTGAGCAACACAGCAGAAGTCACTTTTGGCGGTGACTATTGTACAAAGCAGGTCAAATACAGCCATAGAGCTATTCCTGGGCTGCCTTTTTGTATTTTTATTTTTTTCCTTAAATGAAGATCTGTACTGGGAAAATATCTCCTGGTATGAGACAAAAAAATGCCAGAAAAATCCAGTGAAGTTTTGTAAAAATATTAAGAAGACACAAAGCAAAAAGGGGGAAAAAAGAAAAAGAAAGAAAGGGAAGGAAAAATATTTCTTGGAAATGAGCACAAGAGTTATTATGCGTGACAGGAGATGTCAGTCTTTTGTCCTGGTGTGTTATTGTTGCTAATGAAGTACATTTAATCTAATCAAAGGACACAAGAGGGAAATGCTCCAGCTAGGGCAGTGCAATTTTCTACAGACCTGTGGGCCTTCCTTCTGAGAAGAGATTAAAATGCCTGATTTTATTTCATGTGCAACAAAGTAAATGATGAGGACATAAGTAATTCAAGAAAACCAATAGACAGGACCATTCAGAAAAAAAACCCCAGAAGAACAATTACAATTTTAGCAATAACCCAGGTAGAGGGATTACTCTCTGCTTGGACTGAGGGTGGAGGTGAAACAAATCAAGCAACAGGAAAGTTCTCCTCGTGAAGCTATACATAGGCTTGTTTTTCCCTGGGAAGGCTGCTTTATGTTACTTCCTGGGGGCTTATTCCAGGAGATTTGTATCAGCGGGATCATCTGGTACTGCTGCTGACCACCCTGCCTGGCATCAGCCTACAAGCTGTGAGAGCAGGTCTGCAGCAGTGGGCTGGCTCATCCTGCTACCCTGGCTTCAGGTGACATCCAGGATGTGCTAGGAGACTGACACTGCAACTTGATGAGGAGAAAGATGCCTCTCTGCCCCTGTGTTCTTGTGTACAGAGTATCACTTTCTAGCCCTTATCAAGGAAGTCAAGGTACAGACACAACTACCTATGCTGGTTTTAAATTTGAAAGTATGCAAATACTTCTGTAGGCAAGGCATGGCCCAGGAGAGCTGGTCTGCTGCCAAGGTGCACATGCAAATTTGGGGGGATTCTGGATTGGGAAATTGCATAAGTGCTCCCCTTAAATAGGCTAATGACTATAAGGTACAATCTCTGAGTTAGAAATATATTTCCCTTCCTTCATTCCGCATTGCCGTGACAGACCCCGCTTGCACAATTTTTGCTTGCAGTGGTATCACAAGGAGACAGGTGGTGATGAGTAAATAAGGCCATAGCTCATTAAATACACTTCCTACTTGTTTAGTGTGAGTGTTTCCAACTGTGTTTTATTTGTAAATCTACCGAGTGCATCTCTGATTTTATACTTGGTGCAGTTCATATGGAGCTGCTCAGATAGGGCTGTGTGGAGCAGCATAGAAGGTATCATTCCCATTTGCTGACTCTAGGAGATGGTTGATCTTCAAAAGAAAATGAGCACATTTCTGGTCAGGTTCCAGAAACAAGCTCATTTCTTTCAAATGTGCAAACCTTAACAGTGGTGAATCTTCACTGCTAGTGTGTTGCAAAAGGCAATTCTGGGAACAGAATTTCTTGGTTGTTTATTTGCTGAGACCAAACAAAGGGAAAGGAGACATTTTGTGCAGATAAACAAACTTGGAGTGGATGGGAGGAGAGGCTTGGTTTTATTTTTTAATTTTTCTGGTGTACCTTGTTCTTAATGACAACTCTCCCTTGAGACTGACAGTTAACCATCCAAATGAGATTTGTTAGAAATATTGGCTGCCAATAGGCACTCTGGTGTCTCATTTAAAGTTTGAACCAAACCATTTGCCATAGCTAAGGCAGAAGAACTACGCTGCCCTGCACATTGTGCAGTTGTTTCCCACAACTCCCCTTCTCTTTCCATGCTTTGTCAAGGCATGAAATGCCATCCCAAGGAGAGCTCTTTCTAAAATATCATCCATTAATTAGCAAATGCTCAAGGCTTCATGAACAGGCATCTATATTTGCATGTGTTTCTCACTAGATTGACTTGCAGGTCCCTACCCCAAACTGACAATCCTCCTCTGTCTATCTTTATTTTAGTGAAACAACAGATCTCTGGAGGGAAGACTCACATAAAACTGAATTGACTGGCAAATTTTCAACTCTTCTCTACATAAATTTTTTGCACAGCGCCCGGCTGATCTGTGGAAATCCTTGTCATGGGGCACTGCAGTTCCTAAAGGATGACATGATTTCCAAAAACGTGTGGATTAAGATGTGTAAGAAAAACATTTTGGGAACTGTAAAAAAAACTAAACAGTACCTCTAGGACAGGAAGAATCCAAGCCAAACTTTTCTGGAGTTGGAGGAGATACACTGTGGAAGGTCTTGAGCTTCTCCCCAGGATCTGCTATTGGCCATTGTCTGTGGGAGGACAGAGAGTGAGGCTATACAACATTTGATTGTCCCTTGTCCTCTTTTCTTATTAACAGATGTAACAAATAAGAAAGTTCTACAGGTATTTTAATTTGCTTTAAGTTTCCCAAATGACTCCTTTATTCAGTCCTACTGCAGCCAGTAACACTGCTGGTGGCCTGTCATCTTTTCTTCCCTGAAGCCAGTTCTTGGTGATTGCATTAAACATGGATACATAGGAAATCTCTATTCAATACAAGCTGAGAACAAATGTACTCAGGAAGCAACAGTTGCTTCAGTTCAGGGAAGAAAGGACTGGACAACAAGAAATCAGCCTGAAATCTCCACCATTTACACCTAGGACAAAGGAAAAAGGATGAGCCCAGTCTTCATGTAAGAGAAGGCAGAAAATGGTCAGCAACCTGTGACCAAGACAGGAAAAAGAACCAGGCAAAGTTCTGCATAGCTGGAAGACTCCAGCAGTGTAGGTAGCACAGAGAATACAGAATGCAGCCTTGAAATTTAAAAAACAGCAAGTGGGAAAAAATTGGAAGTTGACAATAAAAATATGCACCAGAAATGCATTTTTAAAAACCATTGTAGAAACTTAAAAAGGGAAGCAAAAAAATTAAGGCCAGCACATTTAAGAACAGTGAGGAGAGATCCTTCAAAGATTAGGAGTGAAAAAACACTACATCATTCAGTGGTTGTTTGAACAAATGGTTGACTTTGAGAAAATGGCCAGATATTCAACAGTAACAAACAAGGGAGAATGGCTGATGGTAGTGGGAAGGCTTGGACAATTTCTACTCAAGAATTTTACAAGACCAGGCTAAGGACTTTTCTGAACTCCCCACTTGAGTCATTTTTGGTTGTGTGTTTTTGTTTTTCTTCAGCAGCTCTTGGAATGTAGGGGAAAACCTGGGAAGAGTGAGATGAAAATCATTTAGGGTTGTGCCAATATTTAAAACAGGTAGGTAAGATGAAAACAATTACATGGGTGCTCATCTCTGACTCTTGAAGTGTATATCCATATATCTCTCAACAGTCTTGAAGAGTGTATCTATATTGCACAGTGCAGCACTTTGCTGAGATACTATCTCAATTTCAGGAACAATATAACTGTATCAGTGCAGCCTCTGCCCTATTTTAATTAGCCCAGGCATACCACTGTGCTGATGCAGCTAAACTGTTCCCAGTCCTGGAGCTGGTTCAGTTGGAGTTACGTCAGGTATTGTAGCATATTTTGATATTGCACCATAAAGACAGCAAGGCTAGACTCTGTATGTCTGGCCATGTAGTATATTGCTCAATGGAGGGGTCATACTTGCACCAGTAAAGAGAACTTCCTATTGGAAGAACAGGCAACAATGCAACATAAATCTCACCAGCTATCCTTCCAGCAGGGTAATTTGTACTTGTCTCCAGCAATCATGCACTTAGAGTGTTACAAACAATGATATATGAGCATTCATGTGAAATACAGTTCAGATGTTGCCACCCTATCATGAACTACTTTGCACGAGACTTCTTCACGTGGATGAGGTCAACAAGAAGGTGCCAGCCACGATGATTTATGCACACAGAACAAATAAGGAAAGAAAAAAAAAACTTGAGAGAAAACTCATGATTAGAAGGGGAAGGAAAAATACTGAAGACATAAAAAATCATCACATATTCTAGAGAATGGCTTGTTGAAGAATACAAAACGGGATCTCTCATCTGTATATCATTTTGGTTTTCTTTTCTGTAGTTGGATTTTTTTTTTAATGATTTCTCTTGGAGTCTTATGGGACATCTTCCACAGTAACTGCCCTGGAAGTTATTATCTTAATTGCGGATAATACAGATAATTCGTGCAACCCACAGGCTAGTACTTGGACTTGGCTTCTCTCGCTGCCAACTTTTTCCCCATCAGATTTTCTTCCTTGTTTAGTGCCGCACTCCTCATCTTTCTCTTTTCCTCCCTGCTGTGAAAATATGTTTCTTTTCTGTTCTCCCTAAAGGCTCACTTGCCTGTGGGGGAGATCTGGGATCTTACAGAGCCACTCATAGATGGAAAAACATCAGCTGCAGCAGCCCTTTGCAGGGTCTGATAACTGCCCAGGACAGTGCCCTCCTGAGGCACGTGAGGTACCTCCAGCAAAGCCCTGCTAGCTGATAAGCACCACCAGTTATTCCTGGAGGAGTGAATAAGTGGCTATCCTGCTCTTCAAAACCAGATTTCCCTGCTCTCGCACACCCTTATGATACTCAGTGACCGATGTGTCGAGTGCCATCAGCTTGCTGCAGTGTGCCTTGGGCTCTGGCATAGCCGGCGCCAGTTCAGCTGTGCCCCACAGAGGTGTCTGCTGGAACAGGGGAAGCCCCCAGCTCTGTAAGGGTATGGTCCCTTTGCTGCGAAGAACATCAGTGCCCCGAATTGAACGCATTTAATTCCTTTCATCATCACTGCGACGAGCAGATTGGATTCATGGGAGCATGGATATGAGGGAAGTCCAGCTGGGCACAACTGGGCCTCCCTGCTGTCCTCCGAAACGTAACAGAGATCACCACATAACAGGCTTCCACCAGCACCTACCCTGCTGCTGCTTGGCATCAGTCCTCGGCACTCACGAGCTTTCCCCCTGCAGTTATAAAGCACACCTCCAACATCCCTGACCATGCATGTAAAGAGGTAAGAACAAAGCTCTGGGGAGAAAGAATGAGAAAGAAAAAAAAATATTATCTGCATCTATGGCTCCTTCAATGAAAGGCTGAGTATAAGCGAGCTAAAACACTAAGGGTAACCCAAGACTATTTCGTGGTGGCAGTAGGACTTTCCTTCCCAAGCTAACACCCAATCTGCTTCACCATGAGGTTAGGGGAGAAAGAAATATGTTTTTCATGATTAGTTCCAGAGTTTGCAGGGAGATGCTTAGCTCTCCTCTCATAGAAGGGCTTTTGTGTGCATGCGTATACTTTTTTAAGTCTTTGGCAACCTCCCATCACCACAATAGATTCACTGCAAACATATGCATCATATTAGTAAGTTATATTGTCCTTTACCTTCCCTCATCATGTCAGCAGTATCAAGTTCTGGAATTAATTTGATGTCCTCTTTCTTCATTCTAATTGTAATAAACCAGTCCTTCCCAGCTACTCATGTCATATTTTAAGTGTAATATTTCTAACTCTTACCATCTGAAGGTTTGTGGTTTTGGGGTTTTATTTAACTCTGGTTTTGAGTCCTGTAGGTTTCATTTAAAAATTAATTTGCCTCTGGGACTGCACAGAAAATTTGAAACTAACTAGAAAACTTCTAACAACCCAAAGCGAATGGGAACACTGCACAGCTAACAATTTTCTCTCTCATGATTTTTAGACTGATCTCATGATTTTTGTGATCTGCTTTTTTACTATGAATGCATAGGGCTGGTGCATCTGCTTCAGTTCCCTGTTGTGCTCTGGGAGTGTGCTGTTCATGTGCCGACATTCTGGCACTTCTTGGGGGAGAGACCCTTTTCTTTGGAAGTAACTGCCATGGATTTAGGATGCTGCCCCTGTACTGCAGAGGAAGGATTAAATACCGTGTCACAGCATCTCCAGCTGACAGAAGGGAGATGTTCACCATTCCATCGGTAATTAAAGGTGGATTTTTGTTTATTGATTTTTCTGCCTGTGCTTCCCATGCTCACTCAAGCATTACCTCCCAGCAGAAATCCCACGTGCCAAGGTGTACAGCCTTGGCTCTGCAAAATGCTTGCTCAGAGCAGACATGAGTTTTCACTTACCAGGCGAGGGGACCCCTTTCTTCAATTTAGATCTTAACCTCACTGGATCAAAAAACTTACTCCTGATATACATCTTTACAAAGTAGGAACGAATTGGGTTTATGACATCCCATGTTTCTCCTGAAGTGGGGTTTAGGGTTTTTTTGACAGCTGAGGTCTTGTTACAATTCTGTAGAGTCTGTCAGAGCAAACTGCTCATTTGTCTGTCCCATGGACACCCGCATACTGCCAAGTCTCAGCTCTAAGCCAGTTCCCAATACACACGCTGTACTGTGCAGCCCAGTACATATGCATAGTTGAAGTAAAATAACTTTTTCTGCATTCCTTGCACGTATTGTGTATCTCTAAGTTTCATACTGTTATGGTAGAAGTTAATCCAAAAATTAAGGTGCTAAAAATATCAAGGCTTCAGAACTGAAGAAGCCCCATATACTGCAGCTTTTTTTCCTCCTTATCACGAAATGTCCTCCTTGTCACAAAATGTTAATAAAACTCCTGCACACAACCCCATTACAAATAAAACAGCCTCACGTGTTCTTTTTATAACATTATGTTTTTTAACAGCAATACACAGACATCTGGCCAATAATCATCAGAAGGCCAGGCACAACAGTACTTCAGTTCTCGCATTCATGCAAAATGCTGAACCAAAAGAAATCTAGAAGACTCTTCCTCTCTTCTTTACTTTCATAAATTAAATACACAACATGCCCCTTCTGGAAAAACGCACACCACATTTCCAAAATTTACTCATAATGAAAACCAGAAGGCCACAGTCTGAGTGCTCTGGAGTATGTGCTGTGGAGAGAAGGAATAAGGACCATTTCCTCTGTTTGCATGTCCCTTGTGAAGGAGCTGAAGTCTCTGTGAAATGGTGGGTTTGAGAGGCTCCAGGCTCCATGTCCTGAAGGTCCAGCTCTGATAGCCCTGTGATTGCATGGTCTCAGCTGATGTTTCAGCCCTGACAGACATCAGGGGTAGGGGAGGAAGAAACAACAGGGCAAAAAACAGATTTGGAATAAGAGCAAAATATGATTATAGGAACTTTGGGTTGGAGGGGTGGGAAGTGTCCTTCTCATCTCAGCTGCTTGTTGACATCAGGTTCATCAGGCACCTGTTTTGGCCCCAGAGTCTGAGGGCTCTGGTGGCAATGGGCATGATGGGACAATGCCAGTGGAGAGATGGGACAGCCTCCCCGTAGTGCTCCTGTTCCCTGAGGATGAGCAGCATGGGGCATCTGGGGAAGCTCAGGAGAGCCCCTGCCTCTGCAGGCCCTCCTGCAGAGGAGAGCCCTATGGTGCCATGGCTGCTACCATCACCTCCACCTCCCCAGGTAGTGATGGGAAGGGCAACCTCCTGCACACTGCACAGCTCAGCCACTCTTCAAATGGTGAGGAAGTGTCAGTTACGGTCCACAGAGGGAAATAATTTTTTTAAAATTGGGTAGGAAAAGAACATACTTTTAGCTAATGTACCTAAGAGTCAGCTGAGGGCACTGTAGAGAGCTGAAAGCTTACCTCCCTTTGTCAATGCATATGATTCCCCTCTGACTGTGCTGCTCATCCTCTGGATAAGAACAGCCCCAAACTGTACCAAAACATACTTTCCAGACAGTAATAAAATTTGCTTAATTGATATTCACATCCTTTTTGAATCCTCTCTCTGAAAGCAACCTGCTAAATATGTTTCCTTTCAAGACTCCTTGTCTTGAAAGAGCAAATGCTGTAGAGGTTCAAAAAGACACTATGCAGGGGCCTGTGATTGCAGATTTGCAGAGACTAGGAGGTAGGCTGAGACAAAGCAGTGTCTGGGACAACTACTGCTGAGTGAGGATCTGGGTGTCAGGCTGGCTCTGCTGAAAAGGTACCACCAGAATATTGGGATATCTCTTTCTCTCTCTGCGGGTCTGTTTATGTGGAAGTCCACCTCCTGCACCTGCAGTGAACTGAAAACATGGGATGACTGCATGGAAAAGGAAGAGACACTGAGCCACGCATAAGTAATTAACTCTGTTGCTTCTCAGGCTACAAGTAATGTGGTTCAAGACCATCATGGCAGTCAAAAAAGATATTTTGTGGTGAGGGAAGGATTTATTACCTCCTCCGCGTAACAAGTTGAAAAATCAGGAGAGTAGAACACTAAATTCCGTATACAGCCTTCTTGAGGAACAGTTTGGAGACATGGGAAGTCAAAGGTAACATACTGTTGACAAGAAGAGCTCAGGGAAAGGAACACACTCTGTCGTGCTGAGCACATCAGACCACTCTACAAGAGCTGGCTGGAGAAAACACTGCATCTCCAACGGATGCCAGCAGGGAAGTAAGCAGGACAGACTTTCTAGGGAGCTCACCATATCCAAACCTTAGACTTTAAAGCAATAATAAAGGGACAATTTAAAAGACCATTGAAATGAAAAATAATTCCAAGAATTGTGCCCAATGAATCATGAAACAGAAATTAATAGTGTGACTGGTGCAGCTGGATCAAAACTCCCAGGCACGTAGTTTAAATAATCACTGCAGTCATCTGGTAGGACAAAAATATTTCTTGAGAAAGATGTTCTCCACAGATAATTAGAACAATCCATACATTCACAGTCTGAGAGGAAAATGAGAACTACTTTGTAAGTACAAATAAACACATAGCTTTGGTTTGACACTATGTGCTGCTGAAATCTGCTTAGGTTTGCGTGCACCCGTGGTGGATCCAGAGGCTGGTGATTTTTAATGCTACTTGATGCTACCTGGGGCAGCAGATATGGCACCATTCCCATCTGTTTGCCCATCCAGACCTAGCACAAGGGATCTATTGTCCAGCCACATTTTCTGCAGTGGATTAGGACTAAAAATCCAGCTGCAGGGAGTCTGCTGATGTGATTAAGGCATTGCAATGGCAAAACGGGAAGAGAGATTCTTACCTAACCATTATCTCCTCATGTTTTTCTGCCAGGTAACATTTTTGTGTGTGTGTTCCTGGTAACATTATCTGCTTGTCTCTTCATAAATGTATAGCACTTTTTTCATCATAGATAGACCTGCCCTAATATTAGACTAAGGATAACAGCTATATTTAGAAGAACTTGGAAGACATCTATACTTAGAAAAAAATCTTGGGAATGGGAACTTTAGGAAAATGTTAAATATACAAGATATGGCCAGGCAAAAAGTTGTTATTATATCTACACAGATAAAAATGCTTATAGAGAGTTCATATTTCCAGCTGCACTATAAAGGGAGGAGTGGTGCAGCAACAGAGCGTGTGAATCTATAAAGTACCAATTATCCAGCACTAGCTTCCTGCCTGGACACCCCTAATGCACAATGCATGTGAGGCACCTTATTCCATTTTTTTTTAAAGCAAAAGCAGTAGCTTTCCCCTGAATAAGTAAATCCAAGACTTTGTCTTCCGTGACAGAGTGATGAGGGGGAGGGAAGAAGCAGTTTGCAGAGAAATGCCTGTCACTAACCTGTTATCTCACCACGTCCTAGATGAAAGCAAAGCATCTGGAGTGTTCACAGCAGGTACTGAGGAGGGTTCATTATGATGCCATGTACCTGTGCTTCACGTCTCTTACGTTGTCCAGCAGCAGAGGCACAGTGCTGTAGCTCTGTTTTAGTTTTAAAATGAGTCAGGCAATGTGCAATAAAAAGAGGTAAATGCTTCATCTCTAGTGGTAGAAAAGCATCTTTATGCTGTGTGCTTTGTTTTGCTTGCATTACTTTTGTGGTCACAAAGCACTGAAGATACACTGGAAGGGTAAAATAAGTGGCGGTTTGCCATTAGTAGACATTCTGCTGGCCTGTTCTTGTCTTTGAAAGCAGACAGTAAAATCAGTTGGTGCCTTTTCTTTTTCCCCTCACTGATATTTCACAGTGTTATAACTAGCACTAGTTGCCTTGCTGTAGAAAACATCCTTGGGACAGTGAAGGCAAAGGACCAGGTAATGTGAACTAGTAGGAACACAAAGCTCTAGGATATGAAAGGGGACACAGTTTTTTCCCAGAGAGTAGTGATACTTCAAAACTCCTTAATTCAATGCAGAATTAACCCAGCAATATTTTTCAGCAGAGTCATACATGTGTTTTCTTTATGTAAATTCTTGCTCTAATTCAGCATTCATCCAAATGAAAAATTGTCCAATTAAAACAAAAAAAAATTAAAAATACATCTTATATTGACTGATAGTGCTTGGTGAGGAATGAAGTACTCTTTTGAATGCAGAAAACTGGTTTGATGACAAACTGAGAAAGAGGACCCCTTTTCTTCCCAGGATAATGCCACCAAAAGGACTGCAAGAATTAGAGGGGATGTTAATAAAAACAGACACTGGAAATTTATACCTGCTTTGTATTACAAGTTCAGTCATGACCCCTTAAAAGGAAGGAGGGAAGAATAAGAAACTGCAAGGTTCCCATGGTGTTGTTTTAATTCTGTACTACACTTAACAGGTACAGGTAGAGCTGTAATGGGAAACAGGAGTTTGAAATTTTAAAGACAATTAAGGAATGTCTTTAACCAAGTCATTTATGTAAACAGTGTAAGGCCATAGGCTAAGTCATGAAGTTTTTCCAGTACAGATAAACATCTAGAGAAAGAAATGAAGATGAACAGATTAGAAGGTGGATGTTAAAATCTTTTCCTGGGTTTTTCTGGTTGTTTTTTTTTTTTTGCATGTCCACAACACGTGGTTCCTGAACTGTGAAACTCCATCTGTATTTATCAGCCTGAGATTCAGCTCATCTTGACAACTGATGGTCATCTCAGCATTACCCTGGCAGATCCAGGAAAAGAAAGAAAAAAAGAAAAGGAAAAAAGAAAAATAGAGCTGATCTTAAACAGTGAAATTAAAAATCATTAAGATATACAGTATGGTAGAAAGATATTTAAAAGTATTTCTGTCTTCTGCAGGCAAGCAAATGTAGCTGTAGAGACTTTGAAATGTCCTTTACATAGTAATGGGGAAACATTAGTCATTACATACAGAAAAATATAATTATATAAATTGAATTGAGTTCCTGGTGGAAGGGTATCTTTACAATCAGCAGCATTAATACTTAAGTAAAATTGAAGTTCTGTCATTTACTTCAAAGAAATCAGGATTTCATCCTTAATTATATATTTCAAGTGAAATTATAGAGACTAATGCAAAACCTTCTGAAGTGAAGAACAAAAGACTGCAGTTGATGTCAGTGGATTTAGTGGGAGTAGGTAGGAAATTAATAAAGTGCAAAAGAGCTACTGCAAATATGCAAGAATGTTTCCCAAATCTTCTAGGATGTCTGTTTCAAATTCTGTATGGTACATTGTTTCCTAGTACACTTACCAGCGAGCGCGGTTGAAACAAAAGGAGCATTTTAAAGTTTGAGCCTACTGCTGTTGGAGTCAATGAAGGTTTGCCTCTCATTTTTATTGGAAGTGGTCCAAGTCTTTTCCAGAGCAGCAAAGCAGAGAGGACCACTATGTGAATCGACGACATGGTATTGCTAAGGTGAGGGTTTTTTTCTCCATGAAAATTGTTGTTGCATGCCTAGTGTCTGCTAGACACAGACCTTGCTTCTTTTTCTTATGTACTTTATCACAGAATCTCCTATTTCTGAAATTATTACTGCTAAGTAATATTAAGCCATGTTTCATTAATCACTCAACTGATAATTTGAATTGGTCCCAGAAAGGTTGAAAAAGCAGATTCATGGGTGGAGAGTATGGTATGAGATCTGGTATCTTTGTTTTTCTTGCTCTTACTATTCACATTTGTCCTTCTTTTCAAAGAGGTGATGAAGAGCCACATGTGTTTATTCCAAATAAAATCCATATTAAAGGACTCCACTCAGCAGCCAGCCTGTAGTCTTTTCTCAGGCTGGATGTCCCTGACGTTCCTGGGAGTCCCTTGGGTGAGGCTGTGCGCCAGGGATGGTGTCCATATCAATCATGGACAATTCTTCCTCATATGGCAATGTTGGTACGGTGCAACTGATAAATAACAGGTGGCCAGTGCAGAGGAATGCAGGCACATAACAAAGGCTGTGCAGGGTTAAAACATCGGGGTTTTGCCTGCAGCTGTCCACAATAAATATGCATAAGTTCAATTTTTGCTTAGTTATGGATTCATCCACCTGTTTTCCTGAGAGTGCCTGGCATTTTGTATTCTAATTATTACCAGGTCCAACCCAAAGTCAATTTAAGTTAACACAAAATAAGTTGTCAGTGATCTCAGGAGACTGGGATCAAGCCATATGGAGCAGTTTCACCAGCATATTTACTTTTGACCTTACAAGAGCAGGACCTAGATTTAAAAAAGCCACACCGTTCATTGTTTGTGCAGGGAACTTACAGATTCTGTGCTGTTCTTATTTCCAGGTGATTTTTTAAAAAGAAACCTGAGTCCCTGTTAAATTATTCCAATAGACATCCCTGCAGAACCATAAAGTCAATGGGGGATTCAGAGCTGCAGCCCCAGTCGGTTGAGAGGACTCTGCTGACGGCTCCCACCTCACTCCAAACTTCAGGCCTTCCCAGGTCAGCCTTTGCACCCTCTCCCCAGCTGCTTCATCTGCTGTATAGGCAATGTGGTTCTGCAGATGAAGCAGCTCTGGAGAGTTTTGCTCCCCACTGACACTTCTAATGCTTGTTTCTTTCTCCCTGTGCTTCTTGTCAACTCTCATATTACCAGTTCCCATCTGATGATTTCTGTCTAATGCCTTCGTACCCAAGTAAGGACACAGGCATTACTGAAGGCATAGATAATCAGTAAATCCACAGGCATAATAATAATAAGATAAATTTATCAAGAAAATACCTACAATCTACAAAAGCTCCAGAAAATCCTGACATACAGGGGTCAGGATTTGCAAAAGAAAAAAGGAATGGCTAGAGGTAACTTCCCCTGGGCATCATTCAACCACTCTGCAGCTAACCAGATGTACAAAGCATCAAGTATTACCAGTTTCCAGTGAGTTTCAGAATCCATTTTATAAATCTGGAATTGCATCATATGCTATACTATATATGACTTAATAATACATTTAATGATGTAAGTGATCATAACATGCAACTTGGCCTTCTCTATACTTCCCTCTTAATGAAACAATCAGTGAAGGAATGTCTTGAACTCAGCACTGCGTGGCTACTCAGAATCATTAAATCTCATGCTTGATTTTACAACAAAACCTGTAGTTAATCAACGTCAGACTTATCTCTTTTTATTACTGTCTGGTATTTACATTGAAGATGTTGGCTAGTCTTAAAACCAAGGCGGTAGAAATGTGGTTTGCATTTAAAAACTGAACCTGTGTTTGCTGACACCTCTCTGCACAATTATTTCCTGGTGTGGGTCCCTTGGGATGGACATCCTTGTCAGCCACATTTTGGGATGTTCCTGAACATGATTAGGTGACTGTGTCCTGAGTGGCCAGCACGCACAAACCAACATAAAATCAGTCTTCCAGCCTGGTCAAGTAAATGGAAGAAGAGCTAGCCTAGACTATTTTCTTTAATATGTCTTTATCTTTATTCAGACTTCTTCATTCCTACTTTATACTCACATTAGCAGACTAAACTCGAGTTCTACAGGTAGTTTTCTTCTCTGCAATATTGTGATTTGCATTAGCTGCTGGGGTAGGCTTACGTGATTCGTCAGTAGCAGCCAGTGAGTCAGTAGCAGACAGTGATTTGGAGCTGGGAGAGGTAGGGAAATCGGGAAGGTTATCTCCCCAGATTTGCTTGCATTTCAAAGGCTGGAACAGAAAGTTTGAAGTATCTTCTCTTAACACCACATTAGTGAATCAAGCTGCATTTGCTTGCTGCTGCCTACTTTTCACGCAATACCCTCACGAGTTTTTGAGTAAGAGCAACAGGGCCCCTTTTGATCCCACGCAGAATGGGAATCCCTCCCTCAGATCAGGATGTGGGGAAGCAGAGCTGCTTGCTCGGAGTCCCCCAGGAGAGGCTGCACACTGAAAAGACCAAAAGAAAAATTCCACACATTTATTAAAGGCTCCTGTGAGCTGATTTCGTTCTGCGAGTAGAAACCTAGTAAAAATCAATTAGACACCTGATTAAAACTAGTAAAAATCACTAGCAAAACCTGAAATAACTCTGCACAAATATCCAGGCTCTTACTGAGCTTGAGGTGTGAATGTCTTCTCTGGTATGGTCAAGAACATTTAAGAGCCACATTTTCCTTTTAAACTAGTATTCAAAAGAAAAAATTAAATAGGACTTCCAGAAGATAATCTCCTGGGAGCTGAATAATGCTTTTCACTGGAGTTTGCTGCCACAAGTCTGACTGTACTCACTGCTCCTGGGAATTAAAGAGGTAATTAGCAACAAAACAGGGAGAGATGCTTAAACTGGGTGAACCTGTATGCCTCCGATCCAATCCATGAAGACTGCCAAGACAAGATGAAGACAGAGTTAAGACTTTGCTTTGTATTTTCCCTTTGATATACAAATACATGCACACAAGATTAAAGCTACATTTTTAGTAAAATCATATGGCTGTAATACCTAATGTAAAATAACACTCTCGGCTTTAGAGCCCTGGCTGGCATTGTATACCTTACATATGAGAAGCTAGTAATTGATTTGGCTCTGTATTCAAGACAAAGCCATATTTCTCAGAAGCATCAGCATATGCTGTAAAGGGACTTCAAGTTTATGGGAAAAACATGCATCGCAGAAGCATGGTGATTTTACCAGAAGTGATCTGCTTCATGAAAAAAAGGTTCTGTGAAGAAATATCCCCCGAACTTAATAAAAATATGCAGCGCTTGTTCCTAGTGAGCCTGAACTTCTTCTGGTGAGATTAACCCACGCAATAATAAATTTGGCAAGAATCACCCTTTACTAAAAATCACTAATAATATATTTTAAATCTAAGACATACATGCAAAGAGAGATTAATTTAGCAAAATATTTCTGAATTTTTCAGCAAATTACTTTTCTTGCAGATGAGAATCCCAAATAATTTCAGTGTACATGAACTTCAGTATCAGAAGCCTTCATGAGCACTAATCAAGAACTTACACCTGGTTTTCATACTACTTCGTGGGTAATGAACCTAAGAACCTAGAGTAGAATAAACTGCATGCTACAAATTCTAGGAAACCTAGTTCTTTTTAATCTAGTTAATGGCAATAAAATTTCTACAAGTGTGTATTCTGGTATTTTGATTATTAGTAATAAGAAAAGGTATATTTGGAACACTTTAATATATATTATAAGAAAAGGTATATTTGGAACACTTCAATATAATTATAAGAAAAGGTATATTTGGAAAATTTAGAAAGTGTTCTTTTATTAGTGACTTCAAAAAGCTTTAAACAAGTTTAATCAATTATGGTAGATCAAGCTGAGCAGTGGAAATCCAGATGGCCTGGTTTAATACCATGTGTGATATTTCTGTGCCTCCTGAGACATCTTGAAAAGATTTTGACACTCAGAATCTAAAGGAACAAATAATTAAGGATCCTTCTGATAGCAGATCAATCCACGACTCACTGGTGCTGATTCTTCACCATTTTGAAATGGTGGTGTCATTTAGAGATGTGCTGAGTCAGTGCAAAACTTTACAAAATCACCGTGTTCCAAATCCCTTTATAGAGGTGCACACAATATAGGGCAGGAAGCTGGGAAGTCAATCCCAGACACTTGTGGATCTCCTACTGATACTGGGATGGATTCTTGGTTTATTCAAGTAAATTCTCCAAATCTGATCCTTTTTACAGTTAATTCACAGTCAAGGATGAGATTCATGGACCTAAACTCATGAGTTCGACCATGTACAATGTGGTTTCTTTGAAGACACCGTAACCAGCAGTAAACAGGGGCAGACCCTCAATTAGTTTCCGTGGGGTTTGGGGTTTTCTTTTAGGCATTTGCTAGAATTTGTTAAAGCCAGAGTCTGCTCTGTGCATTTTGCTGGACAGTAAATGCAGCTGGTTCTTATCCTCTGATAATTCAATCTACACGCATCCCCAGCTTTAACATGAACGAAGCCATCTGTAAAATGTTAGTTACATTAGAAGACACGAATCCTTGTTTTTGACCGGACCTGAGCCAATCAATACAACTTTCTTTGATCTTGGTAGTTTCTGGAATAACGACAAGAAACCAAACAAAAGTCACCACAAAAATCAATTCGAGCCGTAACGCAGTCTTAAAACTACCAGGCGCTCTTTCTGATGAGGGGCTTTGCTGCCGGTAGAGTTTCTCTGCTTGCCACATGCATTCCAGTGGTGATTCAAATTCTTCAGCTGAAATGGACTGGAGGACAAACTGTACTTGCAGTCGTATAGCAAGCAGTAGGAATACCAGAAAGGAAACAGGAGTTTTCTCTCAAAAGGCATATACAGCCCTCCTGGATTTTTGGGTTTTTTTTTTCTTTTTCAGACGAAATCCAGGCCAAGTTTCTTTAAGTAACCGGTATAGACAATACAGGAACTGAATGCAGGAAGAGTGCTGAGAAAAAAACCCAAAAAACTCATCCACTTCCAAGTACGCCCAAAGCGTTTTATTCATATGGTGTGTTCACATTACTCAAACTGCGCTTATTCCATACACTCACAACCCAGCTACAGTGCAGCTTCAGTAACGTTTACAGACAACAGTTTGTGTTTTTTCCAAACACATTCTTGAATAAGAGGAAATGAGTTCCGAGGACAAACGCCAACTTTTAAAGCAAGCCCCTTTAAGCGTCCTGCAGTTTTCCTGCATTTGTGAGAGGCGTATTCTCGAGTCAGCATTTTCACTCCCCCACGTTTATTTGAGACTTAGCTGAGTAGCAACGGGCACAAAGCCCTGCTGCTGGTGTAAGGTAGTGTTTTGGTTTTGCTTGGTACAATTGTCCATGCAATGGACAGATGAGCAGAGTGAGAAACCAGTACCTGCCCACCAACTCCTCTCTGCATCCTGGGGAAAGACAGCAGCACTTCGTATGCTAGACAGAAAAATGATTCAAATGTAGCCCTTCACTGGGTGTCTGAAGCTGTTTTCAGCGGCATTCCTCCAAGGAACCTGAATGCACAAGGCACAGAAATCAAGAAAAAGATGACTAACATGACTGCAGGTCTGCTAAGAAAGGCTGCCCCACTCCTCCCATTGGCAGGCAGAATTAAGAAGCTCTTCTCCACATTTTCTTTTTCTAGTTGCTGTAGTCTTGTTACTCTCTTGCCTTTTAATGAAGTTTATTAGCTTTAATCTTACATTTTTTTTAAGTTCTCAAGATCATCTCTTTTCTACTGATACTGAATCAGCTAGAATAATTTAAAAGCACTTCCAAAGGCTTGTCATCACAACCAATTTTTTTTCTGTTTCATACATCTGAAACCCTTATAGTCTAAATAGTGATGCTTTCATTCAGACTACTGGTTCCTGATGGTGCTTTTTGCCTTTTCCACTTAGCTGTTACCTTTACAGTCTTCTCATAAACCAGAGGACTGGCTGTTTATCCCCTTATTCCACGTTGGCAAAAGATTTGGGCAAACTCCATCCTTTTATCCACTCTGCTGTTGTGGTGTGCCATGGCAGAATAGGTGGAAATGGTCTTATCTAAGTACACAGTCCTATATAACCCCTCTGGTACTACTCCCATCTCTGAAGGATGCTGGAAGGCTGACATGGTTAGGACATGACAAAAAAAAAATCCTGTGTGGACTTCCTGGGCTTCAGAACATTACCTGGAGCAGAAAAAGTAGCAGCAATCATACCGAAATAAGAAAAATAAGATAAAAAATTAATTGTCCCTTTCCTGTACTGCCACCTGTCCTCTCCCAGCAAGACTCTGTTTTGACAGTCTTTGTGGAGAAGAACATTTAAATCAGGTTTTGATCTCCATAAATCATAACAGCTGGAACAGCGAAACATGAAAGAGCTCACAATGGCTTTCCACATGAAGAAATGCTGGAGACGTCTCCAAATCCTTTAATTTGGCAGAGAAAAATAGTATGTATAGCCAATACAATCTGTCTGGTGCATGTTTTATTCAGAAAGAAAATGTCATTCATTATCATGCATGCTTCAGCCAAAGCATGCAGATACAGAAAGAGAGCAGAAACCTTTAAAAGGTATACATAGGAATGGAAAGAGAACTGTGACTGTGAAGTCACTAGGTCACTGTAAGAAATTTTCTGATTTAAATGTGAAAGAACCTTCAGAAAATGACTTATCAGTTGTGAACTGGGACTAGAACAGGCAGTCAACCTGGCAGGGCTTTTGAGCCAAAAACCCTCTTGCATCCTACTGCAGAGAACATGGTGAAAGAATTAGCTGGGTAAAGGGAAAAAAACATTTAGGAATATATAGCTCTGAAGAGGACTTGGTTGTCTGATTCAAAATGTGGCAAAGGAATTGACAGAATGTAAGACATCTGTGTAGCCAGGACATAACATGCAGGAAGAGTAAGAAAAAAACCTCACATAAGAATATCTGTCAAAAAATGGCAAAAACAAATTGGGAAAGTTGCTAAAAAAAACCAGACACTGTTCATAATGTCATGGGAATGGTTAACTTGAAACATTTTTCTAAAGTTTAAGTCTGTACTGTCCCAATGTTCTTGCCTCCCTCTGCTATGAAGCCCTAAAGGAAAATTGCCCTTCTCACAGTTCAAGTTTTATTCCCTTAAAACATACCTCTTCAGAGATGGAGCTGCAGAGCCTCATGTCAGTTTCCTGAACTACCTGTGGAAATCTCAACTCCAGTGACTCTTGTTTAAAAGATGAATTCATGAGCGCCTAGACACTAAGTGAATATATTTTTTGTCTTGATCTCCCATCTCAGATTCACAATGATATTTTTTCAATGGCATTTTTCTTTCCCTTTTTGCAAAACGTTGCCTTGGCCTGTTACTACATTTGCTTATCACATGATGATCAGGTACAAATTTTCTCCTATCTTGTTTCCAGCCTAATGCATTCTCTGCAGCCAGCCATAAACTCTGGGAGTTGCGGCCCTGACACACAAAGGATTTCACCCTAGAAGCATGTTTTAGAACAAGAAATGTTCCCATTCTCCAGTATTATATTCAAAACAAACTAAAAAGATCGACTTGCTCTGGGCATTCACCTTTGCTTTCAGCATGACTTCTCAAGCATTATAAACCACATAAAAGGACAAAGAACACTTCAGGGCCAGTCCAGAGAGACTGAAGCCATGAAACAGGGATGTAGATCACAGATACTGAGATCACATGCCTAAAAGAAAAGGAAATTTTCAACTTCCTTATATTTTCATGACCAACTAGAAGATATGTCAGCCAAGAAGTGGCTCAAAGCACTATCCATCAAGGCAAGGAAGGCAACCCCCAGGTTTGGTCACACACCACCTCTCTTGCTGCCATCTGCTGTTTTCGTGTGGAAGCATGGAAAATTTCAAATAGCCATTCCATGATTTTCCCCTCCACATACTGTGCTAACCCTACCTACAATTTAGCAAAGTTTCACGGGTGACACAGAGAGGTGCCATTCACACCACCTCCTTCACGCTGCGGTTCCAGGAAACTGCAAGCACAGCTCTCTTCATTTGCAGAGTTACTAATGGTAGCTGCTGCTACTGAAGAGGCCGGACTCAGATCGGCTTTGTTTTTAAGCACGGGTGAGTAAACCAACCGGAGGAAAGGCCTACACCGGCGGCACACCCGAAATGCTCTGTGGAAGCTGCTCTCCTCATCCTTCAGGAGCAGAAGTGCACCAGGCATAAGCTATCAGGCACTGCTCAGAACCGAGCGGCTGCAAAAGTTGTTGTGCCTGTTACTCTGGCCTGACAAGAAACTGTTCATGGACACTGCATGAAATTTGTTCCTGTGTTTAGCAAGAAAAGCGGATGCCAGAAAGCTCGTGGAAGTAATTTTTTATGTCTTTCTTTGGAAAGTGACCGGTAAGTTTTGCTCATTATCTTTAAAAGGAAAACCTGAAGTAGTTGATGATGCTATTATGAATGACTTATTATCTTGACTTTTCCCAGAGAAACCTGTGATACAGGCCGTCCTGTGACAGAGGCGGTTCAATCCTGTGACATTTTTCTCTTGGCATGAAGGGGAATTGGTATCACATAGGATCGAACCATGTTTTTTTAATTATTTAAATGCAATCATACAAGCAAAACTAAAGGGAAAACTTTCATTTTCCCAATTACTCTTTATTTAAGAATGGTAAGTTACTAATTTGATCTGGAAAATTTTACTTTACTTTTGATACCTATTTCAGGGAGGGTTTTTTTGACATGAATTCCCATTCGGGGCAAAGAGAAAGGTTGGTCACTTCTGCTGAAAAGAAAGCAAGCAGATTAATAGGGGAAATAATGTATTCATTCTAATGCATTATATACTTTCTGTGAGTAAATTTTAATTAGACGACTTTGCATAAATGGAATGTAAATTTGTCTACAGCACAGCATGCGTCTGGTGCTTTAACAGTCAAAGTTCAACTCCTGATGTCATTAATCAGGAACAATAACTTGTAAATGTAGGGTAGGTAATGGAAATGAAAACAAATGTGCTTTATTACCTTATTCTTCAAGCACAGGTAAAACTGTTTGAAAATTAGATCATTTACCCCAGCTACACATGGCATGCCTAAAACAGCCCTATTATGAGTAAGTTAATAATCCAAGACCTTTGACTACAGAAAATCTAACTCCTCTGGTTACATCTGTTAAGGATTCATGTCTAGGAATCATGGTACAAGACAGGTTTGAAGTTACATCTTAGAGTCTTTGTTCCAAAGAAAGATCAGCTACCACCCCCATCATGCCTCTGAAAGGCCCTCTGAAAGCAGGAGATACTAAGCTGAGACATCTTTTGATGACCTTTAAGAAACCAAGATTAGAATTTTTACTTTCTTGATTGATAGCGATGGTGTTATTAATTCAGCCAAGATGCAATCAGGTATCTCATTAGACATTGTGAGTGATACGCTGCTTCTGCATGATCCGTCCTGCAAATGCAGTAATGGTGTGTGTCCAAGAGCCTGGCAGATGCTTCCTTCCTGGATCTCCATTTTCTGATGGAGTAATAAAGTGAACTCAGTCATTCACTGCTGGTATACAGAGAGCAGGCTTGCCCTGAATCCACATCATCTCTAGATAGCTATTATTGCAGGGTTAATATTTTTAATGGGAAAAGAGTTTCTTTCCACTTGATTTCAGTTTAGCCTATGCCAGCCTGCTTTTGGTCTTCATTCTCCAGCCGATGGTCTTATACTAACATCCTTGTTGGTGTTCTGTAAACCAGAGGGTGATAACTGTGCTGCTCACTGAACGCTGGTACTAACATTATCCTTTCTAAAGGAAAACATTGCACACCTGCCCTGCTAGTTAATAACCAGCCAATAGGATGGTTGTCACAGCTTTAAAATGTAGAAATGGAAATGGGAAGGAGTCCCAAACTCCCAGAGAGGACAAGGCCAAATGTAAGAGAGAAATTTATGACTGAGTAAGAAGAACAATTAAAGATTCCTTAAACTGGGCAAAACAACAGGACAAAAGAAAAACAAACCCTCCTAAACCATGTCTGCTCGTTTTTATTACGGGGTCGACTGCAGACTGCCAGCCTGGTTTAAAATCAACACTTCATGGTAAGAAACTATACAGCCATGTATCACTTTCCCGTGGGCACTTCCTTCCACTGACACACGGCCTAATAGCTTTGACAGGACTGCACAGAGGGGTGAACAACACTGATGAAGGAGGATCTACAGGAGTGTGTTTATTTACAGACACGTGCATGTGCACACTGGCTATCGCATGGATCAGCTTCTCATTGTGGATAATGATCTGTATAAAATGCAAAGCTACAGGAGACATTTCAACAGTCAGGGGAAAACAAAATATATATTCCACATGTAATGCTAATTTATTCTGTTCCCAAGGGGGATCTCCATGAACTCGTTGGACTAAAAATGAGCTCCTCTTCCAGCAATTTTAACATTTACTACTCAGCACCCCTAGTTAACATTGCTAACTAGTTTGCTTTACCTTTTCCTAATATTTCCAAGTAGGGAGAACAGAAAAGGGATCTCTCCAAAGCTCAGCATTGTGCTCCTGAGTACAAGCTGAAGCACATTTTTTCCTGAGGCAGAGAACACACTGCACCCTAATGTAAACGGCTGATACAAAGCCAATGCACCAATTTATGCTGCAGCTAAATCCTTAACTTAGCACTTATGTAAGACATTAGACTTTTATAGGGCTTGGACCAAGGCATGAGTTTCATGAGGAGCTCACTAATTTGAGAAAACAACTGAGTGTGTTCTTTAGTATGATGAACCAGACTTCTTATCCATTGGGGAGAGATGAAGGAAGATAAGATTCTATTTTTCCAGCTTTGTGAAAGGCTTTTTCAGATTTCCTCATTTACTATAAGCTCAACACCAACCAATTTTCGGAATAAAATTTTTACCCTGCCCTCGAGTAAAAATACTAAGCTTTTCCCCTCATGTGAAAAAAAACAAAATAGGTTAAAAAAAATTGTGCACACAGAATTTCAAGTATCTCTGCTCGAAATCTGCCAGTTTTCAAGTGCTTAGGAATCACACTGAATCTGCTTATCCCCCACCGGGCAGGGCTGGGGAACAAATTAGCACTAGAGCTCTGCTACTTCTCTCTTATGCGGTAGTCAGATTTCTGCAAGACTGCCAGTTTCTAGATACATTAAAGCAGTGATGTGAGATTTAGCTTAAGCTAATAGGGTTTTGTAGGTTCCACGCTTGAACCAAAATCCACATTTAATGAGGACCCCAGGAAATGACGCGGCTCTCGACAAGGTTTCATTAATGGCTTGGGACTGTGATTTGGGGATAATCAATCTAAAGTAGCAAACTCTAAGTTTGATTTTTCAGGAATTGGGAGCTCAGCATTTTCTCCAGATAAAACAATATTGACTCTCCGTTATGGATGTCCTTACAAATCATCTGTATTGTTAAAAAACATGCGCCTTTTATTTTTCCCCATCAGTAAATTATATTTAACGTACTAAATTAAGTCATTTCTGGTCATTTGTGAATTACTTTGCAAACTGTGGTCAAAAAGTGTCCACAATAAAATGGAAAACTAAACAAGTTAATTAAAGATCAACTATACATAGCTGCAAAAGTCAACCCTGAGTTTTTTCATGTTAATCAACAGCAAAGTATTAGCATTATAGATATAAGACTACGATACATCCTACTAAAAAACATTCACTTAACCAGTATGGTCATTTGAGACCTTCAGGCAAACTTTGATATTTTTGTTTTGGAGACAGCTTTTGTTCCTACTTTATATGACAACAGAGGAGGGCCATGAGACACTTAGGTATGCCTTAACCTCAGACATCTAGGAATAATTTACAAAAACTGAGAGAAGCGGGTACACAGCAACATCAAGAAGCCCGGCTTCTAACATGTGTTATGCAGTAGCAGCGAGGTTTTTTTATCAGAATTAATGAGGACAGACACAGCAGTTAACAAATCCAGCCCCGTTTTAAAAACTCTATGTCATATTTCAATTAAATGCATAATTAAGAGATTTAATCGAAGCTGTCTAGTTGTCCTCAAGTCCCTGGCAAGGCTCCTAGTGCCTTCCAGCCCACTCAGTGTTACAGGTGCTGATTCATGCCCTTGGGCCATTTAGAGGAACTAAACCCTTGGCTGCTTCTGTGGGGAGGAAAAAAATCCCAGCCCAGAAAGAAAAGCTCCAGAGACTCTGTGTTGGAGGTAAAAGAAGTACCCTCTATAAATCAGGAAGGGGTAACTTAATCTTCCTCTAGGTCAGGCATCAAATTTTTTCCCTTACATCAGTGACCCCTAAGAACTTCTTATAACTCGAGCCTCACTTGGGAGAATTAAGAATATCCCATGCCTTATGGCAAACCAATAAAGTTGTTCCTCTTCAAAACAAGGCACTGTAAAAAAACCCTACACATCTGCGAAGGAACAACATCACTGCCACAGCCTGGGGAGTGACCCCACACTGATCACACCATCAGCTGTGGGGCACTGCTTGTTACAAATATCAGCAGCATCCCACCTTCTCCCCTTCCAAGGTCTGCAGGTGGGAGCAGGGGAGAAGCAGGACCTAGGCCTGTGGTGCTGGGGCTCCCTGGCTGTTCCTCACCATACATCTAGGCTCTCACTGTGAAGAGGTGTTGGGGGGAAACTGCAGGAGGGAGGAGATTTCCTTCAGATGTTTCTACTCTGGTCCAGGAAGCTAGGCGCTGTTGTAAGGAACAGGAGGTGAGTACTGCGGGAAGCAGATTGCATTTTCTAAGGGGTAAGATGAAGTGGCTCATGGGTTCAGACGCCCAGCCTCATGTACAAGAATCTCAGCAAATTCATTTTCAGTTGTTAATCTTTTATATGTCTCCTCAGTGGAAAAATGATTAATTATAATCTACATCCAAGCCACTAAAAAGTTATAAACAATTCCCAGGCTGAATGTTGCTAAACTATGTAAATTAAAAGAAAAAAAAACCAAACAAATGTATTCTTACAAGAAGTACTGTTGAAAAACCTGTAGTCCAAGGAAAATGTGCCAGAGAAATGAAACAATGGAGGAGAAATAGCCTGTTTCCTTCAAGGGTTAGGTAAAAATCTCTGGAATGTGTGTAGCTTCCACTGTGTATTTCAGGGTGACCTCTTTCTGTGGCTCAGACTTTCCGTAACTTCCTTCTAGTTAAAAGGGAGACTCCATGTGTATGTCGAGCCCCTCAGCTGGGGTACGTCAGCGTTGTCTGGTGAAGTCAGTAATGCCAAACTGATTTACTGCAGCAGAGGCACTGGCTCATTGCTCGCCAGCTACTCTGAGCAGCACAGTGCAGGCTCCCCCTATCCCAGCACTCATCCAGCCCCCTGCTGCATCAGTGGGACTTGCAAGGGGTCAGGCTGCAGACAAGAATTTGGATTTCCTAAACTGTCAATCTGTCAAACAGATGTAAAATTTCTGCCCTGTGGTATCACAGTTATCTTCCTCTATTTCCCATCTCTCTGCACAATAAAGCCCTGGATGTTTAGCTGATTTGAAAGCTGAGGTGAGATATTCTAAGTTTACTCCAACCCTGAACAATGTAATCTTTCTTTAGCATCAAAACATAAACTAAAAGGAGACCATCACTGAGCTTGTTAAAACAACTCTTTGGTTCATGTTTTTGAATCATTGTCAACTGAGAAACAGAAGTTAAACTCCTTAAAGCACCATACAACTGTTTCTTCCTCGCAGTTAAGCACTAGGTGCTGTGCTGGAGGTAAGAAATCACCTTGTCCTTAGGGTTTGCACTGGGAGCAGCCATACTGCTTATCAGTCTCCAGGTTGTATTAAGTAATTTGCCAGTACCTGTCTGAAACCTACTTAAACAAAAATATTTTTTCTTTGATTTTAAGTTATTCTGCTCAACAGCCAAGTAAAACTGGTAATGATCATATACACATGCCCATATATGTATTTACAGACTTTTTTTCTAAATCTCTGCTTTTGTATTGTCTGTACCACAAATGCATCTGTTATGTACATCACAAACACAGACAATAAAAAGAAAATTAACACTCCAATCAAAACCTCACCTAAGCTCAGGTAGCATTCAGAACTTGACTTATACTGAAGAAGTTAATGTAAGAATTTCAAAGCCAAGAGTTTACCATCCTTTAAGTTCTGCATAGTGTCTGCTCTTCAGAAATTCCCAATTAAGTCATACACAGGTAAAGTTCCTTGCTTCTTAAGTTCTTCAGTTTTTTTTGGTTCCTTAACCAAAAGAAAAACTTTATTTTTAAGATGTTAGAACCAAAGTTTGGGGTTTTGACATTACTTGGGTACCACACTCGTCTGGGGTCAGAGAGAAGATGATGGAGAACTAGCTGTCTTTGCAGGTCTTTAACATTTTTAATGTACTTTGGTGTAAGCCTTGCACAGAGTTAAAGGTATTAATTGATGCTCCTAACCAATTTCAGTAGGAATTAAACATCTAGATAAGGATCTGTGCTGTCATCTTTGCTTTTATGACTCAGTTTCCAAAGGCAACACTTCTTTACCTACAAACCTAAGGATGTTTCCAGTAACTCCTTCACTGGTGTGTTTGAAGGGTGGTCCTGCTGAAAGCTCAAGGAGGCAGCTAGGCATGCTTGTTTGGGTTGGTTTTATTTAGTGGAACAGCATACTGAGGCACACAAGACCTGCCTGAGGAATCTTGCATAAGGCTCTGCCTCAGAGGAAAGGGACCTTTTCCTAAAGGAAACTATCCACAGGCTTTGGATTCCCTTGACACTTTTCCTAGCTGAAGGAAATTTTTCTCTCTGTACTCCCAATGCATGTTGAAAACCTGGCCTGAGTCAGGTAATAAATGGGGGTGGGGAGATGGAACAGGAGCTGTAGTGCTTTGTTCTTGCTTTTGTTTGTAAAATGAAGCATCTTAAAGGGAATTTTCACTGGACTGGACTGCAGCTTTCTTTCAGCACAGGGAGAAGGCTGCAGAAGCAGGCTACACCGAGCTGTTCTAGAGCAGCAGACCCTATCAGTAGGTAGGAACCCCAAAACCTGCAAGTAATCAGGACCAAAAATTAATGCCTAATGGTGTCCTATCTTTGAACAAGACTACAGGATGTCTGAAGACAGCTCATTTATGTCATCTGCAGGCAGCCCCACTCAAATTCATCAGTGTGGTAGCTATGCAATAAAATTTCCTAGGGAATGTGGTAGAGAGAAAAGTTTTGATGAAAAATTTCAAGGCATTTTCCTCTAACGTGAGCAAGCTGCTCTCGTTTATTTTATACTGCAGATCAGCAAGATAACACTCCTGCTTCAGTGGATGGAAAGTGCTGGGGAAGTGTGTGCCTCTGCCATAGGGTCTGTGCTGCTCTCCAGCACTGCATTTCTCCCCAGTCCTGTACAGTATCCACAGACTGCCCTTGGAGGATGTAGCTGCAAATGCCGGGGGCATGCTGACGGGACAGTTGCCTGTTTCTCAGCACCACCGCAGCACTAGCACTTCTGAGCGTGCCGAAGGAAAACACTCCTATGTAGCAAAACAGGATGCTGCAATGAGTATGTAGCTTTTCCTGACCAAGGAGAACGCAATGTATCACACAACTTGTTAACGTTGCTTAACATAGGAAACACTCTTGGCTAGGGGATTAAATGGTAGGTAGCATGGCTGACTTGAATTACTGGTTCTACTTTCCCTCGTCATCGAGCACATGGCTGAAGTTACAGGAGACCGTCGGGAGCGTTGCTGGCTGGAAGGGAGCGGTATAGCGCCGTGAGAAACACAAGGTTACAGGAATGACAGTTCCTCTGTCTCAACAATCAGTGAGGAAAAACTTTGGCAAACTAGTCTGAACGAAAGTTTTTAGATCAATCTAAGAAAAAAATCCTTTGTTTTCGATTGCTGGGATCGTCACACTAAATCGCCCAATTAACCCTTCCACAAACTGCCCGGTAGTATAAACTCCTGAACTTAAATCGAGGTGCTACTCCCAAGGGGCTTATACCGGGGGTGTTCTGGCAGACACCGGTGGTCCTGGGAGAAAGCTGCGGTCAGCAGCAGCTCATCATCTTCGTCCCCCGCCCCAAGCCGATCCCGGGCGGCCCTTTACAGCCAGCTGCCCGGGGAGCAGCAGCCGCAGCCGGCTCAGGGCTGCCCGCCGGCGGGGGCCGGGGCCAGCCCGCCCGCAGGGGAAGCGGCGGCTGCCAGGGCGGGCGGAGTCGGAAGCACGACAGCACGGGGCGCTGGGGCGGTGCTGGCGGCGGCGGGAGGAGCTCGGCACTGGCTGCCGTGCTGGGGTCGCGGCGCAGGGAGGGAGCCGGGCAGCGCTGCCGCCGGCCCCAGCAGCAGCAGCAGCAGCAGCAGGAGGAGGAGCTGCTGGAGCCGCCTCCCGCCGCCGCCGCCGAGCGTGGGGAGCCGCGGGAGCTGCTGCCCCGGGCAGCTCATGAGCGCCGGGCTGCGGCGCCGCCGCCTGCCGCCGCCGCTCCGCGGGTGAATGAACCTGTCCCGGCCGGCGACAGCGGCTTCGCCTTGGGCTGCGGCGCCGGCCTCCCTCCAATCCCCAAAATGGACGGTTTCGCCGGGAGTTTGGGTGAGTAGCGGCGGCGGGAAGCGTGAGGGAGAGGGCGGGACGGGGCGAGCGAGCCGGCAGCCGCCCGCCAGCCCGCCCAGCCGCGGGGGCGCGGGGCTGGGGGCGCGCACCTGCAGCCGGCGGGGCCGACACCCCCACCGGGAGCCGCGCCGGCCGGGGCTGTGCTGCGGCGCGGGGGCTGCGCGGAGCCGGGCGGCGAGGACCGGCCCGGCGGGCGGGGGTTGCCCTGCCCTGCGCGGCGGCGGCCGGGGAAGACGCGGTGCCGGGCCGGGCCGGTGCGTGCAAACACCGCCTGCGCCGCGGCGGGCGGGGAGGGGAGGAAAAGGGGATGCCAGCGCGAAATCTGGTCAGCTTCAAACCATCTGTTGCGAGAGCTCCGGCTGCACTTGTCTCCTTTGTTCTGCTCTCGCCGTTGGCTTGCGCTTCGTCAGGAGTTACTTGCTTGGGTTTGGGCTCTTGGTTCTTTTTGGTTTCAGGGGAGTGTTTGTTGGTTTTGGGTTGTTTTTTTTTTTTAAATGATGTTAATTAATGTTTCGTCCCTCCCTGCTGCGGCGGGGGTGGAAGGGAAGCCCGGGCCCGCGTGTCTCAACGAGAGCCCCGGAGCGCCTCTGCTGTGGGTCGCCCCGCTGCCCCGGGCAGCCCCGGACCAGCTGCCGCCGTGGCCTGGCTGCGGGGCTCGCTCCCACGCCTTAAAAGTTGGGAACGGTGGCGGTGTCCGCGGAAATGTCAAGAGGCGGCGGTGGCGTCAGCGCCTTCCCGGTGGCCGCGCATCCTTCCCTCCGTGTGCCCGAGTAAAATCCCTCCTGGCTCCCGGGGCGCCAGGTTCCCCTGCCTGGAGCTGTGCTGCCTTCGGAAACACTGCTCGCATGCCCACATGTTCCCAGAAAGCTGACGGGCGGCGTAGCCTTCGGTCCTGTTAAGGCTGCGGCAAACTGTCATCACTTTCCTTAAGAAAAAAAAACCCACCGAACTTCACCAGCCGACTTTCGGAATGATTCGCAGGACGGGCTGCGCCTAGCACGAAGCCGTCCTGATTAAAAGCGTGAACCGAAAACGTATCCGCGTGTAAAAATCGCAAGGCGTGCGCGTTCCCCTGCGTTTCCTGCAGATGATCAGGGTAACGTAAGCCCGGCCGTTGGCTCTGCGGCGGCGACGATGTTACATGCGGTGCCTACCTGCGGCTCCCTTCTTACTCCTTCTGTTCGCTTCCAGGGCCGCTGCATCCACTGCGAGTCCCTCGGGATCCAACCCGCTCCCATCTTCTGTAGAAGAACAGATCGAAAAGTCGGATTAACTTATTTTTCACAGCACTCCTGTGAAGTCTGTAGTATTGCTGAGCAGTTCTCAATTTTCTGGAAAAATTGACTCATTTAAACGCTGCCTAGTGTGATCCTAACCTTTCAGGTTTTTGAAATGTCAACTCCAGCAACTTGGGCGCCTATCCAAACCAAACTGGTGCACCGTAATTCGGTTCGGTAGTTTGGCTCTGTGCCCGATGCGCTCTCCTTGCTCAAGTAACTTCCATGGTCATTTTGTATCTGTGGTCATTTTGTATCTGATGATCAGGAAGGGACACACAGAGGGATTGTATGGGCTCTGTTTTCAGAGGAAAGATTGTGCCTGTGGGTGACATATGCAAATGTGCCTCCGTTAATATTTATGAACCTTCTTACCCAGTTGTGGAACTGATCACCATATCAAAGGGCACCAGTACTGCTTTTAACTCATGGAGTACTGGCCCCAGTTAGAAATAACTGGTTTGTGTTGGAAGTGGGAATGATTTTGAAATAATGAAGTGTCATTTTCCTGTGCAGAGGGTGCTTGACAAGCAGCAGAGCGGGCTGGTTGGGTGGCCCAGCTGGGACCATGGTGGGCTCTTCAGAGCATCCCGCTTGCCCTATTAAGGGGAGGCTCCATCTCGACCTTTAATTTGCTTCACTGTTTGGTCAGGAAGGTACTGTGATTTTATTAGAATTTAATCAGGATTAAGCTCAGCTTAACCTTTTAAACTTTATATCACGATAGCCACTGTTGGTTGGCCTTTGATTTGGCTTTTATGGCAAGGAGTGATGCACTGGACTGGGGCTGAGGAGGAGGTATTTGGGGAATCTTTAGCTTTGAAATCTGATGTTACTTTATTTTTTTCAGGTTCTAATCATGCTGCTTCAGCCTTTTCTGTATTTAGGATCACTTGTTGGCTGCCCTAGCTGCTAATGAGCATGTTGCGTTCACAAAGATGTGTGAATTGTTCTGAGATTTTTGGTTTTTTAAACATCTCTAATTAAAATCTAATGGCTTGAATTTAATTAGCTGTCTGCTAAATGTCTTTCAGGAAGGCCATAAATTAATGTAATGTAGAAGGAAATGTAAAAATTAATTAAAATTATTGCTGGCAAAACCGTGCTATATATGTATATGCGTGCTCAACCAGTCAAGCGAGCCTTATTAGAGAGCAAGTTGTCCTTTTAATGCCTCCTGTCATTGTCTGGAAGGCAAAATGTTATTACAGATTGTGCCCTCCAGCACAGGCAGGAATACCTTCTTACATGTCTCTTGCAGTTGAAAATACTTTACGCAGCTGTTTTCTTTTGGCGTCCACATTGAAATTTTTATGAGAATAAATAGATGAAAGAAACCATTTTATATATAATTTAGAAAATTGTTTTAGTTATCGGTTTAGTAAATGCTTATGTAGCACTCGAGTATATAATTACTGTATACAGTGAAAAAATCAATTATGAGTTAACTTGCACAGCTGAAATAACTATTGATTTACTCTCTTGATAAAACACGGAGTTATTTCACATTTGCTGGGACTTCAGTACCTTTTGAGTATCGCCAGTAGCAAAGGGGTTATTGGATCCCATTTATTGTCTCCAGTAGGGCATTCGTAGGGATGAGAGGGTTGTCAGAGGGCTCAGAGGATTTTGGCCATCTATTTTGTTTTGTTTTGTTTTCAGATGCATCCCTTAAAGTGAAAAAAATATGCATCTGAATGGGAACAAGAAGTACGGGAACTTGGACCAAGAGCCTGGGCTTTTGCCTCCTCCCTTGCCGAGACAGGAGCACAGCATGGGTGTCTGGCTCTGGCTCTGCCAAGTTCCCTTGCGTCTTAGGGTCCTCATCAAAACCAACACTAAGACAGCATCTTCAGGGCAAAGAAAGCACTGTTAATTCCACTAAAAGAATAGAGCAAGGGACTTCTACCAAAAAAACCCCCCAAACCCCAACCACACCCAAAAAGCTCTCTGTGCTGTGAACTTGCATCTCAGCCACCCTCGTGCTGGTGCCTAGGAGCCCGTGGTGAACTGGTTTGCAGAAGCCTATCAGAGGGGCTGCAGGACTGTAGAAGCCTGACAATTTTGCCAACAATTATTTTCCTTTTATGTATTATCAAGGATTATATTTGTTTATGGCTGCTCACCCCAGCTGTTTTGGTGGTTTTTTACCTAAATTGTTAGACAGTAGAAGTGTGACAGGCCATGGGAGGGAAGGGGTAGGAGCCCTTAGCTGATGGGCAGGTGGGTCTTGGTGGCACTCTGTAGTTGCAGCTCTTAGGCTGGCTTTGCTGGACTATGAAACTGCTGCAGTGGGGAGGGGGATGCCTTTCTTGGGCTTAAAATGCAACTTTCTGGGGCAGCTAATGCCCACCTTCAGCTGAAAGGTGGCTCAGAGCCACTGTCTTAATATGAAGCGTTTGTTACTCGGCTGCTTCTCATTGACACCCCTTAAGCTGTTTGTTTATCTTACTTTCTGTAGGGTTACTTGGCTAATGGTACGAGATCTTTTTTGATCCTACTCGATTTATGCTTAGGAGGAGTAAGGTAGGATCACCTGCCTGGGGCTGGTGAGGGGTGTTTTTTGGTGGACAGTGTACCACTGCTTTTAGCTGTTGCATTGTTCTTCCTTCTGAGAGAGCTTCTGCTAATTTGTCTCTGTAACAATAACTCATTGCAAACAGAGATATGGAAGCATTCATTAGATTATGTTAAAGAAAAATGACTGCAGCCAATTCCAAGCTTGTCACCAGTGTATGATCACACCGTGGTATAAAGCGGCGTTAATGTATTTGAATAGCCTAAAGAGTGTGTTGAACCTATGGCTTTGATAAAACCTGGTTAAGGCTTCTCCAAAGCTCCAGTGATGTGCAGGCAGGTGTGCTGGGGGGGTCAGGAGAGCTCCGAGCCTGGGGAGCGCATGCATCGTGGTTCATTGGTGCCTGGGTTTGATACTGAGAAAAATCACAGAACAATAAGGATTGGAAGGGACCTCTAGAGATCATCTAGTTCACCCCCCGCTAAAGCAGGATTGTGTGGACTGACTAGCTACAGCAAGTCAGGGGATTTGCCATGTATTTGGGCTAGGGTATGAAGTTTTACGCCTGTCTTTCTAGGCTGCAGAAGTGGCCACCGCGCTGCAGTGCAAGTGCTCATAAGCGACAGCGAGTTCAGCTTCATCGACGGGGCTCTGTTCGTGGGGATGGCTGCGCGCTATTGTCAGTGCGCTGGTTGTCTTAAAAATAAAGGAACTTTGGCAGGGCGTCAGTCTGTCCTGCCTGAGAAGGATGGCCCTGAGAAGGGGTGATTAATCTGTAGCAGCAAGGAAGAAGACGGGCTGTTTGCTTTAGAAACTAGGTGGCAGCCCACCTTTTGCTAAGTGGGGCTTTAGTTACCGGGCAGCTGGGAGGGACCCTTTGCTTTGTCACCAACTGAGAAGCAGAGAATTGCCTGTTTAAAACCAATCCTTTTTTTTTCCCCCCACCCCCCCCCCCGAGCAATTGGCAATACTTGGCCCAGTTGTGGGAAACACTCTCGCTTTTAAAAGCAAAAAAAGAAACCGAATCCCAAACACAGGACTATCCACTGGAAAGACTCTCTTTTCTCTCTGTTAGAAAAGCTTTTAGTGCCTGGGATGCTGAGAAGGATTTTTTGGCCTCACAGTGTGTTTTTCATGCTCTTTTAACTGAATGTTTTTGGTATGGGAAGTGCAGTTATCTGACAGGATTTTCCCTTGCCTGAAGAACCTACTATGAAAAGATTTATTTATTTTCTTGTTCTGTGCTTTATGTCATGAGGTATGTGAGGGGGGAAAAATGGTCAATAACAGTGCTCTTACAAATCCTCTGAAGCATGGGTCTGTAAGCAGCATTACATTGCTAATTGTGCTGTTCTTACAATGCAGGGAGATTCTCTACGAGAATTCTTGCTCTTCAGAGGAGCTGCTTCTCTTCTCAGTGTGGTTTCTATCAGTTATTGAGGTTTAGTTTTCCCTTCTCTCTTTAGCTCCTTGCTGAATCTAATCCCTAACAAATGCGACTTTAAGGCCAAGAATGTTGTTCCTGTTTTACCCACACGTAATGTAATGGGAAGGGTGTTAGAGGGTAATTAATTTTATAGCACGTGGCGTATGTGATGACAGTATGAGTCTCACTGCTCTTGCTGGTGTTGAGCATTTCTAAGTAGGGACAGACATTCTTCTTTTTAGGAGGTCAGTGTCACCTGATAAACAACTTCTTACAAGCTTTACTAATTTCTTTTTCAAGAAATCTTTATGGTAACTTAGGAGCTCAGATGGAGCCACTGCTCGCCTTGTTTTTCCTCTCTAAACAAGTGAGCATAGGCACCAACAGCTTAAAGAAGAATTGTTAGCCTCTTTTTTTTGTTGTTGTTTTTTTTTTCCCTTCTACTTGTTTAAATGGATGCAGAGTACTGTTTTTCTAGGGTTTTCTTTTGTCTGGTACGGAGAGGATGGATACCTGGGGACACCACACAAATGATGTGCAAACTCTTCTCCAAGTTTTGAGTCATCTTTAGGAAACATTCATACGTGCACTTAGATTTGAAAAGGTTGTGCTCTTGGGCAGGCTTGCAGTCTGAGCTGATCACTGTCAGTGGCAGAGAATGGGTGGTGCTGCTTGGAGGGGTGGGATGTCAAGAGAGACACCAGAGACATTAAAGGCCTGAGTTTATTGCTAAATCTTGGAACGTACAAAATGTTTTTCTCTTCTGGTTTTTCTCTCTTCACCCCCCCCAGTTTTTGTTTTTCTTTTCTTCCTCCTTCCTACTCTCTCTTACTTCTTTCTTTTTTTTTCTTTTTGCTCCATTTTGTAAATATCCATGCTGTGTGCGATCAGTGAATATTACAGTATTCTTCCTAAGACTTCTTATTGCATTGGATGTACTGGGGGGGGAGGTATTTTTGATTCTTTTGCTTCTCAGTGGGTTACCCCTTTTGCTCATCTTTCATAGTTCCAGTTTGACTTGTTTACTAAATCTAGCTCTGTCTTGATGTTCTTTAACTGCTGGTTTCCTGACTGCTCTCCTGACTTTTTAATGTCTGTAGTGCTCTGCTTTGCGTGACAGTGCTGCTTGTTTGGAAGGACAACTTTTTTAGCAACTATTGGAGAGTCCAGTTTCTTTGGCGAAGGTCTCCTCTGCCTTTTTGCCTGTTTCGTGACATGGATTGCATGCTCCTGCAGATATTAGGCAGGATACTCTTTGAGTGCAAATCTGTCTTATTGTAGAAATAGGTTTAGTCTTTGTTTTTACATAATTTTCTTCAGCTTTCTGGACCTGCTTGCATATGGGTATTACACATAAGAAAAGTGCAATGGAAGAAGCAAGAGAGGAAGCAATGCAGATATACTCTATAGACAGTTATATTTTGGAGAAATCCACATACCTTGGATTTCAGACATTATAGTAAAATAAGGTGGTCACTTTTGACTCTTGCCCGATTCTCTCATTTCACTGAAGCTCAGCACGTAGCTGTGAATGCAGCGCTCCAGTCTGGAGTTGGTTCCCACTTCTCCTGCCAGTTTCTTTGGACTTAAAAAAAACCAAAAAAAAAAAAAAAAAAGGAGGGGAGGGGAGGCCTGAAACCAAACAGTTTAATGTTTGAATGTATTTTGGATTTGTGTAAACAGTTTTAATGCATCAAGCTAAATTGGCAGGCTTTCGTAATCCTCTGGGAAAATTGGGAGTTTGAAACCCAGTGGATAAATTAAAGTCACAAATGCTTCTAAAGCCCCAGATTCGGCTCCCTAAAGGGATGCTGTAAATTAGTTAGGGCTAGAAATGTGGCTTAGTTAAAATAAATGAAATGTTCTTTCATGAGAACTTATTAATTTTAAAGACAAAAGAGTTGGATTTCTTTATTCTGAATTGAGGACACAAAAGTGTGAAAATGGCTTTTAACAAGAGAAATTTGTTTGCTGTCCAAACACAGGAGGTAATTATTTCACCACTTCTTGCGGCCTTTAATGAAAATATGACATAAGGGTAATAGAAATGGTTTAAAAATGTGTAATTTCAGTAGCTGCTGAGGTAGCTCACAAGCATAGCTGAATTAATCCCATGTATACGTAAAGTGAATGCTAGCACTATTAGCTTGTTCAAGGTTTACTGTACGGTACTTTCCCCCCACACCCCCTCTTTTGAGAACAATGTCGCTTTTACGTCAGGGTTCTAATGAGCCTTGAGCCCATGGCTGTACAAAACAACAGCAGTAGGGTGGGCTGTGGTTTGTTTCCTTCCCCCTTATTCACGGTCACAAGCAGACCATGCCATATTCTTAAGAGGTTTCCTGTTGTGTGCGTTACATGGATCTTTAGTTAAATGGCAAGTTCAGCTTAAAAATGGCAGAACAAAGCCCAGGGTTTCTCTTTCAGGTTCAGTCTTTGAGGATGGACATTGCCTCCAAAAAATAGCTGTGTTTTTTAGCCTGTTATTACACATCTTACACCATGCTTGGCTTTTATAACTAATAGACACATTTTGGAGTGGCTTGGAATCTTAGACCTAACATTCAGGTAGACCTAACATTCAGGTAGAATCCCAGAATGCATTAGGTTGGAAGGGTCTTTTGAAGGCTGTCTAGTCTAACCTTCCCTGCAGTAAGTAGGGACACCTTTAACTAGATCAGGTTGTTCAGAGCTTCATCAAGCCTGACCTTGAATGTCCCCAGGGATGGGGCCTCCACCACCTCTCTGGGCAACCTGTTCCAGTGTCTCACCACCCTCATAGTGAAGAACTTCTAATGTCTAATCTAAATTTACACTGTTCTAGTTTAAAACCATTGCCTTTTGTCTTATTGCTACATGCCCTTACAAACAGCCCTTCCCCAGCTTTCCTGTAGGTCTCCTTCAGGCATTGGAAGGCTACTGTAGGGTCTATCCCTGAGCTTTCTCTTCTCCAGGCTGAACAAGCCCAACTGTCTCAGCTTGTCTTCGTAAGAGAGGTGATCTAGCTCTCTAATCATCCTCATGGCCCTCCTCTGGACTCGCTCCAACAGGTCCATGTCCTTCTTGAGTTGAGGGCTCCAGCGCTGGATGCAGATAGGGCATGGTTGGCCTAATTCCTTCGCAGGGGCAGCAGGTATTGGAAACCTGACTATGTGGAGTGGAAAGAAATGGGTTGATGTTAAGAGATTTTCTTGCACAGCTCTGCTTTGATGTAGCTGTGCTGAAATCACGCACTGAGTCATAGCAGTTCTGAGATGACTGGTGCAGATATACATCTGGGCTTCTCTGGGAGCAAAGTCTGCTTCAGACATGTTAACATGTGTTACAACTGTTTGAGCTTTCATTTAAAGTAGGATTTGATTGAATGGGATTTCAGGAGAGAGTTCCCCAAAATGCATTTCTCTCTGTTTCCAGAAGGAGGTGTGGAAAGGAAGAACCTACAATGCCACGAACTGTAAATTAAACTTTCCGCTGCAAGGTTCAGACACACGGCAATACTTGCGCCTGCATAGTATCACTTAGCTTTTTTTAAACAAGAACTCTAACAAGGAGAAAATTACAACTTTGTTTAGCTATGAAACTCTGCATTGAACTGCTATCACCTCCTCTCCTAAGAGGTACTGTGCAAATGCCATCAGAGAGATCTAGCAGGAAATCAGTGGTTTGTGTGGCTGTAACGTTTGCTTTTGGAACTCCAGATGTGTCCATCAAAGTCATGAGGCGAGGAAGACAACAATAACAAGCAGTCCAAACTTTTTGCCTTTTTTTTTTGCATAGGATAAGCATAAAAGAGCCTCCACGCCCCTATTGGCAGGTTTGCAGTAGCTGTAATAAGTGCTGCTTTGAGATCCTGCTTGTTTACAGACTCAGTGTCCATAGGGATCGGTGGCAGAGAGGATTTCTGCATGTCTATTTCCTGAACACTTAGAATGTGGGATAGCATTTTCCTTGAAAATGTTATGATGTGTGTAAGAAAGATGACTTGGCAGTGCTGTTCTCCAGATTTGGATTTTGTGCTGTAAAATGCTCTTTCAATGCTCTGTAACTATAAGCTTTTGTTGAAAGGTGCTCAGAGTGGCGGGGGAGGGGGGGGGGGGAAGGTCATAGCATGGATAAGGCATCAGTTCTTGAACCGAATCCTTGTTAGAGGAGTGAATGTGAATATCTGAGTTGCTTTTAGATACGGTGAAATGTTTAGGAGTTTGATTTCTTTAAGTTTATTCTTTACATTAAGGAACCGGAATAATAAGGCCATTTATTTAGCCAGTGTAGGCTTGATAGTGGTATTCCTAATTTAAATGTGATTTTATTAAAAAAAAATTAAAATATTAAAAGTTACCTAAGGGAGATGCTGTTTCTGTTAACTTTTTTTTTTTAAGTTATTGTAACTTTTTAATAGAATGGGTCTGCAAAAACTGCTGTAGCTTGAGCAAGTATTTAGCAAGAAGCTAAGTAATACCTGAAACCTTGTTCTGGGTTTATGTAGTACATGTGTTGTTTTTCCAGGAAAATCTTGCTGGAGGATCTGTGCCTTTTCTGCAGCATTCCCCCTGGGTTGCTTTCCTTTTGTTTCTCACCCCATGGCAGAAATCTTATAGCTGACATGGCTGAGGACACAATTTCTGACAGGCTGAATTAGAGAATCATAGAATCATAGAATTGTAGGGGTTGGAAGGGACCTCGAGAGATCATCAGGTCCAACCCCCTGCCAAAGCAGGCTCCCTAGGACATTTCATTCAGGGTGGGAATTGCACACACATAGAGGGATGAGAATTGCACAGAGATACAGTGTCATTGCAGGATTTGTGGCAAAATGTGGTGGACAGAAGGTGCGGTGTGCCCAGTAGTGATTAGGTCGGATCCAGTAAGGCAGGGTAACACAGGTATTTCCATAATTCCATGTGACGTTCAGGTTCTGCATAACAGCATAGTATTATTTAATTTTACAACTAGACCTGCTTTTCCTGGCTTTGGTAAGCTAACAGAGCTGGGTTCTCCCAATTTCTGTTGCTGGTTTGCTTTTACTTTTTGTTTAAACTTTTTTTTTTCTCCAAGATAGAGTATTTAGCCTTGATTTCTACTTCTTGTTTCAGTCCTGTTTGATTTTTAAAATCCTATGGACATTCATGTACTACTAGTAGTGTGCAGTTAAGGGAAGCTATAGCTATGAAGTGTGTAGTGGCTCTATAAACTGCGAGGTGGTCAATTTGAGATATTTTCAGAGCAGTTTTTGAAAAGAAATTGCTTGTTTTGCTGTTAAACATAAAGTAAAATGGATATTAAGCACAGTGGAAGAAACCCATAAGCAATTTGGATTCTTTGAAAAAAACCCCACCATAATTTTTTTTTTTCCTGAACACTCTTATCTGCCTTACTAGAGGTTCATTAGAAATGATGTTCCAGTATGGCACTGTTCCTGTACTGTTTGCTAGTACAGCTAACCTGGATGGTGGGGTGCAAGCATCAAATAGGTGTGTATCCATACCTTTACTGCTTGAGTGCTGTTTTGGCTGTGTAGGTGAACGTGCTCACCAGGTGAGACCAGTATGGCCGGGTAACTGGGATGCACTGTGGATTGTAGGCTAAGGGGTGTCAGCAGTGTGCCTTCTCCAGGAGACTACAGTGCCATGAAGGAATGTTGATACAGAAATTAATCATCGCAGATGTCTTGTGTATGAAAGAGTTGGGAGCTGCTGCATCAGGAGCTCTGTCCTTATCCTGTGGTGGGTTTGGGAGGAAATGATCACTGACCCCCAAGTGCAGTAGAACCTCAGGTGGCGCATCTCCAAAATCCACGAGGACATCAGTCAGTAATTGTATTACATATTGATACATAGAACCTTTTGAAAGAGTCCAGCACAGGGCCACCAAGATGGTTAAGGGAGTGGAACACTTTACTTACTAGGAAAGGCTGAGTGAGCTGGGCCTCTTTAGCTTGGAGGAGACTGAGGGGTGACCTTATTAATGTTTATAAATATGTAAAGGACGAGAGTCAGGAGGATGGAGTCAGGCTTTTCTCAGTGATGGCCAGTGATAGGAGAAGGGATGATGAGTGCAAGCTGGAGCATAGGAAGTTCCATGTGAACATAAGGAGAAACTTCTTCACTGTGAGGGTGACAGAGCCCTGCGATAGACTGCCCAGAGAGGTTGTGGATTCTCCTTCTCTAGAGACATTCAAAACCTGCCTGGACATGTTCCTGTGCGATTTAGTCTGGGTGATCCTGCTCTGACAGGAGGGTTGGACTAGATGATCTTTTGAGGTCCCTTCCATCTCCTAACATTCTGTTATTCTCTATGATCCTGTGATTTAAAAACATTGAAGGTCAGCTTCGTCAGGGTTCTGATCTATCTCGTGTGGTTGATGGTGTTGCTGCTTGTTGCAGGGGTAGTGGGACTGGATGGCATTTTAAGGTTCCTTCCAACCCAAACTCTTCTGTAATTTTTTGGAAGTGTAGAGAATAGAAGTAATTTCTGTATAAGATTAACATCAAACTTTTCCATGCTAGCTGGTTTTGATGCAAAGAAAATAGATCTAAGCTTGCAATCTGAAAATTTATAAACTCTGATCTTTAGAACAACTGCAGCTGAGAACTGAAAACCAGTCCAATTTTATTCATGTTGTGGAAAATATATGCTAGAAGTTATTGTTTAATGACAGAATGGTTTGGGTTGGAAGGGACCTTAAAGATCAACCAGTTCCTACACCCTCTGACAACGGCAGCGGCACCTTCCACTAGATCACGTTGCTCAGAGCCTCATCCAAATTTAATCCTAAAACAGACTTCCCTTTTTCATTTTTAGATGCCAAACCTGTAGATGTTAATAGCTGTTAGCTTATTTAAATAGCATTATGGCTGCAAGCTTTTGTTTTAAGATGTGTTGTAGGGAAGGTACCTATTTGTAGTAGATAACAGTGCAGATACACCCAATGACTTGCTTAAAGGTATAATAAGTCTCTTTGATTATATGTGCTAACATTAGAGAGAGGAAGTGGGAAAGATACTGAAGTGGGCTAAGGGACTTAAATATCCCAGGAAATCTGCACAGGAGGGAAAACAAAAAGCCCTCTCCTAGTTTTTTGAGCATGACAATTCAATACATTTTGATTTAATGTTTGCAAGAATCCTGCCTGTTAAGAGGGGGTAGCTCTTGTGACACTCTTGTGTGCCCTTCTGGGCTTGTTGGCCAAACAGCATTGTCATGGTGGGTCTTGCAATTAGTTATCTGGGGTGTGTTCTGGACAGTTTTTTTGAAGCTAATGTGGCGTACAGTTCTACATTTCACTCTGCTGTTCAAGTAGAGAAATGGGATCCCATGCTTTGGTGCATTGGTAAATATCATACTAAAAGTTCAGTCTAAAAAATATGTCCAACCTAAATGCAAACCCCTCTTGGCTTTTTTTTTTTTTGTTTCTTTTTCTGTGCCAAGTCAGCAATGCTTTCTATGATGCCAACGCACTAATTTCTGCTTACCTGATTTTTATGGTCCCTTTTGCAGTAAAACTGCTGGCTCTTTTCTCAAGTGAGAGCTCGGAGCTGTGGTCAGGGTGGCTGCGTTGCTTTATGCCTTGGTGAGCACCTGAATTCCAGCCCCTGAGAGAGGCAGGGCAGGTAGGGGATGCTCTGATCCTCCTGCAGTGGAATATACAACAGGCACTTGCAAACCTGAGGATGCTGGCAGGAAGAGTGAAATGTACATGCAAGACCTCTTTCTTTTTGGGCTAAATATCCAGGTCTGTGGTAGCAAGCACAGGATGAGGGTTTGCTTGGAGGAACCTTATGTTAGTTTTTCATTGGGATAATTTGTCAGTGAATTGTATGGCACTGGGTGGGACTTAATCTGACATCCTGTTTTCTGAACTGCTGGGTGGGTTTTTTTATGTCAAGTTATCTGAGTTTTGAACAGATTTTTGATCCTTCATTTTGTATGTGTGTGCCAAGTTTGTGGTTCTGTTACAGAAAAAAAGTGTTTGTATGTGTGTACTGTGCTCTGCTTTTAGAGGAGCCTGGGGTTGGGAGAATGTTTCATTTGAATTTTAATAGTCAGAAGTTGGTTGCCCATCTCAACCATGACGAGTGTAAGCCATCCGCTACCATGCTGAAGTATTTCAAAACACATGTGCACAGCTTTCCAGCTGCGACAGCACCATTCAGTGCCTCTTCCTCTGTACCTGCACAAAGCCTTACAGCTTACCTTGTGACCTGTCCCCAAGTATGGTGGGAGCTGTGGAGGGGGGTAGGCTCCGAGCTGATGGATGGGCCTGGTCATATGTGTGCGCGCTGAACCCAGGGTGCTTGTCTGGTAACCTTCAGTGAGCTGTTGTGGGAGATGGAGGAAGTGAGCAAGGGGGTCTTCAGATGAAGTGTGAAGGTGCAACCTCCTCCCCCGGCCCCTGCCTCCCGGCTAGGGACACCTCAGCATCTTTTCCCTGTTGCTTCCATGAGGGCTTGGACCTTTGGTGCCCTTGTGTTTGCTCCATCTCCTCCGTTTTCTTTGTCAGGTCTTCCTATTTTAAGTGTTACTGGACATGTGGGCCACAAAAGAGTTAAATGTCTGTCCTTTAACTTGGATATTTATGGATTGTCAACTGTGTGTTTGAAATTCTGTCTATGTTGACCTTAACTCAAAATGAGTCCTGTTAGCCTTGACAGTGGAGACTTTACATTTTGTTTTCCTCCCCTGAGTGAGGCCCCATTGCTGTCCTGATCCTGCTCCAGTTCTCTGGCTTTTCTAGTCTCTGTGCAGGGAATCCCCATGGGTCTCTGTGCCAGCAGAGCTGGACAGCTCGCTTCCACTAAGCCCTTAAAATTTGGAGTAAGGGCTGGGGGAAGGGTAAGGAAGGGAGATCATGTCTTTGCAGGTGAGATTTGAACCCTGTTTGGAGCTTACTTGCTCGTCCTCCCTCTCTCCCCCTCCCAGCATATGTCAGCGTGATGATTTGAAGCCTTCAGAAACTTGGAAATGAGAACTCCTGTTATTGCTGTCTTTGGATATTGGTTCAGTTATTGCCTAACTAAATAATACAGGTATATGTGTAGGGGTTCTTGCTAACATTCATTTGATTATTTGCATTTACGTAATTATTATTTGCAATAGAAATTTTGATTTCCTGTTCCTACAGCTATGGTAGCTTTACCAGTGAAAGGGCTCTAACTTGGCCATTGGTTTTGAGAATTCACAGCAGTGCTTAGTGTTTGCTTTTTACCGACCACAAAGGGGATGTTTTGTCAAGGCTATAGGTAAAACGACAAAGAGAATGGTGAGAAAGTAAAAGGAATTTGGCAGTAAAGCATACAGAGTGCTTTTGCAGCATATAGCATGTATTGTATTTATCAGTGCATGTGGATTTCTGTTTGATAGGGTAACTTATATCTGCCTTTCAGCCTTTAGTGTTCATTTGAACAAGTATAATTTGAGTTATCCTTATTTCTGTTTCAAGAATGCACTGGGGAAATTTCCAGAGTCTGCAAACCAAATCCTCTTACCCTTTTTTTTATGTAAAGGGACTGAAGTCTCACTCTTCTTAGTTCATAATTGAAGATTTTGAAGAATGCTGTTATAATTTTTTAATGACCTGGTAATATCTTAGTTTTCAGCGGCAGCATCTATGACAAGTCTTCCTGGCTTCTCCCAAAAACATATAAAATATACAAAAAATGTATAAAAAATAGGGCTGCTGGAATATCATTAAAATATATATGCAGTCTTCAGTTGCAACATTTCTATCATATTACATTAATGCATACACCTACTTTGGTCACATGATTAACATGTATTTCTAGTTTCTTTTGAAGATTATTGCTTTTTGATTATCTTATCCATTGTAGGATGTGTTTTGGTTTGCAAAACTTCAAGCTAACTTTGAAGTAGCTTTTTTCCTCTTTGCCATATTGCTATTTAAAAGTCTTTTGCATACAGCGTACAGATTAGAACTCAAATACCTTTAAAGTTAAGCTAATTGGCTGGTAAAGAAGATAGAAATCTTTACTGGAAAGAAGTGACTTGCCTAAGATGAACAAGAAGCTACATTTTGGCAAACAACTCTTCTGTACTATTGTGTGATCTTTGTGTATGTATTTTTAGAAGAAAAGTGGGTAGGGTTGATGTCATCTAGGAGTTGCCTGTTCGCTCTTAACTCTCCTTCATCTGTTTAATTGCCCTGGGATATTACAGACCCTTGAGTTGCAGTGCTGGCTGAACAGCCTCGGGCACTGGCTTCTGCTTGTCATCTGCCGTGTTCTCTATTGTGGAACAGGGGTGCAGAAATAACCCTTTCATGGGGATTGCCATCAGTCATTTTTTTGACTTTGATGTGTAGGTGTTAGGATCCCCTCTTCTGTGCAGTGCATACTGCACATTGTATATTAAGCTCCATGAGGAGTGGCTGGTTGGTGGCCTTGAGCCATGTGCTGCCTGTGGGCACCATAGTGCTGGGAAGCAGACCTGGGTCTCCGCTGGGTTTGGGGTAGCCCATCTGGGGGAGAACCTTTGAGGTGTTGCCTGAGGTCAAAAACCATCCCAGTGGCATGTGAGGCCCTAAGCAGCGCTTAGGGAAGCTGGGAACAGGGCAGCGTGACAGGAGAGGCTCACGTGTGCTTGCATGAACAGGGGTAATGTTAATCATTGGATATGAAATGTAGGTTTGGCTTGCTGTGAAGAAGGGGAGGTGCCTTCCTCTGGAAGAAAGGCCACTGATCATGGGGGTGGTGGGAGCCACCCTCTGCTGCTCTCTGGGAAGCATCGCTGGGATGCTGACAGGCTGCGGCTGGCTGGAGCAGTGCTTGGCTGAGTTTCTTCGGGTGGTGTTAGGCTGCTGCAACATGTGCTCATCACTGTAAATATGTTTTATATAGTTTTGTAGAACTTCCCTCCCCTCCCCCCATGCTATCTGAATGGATGTTTTGTTGTGTGGTTTTGTTGTTGGCTTGTTTGGTGGGTTTTTTTAAACTTTAGTTACTTGGGGCATATTTTCTGTGGGTTTTGGTTGGGGTTTTTTTACTGACTGACATTTAACTTGAAGTTTTGGCTGAAGAATTCTTGGGGTGGGTCCTGGCTATTGTTGCAGTGATCTGCAAGGCTACACTCGATTCCTCCAGGAGGAGGCAGGGGAAGCCAATGGCCATCCTGCCAGCACACTTGGCAGCAGAGAGAGATGTTACTGGAGCCTTCCTTTGCATTGCTGCTGTGCTAGAGGGAACAGGGGGACTGGAGGTGCCATGCACTCTACACTTGGTTTTATACATTGCAATTAATAAATTGTGAAATGGTGAGGCCTTTTCAGCATTGGCTCCAGCAGGTAGCTGCTCTTCTGTTGCTGCCCTGGCCTGGGGTCCCCAAAGGCATGTCCACCACCTCGTGGCAGTGATGGAATAAAGTCACTCCTTGAATCTTGTGACCGTGGCACAGTGTCCCCCCCATGTTCTGATGCTACACTCCTGGCTGTCATGAGCTATTTCATGTCATACCACACTTTTTCTAATCTGTGCCCTTATCTGATGCTGACTTGGAATGATTTCAGTGTTAGAGAAGCAATTTGCTTCTCCTGGAGGCAGCTGTTTGAAAAAGTTTCACCAATCTGATTTTTGTGCTACAGTACCTATTAATAACCCATGCAATGCTGCAGGCTTGGGACAGGGTAGCTGGAAAGCTGTCAGGCAGAAAAGGACCTGGGGGTGTTGGTTGACAGCCAGCTGAACATGAGCCAGCAGTATGCCCAGGTGGCCAAGAAGGCCAGCAGCATCCTGGGTCATATCAGGAATAGTGTGTCCAGCAGGACTAGGGAAGTGATCGTCCCCTTCTACTCAGCAATGGTGAGGCTGCACCTCAAGTTTGGTTTTAGGCTCCTTGTTACAAGAAGGATGTTGAGGAGCTGGAGCATATCCAGAGAAGGGCAATGAAGCTGGTAAAGGGTTTGGAGTGCAAATCTTACGAGGAGCAGCTGAGGGAACTGGGGTCATTTAGTCTGGAGAAGAGGCTCAGGGGAGACCTTATCACTCTCTACAGCTACCTGAAAGGAGATTGTAGTGAGGTGGGAGTTGGTCTCTTCTGCCAAGTGACTAGCAATAGTATGAGAGGAGATGGTTTCAGGTTGCATCAGGGGAGGTTTAGATCGGATACCAGAAAAGATTTCCTCACTGAAAGTGGTGAAGCATTAGAAAAGAGGTGGTGGAGTCACCATCCCTGGAGGTGTTAAAAAAATGTGTAAACATGGCACTCCAGGACATGGTTTAGTTGACATGGTGGTATTGGACAGCTGGTTGGACTTGATGTTCTTCATGATCTTTTCCAACCTTAAATATTCTATGATATTCTTGAAATGGAAAACCAAATCACATCCATGCTCCGGGAACACGCACTGTTGTTGGGCCCTTCTCGGGGAGCTCAGAGCAGGAGGTCTTGCTGCTGAACCATATGGGCTGTTCAGTCCAGAATGGATCTTTTCCTCAGTTCTAACAAGGACCGTCCTTCTTCTTAAATAAGATGCTGGCTGCCATATGGCTTTCCTCTTTCTCATCTTCCTCCTTTTAATTTTGCACATGTGCTTAAAAGCATCAGGAAGACCATCTTCCATACTGGTATAACACTGAAAGTTAGGTACCTTTGTACTTGTTTTCAGGGGCAGTTTACTCATAGTTTAGTGAATTAAGAAAGTGTTTTGTTGACATTTGTAAAACAGACTCTAGAGTTCCTGAAGGCTCTTACATTTGTGAGGTTGCTTTGATGTTTGGATTTTTGGATTTTTGTTCTTTTTGAATGGTTAATGCATTTTAAAATGACTGACAATACTAGTGTGGCAGAACTTGTTTTTTGCAAAATAGAGCTGTGCTTTTTTTACCATATAACATAATCTTATTTTAAAAGCAATTATATTAGAGAAGCAATTTTTTTATAGCGTAAGGTACATTCCACTTCTTTGTTGATCATTATGGTTTGATTATTTTTTTTGTCATGACTCATTTTTCCAAGGACTTTTATTGCAGCAATTACACATGTACAACAGGAAGCCTAGAAGGAAGTGTAACATCAGATCAGTGAAGATTCTCTGCTGCTTTTTACAGCTGATTTTTATGTTTTGTGGTGTTAATGATTTCTTGCTGCACATGTTCTGTTTCACATGCACAGCATATATTGTGTGTGCTTTTTCCCTGAGAATATTCTTTGAACCCACATGTGTCAACATAATTAGGAGGAAATGTGTCTTTGGTTTTGTAATTGAATACACAGCCGTACTTAAGTGCTTTCTAGTGCTGCTGCTTTTGTTGATCTAGGAAGTGACCTGTAGTAGCCATATAGAATGTTGGCTGTAATTATCAAGAGGTTCTGCAGTATTTCTGCTATGTACTGTGGTCTCATTGCCCAATGTGCTCTTCTGGAGTAATTTTGCAGTTCTCTTTCTGCTCCCTTTTGAGTCAGCCTTTAAGAGGAGCTGTATATTGAGCAGTTCAGATACTTTCTACCTACAAGAAAAAGTGCAGATTTAGTTTTGAGGCTGCATTTATAGTCCTTTGGTGGGTCATTGTCCTGTTTGAATGGAAATATTGCTGAAAGTGTTGGTGAAAGCAAATCATATGGACTTGAGTTTTTGCTGCATTCTTGTTACTCACCCACTATGTTCCCTCCTTGGGCCACAGATGATGCGCTCCTGCCCCTGGGACTGTGTGTTGCACGCTCTCTGTAAGCTCATCTGTGTAGTACTGTGCTGGACCCAGTCAGGAGGGTAAACTTACCATCTTGTCTCCGGAGGACAGAAGGTGGTGCTTTTAAAAGTAAGTGGGTAGATGGTGGTCTGAAACCTTGGTTTGGAAAGTGTAAAGACATTATGCCTCTGCCCTTTTGAAGAAGAGCTCTTGAGTGTGTGTATGGGGGAAAGAAAGCAGAAGTTGCTGAGCTGTTGTGTGCTGCCCGGTATGGGCAACATGGTTGGTGTCGTTCCCCTTTGCCAAGACCTGTCTTACTCCATTGTGCCTGCTGACGTGGTTGAAGGTGGCATCACAGAGAGGAAGATACCTCCTCAAGGCACGGGGACAGGGCTGATGCTCTGAGGGAGGAAGAACTACCGGTCCTTGCCATAAAGCAGTCGGGGAACCAAATGAGTGCTGTTGGACATCCCTGTTCCTCTCTCTGAAACCTATCAGATTTCTATTCTTTCTGTTTCTTTTCCTCCAAAGCTTCTTCCTTTTCCACATCATGCTGTCCTCAAAAAAGGGTCTGTGAAAAGAGAGAGCAGGTGCTCCCACCTTGGGAATGAATTTTCCTTCTGAAAGCCTTCTGAAAAAAGGCGGATGTGTAGCATTAGGCTATGTAATCATGTAGTATCAAAAACCTTATATGAACAAATGTGTTACTGTTTCTTGAACTGAACAAACTCCAACCTGGAACACAGGTTATGACATAATTATCCCACTTGATGATTATTATTTGTTTATCTGTCCTTTCTAAGGCAGTTACACCTATGTTCCAGATGAGAAAATGTATTTTAATTTGGTTTTATTGCTGCTGTGCATTAAAAGACAAAAGAAGCCAACCTAAATCAGTCTCTGAGCATCTATACATTTTATGGAAATAGCCTCAAATTAATGAATTAATAGCTTTAACTTCATTTCATTTACAAGACCAGATTGCAAGCCCCATGTTCTAAAGCAAGTATGTTGTGGAGCAGCTAATCACAAGAAAGGCAAGTAAGTATCAGATTACAGAACTTTTCTGTGTTAAAAATATGACCATATGGGCCTTTGAATAGTTCCAGATGGAAGAGTGCTGGTTTATAATTTTGGGGTTTGGATTTAATTTCTTCAGAATACTTTTATTTTTGTTGTAAGTAGGCCAATCCATAGGCATATTGCAAGCAGAAGAAAATAAAGGAATGGATTTGGTTTGTGAGGCATATAAATCTAAACTTGTCACGTATTCTTTCTCCTCTTCCACCCCCAATGTCTTGGTTGCATAGCTGAGCTATCAGGGAGGTGTCAGTTTTAGATTGATTGTATAGACCCTCATGTATGTTATCGTTATGTAGTCTCAAAGTGATCACATTTTACCTTATGTTTATTTTGTCATACCTATTTTTAAGAAGCATATTCAGATGCTTATCAAGAGCGTTCCAAGAGTGAATGTGAAACCTTTCAAATAAAAGGGTAAATATTTGAGAAAGTTAAAAACTTCTGGAAACAATATTATAATGGAAATTGTTTTGCAAACCTGGCTCCTACTGCCAGCGCTTGTACCCTGAAACTGCTTTTGAAAGAAATGTAACTCTGAGAGCTTGCCAGCTTGTTCTCTTTAATGATCTTCAAAACAAAACAAAAGGCATATTTTGTGTTTCTCAGGTGATTTTGTTACACTAGAAATAGGCATAAGCTTGGTTCATGTTGTCAAAGGCAGTGGTTAAATATCCTGTCTTGGCTGTGCTTTCCTGGTAAGGTGAGAAAAATGCATTTTTAAGTTACGGTTAATGAAGTCTTAATTGTTCCTATATTTGAGGTTTCTTGGGGACTTCCTTGCTTCAGGAGTGCTCTGTAGTAATTCTCCAGTGCTCCTGTCTTCCTGCCCTGAGCAACTTGGTCATTCTCGATCCCCTCAGTAATGCTTGAATCACATTTCAGGTCCTTGTTAGTCCTTGTTTGCTCTATTCTTTATGATCAGGCAGTCAGATATCCCAAGGTAATTCAGGATGATCATTGCAGTTCTTTCTATGCCTGTCTATTTGTAAATGCAAAATTCCTTGTTTGCTTTTTTTACACATCAGTATTATAGGAAGTAATAACTGAACCCTTGTCAATGGGTTCTTTATTTTTAATTTCACTCAGAGCCTCACATGGGGTTCATGCATGACCTATTAATATTGATGATGGGCTTGGCATCAAAAATGCCTGTTCGAAGTTGCTTTTTCATCTTCATCCTTCCTTGCTTTACCTCTGCTGCCACATAGAGTTTAAGAAACATTATGTACTGTATTTACTTTGTAGCAGAGCAAGGTGTCGGATTTAGTCTTGGTGATGACAGTTGTGAGGTTGGAATAGCTGGAAAACTCATTTTCATGGCTGAGAACTTTATCCTTCCTTTACTACATCTTGGTGCTAAAAATACTGTTTATTGATTATTCAGGAGTCATGTGAAATATAAAATAGGACCTTCAGAGCCATGTGTCTTTTAAGCCTTTATAAGCTTGCCCCTTTGTCATTAAGTATAGAGGTTCTTTGTATGCTTTGGTGATGTATTAGCTGTTCATGTCTGCAAAATGTGGCTTTTCTTCATGTAATGTAAGAAAACTGAGTTCTGTGATACTCCTTTCTGCCATAAATGTAGATGTGAATAAAATGTGGCCATACCTTAAAAAATCACATCAATTTCAACCAACGGTTATGAGTATGTGCGATTTAAGAGAGAGATCATCTTGATTTTTGCAAGAAGCATCGTATTTTGTATCATTTTTGTGGAAAAGTGCAACTTAAACTGTTTCTGGAGCACAGAACCTACCATACAGTGCTATTTCTGAAATACCGCTAGGAAAGAGGCCAGGATTAGGAGGAGAGCAAAATTTAGCAGTATGGAGGGCTGGGATTGCTAATGGTAAGCATTTTCTCATGCTTGTGACTGTACCATTTTTACCTCTGAAATTTTGGGAGGAGGCATATCGTGATAGGCTCTTTATCTATGACTCAGACTTTGTGTGTGTGCGTTCAAATTCTGTATTTTAAAGGGTATTGTTGCTTTTCTATGAAACCTTTGCCCTGGCTCTTACGCATCTTAGAAGACAACAGACCTGTGCAGCTAGATATTCCTGTTGACTGGCTTGTTATGTCACTTGGTATGTAACTTTAAATATGTTCAGAAGTCTTTGCATATAAGGGGGAGGGTATTTCCATCCACTTGTTTTGAGAAAGCAAGGAATGAATGAGCTTTTGCAATATTAGGCTCATTTGCACGGTTGCTCTTGTTAGAAAGCCCTCAGAAATGCTGCTTGGCAAATTGAATACTACTTAATGTTTAGCTAGCTTTAAAATTAAAGATGACACTTACTTGGTAAGCGGTTAACCCAGAAAATTTGCCTTGGCGCATAAGCTTGGTAAACGTGTTTGGGCCAGTGTTCTTTGTGCGGTTTGGGGTTTTCGTTTTTCATATTTTAAAAATGTGAAGTAGCAGCAATGAGGCACCACCTGGCAGTTTTTAAGCTTTGTGATCATTCCTCAGCACCAGGGCTTCAGGAAGACGCTGTCACCACACCCACCAGCAGCCCCCTCTTCTCTTGGGACTCCTTTTCCTCCTGTTTCCTATGGTGTCTGAGGGACTCAGCTCTTCAGAAGCATTTTGGCTCACACTGGGAGGCGACAGGATTTTGCTTGAGTGTCATAAGTCCTTGAGCAAAACTGCTGCAAGCTGACAGAATTTGTGAGCTTGTGCCATTGCAAGGGATGGGGACTGGCAGGGATGCGCGCTCGCTGAACGTCTTGAAGTAGCTTATGGTAGAAACCGTGTTTTGAAGAAGTGGATGAACTGGTGATGTTCAGTCTTTCTACTACTACTTTCTACTTTTCTATGGAAATTACCTTTGGGCAGAAATCGGGCAGGTGCCCATGCAGAATTAATTTGCTGGAACTACAAGGAATTAAAATTTGGGGAAAAGAAAGGGGATGCTGTAATAGGAGATGCGGTCACTTGCCCCAGGGCGCCCTTCTGCACACACAAGCATCCTTCCTTCGGGGGAAATGTGGGTGGGCAGAAGACAAAACACAGCAGTATGTGCCTAAGTAAACACTTAAGCATTTAATTAATAAGCTGTGTTAATCTGCGTAAAACTGAAGATATGAGGAGGAGAGGATGTGTTAAGAGCTACTACAAAGCATTGTCAATGCATTCCTAAAGGGAGATGGCAGAGGTGAATTTTCTTTACTTAAAGAAGTAAAGATTAATTGAAGAAATACTAAATATTGTTACAAGGCCGAAACCCATGCTGTCCTCTCCTGTAGAGCAAAGTTGGTTGCACAAGTATGGATTTTTTAATTAAGATGTAGGGCTTTTTATGCTATGCAAATAGTGTGTGGTCTCACTTCTTTATTACAGTCTGGGTTGCCACAGGCGATTGCAATAACCAAAATGTGTTGAAAGAGAAGGTCATGCATTGCATAAAAATGTAGAGTACTGTTGAATGACAAAACTTTGTGATACAGTTAGTTTCTTCATAGAGAAGTTCCTCTGGGTTACCCAAAAATCAGGCTATGGCTTTTGACACAGATAGGTTTAGAAACGGGTGATGCTTGGTCTGAAGGGCACCTTTTGATTGCTTTGCTCTTTCTATATGGGGTTGTGTGAAATTTTTAGTTAGACCTCTGAAGAGGAAGGTAGTAGGCATGCTCTTGGTTCTGTTAACATACCCAAGAAAAACAGCTAACGAGGAGAGTTGCAATTCTTTAAAATCTACCTGTAAGCAGGTGTTCTCAGGTTAAAATCCTTAAATATATGGAAATGTATGGCGGAATGTTTCAGGGTTTTGTTTCCCTAACTGAATTAGTGGATTCTCCAGCTTTTTTTGGTGATCTAGTCTGATTACTTGAATTGTCCAAATAAGAAAATCTTGATTGACATGAGACCACCAATGGGGGACAACAGAGTGTAATTCTACAATTAGGTTTTTTTGATATTTTTAAGCCTCTAATCTGTATAACCTTCCTAGTTTTATGAACCTTGATACCAGTATTAGATTGCATCCACATACTTTCTTCAAACATCTAAGTGGTTATTCAGTTTTCCCTCTATTTTCTAAATGGGGTAACTAGGTCTATCTTTTTAAATCCTGAATTTCTGATGCTGTGCTATCTTGAGTTGTGAAGTGTGTCTTGTTCGCTCAGGCTGCTATTTTGTAAATTATGCTTGACAAGCCAGCAGGCAGGAATTTAGAAACTGGTAAGTGTTGGCATCTTCAGTCCCTGATCAAACTGTGCCACACTTCCTCTCTCCAAGGGCTTTAGTGTTCTGAGACACTTTTTTCCCCTCCCTTTACATCTGTTCATATAGGGCTTATTCTTTGCTTGTTAGCTGATTTGCAGACATATGTTAGCTGGGTTAATTTTGTGTTTATTTCTTTGCAATGAGGGAGTTAGCAAAAGCTGTTGGAATTAATGTGTATTTGCACATTGCTGCTGTTACTGGTTGGTATAGGTGGTTTTGCTTTGCATAAAGGCAGTGCGTGCTTGAAGTGTTAATTTGTGACTCAAGAACAGTGAGGAATTTAGCATTTAACACCTTTCCCATGGATTTGATAGCATTCCTGCAGTACCTGTTCAACACATTTGACTGTACTCCTTTCATCAGATGTCTCAGAAGGCTTAGCATTTTGGCCAGCAAAATGGGAATCTTTCTAATACTGAAAAGATATTCTCTCTCTTTCCCATTCATTTTGTGTTTTGTCTGTTGTGTCATGTCTGTGTTGTTCTCCCCCCACCCCGACCCCCATGCCTTTTCCTTTCCCTTTCCTTACATGTATGCTCATGTAATTGTACCCAGCTCACGGAGAAACTCTTACAACAGAGGCTATGTTTTCTGAATGTGGGAATTGACAGTCTTGTTGATTGAATACTCTCTCTGCAACATGTCTCAAACTTCTTACTTATTACCGACCTTTTAGTGCATCAGTTCTCCAGGATTTTAATTTCTAAAGTTACTTTCACCCAAGTCTGGTCACCTCAGACTCCTTGATTTGCCTGTGGGCTTCTTTTTTATAACTACCTACGACTTAAAGCAACATGGAGTGAGTGAGGTTTAAATTTTTCACCAGTGTGGGGTCTTCTGACTTGTTTTACCTTGCTAGGAAACCTAAATTATGGCCAGATTCCAGGCTACTTAGTAAATGTCAGTTAGTATCCTAATACTAACGTGGACTTTAGACACGTAGTATCTTAATTATATTTATTAAGAGAGCAATAATTACTTCTAAAGTCTGTGCATATAGTAGACTGGTTTCACATTGTTCAAAAAGGTGGCACATTTCCATCAGCTCTCAACTTAAACTATCAGACATGGAGAGGGCTTGTCTATTCTCCTTAGCAGGCTTTGTCGTGAGGACTGCCCAGAGTCATGAATCAAAGTTATCACAATGGACTTCACCAAAGTTATTTCAAAATGTGGGACAAAAGCACAGCAGGCTTTGGTGGGGTTCTGTTAAGGAATATCTGCTGAAGTCTGGCCCAGCCTGTCCAGTGCTCATAATTCCTGTAGCCACCCTGTCTCTATGAGACACCAGGAGGACATTTATATTGGAAGAAAGTTTGTTGTGTCAGCTGTGCTACAGAAAATCTATTTTCCCTGAGCTGTTTGTTACAAATTTTATGTGTGTGTGTTTGTGTGACTTTGGCTAGCTATCAGATGATTCTGTTTAGACAAACAAGTTTCTTCCCCAAGTTTTCCTCAAGATGTTGTTCAGTGAACTAGCCTTGAGACAAAATGGGTGGTATGTATGTATTTAATTGTGACTTCAGAGTAGGTTCTAATGGGAGTGAAACAGTAGAGGACATCTTAAAAAAGAAAACTTCCATTTCAGAACACTTATGTTTCACCCCAGATGTTTGTTACCCTTCAAGTCAAGTCTATACTCCCAACATCTGTGCTACCTCTGTTGCTGAAGGGCAAGCCACAAAATGCATGATCTGCTGTGTATAAGGTGCAAGTCCTTTTATACAGATATGTAAGAAAAAATGTGAGTTTGCATTTCTTTTCCTGCTTCCATTGTTGCTCCTTCCCCATGCCCTTCCCCATAAGTTTTGACCCAGCATTTTGGAGCATCTGCTCACAAGGGTTATGTCAAAAGACCATAGAGTAGGTCTTCTATTCTTGCATTTTGGCTGGCAGTGCATTTTGGCTTGCTGCTATATTACATTTGTAATCCTATACCAAGCATGCCCTCCTAGAATAGATCATGGAATCACTGAAAAATGTAGGTTGGAACCTCTGGAGGTCATCTGGTCCAACCCCCCACCCCCACCCCCCCCCCAGCCCCTGCAGCGCTGGCTTCAAAGACAGATCGTGTTACTAGGGGGTCTTGCTCCAGGTGAGTTTTGAATCTCTCCGAGGTTGGAGTGCAACTCTGCATGCGAAGGGGAAAAAAAAATCCTCATTGAGAGTGGCTAAGCTAAACCAAGTTGCTGAGTTGTAGGTTCCCCTGTTGCGACTTGCGCTGGTTGCCTCTTGTATGCTCCTTCTCTGCGCACTTTTGAAAAAGGTTTGGTGCACTCTACTCTGTAGACCCTGCCTCTTGGGGTACTAAAGAGCAGAGTGGGATCCCAGTTGTCACAGTCCATGTTCACGAACTGTGTGCCTGCAGCGTCCTTACCATCTCAATGGCCTCCCACTGGGTGCTCTCCAGTTGGTCAGTCTCCACTGTACTAGGGGACTTCAAACTGGACATGTATCTAGCTGCCACCCTGAAGGGAACAGTTATTTCTGCCAACCTGTTAGGTCATACAGCACAGTTTTGAGTTAATTTTTTTTTTGTACAAATTTACATTGTTTGGCCCTTACTGCATGGGTTGCGTGTGGAGGACCTTTACAGGAGAAGCAATTGAGGAAGAGAGATTTCAGGGGAAATGCATGACAGTAAATCCACAAACTCTCAGAAGGAAATCAGCATATAGGAGCTTTTTTTTTCCAATATATTTTTTGCTTAAAATCCCTGAAGTTTTGAAGTAATCTTTATGTATGATGCAATTGTTAATTTACTTTTTTGTAAATTATTCTTTATCTGAAAATTATTTTGGTTTTGCCTTGGGTAACCCCATGGTCTATGAGCTTGGCTGACCTGAAACACTTGGGCTCACCCAAGAAGTGAAATGTGGCCATGAACAGGGTTTGACTGAACCATGGTGCTGGGCGATCATTTTTCCAAACCTTAATGGCTCTTCAGAAGTCCCAACTGAACACCACGGAGCTGTGAACTTGCCAGGGAGAAAATGCGGGTGTGGGAGAATGTATTTCCAGCTCAAACAGCTGATCAGTGTGAGCTTAGTGGAGCGTTTTCTCACTACATGAATGTGAGTATTGGAGATGGAAATCGGGGAAAATGCTTTCTAAACAGAGATAGGGTTTCCAACCTTGCACAGCAGCCTAATGCTTGAAGACTTCAGCCCAACAGTGTTGTTTTAAGGGAAGATTTGTATGAAAGACCTATGTTGTGTTGATTACAGGGATTTTGTACCTCTATTCCTCCTCTCCCTCCTTGACATCATACTCTCCATCCCTCCTTGACAAACTAACCAGTGCCCACCACAATCTGTCATGTGGATAGGCATGTGTGTGTTCAAATGAGCATCTTGTATTTCAAATATATATATACAAATAGCCTTACATAATTCAGATAAATTTCGCCATCATGCCTCGGTAGATTCTTTTTGCTAACCTCACTAGACCCATTATTACTTACACATTTTTCCCTTTTTTGTTTTTGTTTGATTTGGACTTGTAAAAGTTTGCCTAACAACAAAGGTGTGTTTGAATGCCTTTTGGTAACTGAGCCAAGCAGCTTTGATTGTCAAAAGATACACAAGCATGTTGACTTTGCAAGCCGACCAGTGCTTGGTAGATGAATTAGATGGATCTGTGGAAAATCTCTTTATGAGGCATCTTGACTGAATGAACATCCATTTTCATTACATCACAATTGACTTGCGTTACCAAATTTAATGGTCAGAATGTCACCCGCAAAAGAGAGTTTATGGCAGAGACCAGAACTAGTGTTCTAGAAACGAGCAAAAGCTGTTACTGAAAAGTTGTGTATGTTTGTTTTTGTCCTAACTGTTGATACAATGTGTTTGAAGGTTTTAATAAAATTGTGTAGTATTTTCTCTGCAAATAAAAAAACCCAACTGCCATCAACAGAGAAGCCCAAAAACAGAATCCACAGGATTCTTGCAATGCGTTTGGAAGAAATTCTGTGCTAAGTGTGAATTTATACAGCTGTGCATGGTCCTGGAGATACTGATTTGTCAAATATAAAGGAGGCTGGAGGTGCGTTGACCTTTTATTCTTTAACACTCAAATTTGCTGGAAGCACAGAATAACATGATGCTTGCTTAAGGTGCTGAACAGGGAGATTGATTCCAGCAGGAGTACTTACAATAAAGGGAATGTCTTCAGTTATTGAGTAAAAGCCTGTTCACCATACCTTGATGTATAGTCACTCACCTAAAAATAATCTTCTGTGAAATACAGAGAAAAAGTGAGAGCTATCAACTCGCAGCCTGCTCTACCTAATTAAATTATTTCTTTTCAGTGTTGACAATGGCAAGTGAGTGGGTTTTAGTTTATTTCGGTTTGATTCTTTTCTCCTCTCTACATGTTGCCTGAAGCTCATCTTGCTGTGGTCGAACGTGGAATTGGGCAGGCAGCTGTATAAGCTGGCAGGAGCCATAAGTTCACTTGTAACTGCTCTTGCAGGAAGAGAGGACTTTGGTGTTGGGGAAAATGGAGCAGGGTTTTGAGAAGGAAATGCATGTGTCCGGTTGGGACTTTGCTTTATGGTGCCACAGGCAGAAATAGTTTATTCTGTTTTCACTCTGTATAATCACTGGAGATCCCCTGACTTGCAGTTATAAAGGTGTCTAGAACATCTTGGTCTGTCAATCTGATTGAAATTTTAAAATCAAGTTAATTTTGGAGAATATAGTTGGTATTTTAATAATTACTGGTAATCTAGTCATTACTTGCAGCTGCAACAGTTTGACTTGAACAGTTTGGCTGAAGGAGCTGGGCTTATTCAGCCTGGAGAAGAGAAAGCTGCAGGGGGACCTCATTGCAGCCTTCCAGTACCTGAAGGGAGCATACAAACAGGAGGGGAATCAACTTTTTAAAAGGGTAGAAAATGGCAGGACAAGGGGGAATGGATTAAAGCTAAAGGAGAGAAGGTTTAAATTGGATATTAGGGGAAGTTTTTTATAGAGAGTGGTGAGGTGCTGGAACAAGCTGCCCAGAGAGGTGGTGGATGCCCCATCCCTTGGGGTTGTTCAAGGCCAGGTTGGATGGGGCCCTGGGCAACCTTGTGTAGATCCAGGTCTGGAGGTTGGTGGCCCTGCCTGTGGCAGGGGGTTGGAACTCTATGATCCTTGGGGTCCCTTCCAACCCATGCCATTCTATGATTCTATGATTAACACTCATTTTGAGCTTTTGGTTAATACGTCTTTTCGTGCCGTTAGAAATAAGCATTAAAAAAACCCCAACTTGTGATAAAAATCCAACCCTGATCTGTAAGTTTGTTGCATGGAGCTTGTGGCACTGAATAGGACAGAGCAGTTCAACTGCATGAACCAACAGTGACAACAGGATCCAAAACTTGCAATTTTGTGGCACACAGCTTTGTAAGAAATTCCAGAGGAAGAAATTTTATTGTGTTGCCCACGGGGTTTTATAATTACTTTTCTGTCTTTAAAAACTAATGTATAAGAGGGCTCTGTTATCTGGAGAGCCCACCTTTTCACTGCCAGCATCCCACTCATGCTAAATAGAGGTCTTTTATCAAAATACATTGTAGATGTGAAAATATGCTTGTAGCTTGTGCATGAGATGCTATGTAGAGCGTGTTATTAGAAAATGATGTTAAAATTTTGCTCTTTTACTAATATTTTTGATTCCCCCTGCCCCTGATGCAACAAACAACATGATATAAATACTGTACTTTTTTTGTCAATTCCATAGGTTTAAATCTTAGCAGCACTTCAGAGAAAGGGAACTGCTAGAAGCTTTTATTGTGGTCCTCCAGAAACCACCCCAGTATATCACAGGATACTGAGCTTTAAATGCATGGTTCTGATTATGTATAACTATTTTTTGAGGCTGTGATGTAGCTTCCTGTTTGGGTGGGGGTTTGTGTCTTTTTTTTTTTTTTGAGTAGCTGGTGTTCTTGTAGGTAAGTTTTGTTGGTTAGCTTTGAGGTGTCTTTTGGGTGGTTTTTTTTTTAATTCAAAGTTTTGCATAATTTCAGTGGATTCTGTGGTTTCAGCTCATATAACTCAGTGGATTCAAAGTAAAGCACTTGAGCTCTGAAAACACCAGACACTAATACCTTGCCAGGAAGAAAGCTGACTATGAATTTAATATGAAATTTTGCACTTGTCTTTGTTAAGGGTTGCTGAAACAGAAAGGAAAAGTTTATATGCTGTTTTGGAACTGAGATTTGCTACTTCCCTGTTATGCAGTGGTCTTACCCAACGTTGTTTAATGCTGATTCTCTAATGCAAGAGATCTTGGGGTTTTCAGTTATAAGGATGCAGCAGGCCTGGAGCTGGCATTCATTCCGTAACTGCATTTCATTTTACAGTCAATGATCATCGTGGTAGAACAGGAAGCAGAAACCTCATTTCTGTAGAGGGTAGAAAGCCTACAGTGGAAACAAATGCTTTTTCCGTTGTTCCAGTGGATTTCATCAAGGGATGCCTAGAAATTGTCAGAGGAAATGGGAACATAGCTAAAGAATAAATGGAATTGAAAACAGGGTTGGAGCTAAAATAAAAGGCTGTTTCAGAAATCTGTTCACTGACTTCTGTATTATCAGTCCCCAAAAATTCATCTACTTAGAGTTCAGTCACTTTTACTACAAGCAAAATAAAAATGCAGAAGTTCCCAATACCTTCCTGAATGTTTTTGTTTCCCTTTGCAGATTTAAAGTGCTGACTGAAGCTCTGTGTGTATGTGTATGTGTGTCTAGATACTACACAAAAATCAGAGTGCAGGTAATAGCTTGTAGCATCAGAACTGGAAACCTCCCTTGGCAGTTCTTCCCTTTTGGTTTAGGCAGGGTTAGGCTGTGGTTGGATTCGATCTTAAAGGTCTCTTCCAACCTAAGTGATTCTATGAGTCTGTGATGCACTGGGCTTTTCTGCTCCACCACCTCTTGCTTGTACTCCTTCCCTCTTCTCCCCATGCTGAGCTGCTGCGATTTCTTACTTCTCCCAGGTGCAGGCAGGTGTTTAAAACAACTTGCTGGCAGGGACCGAAAGCTTTTTCCTCTTTGTTGGCGGGATTTGGCGAGATCAAATGGGCTCTGGCTCCAGGAGCTGGGAAATTGCGTTGCAGTCTGTTCCAGTTAGGTTTTTGTGAGTAATCGCAAGCTTCCCCTATCTGTATTGTCTTAAGGTCTTCTATTGTTAATTGATTCAGTTGCATGAAGCTGTGATAAGCCCTTACCCTTTTTACTTCCAGTTAAATATTTATAAAATGTGAATTTCACTGTATGTGGCTTGAAAGGCAGACGGTGAGTCTCTGAATGTGTTTGTTTAACCATCCACTGCCAAGTACAATTAGCATGTACTGTAAGGGCAGTGGTAATTAATCCTGCCTAGTGAGAATGCAGGATTCTTCCTTACTGGAATATTATTTTAATAGTCCCTTGGTGTAGCTTGGGGCAGCAGTGAGGTGGATCCCCGTGCTAAAAATAATAAAGGAAGATGCACGTTTGCGTGTTGCATCAGTTTTCAGCGAGCTTAAAATAACATATTGTGCAAGAACGTGTCCCCTTCAGCTGGGTCTCCAAAGGCTGTGGACAAGTTTAACTTCGTTGAATGGTCCCCCCCTGCTCCCCCTGTGCACAGTTCGTGTGGAGAGAGCTGTGTTTACCATTAAGGTTTTAACATAACTCATCCATTTTGATGTATTGTTCTAAATCCAGGAGGACCTGCACTTCAGGTGAGGATTAAATTGCTAGAAGAGGAAAGGAAGGAATTGGTAAATATTTTTAAAAGGTGCAAATAAAAGGTAACTTTAAATGCCTTGGAGCAAAAGGAGTTCGTTCTCAGTTTGTCACTGGATGAAAAGGCTGGTGGTTTGCTTACGTGCGAAAAAAGAGGTAGTGTTAGCTTTAACTAAAATACAGCATATTGAATTTGATTGATTTGGTATGAGCTCTGGTCTAATTAATTGAGTGCTTTCTGAAAAGGTTGTTAGGTGTCCATTTACTATTTGTTTCTTTGTTCCCCCAGAGAACTGAAGAATGGACACATATCTTGAAATGTTTTTTGTGAATGGATGTTTGAGAGGTTTGGGGGATTTTTGTTTGTTTGGTTGGGGTTTTTTTTGATGTTTGGTTTTTGGGGTTTTTTTGTTGGTGGTTTTTTTTTTTTTTTTTGTGTTGGTTTTTTTTTTTTTTTTTTTTTTTTTTTTTACAAGTCAAGTCATACATGAGTGTGGTGACAGTTTTGGAGTGCTGGGAAGTCAAGGCTTGCGAACTGCTTACTTTGGAAATGATGCAATCTTATTGCCTGTTTACAGGGCAGAATTGGGTACAGGATGGAAGAGGTCACTCTGACACTAAAATACTTCTAACTCAGTTTGCCCTTCAGGGAAGAGAGGACTTATAAAAAAGGTGTTATTGTAACTTTCCGAACTTGAACAAATTGTTGCATCTGATGTTTGAGTCAGTACTGAAATACAGCTTCTCATATCCATGGAGAAACAATGAACCCATTTAATAGAAAGACTGTGAGCTATTTTTATTTTAATTTACTGTTAACAGCACTGATCTGAAATAATTTGTCTCTAATTCTATGTGCTAGAGCCACAATCTCTTGATGGCAACTCTTGGAGATTCAGCAATAAATGCATCCTTCTTCAGTTTGTTGCCGATTGTAGATTCTGGCATGTACTTACTCACAAGTTGACTAACAGAATGTAGTATGGAATATCTTCTATAACTTCCACAGAGGTGGAAAGGACTACACATTCCTCTTTTTCCTCTTTTCTGTTTTGCTTTAGCTGTAAAATGATAATTTTGTTCTCTGCTTTGGCAAGTTTTGTGTTTTGCTTCAATATAGTTGAAGCATGAAACAGAATGAACAGTGGTTCTAGTAGGCTAAGTAGCTATTGTCCTAATTATTTAAAGCCTGACTTGGAGATGGGAGGTTAAAGTAGAACTTCCATAAATGAAGTTTCGGCTCCAACGTTTGAGACTTCTATTTATATTCTGCTCTATTTCTCACTGAGATTTTTTAGGTTTAAAGTAAAAATAATAGCATTGTCCAGAAGAAGCAGCAATGAAAATGTAGTTCCTATCTGTGAAGATAGTCACTTACACAAGTTTGCCTGTGTGGTTTCCAAGAACGTTATTTTCTTTCTGAGGCACCCATCCTCTCAGTTAGACTTTGCTTAGTGTGGTCCATCACTGCTCAATCTAAACTAGACAGCAGCTGTATCTAAACCTAACTTGTAAATGCCCCACGTCCTTTTGTCTGTCCCGTGCTTGTTGCTCCAATCTTCACTTGGCGTTTCTTAGGATGACAGTGATGGAAATAACAGTGCCTACAAATATCTAAACCCATCTGATTTGAGTGACTTTATTGGAAATAAAATGCAAAGACATGTTGCAGTGTAGGATTACATTTGAAAACCATCAGTGGATAGTAGTGACGGTTTGTACTACATGTTGCATGAACAGAGACAGTATATTTAGATTATTTCATAGTAACTAGTTTCTCTGCATGAATCGAAATTTGAACTTGAGTTTATTTCAAGGAGTCTACTTCAAAGTGCAAAATTGATTTTTGTTTCTAATGAAAGGTTTATGGATGTTATCATGTAAGGCAGCCTGAAGTTTCAATTAGTACTCTGTTAAACTGTATCAAAGTACTGCTATATTTAAAAACAAAATCCGTAAATGTGTGGAGTAGAAATGATACCATGCCTAATTATCTATTGTTACTCTGATAAACTTTACTAATATACAGTTAAAATTAAAAAAAAAATTATCTGATTTTTGTGGCTTGAATTTTACAATAAATTATAAGGGATTTAATGATAAGCTCATTGCTGTTTTTTTATGTGCAACACAACCTTTTAAAAAAACCAAACAGAAACCCAAACCCCCTTTATCTACAGAATTGAATGTTCCCTGCCTTAAGATACAGACTGTATCAGAGGTATAATTAAAGTTGTGTACCTTATGATTTTTGCTGGTAGGGGTTTTTTCCTTACAGTAAATGGTGTATTTTGTCACATTTGATTCTAGCTGCCTGCGGGGGTTAAATCAAGGGGCTGAAACACCTCTCCTGTGAAGACAGGCTGCAAGAGTTGGGCTTGTTCAGCCTGGAGAAGAGAAGGCTCTGAGTGACCTAACTGTGGCATACCAATACTTAAAGGGTTCCTACAGGAAAATAAGACAGGGATTGTTCACCAGGGAGTGTAATGATAGGACAAGGGGCAATGGCTTCAAGGTGAAGAGGGTAGGTTTAGGTTAGATGTTACAGATAAAGAAATTCTTTACTATGAGGACAATAAGGCCCTGGCACAGGCTGCCTAGAGAAGCTGTGGCTGCCTCGTCCCTGGCAGTGTTCAAGGCCAGGTTGGATGGGGCTTTGGGCAGCCTGGGCTAGTGGAGGGTGTCCCTGCCCATGGTGGGGGGGTTGGACTAGATGATCTTCGAGGTCCCTTCCAACCCAAACCATTCTATGATTCTATGAAATCTCTTAGTTCTGAATGATGCTTTTGCTTTTTGTGTTTTGCCACTCTGTACTGCTTACGTGAGCCTGAAAGAGGAGGAAGATGATTTTTTTTTGCCAGTGTAAGAATTATACAATTCTGCATTAAGAGGTATTTATTGGATTTTGGTAGTACTTACTGATCTGGAAGGATGAGCTAAGCTGTGCAACATGCTTTAACAGGTTTCCGCAGTTCTAAATGCCTGCTTTTTATACACAGTAAGTATAGAGGTAGCTGACTGGGGTTGGCCAAGTTCTGCTACATCAGTCATAATTTATTAAATTTTGACATGCCAGCTGTGATCAAAAGAAATTCAGTTAACATTTTAGAAAGATATTACTCTTCCTTCTTCCCCCTTCCCTTATTTAAAGCGAAAGCAAATTAGCTCTGGGTCAAAAACGTTTTGAAAATCTTTGTGACTTACAAAAGAAACTATGCCATGATATTTGCCTTTTTTACATATGAGAGGCCTTTTTTGTTATTTTTTGCCTTAATAGAATAGGCAACAGTACCGCTAAGGTCATAAAGCGGTAATCCTGGACTAGTAACTAATGCTATGCCCATAACAAGACCATTGCATTTTTGGATGAAGGATTTAATTCTTGCCCTCCTACCCCTTCAGACAGAAGTGTACCATCAATAATTAAGAAGCAATGAAACTTGAATGTTTAAATTTAGATCATAAAAATAATGTCCAGCCTCAGAAAGGACACATATGCTGGGGTGGGAGGGTGGGGGTGGGGAGAAGGGAAGCACCAAGTTTGAGTCAACAGAGGCCCTTTCAGAAAAGAGGAATTAAACCCTACTGAAACCAGTACAGAAAGCCATAAAATACATCAGACAGTGTATGGGAAGGAAATCAGAAGGGTTATAAGTCTATGAAGCAGATGGTCTACGTTGCAATGCGTCACCTTACAGAAACAGGAAGTTAAATGGTTCCGTCTCTGATAGATAAAAGAAAAAAACCTCGGTGAGACTGGTGGTACGTGCTGCAGTTCTGTGGGGGCTTGGGGGTTTATTTGTCATGTTAATACGAATGAATTACTGTTGTGCTTTACAGTGTTAAATAAAAAGATACTCAAGCTGGTGCAGTCGTGCACTGCAAACTCTTGTGATGGGCCAGTTGTGCAAAAGTAAGCATGATGGAGTTGCTGTGTTCCAAACATGTGCATTTTGCTGTCAGAGTGCGCGAGCATTGCAGTGAAATGACAAAAATTGTCTCAGAATAGCCAGTTACTTAATGTGGTTAAGACTAGTCACATTTTTTGAGAAAATACAGAGTAAGCTGATGAAGTAGCATGAGTGAGCAGCAAGGAGGCAAGGACATCATGGTGGACTAAGGATTTACAGAGGCTTAATTACAGTCATAATTTGTGAAGGAAGGGGGCAGGACAAACATGGGTTTACAGATAAATGAGGACCTTGGTGTAAATTCTAAATTCAGAATTAGGCAACCAAATTCTAAGTACATGGAAGCAAATAAATCGCTTTATCTTAGCGCTGGTCTCCAAGGGATCAAGAAATAAAAAGGGGTGGGGGAAGCGTATGAGACAATGGAAAGGTAGAGTATCTCCTGCAAACAATGAATGCTCACTGAAACTAAATCCAAGGAAAAGGAAATACTCCCACCCACTCTTTTTCCCTTATCCTTGTTCTCACATAATTAGTGTTTACATTGAAAAACACATCTCCGTAGTAGGCTGCTGAAGCTGAGAACTTTCCCAGGAATTGAAATGACTTAGACATTTGAGTAGCAAGTAGGAGGTGTTATAGTAAATAATACATTTTTAGAAAACTGTAGAATTACATGGGGTTTTGGGCATAGGCACATTTCAAAGGTGTGGATTTTTTTCCTCTCCAGAAGAAAGCACCTGTGAATGTGTTATTAATATAAATGGAAAAGCAAATGCTGTCCAGGTTTTAGAAGCATGGTGTGGGATAGATTCACCAGTAGTCTCACCAGACTGAAAATACTTCATTTTCTGAAATATAGCCCTACCACACAGGCAACTCATGACCTCAGTGTGCATCAGGTCCTCCTGAGATGAGAAGAACATTTCTTTACTTCCTTTTTAAAAATAAAAACAAAGCCAAAAAATTATTTGTATGTTGCTTGACATTTGCTTGGGAACATCGTCAGGAACAATCTGTCTTAAGAACATGAGAGTATCTTCTTCTCTCCCACTTTTGAGTTTGCTATGATCCTGTAGCATCAATGTAGAAGTCATGGACTCAGCTCTGAGAGCCTGTCATGGGCAGGAACACCCTCCACTAGTCCAGGTTGCCCAAAGACCCATCCAACCTGGCCTTGAATACTGCCAGGGAGTCCTCCGTCCCTGGAAGGAGTGCCAGTACCTTGCCACCCTCACATGGAAGAGTCTGATTGGACTTTTTTCTTCTCTTACTGAAGAGAAATGTAAGATAGTTGAAGTCAGGTTGGGCATGCTGGGTCTTCTGTTGTGCAGTGTTAAAATATGATGTAGAAATTGCAAGCTGAATTTGTAGGACCATGGGTATTGGCAAATCACGCTGGAGGCCCATCTAATCTAGTGCAGACAGCAGCTGGTGGTCATGCCCCCTCTTCTGGCTCAGGGAGTTTGTGATGATGAAATAACCTTTTCTTTTGATGATCTGGTTAAATCCTAATCAATTGCTATTAGTAAGCATCAAATTGAATGGAATACTTTTTTCAGAGGGACTTTAAAATGCGCTGAAGTGTTCTCTCGTTCACAGTGTATTACAGAGCACATCTGCAAAGGGATTTACATGCCTACTGCATTTCTGCTGGATTTTTTGCCCAGGCATGCGTGTGTAAATGCTTCACGTGTGAATTGCTTGTGCAGATGTGTTCAACTAGAAATCTCACACTTCCAAGTCTGTATGGTGTGGATGTAAAGTACTTTCTTGGGCATGAGGAAGCCTCATGTCAATGTGTTATCTCAATGTGTGTTTCTGAAGGCTTGTGAAAGGAAGGAAGGTGCTTAACTTTAACTTTTCTGCTCGGGGAGAAAAACCAACACCTTTTATTACTGTTTGCATTGAATTATGAGAGTTAATCATTGCTCATGTGTGTATGTACACTGAAGGAGAATGTGATCGCTGAAGGCAGTAAATCTAACAGTTCAGGTTGTTTTCTTCAGCTCTCTGCACTCACTGAGATCTTCAAGTATGATTTTCCTGAGTTAGGAGCTTTTCAAAGCATTTTAAAATCCAATAACCACCGGTGAGCAGTGTCTTACCAAAGCTTCTCCTGTAGCATTGTATATTCTGAAGGATGGTGAAGCTAAAGTGTAGCTGTGCATCCCAGAGTAAAGTTAAATGTACTGAAGCAGTAGATGTGACGACTCATGCATTTGGCAAAGGCAAAAAAATACAGCGGTTTCTTCATTATTGCTCACTATTTGTTTGGCAGCATTCAGCTCACAGGAACTGAAGGACGAGCCCCCACAGGTGAATTAAAAGAAACTGCTGTTTTTAACAGTTTTGTAGGAAAGCCTGTAGCAATAGTTCCCACATGCCCGATGACCTTCAGTATGAGAACATCCTGCAGTCTGTCAAGTCGGGCAGCTTGTATTCAGCTTCAGGCATCATCGCACAGGTTCAAGAAGGGTGTTAAAACCTCTCTGCCAGACAAAGTAGGATGAATTTTCCTCCTTATCCTTAGAAGAAGTTGGTTTAAATCCTTAAGAAGGATGCTTTGTATCTCTTCTAAAGCATTTGTCTGTGTTTGGGGGTGGTTTTTATATTCTTTCCTATCATGTCTGTCCTTAAAACTGGCTTTTCTTTCTAATTTTTTTTTAATGCTTTTTTTTTGTCAATCTTAATCTGAATGTATTTATTGCACTCCTTAAAAGAGTAAGTCACTTCTCTAGGAATGGTTGCAGCTTTTGACTTTGCAATTGTTAAATGTGAATGTTTTTATTAATATAAACGCAACAATACTTGTAATTAGAGTGCTTTTCTATAATTATATAGGTCCTATTGAGTAACAGTAACAAATATGACGGTGCCTCTTTTCCACATGCACATTTGCATTAGAGTCCCTAATACATAAAGGAGAACAAAGTCCCTGGGTTAACTTTTTTCCCTATCTCTTCTTAAAATTGTTCAGAGGAGAAAATGCTGCGTCAAAAAAATCGTCAAAACGAGACATTTAATTTTGTTTTACTATGCCAAAATAATGAAAAAAAGTAATTTTGGTTATAAAGAATGTTAAGAATGAGGCGGAATGGAGAAGATTATGAACCTCTGAAATATTTACTGCCTTTTTTATGGATCTTTTTGTTCATGATTATTTGTGGTCAGTTGGAAGGAAGTGAGCACTTCGCATCCTGCTAAGCGTGGAAGGCTTTAAATATGTATTGCTTGGTGTTAAAGTGTTTTAAAACGTTACTTATGACTGACACATCCTGGTGTAGTTTACTCTTCCCCACTAGTGACCTTGAAAGCAGGTCTGTGTAATAATTGCTTATTGCTGGAACAAAAGATAGTTCTGTCTAAGATTTGTTTGAATTCAGGAAGCCGTGTTTGCCAAAGTAAAATCTTGGTGACGCAACTCTGTCAGGTTTCAGCAGCCACACCTCTCCTAAGCAGTTTCAAGTTTTCAGTTTTAACCTTTGTCCATAGCTATATTCCTTTTCCAGCAGAACGTCTGGGGCCGTTCTCTTTCTTCCTTTTATTTTGCAATGGAGGTGTGCTAAAGAAACGCAGAGCTTTGAAAGAAAAAACACCAGCGAGTCCTGTGGGGGTTGGCAGCAGCTCTGTGCCTGCTGAGGTTGGAGGTGGCTCCGTGTTAAGGTATCTGGGCGGCAGAAGGATAAATGGATTCACTTCCCAATCATTGCGGTAAGGAGAATGCTCAGTATTCACAAAGCGTTGAATGGGATATAGGTGGTGTGGGTTTTCTGGAGTAGGATTTCCTCCTGAGCTGTGCTTGGTATCTGAAAAACAACGCGGAATGTTGTTGCTGGACCCCGATTGCATTCTGTTGCGCGGGGACGCTGGATCAGATTAAGTAGGTACGTCTTCGCCACCGCGGTATGGTTTTCAGCGTGGCTCTGGGGGATTGCGTTAACATTTGTCTTCGGTACTGGTGCTTAATGCAAGAATACCTTTCTAATGAGCCATGCTGCTGAAAGTGCTCCCTCTAGGACTGCGAGTATATGGTTTTCAGTGCTTTATGGCAAGGATTTACTTTTCTGTAATTACAGATTTGTAAGAGTTCCTTCAAAATTAATAGTTTTTGAACAGCAATTAAAGTTCTGAGGCACATTTCACTAATAATGTGCTGAGTTGGTCCCTTTGCCTCTGCTGTGCCTCTGTTCCCATGCTGTTACTTGCTCCAGCGAGTGCAGGACTGGGTCTCTGATCAGTGTAACTTCTCACCATTATCGAACTGAAAGCGAGCATGTAATTACAGATTAGCTGCTCTAATTGCTTTGGGGGAAACCCAGTTATTTCCTGAGTTTTGAAATTGAGTCCTGAAGGATCGGCGTTTCAAAAGCAGATCCATCCATTTCTGCCTGGAGCCATCTGTATGTGCGCGTGGCTTTTATGCGCAGGCAGCTTTTAATGATCAAATACTGCAGCCTTGTACTGCGAATCCTGAAATTTGCCCCTCGTATGCAAATGCTAACTTTTGTCAAACCAGTAAGTGCTTTAAGCATCCTTTTTGAATGTTTGCTGAATGTAGAGGGCTGAAATCAAGAGCCATGGTCTTGGAGAGCATTCAGTGCATTGTTAATACTTCTCTCCCAGCCAGATGCGATGCCAGGGGTCAAATCCTTGTTTATAGCAGAAGTAAATAAAGCAAGCAGTCTTCTTACAATTGACTCACAAAGGACTGATAGTAGTAGTGTCTGGAGCCTCTGTAGTTTGTTTGTCACTGTGTTCAGCTATTCCTTATCTTCGTACTGCCCTGATTTACTGCCAGATATTGGAGCAGCTGTGAAAGACCCTTGTCAAAAATAGTTTGTTACCTTGTCTGAGGTGAGTTGCTTTTAAATATGTCACTGTGCTGAGTACAGTGTGACATTCGTTAGTTCAGTCCACCACTGAGGAGTTAAATTGGGCATGCAGAATTTGCCATTTGCAAAGGTTGGTGCTTTTCTTTCTTTAATTTGCCAAGAACGTCATGATTCTTTCTTTTACGTTCCTGCTTTCTGACTTGATTTCTTCTAGACTTACTCAATGCCCCTCCTTTCCAAGGTCATTTAGCGGAGCTGATCAAGGATACCAAGTATCTTCTGTTCCACAAGGGACTAACCTGTAGTTCCCACTAGGCATGAACTAGGAAAATGAACTTCTCAATCTGGGGTTTTCACACATGCAGCACTGTCTGAGCAACCTAATTATCTGAGAAACTTTGGGGTTTTGGGGGGTTTATTTTTTTGTTGTGTTTGTTTTGTTGGGTTTCTTAAAGAGTTTAATGTGGTTGATAAAGGATTTAGTGTTGTACCATGAGGGGAAAAAAATCCCAAAACTTCCCTCATTGAAGGCATTCCCAGCCATTGATACACTTTGACTTGTCTGCTGCAATGGAAATTGGGATCTGTTGTGCTCAGAGCTTGTATCCGTCTTGGAGACGGTGAGTCTCTGCAGACAAAATAACTTCAGCTTTTCTTGAAGTAAATCTGTTATGCAATAGATACAAGACACCTGGAATGAGATCCAGATGCTCAAGTATGGTGTCTCCCAAATGGTAAACCAAAGAAAATTCTGCATGCCTCAAGTTGTTTGGGGAAAATACTTCCACCAGGAATCAGACTAATTGCTCAAGTGTTTGGTATTTATTGAAAGCTTCCTTGTCTATCTAATAGTCAGAAATTGCAGGTGAAATTAAACTTAAATAAAAAATGCTTTCTAGAAAAGGTGCTGAGAAAGAGGAGGTATACAACAGCTGTTAGAGATGAAAAACCTCTTTGAGCTTTCAAGAGATTGAGTGTTACCTTCCCCTTGGGCCACAAAGTAAGTGCTGAATGCTAGGGTGATGTGAAAAGGGGATGGTAAAAGACTTGGAAAAAAGCACAAAATAATCTAATAAGGAGTGTTTTAATTGAGCATTGGTTTTCTGGCTGTGTTTAGCTATAACTGATACCCGTTTACCTGGTGTGAGACAGTCTCTGGGAAGGGCTGCGATATGCCTGGGGTTTTGTTTAGTTAGGAAATATATAAAATTAAAAACATTGGTAATTGGGTAACTAAATTTATTCTTTGCAGAGATGATCCTTTTACTTGAAGACAGATTTACGTGATATTCACAGCCCATAAATCATTCCTGCATTGCCTCCCTGCAAGACTATTGGCAGTAGTGTACGTTACTCAAAAAAGGCCTGTTTTCAATTAGCTCAAGGAAAATTCTCTACTCATGGAAAGAACATCCATCTCTATTATCTGCCTGAGAATTAAACACCCAAATGTATTTGCATGAAGATTACCAAAGTTTACTCTGCATAAGTAGTGGTAAGTGCTGATTTTTAAATAGGAGAGGATAGGAAGATTTAACAGAACTGCCTGTGAAATGTGTCTAGCCCTGAGACTTGGAGTTGTGATTGGTTGTGGGCTATAGCTCCTGAGAAACAAGAGAAGTGCAGCAAGAAGACTTTTCTGCTTGGCAAGGAGGAAAGATTTTAGAGCCGTCTGCGGCAAGTACGGTGTGTGCTGGAGCTGGTCGGTTGCTGCTGTGGGATGCCAGGACGCATCAGGCATAATGGCAAGGCAAAGCCCTGCCTCGCTAGCCCTAACTCACTCTTCTGGACAGAAGAATAATACTGGTATTTGTTACCTTTCCCCTTTGGCAGCAGTTTTCCTATGCACCTGTATACAGCCTTCCCCCTTAATGTCTTTGGGGTGGGGGAATTGAGAGCTTTTTAGTTCTGGGTTTTTTCTTGTCTTCTCTAAAAGTCTTAGACACTCTCACTTTTTGTTTGTGGCTTTGCCTGTTTCATTGTGCTTTGGTTAGGAAAAAAAACCCAAAAAGCTTGCTTGGTCCCTGCAGTTACAGGTCACAGCACAGCTTGTCCTGTGCTCTCATGGTGTTCCCTGTGTAGCTAGTTCCCCTCTCCTGCATCGACTTTGTTCTCTTAATTGAAGAAAAGGCAAGGGACACTGCCAACTTTCACAAAAAGCTGCTTTTCTTCCAAGGGGAATTGAAATAGTTTCGTCTGTGACTTTTTCTATTGAAAACCAAGTTTGTGTGAATTGGCATACTTAGAAATGAACCCATTACTGTGGTCAATCCTAAATCCCTTTTTGAAAGCAGAATGGGTGAACTTGATTTGGGTGAGATTGCCAAAGTAAATGTCAGTTGAAGTCTGGTGGCTTGCACTTAGCTGGAACAATATACCTGGCCTTTAAATAAAACTTTTTTTTTTTTTTTTTTTAAACTGCCTGAGCCAGGATGAAGAGTTAGTGTTATTCTGGTTTGCTTTTAGTGAACAGATTTCTAAGAGTACTGAATAAATAAGCACAACTGTTTTCTGGTTTTTTTCAAATGAAAGAAGCATTTACTTCTTGCTGGGTCAAATAGGACTTTTTTAGGAGCATCTGTCAGCCTGTTCCAGTGGGGAGCGCAGGCTTCTTGAGAGCATGTATAAATTAGAGGCAGCCAGTTTTGTGAATGTATGTCCAGTGCTTGTAGAAAGTAAGAATTTCCATAAATATCATTTAATAATGCATGCATTAAGTAAGTAGTCACCTTTTTATTGTGGTCAAAAGAAGTGGGTGGTTGTGCAACATGCGTAAACCAGAAATGTACTCTATGGCAGGAGACACTGAGGCTTGTTGCTCAGGCAAGCAAAAGCCTTAACAACAGAGAAATACTTCAGATATGCTTTATAACCAGGAATCATAGACATTGTTGTTCATAGCATATAAGCCTGAATTTATGAGACCTTAAAAATAGAGATCTTCACATAGTTTATGGCTGCGGAAGAAGCTCTGTGTGTCGCAGCGTCAGTAGAAAACTGGTCTTTTATTAAAAGGTGTAGGAGGTTCTGAAGCAGCTGTAGTTTATCATGGCCTATAGGCCCTGACAGCTCTCTTTTGGCAAATGACCACTGAGTGACTGTTGTCTGCTTGTGTTACACTTCTCAAGATGCAAAATATTCTTTACTAATCTTCAAAACCTGGTTGTGGGTGGGGTGTAATGTTTGAAGGAACAGAGAACCTTTTAATCATGTTTTTAGCTGAAAGGTGAGGCTGGGAGAAGAGGAAAGCCCTGAGCATGATAAGATGACCTGTGTGGGTCATGAGTCAAAGGGTAGCAAGTGCCATTTTATGTGTCAATTTTTATGTATATATGTGTGTGTGTGTATATATATATATATGAAATTAAAAATTGTGTCATGCTTTTGAAGGATCAAGCAGACTACTGCTTGGTTCTTACAAATTCATGTAGTAGATTAATAGCTCTCTGTACTGTAGGTCTTCAGGAAGATGTCATTTGTCCTTTACTTACACAATAAAAGGAAAAAAAAGTAGATCTGCGAACAGAGTATTTATTACTTAACTATAAGTTCAGAGCTTTAACTCAATTGTATGCTTCCCTTTTACAAACACTTTTACCCTCTTGACTATTGCATGCTGTGTAAACATGTTCTGCTTGAGGCAGACCTTGAACATCCAAAAAACTGCAAGTTTGTGGCAGGAGTAGGAGAAGGGAATATTAAAAAGTGAGACCCTGTATTTATATATGCATATATATTAAAAATAGAAATAAAACATAGCAATATAAACCCATATATATTTATAGATACACATAAAGTATGCTTATATTTATTTTTATATCAATTATATGTTTACATGTGGTGGGCTTTTTTTTTTGCCAGCTGGCTTCAGTTAACAGTAGGATGGCTAGTTACTGGAGTTAACCCATTTTTGTAGAAGCTGAGGAGAAGGATCGTTAGGGTGTCCCTCTGTACCTTTGAGGAAGCAGCTGTCAGGAGCAGAGGCGCTCTGGGTGAGCTGTGCACAGGGAAGAGGGAAGTTCCACCATCTGACACAAACACACAATGCCGCTTGGCGAGCCAAGTTGTTGCAGTGCCAGTGGTCAGGTCTGCTTCAGTTTGCTGATAACAGTGTTAGACAGAGTTAAAGCTAACAACTGAGACGGGTCTTGCTCCTTTTGGAGTTGGTGGGAGCTTTGCCCTTGACTTTGGTGGGGGAAAAGAGAGACATGTCTGTAAAGCTAAAATTATGTGCTGAGATGTCTTAATGTTGTGTTGCTGTCAGAATTGTTTACTGGGAGAACTTTTCTGGGGGATTACTGGGTTGTCACTGCAGCTCTTGTAAAACTGCTTGGGATGGGTGCTGTACTTAAGTGTTCCACCAGGCCATGAAAGTTGGGCAAAGCTCCCACAGTGCTTTGGGCTGCTTTTCAGGAACAAACAATGCTCTTTAAAAGCTCCTTTTTTATGCCTTCCAGAGAGTGATTCTTGAATTTAAACATCCTGTCTCTTCATGTTGCATGGATAGAGCTCGTAGGAGCAAGAGGAGGAGAGAACAGACGCTTTGTGTGAGGAAGCATTATGTTTAGCATAGTCAAGGGCTGGTATGTGCCGAATACATAAAAGCCAGAAAACTTTTCTTTCTTACTGATATTACTGTATTTGAAATGGGGGAGTGGGGGACAAAAGGAAAGAAAAAGTATGATGGGTTTCTTCCAGCCCTGACTGATAGGATCTCTGTTGCTTACATAATTTGTGAAAAGGAAATAGTCCTAATGGTTTTTCATGAATCATTGGTTTATGGGCCTGGCTCCAGAAAACCTTCTTGCAGAAAATAATTTCATTAAAATGGTGACGCTGATCAGGTGAAACTGAGAGGATAGATGCTCAGCAAGTTCAATAACAGGATGTTGATTCTTTTGTTGATGCTGTCTCCCAAGTCCAGTAACGGTGGGCTTTCTGGTGTTACCCAACTTTACCAGGTGACACGTGAGACCTCCATCTGACTCAGTGTTTGGGGTTTGGGGGTTTTGTTCTTATTTTGTTACATAGATGTTTTTGGGGTTTGTTTGTTTGTGTGTATGTGTGATTGTGTTGATAAGGAGCCAAGGACCTGTATGTGCATCCACCTGGGTCAAGGCTGGAAGGCAGAGGATCCTCAGTGAGGGCTCAGGGTGATACTTTTTGAAACTTGTTTGCCTTGACTCCATGTCTGAGGCACCTTTGGCTCTAGCAGAGACAGTGTTTTGTGGAGGACTGACTGTGCTGGCACTGGGTCCTGCTGGCTTCCCCAGAGCTGGGAGCAGCAGCAGTGCCCGGATTGCTGCTAATCACAGTGTTATGTGGAAAACCCACTGGTGATAGCTAGGTGTTTCATATATGTTTTAAAAGTGTGCTGTGCATTAGCTTAACACGAGTGGTTAAATACCAGTGCTAGTGAAACCTCTGAACCGTGTGTTGGCCACTTACTTCTTCCAGCAATGCAAAGGTCACGGCTGCTAGGAAGTTCCTGTGGGATGATGGGCACATGGTGTGCCAGGCTGTTACTGACACGAACAGTGCCCACGATTTTCTTCTCTCTACAACCTGTAGGTTGTCCTTCAGCCCCTTTCCAAAAATGAAACCCACATCTGCAGTAGGTGTGGCAGTGAAATTCAAACCAGTGGCCTCTCTGATAGTAGTTTCCTGTATCATTAAAAGGTGAAAGATATCAGTGGTTTTTTAGGCGTGAGATGTGTCTGCCATTCGTATGGGTGGGTGCCTGATGGGCATCAACTTGGAGGATGCTCCATTATGTCAGTGGAAGAAACAGTGGGAATGCTTGCTTAGAGAGTGTTTCAGTTGATACTAGTATGTAGCCGCTGGTGTTGTTAAAACCCTATATTTAGCCCTTTGCATTGGAACAAAGTAATTTATATCTCAGTTTTCTGTGAACATTTGCAGGGTATCAGGTGAGTTTTCCTTCTCTTCCTACTGCTGTGTGATGCCAACAGTTTTTGCCTGTGTATAATCCCCCAAATACAATTACCTTGCTGTAGTATATTTTCAAAATGGATTTATAGTAAAGTGTTAATGTGCTGTCAGAAATACCCACATGTTCCTATGGAGGAGAGAAGGAAAGGGCAGAGTTCATGTAAGTGAGACTAACTCTTCTTATACGGTGGAGGAAGCTGGTGAGACAGAAGGATTAAATATCCTAAACAGTTTTGAATAGGTTGTGTACTGTCTTGATGCTTTTCTTTAATCAAAACCAGCAAAATAACCACTGCTGCTCTGTGAAAAAAGTTTCAGGTTCTTACATGCCCATTATGTCTTTTCTTACATACCACCCTTGTCAGGGCTTTCAATAAGGTTTGTACGTCATCATTTTTTGGGACTGTTCAGCCTTGAGAAGAGAAGACTAAGGGGGGACCTAATTAAAGTCTATAATTATCTTAAGCATGGGATGCAAGGGGAATCAGCCAGCCCCTTTTCAGTGGTCTGTGGAGACAGGACAAGGGGCAATGGCTGCAAGTTGGAGCACAGGAAGTTCCGCACCAACATGTGGAAAAACTTTTTCACAGTGAGGGTGACAGAGCCCTGGGACAGGCTGCCCAGGAAGGTGGTGGAGTCTCCTTCTCTGGAGATATTCAGGACCCGTCTGGACGCCTATCTGAGTGAAATGTGCTAGGGAGCTGCTTTGGCAGAGGGCGTTGGACCTGATGATCTCTCGAGGTCCCTTCCAACCCCTACAATTCTATGATTCTATGATTTATCCATAGGAAAGAATAGGAAAATGAAAAAAATGCTGAAGTAGACTCATAACGTATCTTTGCTCTTTATTCCTCCTTTCAGTTATTTTTCTCTGTTTTTTTTTTTTTTTTTTTTATTGACTGTATAGTCATCATTGAGCATGGATAAAACCAGAATCAAACTTTTCTCCTTTCATAACTCGTAGTTGCTGCTTTGGACAGCTTACAGTTACATAATTTATTAAGAAACAAAACAAGTACCATTCTCCCACCCCAAACAAACAAACAAATACCCAAAACCTAAACCATCTAAGGATGCAGAGCTGAAGTTCATTTTTAAATAGGGTGCAGGCATGCTTGCAAGTTGTAGAAGGGAAGTTTTTTCAAAGCCAACTCCTCCAAAGTATTCCAGGGTTTGGTAACATTAACTTGTCTTCAAAAAATAAAATGAAGAAAAAAAGGCAAAACAAAAGGTCAGACTTAGAAGCATAACACATGCAGAGTAATATGGAAATCTGCTGCAAAGCAGTCATTTCTGGGCATGCATATGAGTTCTGTTGAAGTATCGTACAGATATCCTTTTTAGGCCTCATGCCTTCCCAAAAACATGAAAACAAGTTGTATGCGTGTATATATCTTTACAATTTAATGAGAAAAAATAATTTAAGGTGCTACTGTATTTTGTATGTTAAAGGTAACATACAGTGCAGGTTTGTGGGGTGTCATGCAAACTCAGGAAGACAACACAAGTTACTGTGAGGCATTTCTAACCAAATGAATCAGCAAGAAGTGCAGGTTGTGTTGATAAGTCCAGGACAGTTTAACCATGTGTGTTCCCAGTAAAACGGGATTCAAATTCACTTTGTGACATACAGGGTTTATGTCTACAAGCTGCTAGACTGTGAGCCTGCTTTGCTGTGCAGTAAATAAGGGGAATTCCAGTTTAATTTTGAAAACTTATTTCTGTTTGAAACCAAAACCTAAATAAATACTTCATTTTTGCTTTTAGCACTGAGATCTTTAGCAGTGGGGAACTTCTTGTCAAAGTGCTTAGAGCATACCTTGTAATGGAAATTGTGGGAGAATGTGAATAGAACAGAAATAGACCCAGCGTTTATCTGATAGTTCAACAGAAAGTAAATATTGAGATTTGTTTCTCTTCTTGTAATGGACTATTAAAGTACAGCTGACTTGGGAGTGGAGGGGGACAACTTCCCCAAACAGTCATGTAAAAAAGAAAAGTTCAAATCTAAACGGGCCTGTTGCTCACTCTCCCCACATGTTCTAACAAATTTAAAGCCTTAATAAAAAGACTGAAGTAGTATGCCCTAGGGAGGCAGCAAAAAAGCTTGGAGACTTTGGGGTTTTTACACATCCCTGTTGTAGCAGGGAATGTACTAAAGGTAAATGTCAGCAGAGTGGACCATACCCAAACTACAGAAGTCTGACACAGGAAAGATTCACTCAAACTGTAGTAAAAATATGAATGAGGTGCCATGCAGACCCTGCTGAAGTTTGGTTTTGTCTTGAAGTACAGCTTGTCCTTCATCTTTCCAGCTGGGCTAATGCCTCTTGCTTCAGGGCACTGGGAACCCTTCTATTCCTGAGCGGGGCTGTGATTTCATGGGGAAATTTTGGGTTTTTTTCTGCCTTTCAGATAATCAGCAGAAGCTATCAGTACAGAATTTAAATTACTATAATATAGTGTGTGGTGCAGTAAGGAACCTTCTTTGAACTTCATCTTAGGAGACTGGTCAGATTGAATACCTGAAGCCCCTTACGAGGTGCAGTTGGGTCACCTTTTCCTCACATATTTGAGATTTCATCTTGAAGCAGTTTTTGTTCCCTCTCTGCACCATCCAGTTTGACAAGTACTTCCACCCTCTGCTTGTCAACCTTAAAAACTCCCTTGCTTTTCCTGTGTTGCGTTCAGCATTTAATCACTAGGCTAGAACATCCCAGTTACATTGGTTTTGGGGGAGGGCATGGGTTTTTTTGTTTTGCTTTGGGCTAGGTAGCAACAAATATATGTACATTTATATATATGTATAAATAAAAAAAATTACCATAGTGGTTTACCAGTACTTTATATAGTTGATCAGCCCTTGTTTTCTACTAAAAAGCCTTTTTTGGGGTCCATTGTTGTTGGGGGGGGTGTGGGGTGTATGGGTATAGAGCTACTGCAAAGCATCAGTATGAAGTAGTTGTTAGAGAGGTTAATGGGGTCCTGTGGTCTTTCAATACTGACAACTCTTCCTTCTCCCCCTGTTAACATGTCCCAGATCATACCAGAAGTCATTGTTCATAATTGTCTTTCACTTTGCTTAAATTTTGTTGCGTTTTGTGTTGCTCCAGCTAGCGTTAAAGACTGTCTTAATTTCTTTGAGACGCTTTCAGGAGCAGTGAATTCTGCAGACTTTGGTGTCCCAGAAGTTGTTAGTGCCTACCTGCTTTTTTGTGTGGTCATTACATAACTTATTTAATAGCCCTGATTTCACAAAGCTGAAGGAACATGGTACCCTCTCTCTGTCTTATCTTTCTATTTTCCATCTTTCAGCCAGTGCTTTGTTCATCTTTAAAATCTTAGAGGTCTGTACCTTAAATATTATTCTGTAAGATATGACATCAGTTCTTGCTTTAACTCTGGATTAAGTTCATGGTATTATTATTCTTTGATGAATAAATTACCCAGGTAAAATCAAATTTGCCTTGTCTTCATTTCACTGTTCAATTACATTTCCTTGATTTCCTTTTTTTGGATCCTGTATAATTAAGGTCATGCTTATGCGCTTGTAGTACCAAGATTGCTTTTCCTTCTCTCCCAAACTACTTCCGTTCCCCCTCCCTCTTGCAATGATTTTTAGCCTACCTGTTATTGTTGGGTGTGCCAGTTATTTCAGCATTCTAGGATGGAGATTATCCAGATCCCCTTATTTCTTTATTGTAAATTGTCTAATTTTGTTTCCACACTGTATGTGGTAATAATCATTGTCCTAGCCTATTTTTCAGTGTATCATTTTATTATCTTTCTTGAAACAGAAAGCAAAGTATTTGCTATTTGCTTAGGTGTTCGTTCCTAGGATTTTTTCCTGAACAGCTTCTTGAACTTCCATGTGTACGTAGCTGCTTTTCTTTCCCTTTTTTGAAGCCATGGTGCATAGCAGTAGTGATGGCCCCATTACTTCCTTTGCATGGTTCAGCTCAAGGAGGCTCCCAGTTGGTTTCACTCTTCTGTTTGTACCCTGTAACCTCTTAAACATGCTTTTCTTTCCTTAGTTTTTTTCCACTTTGTGGAGAAAAACGTTTCTTGATTAGGTTTTTATTCATCCAGGTAGCCTGGAGATCTTCCTCGACACATTTTCTTTATATCTTGGAAAAGAAACCCATTGAGTGGAAACAGTGTTCAGTTGGAGTGGAAATACCCTCTGAAATCTGTCCACCTCATCAGCCCCATTAACAAATTCCAGTCATTTCTTTAGCTTGGCCCTTCCCAAATTCCATACTATTGGAGGTGTTTCTGGGAAGTGATCGGAAATGGTCAGGACTGGTTTGTGATTGCTTGAGCTACTGGCCATCTCTCCTGTCTAACAGCATGAACTGACTCTGAAACATTCTTGTTGACCAGTGACTGATGATGACTGTTGACCAAAGGAATCCTTCAGCTATCATGTTCAAACCATTGCTAACATTTATGGTTTGGTGTTTTCAGGTGATGGTGGTTTGCTTTTTTTTGGTTTGTTTGTTTGTTTTGAATAAAATATGTTGGTTTCCCAGGAGTTCATGGTTTTCATCAACAGTGTATGAAGGATAACATGTGATCCACTGTCTACGTTCAGGTCTAAATTCCTGTAGAATCCCAGTTGCGCTTCACAGGAGTAACTGCCAAGAGCTTCTCGGGTTTCACCATTTATTTCTTAAGCATTTAATTGGTATGCAGTGATTCCTCATTCCTTTATTTTTATCCAACTTGAATATCTTGCAGGCCTCTCCTGTGCTGACATTGCCGTTGGTGTGTGGAAGATACGTGTTGCCCACGGGCTGCACGGCAGCTGGCCCTGCTGTCTGCAGTGAGCCGGTGATCCCCTTTGGTATTAAAACATAGCAAGCGAGCTCTTAAGCTCTCTGATATGGTCAATTGCTCAGTCTCTCTATGCTAGTTGGTTTTGATGGATGGATGAATCCAGTGATGAAGATCTCTGTGTTAGTACTTCTTGTCCTTTTTTTTTTTTCTCCTCTCCTATTGACTATCCTACTTGCCAATTTTAGCCTTTGTGTAAATATTGGCTATCTCTCAAAGGTTATGTTTCTCTTAATCTACTCCTAGTATTTCATAATGTGGCAAGGGGTCATCTTTTGCAAGACTAACGCTTTTTCTTCTGAATATCTTAATTTCCCACTGTGGCAGGACACTCCAGTGCTAACCTTGTCATCTTAATGTGGAAAACGATCCATCATGAGAGAAGTGTGTGGCTCAATATTTTTTTGTGCATATTTAAAAAAACCCCTCAAAACCCAAAATGAAACCCCACAACTTTTCTGCAGGAGACTATTACTTCAGGAGCAGAGACTGCGTGGGAGAGCTGAAATTGCTGGAAACATGTTTATAGGGGAAATTCTGGCAGATTCTTAACTGCCATACAAGAAATGGGGCTTTCTAAAAGGAAGTTGTACGATTCTTTTTCCAGACGTGATCCCTTTACCTTTAATTGCAATTTTAGGATATGAGGTTTAGGAATGGAAAGACTCATAAAATGTCTAATTGCCCCAATGATTGACTCATTTTTTTCTAATTCCATGTGCACCATAATGCATCTGCTTGAAGCTGCGCGTACTGTATGTACAGTTCTTAGCGGCTCCTCTCTCTAAACGCGGAATAAAAGATGTTAGTTCTGCTGTGAAATTGTGTAAGCTTTGGATAGTTAAAACTTCCTTGTGCAACTGGATCTGCTGCATGTGCTGGTTTACCATTTCTGAGTGCTCCCTTCATTGAGTTGCCCAGACCCTCTTCTGTGCTTGCTGTGTTCTTACGGCTTTGTTTTGTACGTTCCTTTTCTTTCCCCTTTTTTCTTGTTTTTTTCCCCTCTTTTTTGTTTTGGTTTTTTTTTCTTTGTATATCTTTACTTAAGCTCTAGAAGGCAAAGGCCTCATCAGGTCTGTTGGCTGTTCGCCTGTACATCTGGGTGTGCAGAATGTGGGATTTTTTTGTTTGTTTTAATTTTCTGAGTTAATGGCAAGGAGAGTTGGGCAGAGGGAAAGCGTTAGCAAGTTGCGATGTCTGTCGTGGTTTGATTACATTTGAAGTAATCACTCGTTGTGATTTATGTTGTTTAATTTTTGATGAGAAGGAAGAGGAAGTGGGGTACATCCTGCCAACAACTTCTTGCAGTGGTCTATGGTTTATCTTTGCATTGCGTGCAGTAATATTGTTGAGATTATTTTCTGTGTGAAAAACGTTCAGTATTGTCAACTGTTGAGACTTCTCCCTAATGTTTTCTGTGCTGGTGGACAATTTCAGGCTTCAGTCTACTCTGTAGACCTTTGTAGCCAAGTTGCCCCAGGCATATTGTTGCTGCTGCTCTCTTAAGAGATGTGCATGTTTTTAATATTAATGCCATCAGATACAGGGAAGTGCACCAAACCATTCGGAAGGGGCGAGGTGAGAGGATCTCTGTTACTCGTTACAGACATCAGTAGAGACGTTAGTGTCGTCTTCCCTTGACTCATACCAGAAAAAGGGCTGTCAAAACTCTGAACCCAGAAACAACTTGTTTTTAAATATAATTTGTCTTCTCGCTTGGCACAGTACTGTCTTCCTCTCTTTTGTGGTCATTGAACAGATGTGGCACCTGTTAAAACTCAGTTGCATTTTACAGTAAGCACCCGCTACCTTGGTGCGAGGCTTCTCCTTTATGCGCCCTAAGCGAGCTGCTCTGAGGGACCACAAAGGTACCTGATTTTGTAGGTCACTGATGCATGTATTTACACACACATCTATATGCAAATCGGACTTGCAAACTGTTTAAAACTAAGTTTGGGGTTAAGTTGCTTCACAGCTGGCATGGCACGTTGCTCAGTGTCGGTGTCACTCACTGTCTGTGTAGGTGGTTTACCCTGGTGAGAGCTGACCTCGCCTGCCACAGCGTGAAACTTGCCACACAGCTGAGTCCTGCCCAGGGACCGTGCACATAGCTGCCTCAGCAGCAGCCAGGGGTTCCTCCATAGGCAGCTGCTGCATGTGAGGTTGTCTCTGGCTGCAACCTGGGAATCGGATACACTGGGGTGATAACATGGTAAAGAAGTCTGCTAAATATTGATGGCTACTCTTGTTTTTTTCTTTTTTGTGTGTCTTCTATACAGGTGGGATCTTGTTTGTTCTTATTACTGAGAAACCTGTAAGCAGGTTATTTTTAAGGTAACTTCATGTTGGAGTCTAGAAAGTATCCTTGCCAAGTTCTGCTTTGTCAAGAGGGAGGTTTCAGTCTTTATTTGGGAAGTGCAAATCTTACGGCGTGTTGAGTCTGTAATTTGCCACTTGACAAAAGAAAGGTTACAGCCAGGTCTTTCAACTCACTGCTTTCATGCTAGGGAGAAGCCCAAGAAAGAAGCATTTGAAATAAATCTTTTTAATGTTTGCTAATCCAGGTGTAGTTTCAATTTTTATCAGGACCCTCTTGGAGAGTGGAATGAAATGTAAATTTTCTATGTCTTTTCTCTGTCTGCCCTTTCAGTGCTCCAGAGGGGGCTGGAATCATGTATGTTGGGAGAAATCTTGGATGAAGGACACATTTTCTGAGCAGAAATACCACAAGAAATGTATTAGATTGTGAAGTAAAAAACATCCTTTCATCATACATCTAAGCACCTCCTTTGACATGTTAGGAGTCTTCTATCATCAATTCATGCTTTAAATAGGCAAGAAAAGCAAAAACAGGATATAAGGAAATATTTCAAGGAAATAAAGGATATTTTGTTGGTCCTCTGTTCTCCCCTGTGTTGCCAGTGTCCCCAGTGTATTACTCCCTGCTTGGTGCTTAGTGTAGACCATGCCTGTTTTACACCATCTCTGTTCTCAAAGCGGTGGAGTTACCACCTTTGTGTTTCTTGCCAAAGGGGAGCAGATGGTTTTAGTGTCATTATTTAAAGGTGATTCCTGGAGGAATTTGGAAGGAAACCTGTTGTGCTGGGGCTGCTGGGAGTTAGTGGTGTCTCCTCCGGGGGGGGGGGGGGGGCGGGCGGCGCGGGGGGAGGGAGGGAGGGAGAGTGTCCCAGAAGATGGTCCTTGCTTTGGAGAGGTTGGTGCTGCTGTGTGTCACATCTGTCACTGGGCTGGCAGTGGCTCTCTCCTCTTGTATTTGCTAGAAAAGCATTGCAGCCCAGGGTTCACCTTAGGAAGGGCCTTGGGGGATACGAAAGAATTACGAGTTTGTTTTCATTGGTATGCTTTGCCCACTCTGTTTTTGTGATCTACAGAGGAATTCTAAAATTGTAAATGGCACAAATTATTTTACATTGACAAGAATGACTAGAGGCAAAAAATACACAGTCTTATCTGGGCTAAATGGAAACTGTTGGAATTTTGCACTTGTAATTCAGATGTGGGGCTTTGCTGCTCAGATGCAGCCCCTCCTGATTGCTCTGGGAATAATCCAGCAATGTCAGCAATGCCCAGAGCAGGGTACGTGGTTATTTTTTAGGAACCTGGACTTGTGTTAATCTGTGGGAAGATTAGAAAGGCAAACTCATAATTCTTCTTTATCAGTTAGTTTGGAAATGTACCTGCTCATATATATGACTGCTGGTTATTTTGCAGAATGGCACACACTTTGGGCCTTACTGATACAGCCACTTGCAGTTCAGAGAAATTAAACAGAGAAGAGCTTTTTAAAGGCTTTCTGCCTAATGCTTTAGGGCAATTAAATCTTGACTTTGTTTGTAGGAGATAGGATCAGTGTGCATTGGAGCAGTTGAACCCCAAAAATAGGACGATTTGTTGATTTTTGCTGGGAATGTTCAAGTCAGCCAAACTGAATTGAGCTTTTACCAGGAGCTGTGTGTTCAGGGGCTGAACTCCAGCAGTCCTCTTGGTGAAGAACATCTCACATAGCTCCTAATGAGGGTTTGGGGTGTGTGGAGGGTTGTAGTATCATCAGTTCTATTGGTAATGGGCACGACTTTGTTGTGGATGTTTCAAAAGTCTGTTTTTCTTTAAATTTATTTTTAATGAAGCTGTGAAGTACGAGGAAGAAGATTTCTGTGTTTAGTAAAACTGGAAAGTTAGCAGCTCTCAAAGTTGCAAAAGGAAGAAGTGTGAAAATCAGGCATCTTGAGGATGTGATGTTAAGGGAAAAAAAAATCCTGAATTAACAAACACAAGATAACAAAAAAAAACCCCACCATGGACCCCTTCCCTGTAGGGCTGCCCTTGTATCTAAGACCTGCTTCATAAATTACAAAACCTCTGATGGGACAGATACCCGTCACGTAACACATTGTTTAATCAAACACATTTCATTTAAACTGGAGCTATCTATAGCTGTTCTGTTCAAGCTGCTGTCTCAGTGAACAGGTCCTGCTGTCTAGTGGCTATGCCTAGTCAACAACCTCACTCATCTGTGAGGGGCTTCGCTCGCTCCAGATACTTTTTGATAAATAGGGTATTTTCATAATTGCAGAAGAAACTTCCCCCTTTACCTCCCACAAGAGGAGGCTGATATTCATCCTCTTTCCATCCTCTGGAAACATCAGATTATTTCAAAAGCAAATCCCGAGTACTCAATACATCAGTGTTTTATGTCAGCTAATGTTCAGTTTCTCCTGTACCTCTGCAATGTTTTGTGAAGCCAGCAGAACACTCTGAGTAAGTGAACACTTTGTGTAGGAGGGTGCAGTCTTGCCTGTGCTGCTTAGGTCAGATCGTAAAGACACTGAAAGCGATTGAACGTTTGGGGGAGAAGAAGCAGTGTTGAAAAATGGAATGCCTTGCTTGGGGACTTGGTTTACATTATTCCATAACATGAGGGGTAGTATCTACAACAGTACTAGGGCAGCAACCTATGGAGGGGAAAGACTACTTTCTGTTATTAACTACAAAGATACTTATTTTTTGGACTTCAATTATACCATCTTACTTTTTCTATTTAAGTTAGAGCTGAAACATAAATGACAAATCAGTAACATTTTCTCTATAAGGGAATTGTCTCTGGTAGTAACTAGTGTTTCAGATTTTAATAATGAATTAACTGATGTAGATCAGTTTTCATGCTTACAGTCTTCTAGGAAGCAAAACTGTCCTTAACATAGTAGTATATAATAGAAAATCATTTTAGTACAGAGACTCACCTGTCATTTTAATACACTTTAGTGAAATTAATCTGGTGAAGAAGCAGGTCAGTAGAACCTGGTCCCACTTCATGGGATAATCTAAAAAGCAGTTTTTCTGTTGAATTTTATTATGTCATCATATTTTCAAGTTTGTCATCTTCATGAATTTGTTAAGCTTTTTTCTTTTCTAGCAAAAGAAGTATGAGAAATCAAAGTACTTGAGTAATTTGCAAAAGCAATTTTTTTAAACTGATGGAGTAATAATAATAGTAGCTATTCTTGTTACAAAAGTAGCTCTGATAATCACAGGGAAGGTGATGCTACAAAAGAAGGAATGGCAGTATCATATAGTATTTACTATTATTCAAATTGTTCAAATGTGATTTAGGTATAGTTTTATTAAAATGTTGTTTTTCGAGAGAGCTTCATATCAGCAAGGATGCCTTGTTTAACAACTTGTTGGAATTGCCACATGATGTTAAATTGTATTAAAGGGTATAATAGACTTGAGGTGAGTCCCTGTTCCCTTTTCAGTCAGATGGACTTCATAATTGATTTTTAGCCTGTCCAGCACCTCACTTACGAGATGGTCTGTGGTCAGAGTTGCGTCTGCCTTCTGCCCAGTGCTGCAGCTGCCAGGCAAACTCCTGCAAATTTATGCAGTTGGATCTAAGAATTCCTTACCAAATCAAATCTTCCAACAGTGAATCTAGTTTAAACCCTTAATTTGCTAATGATCTAAACCAAAGTCCTGACTCAAGAGGTTGGTGCCAAGTACAGTTTATTTCCACTCTAGTCCTTTTATGGAAGAGTGGTACCTTGAAAGCAGTTACCTGCAAGTGTTTTCTGGCATGTTTTCAGGGATGGCTGGATTCATTCCCGCAGCCAGTACCTGGCTTCATCCTGGCTGCAGGAGAGCAGGTCTGTGCTGAAAAGCCACTGCATGCTCTCCACCCGCATGAAGGCACTCTGTCTGTACTCTGTGTGTAAGTGAGATACTGACAGCCCAAGGAGCTGCTCTGGGCTTGAGAATCAGTAATGCGTTCTTGCAGAGTGGAGGAATTTGCTAATTAACATTTTTAAAATTATCGCCGCTGCAAACAGCTTTTACTTCTAAAGCAAACAAATGTCCACACTTCCTGTGGACCAAATGCTCATCACACGTGGACAATGACACATGATGCCCAGGCTCAGTGGTCTCAGATGCACTTTACCTCCCCAGGGTTTTGTATAGCTCTTGGGGTGGGTGATGAAGATCCAATTGCAAATTCAGTTTCCTGTTTTGCTAGCTTGTTCTTTCCAATGTATATCCTGCCTAAGGATAGCAATTGATTTTTAAATGAGAAAAGGAAGGAGACAATGCAAATAAGCCATGTTCTCTCACATCGTTTTTAATGCCGTAGACCTGATTTCATCAGTGGAGACAGAAACCAGCAAGATGCTTCCTTCAAATTGTTGTTTAATGTAATCCTTTTCTCTCCACTTGTGCCCACATCCCTCCAGCGCACGTATCCTCTGTGGTTTTTGAGGGTGCTGCGGGAACAAGCAGATTTCCTGGTATTGCAGGTTTTAAAGCATACCTGCAATTCGCTGTAAGGAAAGGTAGCACTGACCACTTGGTAGCAATGAAGCAGAAAAAATTGGTTGACTGATTACCCATCCAATGAGTTAACCATAAAACCAAATACTCCTCCTTTGAAACAAAATGGGGATCTGAGTTCTGTTGAGAGACTAGCAAAGCAAAACACTGAAGTGTGAGCCCTCTGTTAAGAAAGTCTTGCAAGGTATGAGGTGCAGTTACCTGCAATCTGGGGCTGCTTTCTCTTGACCTTGTTGTAAAGGGGCTGGGGGAGCTGCCTCCTCATGAGCCACCTTGCAGGGGGACAGGCATTTCTCAGCAAGGAGGTGTCTAGTGACAGGGAAGAAAATGCCAAGTAGCTAATTCGAGGATTTGTTTTGAGATGCAAATGTGGTTACGTTAAAATGTAAATATCCTAGCTATCGAAGATTAGGAAAGCTGTACAAGTGACTTGCAACAATTCCTTAATTCCTGATTGCTGTAGTATAATTTTACACTTCTTTTTTTTCTTATGGGGTGTCAGAATATTGATCAATTTGACAGAAGAATGAAAACCTGAATTTTTGATTGCATCATGCCTCTAAGGTTGCTTCAAATGTTTCCTTGCAAACTTAATGCATCCTCGAACAATGCCTGAAGAAACACCTAATGCTTAGTGAAAACTTCAGGGAAAGGGACTGGAATTTGCTTTTCCTTAGTACTCTAGCCTGTCTTCTCATTGCTTACCTAACAGGACTCCTTTAGTTCTGGTGTCCTGCAATATAATTTGTTAGTGTATGCTTTCCTTAGAAGAGTTTTAATTTATGCTGTAAAGAGAAAAAAAAAACATATTCATGCTGTGAACAAGGACAGTGGAGTAATACAATTACACGTCTGGCATTACAGGTTTGCTCCTTTCGAGCAGATGTTACTGCAGGCTCTGTTAGGTTAGTAAGTCTCTAGCACTTGGTTGGAGGAAATAGCTGAGTCTTCCTGTTTATAGACATAGCAGGCAAAACATTTCAACTATATAAAACTTAGTCCAAAAGCGCAGTTTTGTCAGTTGTTCAGTGTCCTGTAAGCTCCTGTGAGTAGACATATGATAAATAAATCACTGTTATGGTTTGTCTTCTGAGGCTTTGCTCTGACAAAAGCTGTTTAAAAACAATTGGAATTATTTTGGGGATAGAAAAAGGAATAATGTGGGAGTGTTGAGGCTTGTGTACTGGACTGTTTCAGTGGTCAGATGTTACCTGTGGTATACATGATTTTAAAAAAAAATAATTCTAGTTTCATTAACTAATTCAGAGAACTTCACTAAGGTTCAGGCATCTTTTCTGTTTCAAGACTGTCTTCAGATCGAGTCTCACTTATTTTAAAATTTTGGAATACAAAAGAAAAACACAGAATGTACAGTTAGGCTTTATTATGTCCAAAATTAAAAAACTATGTAGCCATGTGCAGTTACAATTCTGTGATGCTCTGTTTGGCTTTGTGGAGTGCTTTTAACATCATACAAGCTGATACCAAAGAAAGTGTTTACAGTCCATTTTATAGGGAAAATGTAATTCAAATTAAGGTTACATGTTCAGGTGTTCTGTAGGTTAGAACTTCATATTAAAAAGAAACATGCACCAAAAAATCCCCATAATTTACATTAGGAAAAGTAGTGTGTAAAGGTATTTGTCAAATTTCTGTCTAGAAGCCCTGTGGTAGAGTTGCTTTTAACTGTAGTCTCATCACCCTTGGTGTTTTGTTTCGTTAGATCATGGACTTTCTTCCTTCTCAAAGAACAGATGGGTATACTCTTCATTTGAGGCTTGATGAAATTCCTGTTCAGGTTGTGACTCCAGTATGTTTTGGGTTGCTCGCTGACTTGGTAGGTCTGGAGTGCAGAGGCTTCTTGTGGTGAAGGAAGGACCTAGTGAGCTTGATCATACACTGCCGTAACCATGTCACCTCGCAGGGCCGGTGGTTTTGCAGGGTATGAAAATGTCTCTTACGTAATGTGATACCATCAAATTCCTGCCGCTTCTGACCTTTAGTAGGTCTCCCAAGCTTTGGTAAGCAGGATTCTTGGAAAATACAACTGCATTTCTTAAAGCCACCAAGGACCACCTCTGTTTTTCTTGTGTGGTCTTTTCCTCCCCATAGCATGGAAGGGGGGGGGGGGAGGGGGCAGTGTCCTTGTCTACACTGCAGCTGTTTAACCTGTCAGTTCAGGTAGACCTTTACCACTGCACACCAGTTACCCCTCTGTCCTCCTCCCCTGCTCCAATTAGCCTTTTTGTTCTTTGCTTTGACCTTTAGCTGTGGTGGCAGAATTGATGATCTAGAGGAACAAATTATTTTTTCTGACCTACGGAATGTTGGGGTTTTTTTCCTGTCAATATCAACTCACAGTTCTGTTGTCGAAAGTCAACCTCTGACTTGACCTGTGAAAGAGTTAACCAAATGAAATAGTGGGTTGCTTGTCACCTCTTTCTGTCCTTCAGTTTTTCTCCAGAGAGTCTGGCAAAGGTGTCAGCTGAGTAATTTTTTTTCTAACATTACTATTCCTAGAGGAATAACAAATTTGAAATCAATAGCTAATTTTGTGTCGATAACGTTATTCAGACTTCCAAGTAAGCATGACTTCTAGTCTGGCAGATTTGTTGACTTAGTTGAAAGGTCTCTTTTGACCTCTGTTTGTGAACTAAGCTGGTTCCTTCTAATGATAATTTTTTAAAATCAAACAATTCATGGAAATAGCATGGCTTTTTCTTCCCTCTTTATATTCACAGAGTATTAAAGTGAAGCTGAAATATAATACTGACAACACTACTGAAAAACAAGGGTAGTGAACAGGAGTTTCCGTATTTGTCTTTTTTTTTAAAAAAACGAAAACCTTATGTCCTTTGTGTTCTTCCAACAGCATAGGTCATAAGCCCTGCCTGAGGATTTCACAACAGTTCAGTCCTATATTTGTAAACAAAACATTATGTTTATTATTGTGACCCATTTTACTGAGAGTACAAAATCTCCTGTCAGCTGAATGTGAAAAAATGACATGGATATAAAACTGTCTCTACAGATTCCCTTTAAACCACTTTAGTGGGCAATGCCATCAGAAGGGTAATTTACTTATGTCCTGTACAGCTTTTATATGTAATATGTCAAAACTGTGTGGCTGTAAATGATTGTTTGATGAGGCCAAACTCTGAAGTGTTGTAATAGTTTTAAGGTCTGACACCTGCATCACATTAATGTGTTCTAGATAAGAACTAGATAAATCAGAGAAGATAGTGATGCCGCAAGTGGAGATGGTCACCCCACCCTTCAGGTGGAAGATTTGGGTTCTGCTGGCCTATGCAGAGCTCTGGAAGCCAAAAGGTGTTCCCAGACGCCTGGATTAAGCCAGACTAGCGTCTGTGGTTTTTCTTCCTCATCTACGTGCAGTACCATGATGCGTGGCTATGTCTGAGCCACCCCATGGGATGCATTTCCCATCCTTATCTGCTCCCCCGCAGAGTACCTTTCTGTTCACAGAAGGATTGCATCTTCCCAGTATGCTGCTGAGCTGGTCACCTGCTGTGCAATCCCTCAGTGCATCCACAGGTCTTGTGCTGGGCATCCTTAATAAGAATCAATTTTGTAGGAAGGATGGTGATTTTTGTTGGCAGTATTTTCGTAAAGACTTTTCTACTTTCTGAGCATCTCCAAGTGGATAGTAAATGAGAAACTCTCTGTTATCTTAGTGGGCTCTTGCAAATCCTCTTGGGTTTTTTACACTTAATTTAGTTTATTTTTTTACTACTTTTAAAGGTGGTAAAAATACTTAACATTGCAGCAGTATATTTTTGAAAACAGCCAACATTTTGAGATGTTGTGATGTGCAGGAGTAACATTAGATCTTTTTTTTTTTTTGAAAGTGCGCAACTCAAGCAGTGTAGTATTTCTAGAAGTAGAGACTTTTGAAGGTACTTTGTAAGAAAACACTTATGCAGTTAGTGTCCTCCCCTCACTGTTTCCCTACTTCTGCATGGCAAAAGCAACATTTTTCTTTGTTGGCATGAGCTAAATGATCAGTCAGTGGTTACTTGACTACAGCTAGTCCGTAACTGTAGCTTTGGTATGACTAAGACTAGCAGTTAGTTGTCTGTATTAAGAATCAAACTTGTGCTGATCACTTTCAGAAAATGGAAGTGCTTGATACTTTATGACCAATCCTGTATGACCCTGTAGCTTTAAAATTTTCCATTATGCAAAACTGTGATTGAAGCCACATAGTTTTTGACCAGAGATGAAAGTCTGATTATCTCCACAAAGCTACAGACTGCACCTAAGGATGCTGCTGCTGCTCACACTCTCCCTTTGGGGCAGGGATTGTGTGTTTTCATGGGCCAGCACATAGGATATGTGGTTTGGGCAGTAGTTGAGAATATATGCCCAAAATAAAATTTGCAGGACAAACCTTTTTTGTGGCTGTACTTTAGATTTAATACATTTTCATCTTGTTTGTTGGCTGTTTCTGTTCTGCGTTTGATGGGTAGGCAAGAAAGCAGCTGCAGGCAGTCTGCTGTGCAAGTGCTCCAAGCAGGCGGCGGAAGGCATGCTACAGCTGTGGTTTGATGTTCTGCTTAGTGAAATACCAGCCTTACACGTTGCTGCCCTTCCTACTCTCCACATCAGCCTGCTGCCACCTCCATCGTCTTGGTGCAGCTGGTCTGTGACAAACTGGAGTAAGCAGCTGATGCAGTAGAAAAACCACCAGATGGAAATAGACATTCAGGTGGTTATTCCTAAAATATACGTGTGTGTGTGGTCGGAGGGCCTTTTATTGTTTGTGTGTTTTGTGGGTTTTTTCCAAGTTAGGTAGTGTGGTTTTGGAATAAAATTCCCCTATTCCAATCCCTTTTGTGGGATGGTTTGCCACATGGATGTGGGTGTGATTGAGTTCTGGAGGACAGCCTTGGGACAGCTTTTAAGATGTGATGTACGCCTATTGTTTCTCATGTTTTCTGCATGCTAGCTCTGTTTGAAAAAAACACTTCTAGGATGAAGGAGCTCAGTGTAAAGTCTGGGAGGGGGGAATATGGGAACAGCCTCTAGCCCTGCTGTTGTGCTCTGTGCCATGTCCTGCCCTGGCACTGCTCACCTGGGGACTTAACTCTCTTCTGTGGCAGTTCTTGTTTTGCTCAGTTTTCTGGCAATGAAAGGTGATTTACAAGCATAGCTTAAATTTCACAATCGCCTTAAGTCATCCGCAGGCAGAGCTGCTGTTGTCAGGCATGATTCCCGCCACTCTTTCAGAGGGTGCTGCCACCTCCTTGCTGCTGCAACACTGTTGTGCCATACACCTTATGACTAGCCCGGTGGGTTTTCCTGTTTTAGTTCTGAAAACAGGTTAGTTTTCATCCTGTTCAGCCTCCTGCTGTGCTTCCCTGTGCAGCCCTGCAAGCAGTTGTGCTGCTGGCAGGAGCAGGAGAGGGATGGGAAGGATGCAGGAGAAGGGCAGAAGGATGCTTATTTTAGCACTAGCACTGCCATATGCCAACTGTAAGTGACCTTAATCATAGCCAAAGGTTGTGCCTTCCGTCACTCTTGGTATTAATGCTTCAGAGAGCGGGATTTTAATAGGGTTTATTACAGTGCCAGCACCTGCAGTGAAGAGGAGTGAGCAGAAGCTGCTACATCCCGCAGGTGTTAATGGGAGTACTGGGTCCTGTGAGGCTGTCCTTGTCCTGTGTAACCTTGGTAACCTCTGTACACCTTGCAAGTCCTGCTGGAACGGGCCTGTTGTCACAAGTGTATTTTAAAACTCTGCCTAATTATTTTTGTCTCATCTGATGAGATGGTTTTGATCTGTTGTGCTAGTTAGGTGACTGCAGATAAAACATGGCCTTAAAAACAGTCTGCTTGTTTCATAATGGATTTCCTCCCCCTACCACCCCAAGGAAAAAGCAATAAAAGGCTTCAAGTCTTTAGGAACTGTGTAGTTATTAAAGAAATCATTGTTATTCTCTCTTTTCCATGGGGTAAAGGTAACACTGGAACAGAGATGCGTGCAGCTGCTGAAAGGTGACACTGTTTGGCCATGAGGTTAAATGCCAACTGAAACATTGCTGCAGTTATTTTTCAGAAAGAAGAAAGAAAAATAATTGAAGGATTGTTTGCCAGTGGAAATAAGATTAGTTTTGTACGTATAAAGAAGCAGAATTAAGTGGTGCTGCCCTCTTGCAGCTCAACAGCAAGTTACTCAACTTCTCTAAGTGCAGTTATCCCTTTTTTTCCAGTACTTCTTTGAAGGAAAGATAACGTGATTGCCTCATGCAACTGGTCTTGGATCTACAATCTCCTAAACTTGAAGGAGATGAAGACACCCTTGTTCCATGAAAACAAGCTTAGACTTTTTCCAAATTCCATGTAACTGCAGGTAGCTTCTTGTTGGCAGGATCCCTTGCCAGTGGAACTCAATAAATAACCTTTCTTTTTTGGTTTTTAATTCTTAAAGGTGCTTTGGGGAGAAGGTGTATTTCTGCAGTCTTTGCAGCTGGGGATGCAGTGGCTTTGGTTGGGGCACCCCCAGTTTCCTTAGCTGGGTCTGGGTCACTGAAAGGTAGTTGGGATATGGCACGGGGGGCGGACTCACTTCATCCTCCTCTTCATATGGAAGTGATGACTCCAAAGAGTTTGTGCCTTCCTATGGCTCTCTTCAAATTTGCTCTCACCTCTGAAGACAGCTTTTTGGTGTCTGAAAACCTGAAGCGTCTAAAACATCTCATTTCATAGGTTTATAATCTGGCTGCTGCTGTGGTCTTTCAGACATCCGCTGTTCTCACCACATGGGTGTAATCTGTACATTGGGGGAAAACACACACACATAATTCTGTGTTACAACATACATGGCTGTATTCCTGATCTTGGTTTATTGTTTTAGATTTAAGAGGGGTTTTTGTTTGGTTTGGGTTTTTTTGTGATACGACATTGTACTTGGCACAACTAGTGTTCCGAGAGGTTGTGTTTTTTCTAGGCAAAGGTTACTTTCCTATGTCATGTGTGTTTTATTTTGGTCTGTACTATACCTGTTTCACCATTTGTGCCTGCCTAAAATACTGAAGAGCAGCACCTCCTCGCCCCGCACCATTAATGTTAAATAACAGCAGGGAAAAGGAGCCTGGGTTGATGCTTAAGCCTGAAAGGGTTAGAGGTAGACAGCTGTTTGAAGATAGCAAGATTGCTTAGAAGGACAGGTATGAGCCAGAGCAGGAATAGGGAATGATCCTAATGAGGAGTTAAGGCTTTGGTGAGAGATTTAAAGAGGAATCAAGGAATTTTGATGTAAGTCCTCAGCCCAGCAGGGAACAGGTAATGGGTGGATTGAGACGGCCATTTTCAGGGTGAGCTGTGTACAATGGGCCATCTGAAATCTTATTCCAAACATTAGTGTTCAGACGTTTGTTCTGAAGGTGCTTTAATATTTGCTTTGGTTCTTTCAGCCTCCAGCCTCGCCTCTATGCTCTGCTTTGAGCAGGCATTAAGCTTTCTTGGAAATGCTACCCTAATACCACTTTTTTTTTTCCTTTTCTTTTCTCCAATGCTGAGGAAATCTTTTTAGAGCTGAAAATTAGTGTCATAGATATTTGGAAATAGCAGTGTTTCATATCCTTGCAGTGCTGTAGGAGATCCTTTTTTTTTTTTTTTTTTTTTATACAAAGCGTTTTACTTTAAAAATTAGATGTTTGGAGGGAAAAAGGTGTTAGTCTGATACTACATTTGATTGTTCTTGCCAGTTATATGTAATCTGTAGTCCTTTGGAGCACTAATGGCCACTTAAAATTGCAAATGAAGCCTCTTTCAGCTCTCTCTGCCGGTCTTTACCAGCACACACAGTATCTGTTTGGCCTCGTTGAGGGTTTTCCCCTACATGTTCTTTCAAGGCTTCCTAGTTGTATTAGTTAGGATGTTGAGTTTGAAGGGATACCAAAATGTATGTCTGTGCACGTTAAATAATTCCCTATGTCCAACCCACCCAAGATAAGACTCCATGTTTCATCTTGCAGTGATGATTGTTTAACCTAATGATGTGATGCAACATTGTGGTTGGGACAAGTTGGAAGCACAGGTTCTTGGCCAATCCCAGTGCCACGGCTGCATGTTGAGACCCTTGGTTTCATTAGGGCCCTTCCCATAGTTGTGGGTCCTTGTCTTTTGCCTTTCATCGTTTTCCACCATTCAGTTTCTTAGTCCCTTTCTTTTATTAATCACGGTAGTTGCTTGGCTGGCTTCATACTGCCGGACTGACTGCTCAGCTGACTGCCTTACTGCAGAGGTCGATGAGCTCCAACGTGTCTGGAGCTGCTGGAAAAAGGAAGATACTGCTGAAATTACATGGATTGAAAAATCTGCGGAAAACACACAAAACCTGTTGTGCATATCTAAAGTCCATGTGTTGTCGTGAACCTTCTTATCAACTGTTTGTGACGGTGGAAAAAAGTGCTGCTCCCTCCCCCCTTGTTTTTTTGAATGGAGACATGGACTTCCCCGTGGTTTGTTTTTGTTTGTTTGTTTTCTACTCTCCCACTGTTACCTGGAATCAAAACTTTAATCTGGAGTTACTTAATATGCTTGCAAAGCTCGAAAATGATAAAGTATTTGAAGTATGATAGAGCGAAGAGGCGAAATACATGCAGTACATATTCACAAATAGTTTTGTTTTGACATTTATCTTGGTGCAGTCATTCTGCCAGTTGGCTTCAGGCACGGCTACCAAAAGAATGAACACATGTTGCATTCATTAGTTCTCATCTGGCTGCGCTTCATCTTGCAAGACAGACAAAATCACGATCAGGCTAAATAGATTGTAATGTGTTTGTAATACGAGTTCCCTTCTGCTGGATACGACGAAAGCTTTGCAGAACTGCTGCTTTTAAGCCACGGTATTTGCTTCATTTTAATAGAATGGATACAAGTATATTGCCAGTGATGTCATTGCCTTTTTGTCTCACAATGTGTCATGTGAAAAATATTCAGATATAATACCAAACAAACAACCACCCCCTTCCTCTCCCTCTTGTGTGAGCATTTCATGTCACATTGTGCTTTGAACGGCAATAAATCTCTGGCGTTTCAGACAGACAGACAAACGTACTGTGGAACAATGATGTGTTATCTGACTAGACTGAGTATAAAAATCCTTTTCATTTGTGATGGTTGTGCATGCTGCAACCGAGGGCAGATTGGTTGCTCTTGGCTTTTCATCGCTACTGTCACAAATTTATAACGGGCCGTAAGTAGCATGTGGTGTAGCACGATCGGAAAGGGGGATGGCGGGTCGCCTGTGTGGAGGTTCAGATGGGAGGGGTGCAAGACCCCTCTCTGTCTGTAAAGAGCAGCCAGTTTCCTGCGTGGAAGCAGGTCAGTGAGCTCTGCTTCCCTTAAGAGAAGGCACGCAAGCCGTAATGCTGTGGTGTTTGAGGGGTAGCAGCGTTCCTGCGCTGCCTGCGCCTCGCGAGCGCCTGTGTGAGCGCATGGCTGACGTCTGAGGGTTAGCCACTCCCTGCGGCAGCCGCCGAGTTTCGTCCCTATCCCACCCCCTCAAGCCTCTCACTCTCGCCGGGACTGCGGGGAGACAGCGGGGACCAGCCGCCTCCAGCAGTACTTTGTGGCCCGGGAGGGTTTTCTCAGAGCCCACGGAATGCCGGCCACACCGGGACACGGGGGCTCGCTCTAAGCTTCATCGGGGCTGGCTTGGCGTCACTTGGCAGTGTCGGGGAGAGGAATGGAAGACAGCTTGCCCTGCCTGGCCGCAGCTTGCGACCCCTCTGCACTCGTCAACTTCTGCACGGGTAAAGTACTATAGCCTGCCCAGTGCGGGGAAGGGCCTGCCATGCACCCCTGCCTAGTGCCATGCTCCTCCAGCATGTGAGGGCTCTCTGGAGATGACTTCTGTCTCTTTTTCCTTCAGCAGTTCTCATCCCTGGAGGGGAAAAACGGAAATCTGTAAAAACTAAATGCTTGGGTAAATGTTTATCTGTGTGATTTAAGTTAACTCTGCGCCCTCATTAGCAGCTGGCGAGGTGCGCTTAGTCAAAAGACTGAGGTGGCTGGCTGTGGGGCAGCATCCTAACCTTGAGGAAACTAAAAAGATAAAACTTAAGGAAATTTTTTTTTATATATGTGTATAGCAGAGAAAATGGCAGGATGGTAATGACAAAGTTAATACTTTCTAGACAGAAGACTCCCGGTGTGGTGGCTCCTGCAGTGTGGGTGCTCCCGCCGCCGCCTCAGCAGCAAGTGTGTCCCGCCAGGCATCCCAGCGTGGCCCTTAACTGTGAGGGGGAAGTACACCCTATGCGGCCCTCAGGAAGGAGCTGCTTCTGCACATCCAGCCTTTTGTTTTGACATCTCCATTTCACGCTTTACAATAGAGAGGTCTGAGGAACCCCCGCGGGAAGCGTGGGCTGCCCGCCGGCCTCTCAGGCAGGAGGCAGTAAAGGCTTGTTCAATGTAGGTAGTTCATAACTATCTGCTGCAGCCCATATAGCACTGCTGTACTTTTTGTGAGTGCAGAGCAGATATTTGCCTGTGTTTTGGCTGTATAAAGCAGGTATTTGTCCCCATGAACTTAATTTCTCCCCCTTGCACTTTATTTTCCTGAGTGTTGTAGTAAAATTGAAATACTTAAACACCGATTTCCTTTCCTGCTATCAAACCAGCCTCTCTGGAGCGTGTACCTAGTGATTAACTGCAGCGTTCTAGTTCTATCAACCAAAAGTAAGAGAGTTAGGTCATAAAAGGACCAACCAAACAAATAACCCCCACCGGTACAGTAAGTCAGATGGGAGATAAAATGCCTAACTCCTCTATAGGGTGGAGAAGCACGTTACTGCGAATGAAACCGACGTCACTGAGCAGCTCTTCTTTGTTTGCTGATTCATCGTGCGGTTTTGATACGAATACAGCATCTCGTGTAGAAAAACTGAGCTTCTGGCTTAAAATTTGATGGTCCACAGGAAAGTTTTTGGTTTTTAAAAAATAAATAAATACAGGCAGATATTTAATGCTTACATTTCTGTGTGTATTTCATGGGAGAAAGAAATGACCTTGCTAGACTGTAACTTCTTAAAGTGAGCAAGGCACTGTACTTTATCTGCTCCAGAATTCAAAGTATTTGGTTTAGAATTCGAGATGTTGCAATGCTCAGGAAAGAGGGAGGTTTAATTAGAAATTTTAAAATTACTTGCGAGGATTTTTATGGTAGCAAAGCAAGGCTAAGGCTTAACTGTTTGTCTTCAGAACAACATTCAAAAGAACAGCAGTTTTAAGGGCTTTAACTTGCAATTCTGTTACTGAGAAGTAAGAGCTTATGTTTAGACATTTCCATTGACTTTAATGCCTTTTAGCAAGACTTTCTGTGATCGTCCATCAAAAATGCAGCAATATCTCAGACTTGAGCTTGAAGCATATCTTGCATTTCAGAAGTGTGAGTGATATGATGGGCTTACTTACCTTTGAAATTTGTCTAGAAATCTGGTAGAATAATGTGCAAAAAATACGTTCTTTTCTCAGTGTATGTTCTACTTCATTTTTTTCTTCTGCATCTTAGAAAATATTTTTTACAAAAATCTTGATACAAGGGTGAGGATTTTGCTGATTATGAGTTAAAGACAACATTTCTGGTTAAGAGAAAATGTAGCTTTGGCTACTTTAGCAGTGTAATGTATTCCGATGATTTAAAACTAGATTCCTGCTTACTTCATTAAACCTGATGTACCTTTATGTGAAGTTTTCTGAGGAGTGTGTGTTGACTGGCAGGTAAATTTACGATAATAAGAAACTGGTATGATAGAGAATTAACAACTGCTTTGTTCATGTGAAATTGCCTTAAGGGCTTTTAGCAACTTTGCAGTGGTAACAAGTAGGAAAAAGCCCTTAGAAAGAATTTATGTCAAACATAGAAAGAAGCTGTAGAAAGAACTCTTTTTTTTTTTTTTTTTCTTTTTTTGGCTGTACGTGCTCATTCTTGCTTTATTTGAACGAGATTAAGTTTTTGTACTAACAATAGAGTATTTCAGGTAAGGTTTTAGAGGATAACATTTTTTTTTAAAAATATAATCCTATAGTGATATTGTTTTCTATAGGAACTTCTACCTTTAATTGCAGCTTCTTTTGTGCACAGGCATCATTGTACATATATCCAATTATGTATTTCTTACCAAAGATAAAAATAAATTCTTAAATCAGCAGTGAAGAACTAGCACTCCCACTTAACCTATGGAACATCAGTGCTGATGGGCAACTTAATCAGATTTTTTTTTAAAGGCTTGTTTTATGTCAGTAGGGACAACTTTTTTCCTACTTGCATTTCATTAGCATTTTATAATTAGAGTGAAGGCAAGGGCTTATGTCATAACATGTCCCGTCAGGAAGAAGGCTTGGTGCCGCTCATCCAAGGGGTGCCAGTGTACCTTGGGAGGGCACCTTGGCTGGTAGATGCTTTGCCCACCGCTTTGCTGGCAGGAGGTGATGGTGGCCGGCCCATGGTGCTGCTCCTGCTGCCTTGATCCCTGCCCAGGAGCTTGGGGAGAGCTAGTACTCACTTTTAATTAGTATCTAACATAGGGAACTTTGCTTTAAGTATTTAGTTGTTACAAGGGATTTATTTTTATTTTTTTTTACTCTGTGTTATGTAGGCAAAAGTAGACAAATTTTACATTGTGTCCCACTTTCAGCTTAATATTTTCCTAAAATGGTTAGGTACTGAATGGGAACCAGTGAAATAAAGCTGTTACCATCCTATTTCAGGGGATTACATCTCCCTAACTAATGTTTTTCTTACAGTGTTGGACTGCTACAACTAGAACATTTGTGTTGATGCAGTGAAGCCCTTTAAAACAAGACAACTTTTGCTGTAATTGCATTGAAAACTTTTAGAGCTAGCCTTACTTTAGGCGCTGCCAATAATAATGGTAGATATAAAACCCTTCATTATTAAGATAGTGATACAAGTCTGAAAAAGTCTGCATCCTCTTAGTTGATTCACCTAAAATGTTGCAATATTCAGTATTTAATGAAAATTTAACTTGATGTAGACTTCAGTATATTTGACATACAATTTGACTGCAAATGCTGTCATAGCTAGTTTTAAAACTATGCAAAAGTTGCTGAGAACAAATAATTTCAAGTAATCAATCCACATTCTAATTCCCATCTCCCAAAAGTATCAGACTCAGAGCAAGCATTCCAACCTTCCCTTGACACGTTTTTACGAAGGAGGGGAGAATTCCCACCAGCTTGCCTTACAAACCTTCGCTGGCTCACCTAGCCAGGAGGATTCCAACTGGCAATGCAGGGGAAGGCTTTTGTGTACTGTGAGTGCCGCTGGTGGTCTGAATCCAGCACTCAGTGAGCAGGCATTTGTGCTGGGGGATGAGAGTCAGGCTTGCTGAATGGCTCAAGACTTATTTTGGCTACTGGAAGTTCTCTTAGTGAGGAGGTTTAAAGAATTAAAAGCATTGTTCACAGTTCTGGGCTAGAAGAAACGAAATAGTTTCTATGAACTTGTTTTTTTCCTAATTTCCAGGAAAAAAAAACCCGGCATAATGAACTACAGTGAGTTTCCTGAGTGAAGGAGGCAGAGTGCTTTGCTTCCTAGAAATAATGAAATGCAACCCAGTTATTCCACAAGAGCTGCGGGTCATCCTCCCAAAGGTTGTGGTAGTCCAAGTGCTTTAAGCTATATTTTGGGAAATTTCGTATTGATCTCTCAGAAAAGGGCAAACTGGTCCTGCCTGGAAGGAACAGTGGTTGCCAAGAAATGAATGCGAAGGGTTGCATTTTTGTAGACATGGCCATTCAGGCTTGTAATTGAGGAGCTTAAATGACTGGAAATGGGCTTTCCAAATGATGGGACATTACTCTCCTTTTATACGCTTCTTTGCTAATTATTCCGTCCTTTATAGGAGGAGATGATTGCAGCTACCACCCTTCACTGGCTTAATTGTCCACATAGGTTCACCATCTTGAGCTAGGATCTTTGCCTTACATCTAGAGTTGAAATCCCATCTCACTATAGTTTGTGAAAATAAAACTGCTGCCTCTTATGCAGCAGTAAGTCTAGTAAAAATTGCAGAATAATTTATCCTTGTTTTTAAATTCTACTTCTTTATCAGGTAAGTAGTTTTACCTGCCACCTTCTACTACTTTGGCAGAGTTAAATGAAGCCTTTATTGAGTGGTTATATTCAATAATTATAAGCACAGTTGAACTGAGCAGTATTTACTTGCTTCATGAGTTAGCTGAGCCTGTGCTTAAGGAAATGAGCTGCAAGCTAGATACACTAGCTGTTTCCAGGCTTCATTACATTGAATTTATTGTCCAACTCCCATTTCCTCTTCAGCTGCTTGGTTACCTTTCCAGGGACGTGACTGGTCTGATCTGGCTGTGTGCAGGATGGGTTGGTGCAATGGCATCGCGTGGAGCCGAGGGGATAGGGCTAACGTGGTGTTCGACTGCACGCTGCCCACTGTGGATGTGCTGTAAATGTTTCATGTTAAAAATCTTTCAATGTGTGTCTCCATGGAGAAACAAAGACAAGCATATCTGGTACATGCTTGGGTGAATATCTGTATTATTACACTATAGCAGGTGTCCAAATATCTGCAGTATTGCACTGTAGCAGCAGTGCCATGAAGATACAATGTCAAATTAGAAATATCGCAACAGTCCATAAAGGTTTCCATCTCAGGCTGTTTAGAAAATGAATCCTCACCCTGACTCAGTGGAAAAATCTCATTTCTTTAACTTGATAGTTAACTTTGAAGAATGTGGTTACATTTTTTGGTAATGCTGCTTCTTCTGCTTTGCCTGTTTGGTTTTGTACCTTGCACAGTTCTAGGAATATGCGTTAGTCATCAAAAGGGGTTGAGAAGATCATGATGATTTGTGCAGGGCAACGGCTTAGTGTTTTGTTAGCAGTCACAGAAAGTAATTGCAAGGTGAAATAACTGCAAGCCACACTTGAAGTAACCAAAGTATTGAAATCAGTGAAATATATCAAAGGTACGGTTGGCACAGCAAACTTGTCATTAAAGGTCAGATAGAAAGGTTCAGACTGCATGCGCTTTGTCAGCACTGAGTCTTTGCTCTCAAATTTTGAGTAATGCCCAGATTAAGAAACCTAAGAAAGTACCTTTATAAACCCTACATTGCACCCCTGCTGCACACAGAGAAATAAATTAATCAGGAAAGCAGCAGCGGAAACTTCCCTTCTGCAGCATGCAAAACTGAAGTTCTTCAGCCTGCTCATGCTGCAGTGAGGCAGAGCGACTCAGAGAGCAGAGCTTGCAGAGGAACACAGGAAGACTTCTGGGCATGCAGAACCCACTCAGTGAGCACGGAAGGAGAAGGAATGACCAGATGTGGCAGTTATTGGTCACAGTTGTTTAATGCATGATGCTCCCATGTGTTGTAAAAACACAGAATTTAGGTGCCGTGTCTTCAGCCCTTGGTTTTCTCTCACAGCACTTTTTTAGTACTTTGTGCTCTAAAAATGCATAAATTCATTGGGTTTTTGCACTTGTTGGCCTGCACTGCTCTTCAGAAGCAGCATTTTACAACCATGAGAATCCCCGCAGCCAGATTTCTTGTACCTGTGAAATGCACTGAAGGGAGTGTTCCCACCCACAAAAAGCTGGTTGAGTTGGTCCTTTGAGTTTTTGCGTGCTGCTTCTTGAGCAGGAGTCTGTCAGGGGCAAAGCCACGCTCCCGGCCCCCTCTCCCTCTGCAGCAGAGCAGTGATGCTGCTGGGGCAGGGTCACTTGTCCTCTCCGACAGCGAATTGACACCTCAGCTCTCAGAGGTGTACAGGCTGCATTTTGTGTGGCACCCTTGTACATGGGCTTTTTGCTGTGCAGGTTGCAAAGGATAGTCACACCTAGTTAGAGTGTGGGCTTGCACACAAGCTGCAGAGGGTTGAGCGAAGGCGGAAATGCACAGTGTGTTGGCACAGTAGGTCAGTAAATGTGGATTAGTAGGTTAAACAGCCTGGCATTTACTCTTGAGTAAGAGCGGGCACTTGAGTAGGTACTATGTGGAAGCGGAGGTGCTGTTAACTCTTCTCTTAGGCTCACTCTGGTAGTTTATGTGACCATACCCCAGTTTGTAATTCTTGCCTGCTAATGCTAAAAATAAAAGTAAATTTTGTAAAATAAAGTTATTGGAAAGTTTAGAAGACGCTAAAAGTGTATAAAATTTTGTTTGTAGTTGATGTATTCTCTTGTGGTGGAGGGGATCCTTTTCACGCATGAAGGATCCTGTTATTTTGAGTGGCAGTATTATGTGAAATGGCACACTCCTGCATGGTTGTTTTATGCATATAAACAGCTGAATTGGTGTAGCTAATGCTTCCTAAACGTGTGTGTGTAATTAACTGATCTCGAAACTTAAGCATTAAAGGAATAAACTGGACAATTCTGTGGTTTAAGTTAATAACTGCTTTCAGAATAGCTGTTATTTTTTGACTATAGATTGTTTCCTCCTCCCTAATATCAAACAAATAGTAATCCCCAGGATTTTAAATAGGCAAGAGAACTGAATTGCAAACACTGGAGACCTACAATATGTAGCTTCTCGCAGTATTTTTTTTCAGTTTGTTAGTTTGAAGTTGATCAGTATAAAGCTACAGACTTCTTTCCATGGTTTGCCAGTAGGCTCTACCTAGCAGCGCTGTTCCTGATGTGTTACAGGAAGCTGGAAGTCATAGCCTGTGTACCGAAATGACGGGCTTTGAGGAGCAGTGGCAGGTTGAGCAGCAGTGGAGCAGCTCCCTGCTGGCATCAGTGCTTGTGTATGCTTTTGCAGCAAAACATTCCTGCTTTTTAAAAGTATTTCTAAACTTCTTGTACTGGTTCTGGCCAGGACAGAGCTAACCTTCCCAAGCAGCCAGCCCAGGTGAGCTGAGTCAGCCTGGGCTGTTTCCACACCACCTGACATCACTCCCCCATAAAAGGGGCTGGTTGAGGAGGGGTACTCCTGATGCCTCCAGGACTATCTTGAGTGTGGCCAGGGAGTTAGGTTGGTCCTCCCATGCGGCACTCTTGTAATGGTCTGGTCAGTAAGGTACTGTGATAAGCGTGGGTGTAATTGGCCATTATTGTTCTACCTTCACGATGCTTTTGTGAGTAAGCTGTCCTTATCCCAACCAGTGGAAGCTCTGTTTCTTTCTCCTCTGTCAGTGAGTGAGCAAGTGGCATGTGGTGCTCAGCCACTGTTTGAGGCTAAACCACCACACTTGTATACTTTAGTACATAAAGATTACAGTTTCTGAGGAGGCTTTGGTTGGTGTCGGTTCTTGGTTAATTAATTGCTTGATTTTGGGGGCAGGAGGAGGAAAATGGGGAAAAAAAATGCCACTTATTCCTAAGGAACACCGCTGTTCCTTCGTCACAACCAGATTTCATTAGTTTCTCCTATCAAGTGTTTGCAGAACTTGATCAGTTTCAGACACATCCACATTCAGGATACTATTTAGGGGGATGTTTTCCTTACCGAACAACTGTTACTTTGTAGCAAATACTGGGACAAGAAACCTGGAAGATTTTTTTCCACAGCAGAGGCTCCATCCGTGGAAAGAACAGATTAGATTTATAGGATCATAGAATCATTGAAGTTGGAAAAGACCTCCAAGTATGATACAAAATGTGATGTATTTAATCAACTTGGATAAAAATATGGTCCTTTTTATGTTTAGAAAACTGGGCAAAAATTCCATGCAAGAAATACACGTGTTTTCCTAAAGGTTTCTTTGAGAAGGATGAGGTATCCTTGTGACAAGGTGATGTTTTTCCCACGTGGGAAGATTCCATGATGGTTTTGTATGATTTATCGATAGAGAGTATGACACTTCCATTTTCTGTAGGGTTCATAAATAATATTTGTTCAAGGTAAAATTTTAGAAGGTCTTAGCCTGCTTACATTGTCTAAAATGTTCTGTTCAGGGATTACTTTTTCTGGGAGAAATTGTAGCCTCACAGTACACTGTTTCCTTGTGTTTGTGTTTGCTTGCAGGTGAATCAGTTCTGAAACTTGCTTTGTGCCTTAGCCTAAATAAAGATGAGACCTAATTTCTCCCTTTCTCGTGGAGTCTTCCATTTTGGGCATAATAGTGCCAGGATTGGCAACTGAAACTATCAATGAAGCTGGCTTCATTTTTATGTACGAATTTCTGTGGAAGCAGCCTAAGTATAGCTCTTTTAAAGAGTAGTCACACATGTAGCAGTGTGCTGTGCTGTTCAAGAGTTCTTTCTCTTCGTGAATTAAATAAGTTTAATTTCACAGTTACCTCATTGGTTTGTAGAGCATTAATTATTGTTGGTAGCGTGCTTCCTACCAACTAGTATGGAAAACGTGGCAACACTTGATGGTAGATCTGCAGCGTGGAGTGTTTAAAAGAGTGTATTTCTCCATAAAATAATAAACGTCAACATTAAATATTTCTACAGCTGTTGAGGTGCAGCATGTTGTAGAATGGCAGGATTGATGACCTGGCAGTCTGTCTCCTGTCAGGCAGCAGCAGCCACAGCAGCAGGAAAGGTGTGAACTACGCTTTCCACCCACACTTTGTTTATAGGTGTCAACTTCAAAGCTTCGCTGGGGCTGTTTAATTGCTAAAGTAATAAAACAAAAGGAGCTTAACTAAAGAACTAGTCAGGTTTTTTTGATTACATTTATGCTCAGCTCTCCTTTTTTGGGGGTGGATGTTGACTTACACCAGTAGAGAAATTTCCACTTGCTGTCTGGTCTGAAATGTTTTCTGTGATAGAAAATGTGCAAATATTCCCTTTATTTCTCAATATGTGCTCCTGTGTGGTATCTGGAATGGAGATTGTGACTAATACGCGATGAGAAGTTGCAGATACTACCTTACAGGTTGGCTCTGTGGGAGTCATTCAGCTTGTGCTTTATCCTTGAAATGAAGCAGATAGCTTAGCAGTGTGTGCACTATGACTACTCTGTACAGAGATGCCTTAGTTCTTTTCTTTGCAGAAAGAAAAGCTCTGCATTGAAAACATTACACTCGCTGTTGCAGCAGGGAACACCTTCCTTAAGTCATAAAACCTCTCTTATATCTTGTAGTCAAGAGCAGACATAAGGTTTGCATTTGATATTTTTTAAAGCTTGTTATTTCTTGGGAGTGCAAGACTAAATATCTCTAATAATAAGATAGATCCATGATGACATTTCCAATGGCAGCAGTTAAAATCCTGCTTTAGTTTACCTCCACCAATATGCCTCCCCAACTGCTTGAATCCTTAGTTCTAGAGGAGCACCTCTACAGAAGCCTGTGGAACCAAATCCACAGCAATTTTCGTTGGTTTGGGGTTTTTTTGCAAAGAAAAGAAAAAAACTTTGCGCAAGTTTTCAGTGCAGAGCTGGGATAAGGGTTACCTTTTGCAGGAGATGCTGTGTGCTGGGATGTAGTGTGATGGGCATGCAAGCAGAACAGGTCGCCCTGTCCGCACTGCGGCAGCACTCAGCTGCAGTGGGTGGTCACAGGAGAAAACTGCATGTTGGAATTAATACTCCCTCCAGATGGCTCATCTGTTAAAAGAGGTTATTTTTTAAAAGGGAGGGAGTATATTGTAATTTCTTAGCTTTTGGAAAAAAAAAAATAAAAATGTGAAGGACAATAACTTTCCACAACCATGTCAGCTTGTCAGGGAGAAAGTTGGCATTTTACGAATGGGCTCTGGTATGAGAAGTAATGAAGCAGTGGCCTTCCTTGTAGAGCTATGAATAAGTGGAGGGAATTCCTATACCTGAACTACCACAAAACTAAGATAAGGCAGCGAGTTGCTAAGTCCCTTTCCAAACAGATTTTACCTTTATCTGAAATCCCTGTGTCCTGTGACTTGGTGAGGTAAGAGCTTTCTGACACCCTTTTGCATACACCAGCCCTGGTGCCTGTCCCCTCCTGTGCTGTAAGCCTGTTTCTGCTGAGCATGTGAACCTGCCACATCCCGTTTTTCCCGGCAGGGCCGACAGGGAAGGCCTACCCTGTGGGGAAGAGGGAGCTCCATGTGCCTAGGGCGGTACCAGCACCTCAAAACCAAATTTTAGCCAAATGGCTGTGACATCCTGCCTTGCTGTCTCTAGACATGCATGAAAGGTCCACTGTGAATTTGAGGGGGTGCCAATGAACAGGAGTATCTGCACTTTGGGCCTGAAATGGTGCTGCAAAGGACAGGCTTGGGCAGCTTTCCATTAAGCACAAAGGATAGATGAAGATGAATAAGGACAGCATGTACTGTGCTCTGTGTTTGATATCACCATCAAGAAGTGAATCTCCTGAATGTGACATTACCCTAATACTGATATTTTTATATGCATGGCCATCATTCCAATAGGCGACTATTCTTGTTGTGTAAACGTAATACTAAATCTACAAGCTAATATCCTGTTGTCTGTGAAACAAGTGATCACTGGCAGTGGCATGACCTGTATGGACAAGTTTCATAAATGGGCAGTATGGGGAAAACATATTTCTTTGGGAAAGGAAATTAATCAAGTAAGCCAGGACTCTATTTTTCCTGACTTGGTGGAGTTTTGCACAGTGGCATTTATGATAGAGTGGCTTCGAGTAGCACAAAATGAGATCAAAGAAACTTAGTTTGTGGTATTTTTGATGTTACAAATTAGGTAGTTATGAGTCCTGGGGGAATGGAAAAAGAACAGCACAGTGAAGCAGCCAGTACAACATGTTTCAGAAATCTTCCAACACTTTTATTTACAGAGATAATATCTAACTTGATTGCTGGATAATAGAAGCTGGAGATTATTCGTTTGTGTTTCAGGATTTGAGATGAGTAAAATTGTGCAAATAAACATTGCTTAGTACAAAATAAATTGTATCCATAAAAGAAAAGGATATGTTTCTTTGCCTGATGTTATCTCACTTAATGGTATCAGCGCTTTTCTGTTCTGCTGCTGAAATTATACCCTAGAATTGACGAGAATATATCAAGCTTGAAGAGTAGAAGCAGTGTTCCTCTGGGGCAAAAATGCACTTCTAAAACCACACCACAAACAAAAACTCAGATACTTTTGTTAAGCAATAAATAGTGAAGATATTGGAAGGTCTCTGCAAGTTGCAGATTAAAAGTATGTTAGTACTACTGCATTCAAATGCTTTGCAGCAGAGTAGATGTGCTGCAGTGATGGGGAACGTCGAAATATCCTTGTACTGTTGCAATCTAAAGATTGTTTTGCAAACTAGATTTTATTTGCACCTTACTGGAAAAATGTTGGAAATACATTTTGGAAAGATAACACAGAAAATCAGTGGTAACTTGTGTGAATTTGGGGGTAAATTCTGAAAAAGAGAGATACCCATAATGTACAGATACTTCTCTGAGCAGAAATTGACATAATCGCTTTGACAGGAACAGTAAAAAAATAAGTGGCCCTGGGGGGTGGAGGGGGCCTGAAAGAGGTGGAGAATGAGATTACTGAGATGCTCTTTTTTTCCCCTCCTCTTTTCTTTTTTTTTTTTTCTTACTTTTCCCCTCCTGCCCCCACTTTTCCATTTACAAGCCTTCACACCGACTGCCTTGACTGCCAGATAACTGGAGGGTACCTGTCTCTGTAAATGAGTTTGGGAAAACCAGAGTGCTTGATCCCTTGTTTCTCAGTGATGTTTTGGATCCTGGTCCTTTGGTCTGAGGCTGAACGTGGTTATTAGTATCTCTCATTGTGTTGAGCCTATCAGTGACAGCTAATGCTGCTGTCTTTTGTAGATGTATGCAGTAATGAAATATGGTTAAGTTGTTATGAGTGGAAAGTCAAAAGATAGACATAAAAGCCTGAAATGGAGTAGTCCTTCAAGCCTGTATTTAATTTTCCGGATCATATAGGTATTAAGATGCTTGATCATTCTCCAGCTTAGAAAAGATGATTCTGCCTAAAAAGCAGTTGCTTAGTATTTTGAGTTGCCTGCGTTTTCTACGTTGTTTCTGTGATGAGGCTTTCAGGCTTCCTTTTCGAAGAAACAGGTGAATTTCAACATAGACTTTGCTACAGCACTTATGTACTGCCTCAGTAGCAGACCAGCGTTAATTAACCTTTGTGGTGTGGGATGGTGCTTGCATTTAACAGATGAAGAGTGAAGTTAAAAAGAGATTAAGGTCAAAAGTATCTGCTAATTACCCAGTTTTGTAATTAAGTGATTGCCCAATTTGAAACTTGGAAGGTTTGATTGTCAGGCTGCATAGGTAGGACAGCGCCTGTACAATTCAGAAGCCTACCTGCTGCTGGTGTGAAGTACTGGGGAGAGCTCAGTGGTTTTTCACGCTGACATCCAGTGTTTCAGGTTAGGCATACCATGCAGGGTCCTTCTCCCTGTGGTCTCTGGGAGTGGGAGAGATGCTTTCCTGTTTTCCCTGTCCTGCTCTGGCCACCATGGAGCCCCAGGCAGTGTCTGGCTTTGCAAATCTGGACTCATGGGTTGGCTGGGCTGCCATTCTCTTGGAGGTGCAGGGTGTGGGGTAAGGTGAGTGGTGGCAGAGACCTCGATGGAGAGGAAGACCTTAGTGGTTTTGTCCCTCCTAAGCATAAGAAATTGTTTTCTCAGGAAATTGTGGCTGGATCAATTTGGGCATGGGGCAGGATAGGGACAAGAGACTCCAGGCACTGAAATTTTTAGCCTATGTAGTTCTATGCTTGCCAAAGTTATTAATTTGTAAGTTTTAAATTAGCATTTTGAAATGTTAGAAATGTTAATAATACGAACACTTCTGGCACACCATGAAATCCTTTTGACAGAGGAGTACTAGTATCCATGTGCTAGTGTTAATGTAAATGCCCATGTAACTTAGAGCAGTTCATTGCGGCTGTCTCTGGTTGTTGTGTGAACTTCCAAGTGTAGGTGTTAGATAACAGGAGAAGATACTCTGCTCCTTTCTTTCTCCTGCTGTCATGTGAAAATAGAGTGGCATCAGGTATTAAAATGAGGCTGGGGTGACTGGGATTGCTGCTGAACGAGTTATGTGGGGTATCCCAAGCAGCTGCTTGTAGCCTCTGTGGATTCTGTCTGTAGTGTATTAAGGTTGCTCATCTCTTTAGCAGAAGTATCATGTCTTGCTGGTTGAAGGCCGAGTTTTTCAGAGTCCTGAGCTTCAGAACAGTATCAGGAGCATCGAGAGCTAAGCAATGCTAGGGGAAGAAAAATACTTAGAAACCAGAAGGCTTTTTAAGTAGCGGGTGGTAAAATTCCCATGAATGGTATTAATGTTAAGATGCTTCTTAATGGTAGTGGAGATGATACAGGGAGTGAGAGTGTGGAGTCAGGAAAGGGTATGTATGAGAGTGCCAGGATAATTACCTGCCTCTTCCATGTAATAACAATGTCAAATATGGGAAGTGTGTGTAAGTGTTGCCATTGTTTTGTTTTCTCTATGTATCAAAACTAGTATTGGCAAGCATAAAGTCTGATCTGTTTCTTCTTGAAACTTGTGTGCCAAATAAATAATATGGTTACTGGAAATTTAGGCAAGTGGAACACTTGTGTTGGTTACGTACAGCATGGGTGGAGTTGTGCCCTGTGAATCTCATGCTGATGTATTTCTAGATTATCTGTATTAATAATAATATGAGTGTTTACAACAGCAGATGCACAGGCTTATTGCAAAAATATTTTCTGTCGTAACTACTATATCTTGTGGTTATCACAAAGTTATTTTTTCAGGGTGTTTTTGTATTTTAATCTTTCTCCTTCCCTTTTCACTTTAAAAAAAAAAAAAAAAAAAGATATGAAAGCCTGTGTGCATAACTGTTTAGCATATACAAATAGAGCTACTAATTATTAGGGATTAAGTGGTAGAACATTTTACGTGTCAGACCAAGCCTTTAAAATGAGATTGCCTGAAAACAAGGTTGATGTTCTTTGTAATGTAATGGTGCAGTAGTAGGGTCACAGACATGAACTAACTCGTATCAGATAAACCATAAAGCAGTTCACAAATAGCAGAGATTACTAGCAACTATAGCATTGCAGAATATTCATGTGCTGTCGGAAAATCATCTCATGGATCATCTACAGACAAAGCACCGAGGTTGTATAATGAAAGTATGTTGTGCCTGATTGAAAGCCTTCAGGAAGTTTTGTCCAGTGTAGTTATGTATTTTTGTTGCTCTTTAATGCAATGATAGAATTATTTAAATCTATAAGTTTATGTTTTGGTTTTTTTAACTAAGTTTAGGTGTGTATGATAATTCGTACAGGTAAATATAAATCTATTCCAGAAGGGCCAGTTTACACTCATTCAAGTTATACATAAATTCTTAACAGCGTAAATTACATGCCTTTCAGAGTTTTGACTGACATTTTTAGGCACTTTTAGTCTTGCATGAGGATTGATGGGAGGGTTTTTTGGGGGGTTGGGCATTTTTTTGGTGGTAGGGGTGTTTGTTATTTGATTGTTTGAGGTTTTTTTTATGGTCAAGATCTGTATTGATCACTCAATGTGGTGGATTCCACTGCTGTATTTTAAAGCAAATAATAAGCAGTTCTTTTACATGGTTTATCAAGAATTCAGATGAGCCATTGAGATGATCACTTTAAACGTTTAAGGCACTGTCCACTGGACATTGCACACTCATTTTATGGCCTGATTCAGCAGTAGGAAACATGCAGAGAGATTTACTGCTTGCTGTGGACCTGTGTTCCAAATGGTTTGTGAAAGGCTGGTGGAGGATAATACTTTTTTTTAATTAACTGGCTGAAGGGGACTAAAATAAGACTGAACTGTGAAATGTTGGACGATCTCATGAGCTTTTCAAGGAAGACAGTTTTGTCAACATGATGGTCCTCATGCAGCACCAGCTGTGAGCAAATGAGTAACGTGTGGCAGCATGTGTTCTTCCTGAAAACCTGAAGAAATGTCTGTGAAGGGAAAAAGGTAAACTTTAGCTCATGTTGGAAGCACTAATATGCCACATGAGAGCTGTGAGTTGAGGACCTCTGACTACAGTTGATGACTTACCTGCACCCACCTCAAAACATCTGCGGTATTGTTCTACAAGAAAGCAAAGAAAGAGCTTAATACTTTTGTCTCTAGTAATGTGTGAGATCAGCAGTGCATTGTTTTTAACTGTGAATGGAAAAAGTGGGACATTAGGGAAAGGGGAGAAAGTAGTAAAGGAAGTCAAAGTTCTATTGTGGGGTAACTGAGATGGTTAAAGGCCCGACCCTTGCACTTGCAGGAAAATTTCCCGCTCCATTTCCATGCCATGGGAGAGGGAAACCTTTTAAATCTTCAACGTTGATGTTGTGTGTTTTAATTTCCTTTATCATGTTCCTTCAATGACTCATGTCCTTTACAAACAGATAATATGTGTGTGTGCTATCATTTGGAGGTGAAGGAGATACTGTGGGCAAGTGTGGAATCATAATTGTACTTTTTTTTTTTTAAAGAATTATGTCTTAGAGATATGGAAAAGAATTCCTAATCTTTGCACCTCTTATTAAGTTGGTCTTAAGACAAGTTAGCTGCAGAAAACTGCAGAGAATTTTATTTCACTTAACTTGATAGGAAAAACAAATTTGTCAGTTATCTCTCAATGAAAATATAAACCTGATTCAGAGTTAAATTATTCACTGCTTTTCCAAATAAAAATTACCAGTTGTGCAAATATATAGCTACCTTTGTGTGCACAGACACATCAGAGTCCTAGTGAGAAAGCATTCTTCTGGATCAGTTATCTCCTGAAATTGTCATACAGATCTTTATACTGGTCCAAGTAATTTCTGTTGCTTTTCTGTAATAAAAGACTCATACCACTCTGGGGAAAATGCAGAAAAGTGTGTGGGTGCCTTGGCAGAAGAGGACTTAAAAATATCTGTGGCTTGTGTGGCTTTATTGGATAAAATGTAGGATTTTCCACCCTGTGGTTTAAATTTCCATGTGCTGGAGTTCGTAGCGTTTGTTTTTCTGAAATGTTGCTTATGTCTGAATTCAAGCCCTCATGTTTAGCTGGGACTGGCAGGAATTGACTCAGAAGTGATAATGGATGCTCTAGAGTTGTTGAGGGGCCCCAGATTAGACAGTTCAGTAGTAAGATTTTTTTTTTTTCCCTTTTTTCAAATGCAGTCAGTTTGAATTTCTCCTGGGCAGTGAGTGATGAAAGGTGATACTTTCCAAATGCCGTTATCCTCACGTGCCTGGTTGGTGACGCGAGGAAAGAAGCAATACGTGGGTTGGGAGGTTTGTTAAGTACCATCCATCACTAGATACTGGATACCCCTTCCAAAGTTCCTGGCCCAAGGTCTAAGGGGCAGTTGAAGCTACTGGGAGTGGCTTGATGCATGTAACTCCGGGGTGTCTCGTGACGCATAATGTTTAATACTGTTGACTAGCTGTGAAAAATGAACCTTAATTTTTAGGATCATCCAGACATCTCATGAGTACTGAGTACAAGCATTCCATATACATGCCTGCTTCCTCCAGAAGTATGGAGAAGTGATGCTTTAATGGCTAAAATTAAAAATCAAACTAGTGAACTATGATAACAAGATCTCTTACTTTGAAAGTTACATCTTATGTTGAGACTTAGCATGTTTTTGCTGTCATTAGAGTCTAATCTTAAACCACTTTTCAAGACTGAAGGACCTCAGATCCACATCTCCGTGAATGTCTTCTCACTGCTTCTAGTGGGCACTGCAGATGGTGCTTTTTTTTTTTTTTGCAGTGGATCACAGGTCATGGATAGCTTGAGAAATGTGACCAACGCATCTGAAATGGTGCTACTTTTGTTACACTAAAAACAAACCGGGCAACAAAAAAAAATCTTAAAATGAATTCAGTGAATAAGTGAATGAACCAGTGGTCAATTGCACTTGGAAATTTCTGCTATATTTAGTAATCAAGTGTCTCTTTAAATAAATAAATATTGCTCTGATTAGTAAATGAAGAGTGGCTCATGGAAGGCCGGGGTGGATGTGAACGAGACAGTGAAAAGGCCAGATGTTTAGGAGTAGGAGAAAGGGAAGGGAGGAGATGGACAGATTGTAAATGACCGACTTTAACCTTGCATAAGAGCTCTTTCCCTTCTGATGGGGATGGTCATGGCCTGAAAGGAAGATTCTTTTTGTTTAAACTTTGTGGTTGTTTAGAATGTATTTTTAACAAAAAAGAAATCTAGAAGGCATTTTGAAAACTTCTATAAAAAGTGTAGTTTTGCATTGTGCAGATTTGTCAAAATGATCTCAAGGATTGCAGTTGTGTGTACTTGCAAGACAACTTCTTCTAAGCTAATCCCTAGTTGACTGACTTTTCAAGACACTGCCAAAAAGGGCATGTTGGAGTTCAGTTGAATATTTGCTGTCATGGGTGAGTTATTTGGGTTGGGAATCAGTCATTTTAATTCATTAACAGTTGCCAGCGTAGTATATGATTGTCACCTCTTGAAACAGATGCTGCTTCTGTAGACCAGTAAAAAATAATAAGAAGTCTCCCCAGTGTGCTACTATGTTCTCTGATCAACTAAAACATTCTTGATATTCTAGTGATCTTCTTTCTGTCCAACTTCTTTCAGTCACTCTCATGTGCCCTCTCAGCAGTGCAAAGCAACCACTGGTGGTTTGAAACCTCCTTTCTCCCGTGGTGCACACACACCCCAATTGCTTTGCCTGTTTTTGAATCGGCTAAATAGCTTAATCTTCTTGGTTTCCTACTCATGCCTCATTTATACAGCTATGACTTCTGACAAGCTTTTGGGATGGAGGTGGATGTGAGGGTCCTTCTGGCTTCTCCATATCATGTCTAGGTGCTAAACCTCCATATCACAGGTCATAGAGCCAAATGGTGGCCAACTCGTCTACCATCTCATTTGATACGCTGAGGAGGTCAGAGGGTTGTAGCTCACCTTTACAGAGCAGAAAGACTTGTCCTGTTCCCCTTTGAAGTTTTTAATTAGTGACGTAACTGTGGATTTGGGGGTTGCAGGAGCTATCTAATATATCCCTTTATTGGGGTGCTGGGGATCGACAGCAGAAGTTTGGTTGATGTTAGTAGTTGGTAGGGGAAAAAAGATGCCTATGTCAGGCAGCCAGTGCTCTGATAGAGCACTTGTATTTCTGCTCATCAGAGACACCAACCAACAGTGGGGCCTTTCCTGGTTTGGTCCTTATTATTATTTGCACTCCACACAAGGAAGATGGTAAATTATGGTAGCTAAAATGATTTGACATAGCTGCTTACTCCTTTTTCAAGTGTTTTATAGTAAGATCTGTGTATTTATCCAGCCCGGGTATTTATCCATATTCTAGCTATTGTAAGAGCTTTTAATAGTTTGGCAGACAAAAAAGGGAAAAAGTTACACTTTCCAGGTCTGTTTTGTTTTGTGGTGTGGGTTGTTTGGGTTTTGGTTTGTTTGGGTTTTTTTGGAGGGTGGGGTATTTTTGGGTTTGGGGGGCAGTGTTGGGGGTTTTTTTGCTTGGTTTGTTTTTTTTAAGGAAATGGCAAACCTCTCTGGACTGCTGCCCACTGGAAGATGAATTATAAAGAACACAATATTTTGAAAATAATTGTCATTGTTTTCTGCAGTGTTTAATTCGACTGGTCCAATGCACATATTTACAGGCCAAGACTGCAAGGATAGCAAAAGTATGAGATATAGGGTTGTACTTTACTTCCATTTGCTTCCCTAAAGTAAAAGTTCTTCTGTATTAATTACCATACCTTAGTTCCTTTTTTATATATCGTATAGGTACGTGTGCTTGTAGTAACTTCTGTTAGTGCCTTAAAACAGATCAGGGTTTATGTTTTGGAAATGGGGGTTTTAATAAAAGAATCTTACAGAATCCTTCCCAACCTGGGGCAGCTGACACTAGTCTGGATTTGTAAAGTATAAGTGGGAGAGCATCGGATATGATGGGCTGTAAAGCTGTTAAAATAACCGCTCTGCATAGAGGAGATGCAGTTAATGGCTGGTGATGCTGAAGACGTTGTGTTCAGAATTGGTCTGATCTGTTATTAATTCCCCTGCAGTTCTTTTTATTTATCAGCCTAAATAAATATAGTATTCACTGCAAAGTGATACACTTCTGCTGTTGGTGCAACCAAATAGTGAATTAATATGCACGACTGTCATCTTGTAGGAGTTGTGCAATCCATGTAATCCTAACTGTTCCTTTCAGTTTAACAATAATTGTGAATACATTTCACTACTAATACTAGCTTGTTTTACTAATTCCTTATAGAAACTTTCCTAGTGTTACGAAAGTTTTATTGTGAGTCTTAATTTTGGTTGGTTCGGTTCTTGCTCTGTCAGTAGTGAGTATTATGTTTTAATTTAATGGAATTTGGTGTTAAACTCTATAATTTCTTTCATATTTAATTCCTTGGAGGAGTTTGGCCCAGTGCTGCTTATATTCATGCATGTATTGCAAAGATGAAGGCTTTTTAAAATGAAAAATAGAGATTTACAACTGTAGCTTGTATTACTAGTTTTTTCCTTGGTATGTCTTTGTAAGATTAGTGAACTGAAGTTCAGAGTGTATGATAACATCCAACTATTTACCCTTACCTGTGAATTTGCTGATATCTCATAGGATACGGATTTAAACTCTGTCTTCATATTATACAGTCAAATTTTCTAAACTTGTATTAGAGGTTCCTTCCTTTTTAGTAAGCCTAAATTGGGATGGATAAGTAATTCAGTACCTTGTGATTGAGCAACGTACTCTTTTTTTTTTTTTTTTTTAATGGGTCTTTTTTACTGGTTGGCCTGTGATTTATTGGAACAGCCAAATACAGAAATCTGTTATGTGTTATTTTGGCTTGGCAGAAGTAACGCAAAGAACTGTCAAAGGCAAGGAGTATGCAGAAGCTGTAATTTCCTTTTTACCACTGAAGAATAGATTTGGCTGGATTATGCCTTCAATGCTAATCTATCTCTGTGTGGCCAAACAGAGTTTTGGAACCTCTTTGTAGCGTATTTATTTTTTGTTCGCTTCAGGCCAAATGTTATAATGTCATGTATTTTTTTGGCACGTGCAGGGTGGTGATGTGAGAAAAGTTAAAGAGAAGGAACACTGTTGTAGACCATTTAAATTGAGATTGCCATTGATGCAATTAGGTCACTGCTAACAATATTTGTATGTTCACCCATGAATTTTTTTTTCTTAAACTTTACATCTTGCTTTAAAATTAAGGATCATATTTTAATATTCCTCAACAGATCCAAAAGAATATACTGTGAAATTTTACTGCAGTTTATGCCCTTTTAATTAATTTGGTTTGCTATTTGAATAATCTTAATTTCAATCTTCCTTCTTACGGGTAAGCATGTTTTTCTTTCAATGCTATTTTAACAGAAAGCACACTGCTGCTTCTGCTTGTAATAAGGCCACACTTAAGCCTTCTGTCTTAGATAATGGTTAGTAACATTTCTGTTTTGAAGCATTAATTTGATACATTTAACATAATATCCATTCCTGCATTGCCTGAACATGTTTGTTTGAACGTCTGGGATCAGTATTTCGAAATGGTGGGACAGACATAGTCATGCTGTACATGCTTCTTTTGAGTGGCTTTTAGTTTAGAACAAACCAGTTAATTACTCCTTTCTACTCTGTTTTCCTCCTGTACAGATGACAGCATCTCAGCTGCGAGCACATCTGATGTCCAGGACCGTCTTTCAGCCCTGGAGCTGAGAGTACAGCAACAAGAAGATGAAATCACTGTGCTAAAAGCAGCGTTGGCTGACGTGCTAAGGCGTCTTGCTATCTCTGAAGACCATGTAGCTTCTGTGAGAAAATCAGCACCTAGTAAAGGTAAGCCCACATTTGGTAAATCCTTTCTAGAGTCGGAATGCTGTCATTGAGAATGTTCTTCACCGACCAAATCTTTCTTTGCTGCTCTGCATCATTTGGAAAGGCAGGTACATTTTTTTGCCGGGGTTGGGGGGGCAGTTAGTTTTTTAAGTATGGTTTTATAGTATATGTCTAATAGCAGAATTAATATGCATATTTCAGATATCTATTTGCTAACACTTTTTTGTACTTAACACTCCTGAAAAATTACCATACTACTTGTTAAAAGGTTCCTGTTGTAATTTAAACAGTGAAATGTTTTACAGCAGCAGTCTTTAACCTGTCACTGGCCAGTTCTGAGTCCCAGCTTTGTTTCACTTAAAAGTTACTCAACTGAAGGCGCATATTAGAGGCTACATTTCCTCCTGCTCCTAAATTTAAAAACCCAAGACATATTGCTGCCAAATAAGGATGCTTTTGTTCATCTACAGAGATAACTCATCACCAGTAGGTTTCTTGTAAGAAGTGGATATGTCACTCATCAATACCTTTTTTGGCTAGTGGCTAGTAACTTTTACATTGCAACTTTGAAATAGATAGGATTGTTTAAAAGTAAAGAAATTAGATGCTGTTTGTACTAATTTGTACATACTTTATTTTTTTCCATGGATATTTTTCTGGTTTGGAGAACTATTTGAATAGAGTTGTTCAAATTTACTCCAACTTGCGTATTCAGAGAGAACTGCGGATGTGTGTGTATGTGATACATGTTAGGCTTCTGATTAAGTAAAAGGTTAGGTCGTATTTCAGATGATTCACAGTTCCAATTCACCATAAATGCATGTATCCCCATCAAACCATGCAGCACAGTGTTCTCTGTGCTCAGTCCCCCTGTGTCAGCCTTGAAGTACACCCATTACCCAAACATCAATATAGTACTGAACTGACACATTGTAACTTGTTTGTTGGGTGGCTGCATTGTACAGGCTGAAAAGGCGAAAGCTGAAAATGCTGAAATTTTGAATTATTTTAGATGTGGCAGAGAGATCAGATTCCTTAATTAAGTGGTTTTGCAGTCTCTCTGCCAGATGGAAGGAAGTGATGATGCTTAATTGGCTTGGGCTCTGCTGAACCCTGCCATTCTCTCTTACTTGCTAAATGGTAGATTGTTGTCAGTCCTGCTTAAAAATGCAGCTTTTATCTACCCGATACGCATCTCTAGTCTCATCAAGATTGAGACTTCCTTCTCTAATTCTGTGTAAGAGAGTTCTAGCAAGTGTTTTGCCAAAGTCTTTGCTTTCTGCTGACCATTATGACAAAAAGAAAATGTCCAAGTGGAAAACTGTGGGCAAAATGTGTGAAGTGTAGGACCGTATTCTAACTATTTACATGCAGGGGAGCTGAGATATGCACAAATGTGGCTGTGGACCTTTGGCTTGGAGCTAATACTGCACAGGCAGGGCAAACTTGCTGTGTTCTACACAGTGCCTTGGGGGCATCTCTTTACTAGGACTCTGGGTGTCTTGGGGCATGGAGAGTTCTCCGGGTGAATCTGTTCAATGAAACAGAAATAAGTTCTTTCTGGGGAGGGGACAGAATATCCAGCTGTGTTCCACTTTGTGGTGTTACATCACCACTTAATGACAGCAGCCAATAACTGTGAAGAAAGAGATGGGCACGGTGGTAGAGTTGTACTTATATGAGCTAATCCATTGAATGCAAATGAGTTGTGACTAATTGGCACTGTATTTAATTTCTGGTGTATCTGTCCCCATTGTGTTCAGTCACCTAATACCACCAGGCAAAACTTCCGTTTATCATTAAATCGGCTGTATACGGTATATATACCACAATGGTATAAAGATGTCACAAAAGGAAATGGTTGCATACAATCACTGGAATTTTGTACAAGTCTAAAATTGCTTAAGATTAATATTGATTTAAACAAATATCAATATCTTGATACATATTTAAAAACAAGTTTGTACATAGCTTTTGGCATCACCTTACGTTCTACTTTTGATTTCTGTATTTTACGTTGATTCAATAAAGAACTCTTGAGATGTTTTAAGAAAGAGAAGTATTATCTTCATGAATGAGTAGAATTGGCAGAAAATCTGAATTGTCATACAAAAATAATACTCCAGGAAGTCATTGTTAATTTGAAGTGTTTTAAGCTGCGTACAGGCTTTTACTAGTTCAGTCATGGTTGCTGCAAATGTTGTTGTATTTCTCCATGTATGATCCTGTCGAAGAGTCTGCATTTCTGCATTACAGCAACTGCAGTTTCATGGCAAATTTACAGGTAGGCTTTCTTTAAAAAAGGAAATAACGAGCAAAGAGAGTAGATCTGCATGTATTTCTGAACGCTGTGAGAGGGCTGTGTTTAATTTGAAGTATGGCAACACAATAAGGTACTTCTAAAATAAACTGATCTTAGAAGAATCATAGTACCAGAAAAAGATGTCTTGAAAACCTTTCCATCAAACAACAGAGTTTTAAAGCGAGCAAGAGGCAGTATCTAACCTCTTTTGAAGCACTTTCCCACTCACTGCTGGAATGAGCTTTCTAAAACCTCACCTTTTTTTTTTTTCTTTTTCTTTTTTTCTCTTCTGGTTGCCACCTCAGCCATGTCTTTGAAGAGAGGTTTTTCATAGGCTTAAAGTAAGTGTTATGAATGGACTGAATCATGCTAAAAGGGATGAATTTCGATCACTTTTTCACTGATTTTTCTCATGCTGAAGTGTGATAGCCCAGTTTAGTGCAAAAAGACATCTTTTTGTCTTTTTCTTTTAGTTTGTCTCCATTGCATTTCTGATTAGCTAATTCTCTTCTTATTTTTAGATTGACAGATTGAGTCAACCACAGCTGAAGATAATTTTTTTTTGCCTTGTCCTTGCAGTCTTTGTTTTTATTTTTTTTCCTACATTTCTGTTGCACATTTGTTTTGAACTTAGTCCTCTCAGTGAAAAGAACTCTGTGGGCAGATTTTTATTTCTAACCCATGGGCTTAGCAGTAAGGAGGTTACTACCTGTGGTTTTGTGTGTCTAGCCCTGTCTCAAAAGTAAGTGCTCTTCATACAGGGTTAAGTGATTTGCAAACTGTATGAAACAAACTAAAGGGTGAAGTGTTTTTAGCCACTTCAGTGCCTCTCAGGAAAGCATGAAGTGGACATGCTGTATGAGGGAAATACCTCTGTAAGGGACTGCAAAAGATGTGGCACTTTTCTGTTTCTGCACAGTGAAAAGCAGACTCTGAGTGTTCACATGGGGCTTGTTTTCCTCCTTAGCATTTCTCAATGCAAAATCATTCTAAATAGAGAAAACCTTTTCAAAATAAAAAGGCTACAATAGTACTTCTCTGTCACTGCACTCAGCTAAGAATAACAACAAAAAGGAGAAGCTTCCAGGTCCAAAGATAGTGTTGAGGATTCTCAGAAATCTAAAAGGGCTTGGTTAGGGAACAGGTCCCCAGCAGCTACAGGGTTTGGGGGGATTGTAGTGTGTGGATGCATTTTTGTTTGGTGGGTTTTTTTCCCTTTCTGTCTGTCTTCTTTCTTGTTAGGAAGAATTTCTGTGGTGGGAGGTTCTTTGCTTTTGGCAGCTCTGTGCTCTTGTTGCCACATGTCTCTGCTGTTGATGTATGATTGATGCTGTTAACGTTCACAAAAAGTTCCAAAAACAAAGATTACCTGGACACTGAAGAAAAGGAAAGCATAAAGCAGTCTGGTACTTGTGGCTGCCAGCAAGATAGATTGGCTCACAGCTGGTGCCTGGTAAACCTATTAAAGTCTTCCAGGGTGTCAAAATGTTTGTAATAGGAGAATTCATCCCTCAGGCTCAGGGTGTGGAGACCAGTTTGTGGCACACAATGGCACCAGTGAAGTATCTCAGGCTAATCATATCACTGGGGCATGGGCTCTTGCCAGAAAGAGTGGCTGTCTACCAGAAAGTACATCTGACACCTGCCTGTAAAGAAACAAAAGTGTTCATGTCCTTTTTCTGGACTTGGAAGTAATGAGGATGTTTGTCACAGGTTTCACCTTTGGAGAAACATTTCCTATTGCTTGGACAAGATTGATATCAAATGACTCGTATGCAAATTCAGCTCACAAGGTGAAATTGAAGCACTGGATGGCAGTTTGCAGAGAGGGTCTGACATGACAGTGCAGGCTGACAGACTGAGAGGCATTTATTTTACTTAAAGCAGTGATCTGGGTGGGTGACCTGCAAAAGCAGCTAGGTACTGGAAATGCAGATACAGTTTTTTATTTATTTTTTTCCTTTGTGCAGTGTATTTTTATAACAGGAACTCAGGGAGGTTTTTCCCTTGCTTTCCTGGTTTTTCGTCTCACGTGAAATAACGTATCTCTTCAATAGGAAAAATCCTAAGTAGTGTCTTGCATGAAATTCTGTCTCATTGCACTAATGTAAGCATAGCACCTCAGATGTAATTTTTACCTTATCTCAACAATGGTTTAATTTCAGGAACATTAAATCATTTTGTTTTGTATTAACAAAAGTTGATTTCAGGTGTTCAGCAAGCTTCATTAGTGATGGCACAAGGTAAACTTGCATTTGTGCTTTTAGCCTTAACATACTTTAATGTGCAGAGCTGTTCCAATAACTGGGTACATGCTTATGTTGTGTGCTCTGTTGTCTACTCAGTACATGTTGAAGAAGCAGGAAACAGGAGAGTAGAAAGGAAAATGCTTGTGGTAGAGGTGGGATATAGGCTCTTATCCATGATACTAAAACTAACCTGGCAAGCTTGTAAGTGTGTCGTTTTACTCATGGGAGTAGTCCAATTGAAGTCTGCAGGCTGTATGCTCACATAACAAATAATGATACTCTTGAGGTCTTAATGGATTTTCCAGGTACTGTTTTTGGTGCCATCTGTTCTTTCTGCATTAAAATTTTTTTTTTTCTGCATTTCTTCCTCATTTTTTCCTATCTTCTCCTCTGTCTTACTGAATATTTTCTTCTGTTTTACTTACTATTCTATATGTTCTTCATAGATTTTCCTTTATTCAAAGAATTTGTATCTGAAGGACATTATGAGGTCACTAACCAGCTAAATGAATGAAAGAGAAGGGAAGAAGAAGAAAGCTCAAGTTCTATTTTTTAACTACTCTAACCTAATAATCTTGTTCACTGGAGAAGATACTCAGAACATTGCAGAGGAGTGTTTTTCAGTTGTGGTGATAAGTGTCATTCTTTTTCCATACACTTCTTACAGTTCTGGGTGGTTTGTGTATTTGTGTGCTGGTTTTTAGAACAGTGTGGGTGCAAATCCTCCTGAGCGGTGCTCTGCTGTTTTCTGTGATGCTTCTCAAACTAAAACTTGCAATATTGCAAGAGTTAAATGGTGCCACCAGCTTTTTCAAATAAAAACCTGCTTGTTGTTTAAACTCTGGAGAAGCTCCTTCATTGTCAGAGTATATCAAATTGTTTCACAAATTGTTTCAGATTGCCATAGTTAAACTATTGTTTCCTCTGCTTGGGTATAGATCGTTCAGTAGTTGGTTGAGAGAGTAGATTGTGCCTCTGGGTAAGTACAGCAAGATGGGAGGGAGGGAGGGAGGAAAAGGGCTCTGTAGTTTGAAGAAGCAAGTGGCTGTCCAATGCCAGAGAAATCTTTAGCTTCCCTATGTACTAAGTTTTAAAATGCCAGCCCAAAGAACAAAACATCAGAGCAGGGGCATGGCTCCTTGAGACTCTTAAGAGCATCACACCTGACACACTAGTTTATGTCTCTAGGAAGAGGAGTTATAGTTAGAAATGAATGCATTGACAATTTCAGTCACTAGCAATAAATTTTTTTCTAGGAATCTTTAAATATTTAATTGTTCTTGATAGTGTAGTTAATTGATCTGCATCTCAGGATGCTTATGCATTAGCTATCAATTCTCTAAGTTGCATATTACCACGCGTCTGTTCAGGTAGTTCTAGTATCATATGTTTAATTGCTAGTTAATTTGTGAAATTGGGCTTAAATAAAAGTGGAAAAAGCATCTGATTTTTTTCAGCTAGATGTAAATGTAAGAATAAGAAAGCTTGTCAGAACTACTTTTTTCTTAAAATTTGATTATTAAACAAGATGAATTATAAAGGTAGGTAGTGAACTGAATTATTTTTTCCTGATTAGTGTTGGATGTTTTTTGAGACCTGTTATCTCGCCCTGACCTGTAACATTTATTCATCTGTGAGAACAAGAAAACTTATTTTTTCTACTTAAGAAGGAAGTTCTAATGAGAATTTGACTCTCACTGTGGAAGTGTGGAAGTAAAATAAATCAAAGTGCTGAAGAAAATTTCCCTCTACCCTTCAGAATATAGTGCTCTTTTTGAAAACACTCCCAAGCTATTTCTTTGCCAGCATCTTCCATGATCTCAGGGACTTGACATCCTTTGAGATGGTTTTGATACAACTTCTTGTAACATCTTGAAGTAAGCTGAGGATTTGCAATAATTTCTAGTACATTTTTAATGTCTTTATTTCAGGAAGGAAATGGCAGATAAAATCTGAAGTTCTGCTACACTTTAGAACTATTTCTGTCTATTTTTCTGTGGCTCACCTGTGTGGGTTCTCTGGTGACTAATAGTGTGGCTAAACACACACATTAGTAAGAGCACTAAATTAGGTTTCTGTCTTTCAAGCCATTAGTTTTATTTGTACAAAACCCCTAGGCATGTAATATATTTGAAATAGAGAAATCTTTGTCAAGTTTTGCTGAAAATGAAGTATTCTAAGATTGTGGAAAGACGTGGATATACTCTGCCTTTAAAAAAAAAAAGCATGCTTAAAGAAAATTAGTTTAAGTAAATACTTTTTTCTTTTTTAAACTTATGAATTGTTGAGCTTTTTGTTTGAAATCCACTCGAATGAAGTGTCCTGAAAAGTTACTTTAATGTAGCTGTGGGTGCTTACTTTAAAACTGAAATTACCTGGAGACAAGAAAGGTTTGGTGGTTTGTTTATTTGTTTTTGTGGGGTTTGGGGGGGATTTGGTTGGGTTGGGTTGGGTTTCTTGTCAGAAAGGCAGCTTGCCTGTCAGAATATCAGCAGATGCAAAGATATTTAGCAGATTGTTGTTCCAGTCAACATAAGTAATAACAATGTAAACTATGTTTTAACAAAGCTATAACTTTTGGGTTTGGGAAAAAGTGACTTACTGCCTGATCCTCAGGTCTAGCAGCTTACATGCACGTTTGGAAAGAGAAGCTGTCATGTTATCACAGGGGACACATTTTCAAAACTTACACTGTCTCTTACAGCTTGGCTTCAGCTTTTGCTTAGTTAGCTAATCAAGGCTGATAAAGAGAGGGAAATAGATTCTTGGTTTATTGTGGTCTGTTTCTTCTAATCCTACTTATCTTTCATTCACACACTTGTATACTTGACAGATGTTAATGAAATGCTTCTTTTGAACTCCACAGATACTATTCTATGAAAATTATCAGAACAGAGATGAATCCATTAGCCATAAAAGACATTTTTTGCCACTTTGATCTCTGACAATTTGGCTTTAATCCTGGTCACCATACACTGGCTTTCATTTTAACATTCAGTCTATGTCTGGCTTTTGTTCTGTGCTAACAGATAAAGCTGAGTGCTGTTCAGTCTGAAAAATTTCAGACTGTTTATGCTAGCAGGTGACATATGACGTGGTATTGGCAGAGATGTGCGCTTCAAGTGCTGGAAGAGCTCAATTGTTTTAGTCTATTGATCTGGAATTTGTGTTCTCTTGTGCCTCTTTGTTATATCCCGGCTCTCTGAAGCGTAGTTACATGGCTGGTATGAGGGACTGTCTCTGTGGGGAGGTTATAGCATCATTTATTTTTTATGTCCTTTGTTGAGATGCCCTGGTTAAAAGTCCTGAAGAGATCTACCTAGTTTTGAGACAGGTGTGTCTGCTTCCATGGGCTTCTGACCCAGCTGGGCAGATCCTGATTGCATGTCTCAGACCCCATGGGCAGCCAGGCTTCAGCGCTCTGCTGCCTGGGATGTGCACAGGGCTTAAACTTGCCTTTCATGGATTAAAATTTAAATGCATTTTCAATGCAGATTAATATTTCCCTTTAAACATAGGTATTCTAAAGGTCACTTTTGAATATCTAGTTAAAATGGCAAAGAAAGAGAGTTCAGGAGGGGCTTGTTTCTTAAGGCTGTTGTGTTCGTTTTTTTGTTTCTTTGGAGCTTTTCCCCTTGTTTTTGTTGTTTGTTACATTTTATTACACATCAAGTGTGTCACGCTCACTGCAATTTACCAAGATTTTGTTCTGGTATGTAAGAAGGCCCGATATGTTTTTGACACATGAAAAAAATCTGTCGATGCCATTTTTCCTAGATCTTGATGTTTTAGTCTGTGCTGAAATCTTTTGGTTGCTCTTTTCAGGGAATGAATGATACAAGAGATTAGGTGTGGGTTACATGTAATAGTTGGTCATTTTATAAAACTTAAAAAATCATCACCTCCAAGATAATTTCGCATGCCACTTGTTGAAATTAGGAAGTACTCTGCAGACCTGCCATCAGCATCCACTTCACTTAAATACAAATAACCCAGTAACTGCTGTACGGCTCCTTTTTTAGGAAATTATTATTATTATTGCATTCATCGTGGTGTGGAGCAGAGCATGCTTCTGTCATGAGTATATACAGACCCACAGTTTCGTTTGTCATCCGTATTGGCCTTGGATGTGACCAGGATCTCAGGCTTTTGGTACTTAATAGAGGAATTCTTCTAGATACCGTCAGCGAACAAAATAGCAATGTGCAGCTTGCTTGAGAAAACTGAGCAGTTTGTTCCCCAGCCTATTCAGCTCCTGTGCCCTGTCTGTAGTAGCTCTGTTCTTTACGCTTTCTGCTGAATGCTTTCCCTGTCGTCCTGAGAAGTGCTGCTATTACATCTCTTGATGCACGTTTCTGGAAAGCCTTGCTGGAGCTGGTTGGAGAGGCATTGATCTATTACGATGAGCAGACGGAGATGTTAAGGTCATATGCAGTTCAAGAGTGAATCATAGGCCTCTCCACAAAGAAGATGATTTACTTTGTCACTGAAAATAAAAGCAGCCAATTTATAGGCTTCTCATACTTGAAGTGCTTTTTAGGCTTATGCGCTTTTGGTCTTTCCTCTGAGTTACACAGAGAGGGGAGGAAATTTCTTGAGCTTTAGAGGGTTTGTACAATATATTAACTTTTAAAATAAAATCTGTATTCCAAATGTGTATGTTGCAAATAACACAGTCTCCAGGAAGTAGAAAGAAATCACAGTAAGTTGATTTAGGCAGAGTTTAGGAAGAAGAACAATGATTTTCATGGTGTTTTTTTATTTAAGTGTGTCTTTGCTTTCTTCAGATTTCCTTTATTCTTATTTCTGCCTGGTACATTTTGCATGCTTTTTTGGCTTCCCTGATCTGAATTTCAGATGTGGTCACATGCTGCTTGGTGCGTTTGAAGCTGTAGATGTTTAGCACAGGTCAGCCCATTTCTGCCTTCATCCAAATAGCTCTGAAACCTAATATTCCCTTGATGGGTATCTCTTGTATGTAAAGTGCTTGTTTAAAATAAGACTCAATTTGCCTCTCAGCCTGCCTAGTAGAGCTGCAATGTGACAAATGGATCTAGTGTTGGTATTGTTCCAGTGATGCATCTGTATGTGTGTGCCCTCAGCGTGCAGAGAAGTCTATTCTCCCCAACTCCTTTTTACTCCTCGCTTTTATCTTCAGTGCGTGGCCTCCTGCCTTATCTGTCTCTCACTATTCCAAGCCTGCCGTGAACACAGACCTGGTATTTTCCTGTCTGGTGTGTCCTTCGTGCTTGTTGCTGTAGTTAGAGTGGCTGGAGAGGACAGCTCTGTGAGGTGGGGTTGCTGTTTGTGATATGGGGATATGGCATGGAGATGGGGTCAGAAGTAACCGCTGATTTTTGGATTCTCAATGTGAGATATACCCAGGAATTTCTGCGGAGCATGTAATGCTTCAGAGGGAGAAGTGGAAATTTAGCACTTTGGGGGAAAGGAGGGGTAAAGAGTCTTTTCTGGACTTAGGACCTTAGGAATAAGACAGGCATGCAAAAAAAAGGAGAGACACATGATTATTGGGAAAGGGTGAAATGTCAGGTTTGAGTATTTCACTGACCGTCTGTGGCAGAAGCAGGTCTGGGAGCCGACTGCCAGGCTAGCTGGTGTTCAGCTCTTTAAATAGAAGAGCCTTTGCTCCCCCTGTCTTCCTTGCAATCCCCTCCCACATTCACTGCATAGTTTCAAACTTCTGCAATGAGTGAAGTGGGCATCTGACAGACAACAGCCTTCTTCACATATACAGTCTTGATTCATCCCCAGCGGGTGTCTGAAATACTCACTGGATATGGCAGATTTATGGAGTAAACACTATCAGAAACTTAACTCTACCATACTGCGTATACTTGAAGGTTGATACCTTTCCAAGATGGAAGGGGCAGCTGAAAACCAGGTGAAAAACTTGATTTTTGAATCCTTAGTTAGAATCACAACCCTTAAATGAATAATTCCTTCAGTGTAGAGCGGGTTTCTGTCTACAACTTTGTCAAACTTTAGTAAAAAACCAAACAAATCGAAAGCAACAAACCTCATGTGGTGTTACCTGAGCTGTGACAGTTCTGAACAACAGAACTGAAATAATCCAATCTGCTGTCCCACAGCTCTTGGAGCTACCCTTTTCCTAAGGTGAGCCACAATCTATAATTCTCCCTGTGGAAACAGATGTGGCATGTTGCTCAATTCAAGTATTTGCTGACAGCATGGCAGTAGAGAAGCTAACCCCTATCTGAGCGTATTCTTGCCTGTCCTAGTGTCTCAGGTCTCCTGTCTCCTGCTGCCTATGTTAAGGCTTTTGTGAGTCTTTGTCACTGGATATACAGGCTAGATGGTTGTCCTGAATTCTGGGTCGTTTGCTGTGTGATACCAAGTCCACATCTGAGAGTTTAGGGGTTTCTTTCATTTATCTTTGGATACAGCTGTAAAATCTTGTGTTCTTCAATTTTCTATTTTCCAGGTCAGCCAAGCCTCCGAGAAGCTATCTCGATGTCCTGCATAACTAATGGGAGCACAGGGAGCAGGAAAACAAGCCACAGTTCCTCTGTTTCTGTTGCCAGAAAAGAAACTCTTTCATCTGCTGCAAAAAGGTACCAACGTGTTCTTAAAATTGAAATTATATTTGTTTGAATTATTTGAAATTATACTTGTTTGAAGCCAAGCTTCCTGAAGTTTAGTAAGGCACAAATAAACTTTGGAGATGTACTGTGTTACTGGGCTGCTTACAGGAGGGTTCTATGAAGAATTCATAAATGGAGAGTATTTCTATAGTGTATAGTGTCCAAAGTGCATTCTCACTAAAGGACAGAATGGGCAAATGCATTTCCAGTACAAATGGAAAAATTTTCCTTCTGGTATTCATCTTTATTTTTTTTGCAAGGAAATTAAAGGACAAAACCAACTCAATTGCTGCAGTATAAATAGTAGGCAATAGCAGAATAGCTATGAAACAATAGTGAATTGTGTAAGATGAAAGTTTACATTTTTATGTAGAAAATCTTAACCCAAAATATGGCTACTTAGTCTTTTCGAAGAGTATCTGTATCAGATCTCAAATGTGTAGAAGTAACACTGCATGAGTATTAGTAAGTTAAATGGGATAACCACCAAACAATGTGTTTTTTCCCTCTGGGTAATGGCTTCAGCTGCATACAGTAAACAAATTGCTTGTATGAGTGCTTTCTTCTGTGGGTCTGTGAGATGGAGATTACATTGGTTGGTTTTGCACCTATTCCTGTTTGTTGGGGAGAACAGGCTGCGTGGTACAGCTACAAGACAGAGAATGCTCTAGTGTGTAACTGTGGTAAATTATGTGAACAAATTCTTGGCCTCTGTAGAGTACTCAGCTAACTCCAGTGGCTGGTTTGTCTTCTAGTGTGCATGTAAATACAGCACTATACCACAAGGCAGGGAAGTGATATACTTCAGGGAATAAAAATGCTGTATGCAAATACAATCTGTATGAGAACAAACCTGAAAAAAACCTTCAGTGCCTTGTGGAATATGGAAAGCAAGGGTAATGCCCTGCACTTCTCCGTTGTGTAATGTTGCATGTTGTTTCTTTTTATTGAATCCTTATGTTTACTTTTCAACAATAAATCAGAAAGTAAGTAATCACTGTATGTCTTTATCTGCTAGTTTGACAGGCACTGGGACAAAAGGCATTCCTGCAGGAAGGTATTTCTTCGTTAGCACTTTTCCATTAATCTTACCCCTGTGGCTCTTGGCACTTTGATGAGAGCCAGTCCGGTTCCTGTGGTGTTCAGCTTGCGTTAATGCTGAATCACCTTCTTGATTCATTGGCTGCTCAACACTTGACTATAGAAGAGCAGAGTGGAGTGGCCGGCATCCCTTTCATCTGAGTTAAGGTCTTTAAAAGGAGACCTGGATGAGCCTTAATGTCCAGAGGGCAGCTCTCCCCAGGCACCCAAGTAACTGTCTGAGAGAGGTTAGGGTGCTTCTGACTCATCTGAAGATGCATGACTCCCTTAAGGCTTGTCTTAGGAGGGCGTAAGTCCCCTCTTTAGTTACCTTTTCAGCAGTTCGTTCACTCTCCTGTTTATATATACACTCTTCCATGAAATTTGTTTGGTATTTGGGGGAAAACAGATAGATATGCCTTTTCATGAAATTACCAGCTCAAGAATGGTGAAAGAAGCTGCCTCATCTTGGGTTTTGTGGTTGTGGTTTTTTTAACAGCAGCATTTTTTTTTAACGACAGTTCAATACCAAACTGAACAGTTCATAATAGGGGACTTAAATGAATGTCAGTAGTCCCATTTCCTTAAAGTTTTAGGGTAAACATGTGTATTTCTAACATTCTTGTCAGGGTTAAATAGGAGGGAGGCCAAAGGAGGCTATCAGCTGCTCATGGGATGCTTCACCCCAACTTGTCCAGGTTTTTGTTCATGCTGGAGATTAAACTGGTGCAGCAGGTGGATATGGTCATCTGTTGACGTAGAATTACATTTTAGTTACAAAACAGCACCCGTAACCTGCCCGTAGCTTTTCACTTTCTAACTACGTGTAGGCATACATGTAGTCACAAATAACAGAAGGCCTACTTGTGCCCAAGCTGTCACAGCTGTTGAAATTTAATGTCTCTATTTTGTGAACTCTTAATATTGTATGGTTCTGGGGCTCTGACCTCTATAGATCTGCCATCTCCAAGAATTTATTCTGTTTTATTTCCTGAACTGTTTAACTCTTGTTCTACCAACGTGATCACTGAGATCATGGAGGTGATCTGGTGGCTCAGCAGCTGCGCAGCAGCAGCAGAATGTTTCATTTCAACAAAGGTATGCTAAATTGTCAAATGTCACTAAAACCAGAGCCTAAGAATATGTACCACGAACAACAGGTAGGTGTCCCGTTGACAGAGATGGAGTCAGGTACATGCTGGGAAAATTTTGGCCCTGTAGTCTGGAACTGACTTGGGATAGAGGTGTTGAAATACTCTAGAACAAAAAATGTGCTTCGTACCATGTGTTATCCACTCATGTTGGAAGCAGGTTTGTACTTGGTACTGCAGATGTCTGTCTCAAAGACCTGCTGGATCATTTTCCTTATGACTAAACATTCTTCTGAAAGCGACTTCTGGTAAGAGTAGTCTTCATGTTTCAGAATCACCATTCTCCACAGTAGCTGCCAATGTGTTGTGGTCCAAAGGATGAAACATCGTGTTAAGTGAAATTAGAGAATCCACAAAATTAAGGCAGATAATAACAGATCACAACGACTCACATGTAGACTGAGGAAATTCCTTATCTACTTGGGTTTGGAAAGAATTTTTGGATGCATTAAGCAACTCCTTCCCAGAACAACTAGTCTTTAGAAAGCCACAAGAAAAGGTGGATGTCTTGATTTGGTTTCAGCTCTTGCACAAGACCTAGTTCAGGAGGTATTAGTGGGACAGCTGCTGTGTAATTGCAGTCATAGTACAATTAAGCTGAAGATTTTAGCAGGAGAGAGCAAACCAAATTAATTCAGCACAAAGATATTCAAATCCAGGACTGCCACATGTCTACAGCATTTACTTTGAAATTAAAATGTCAGTCAAAAGTAGAAGCCCACTTGCAACCTGGTGTTACAGTGGTCCAGTGGCTCTTGTGGCCCAACAGAGACGTTAAGGCATGAAATAGACAGTTCACAGGTGACAAGGTTGGTGAAGCCATTGAAGACAGTCCCACACTGAACTTGTGGTTTCGAAGAGCTGGATCAGATGAACTAAATGAGTTTGGATATGAGCACGGAAAATATGAGACTGAATTGATAAGTTAAATATTATACTTCTGTGAGCCAGTGGCATTCCCCTGAGCGTGCTGGAGGAGTGCAGAGGTGAACTGCAGGCTTGCTGGTGTGTCATTGTGAACAGGATACTACAAAAAGTGTGGATTTTGAGATCCCCATTTAGAGGGAAAGGGAAAATTGGAAGCACATCTTCCTAAAAGATTATTTTTTGAAAACAAAACACACTGTCTTAGTAGATGCACTTCGTTGTGAAATACTACATTTATGAGAGCATGAATGCAGGGGTCTGTTAGCTGCACCTGTTGGAATAGGAACAGACACCCTTGTTTTCTTTAGTGACAAGAGATTCCAATAAGTTAATTTGTTACACTGCATTTCTTGCCACAGGCTGCAAAAAGATTTCTTCTTGCATCCAGCAGTGCAAGCTAAGTGTTCTGATAAAAAACTATAATAATTTAAATTTTGCAAGTTAATTAAGGACTTCTGGCTGTAAATTATTAACCAAAACCCCACAACAGTTCTTCAAGATTTTTTCTGTATGATCACATATATGCCCTCAAGAAAGTGACAAGCCCTTTCTGTTTTGTTTTCATCTGCTTTTCTGAAAAGAAAATGTAACTTTGATGGATTGTACTGAAATTTTTAACGAGGTGATATGGTTTACAGAAGAAATGCTGAGCGATCCTTATAAAAGTATTTCGGGTTTTGTATTATTTTTCTTGTTTTGACTTGTTCCTCAGAGCTTCTTTGAAAGCATTTCAGTAAGCTGAACTCCTATAATTGTTGACGATAGACTTTAAAATCAGGGGCCCAATTTTGTTAATTTAGTTTGAATATTTTCTTGCTGTTTTTCATTGCTTTGTGGAGAAAAGTAAATGGAAGCACAATTAAGATTATACATGTGTTCAGGGGAGAAGGAAGGAGGGTATTGTGAGGAAACAAGAGGTCTGGATTCTCCCCTTCAGGAAGATACTATTTGTTTTTTACTTTGCAGGTGACTTTGAACCTAAGAGAAAAAAAACTTTCTTTTTTCCTTTTTAGCTGGTGTCTGTATCTTGTTTTGCTTGTTCATTGAGAAATTTATCTTGGAAGATTGGGGTTTTTTTTCAATTGTGAAAAAAATCCCTGCTGTGTACCACAGAATTCTCTTCTCTTTCAGGTCCTGATAATGTTTGTGTGATTCTGTATATTGCAAAGCGTGCTATTTTATATGGCAGCCTTTTAATTAATCTTTGTTTGCTTCGTGGACATTTGGATAGGGCCTTAATGAATTTCAGGTTGTTAATGACATGTATTTAAAAGTGTTTCAAGTGTTAACCTAATAAATACAGCACTATGAAAATGAAGTTGTATTCTTAGGGGATGGTTGCCGGAGGCATTAGAGAAGCGGCAAGGCAGCCTGATCTAGTCAACTACAGATCAAAACAGCGATGAGTTTTCAGGAGTGATTCCCTTCAAACTCTGCTGCAGCCAGGAGAGCCCAGGGGACCAGCAACAGTGTAACCACGCAAAGATAAACATAACTATGCATGTCCAGAAATATATACAGAGAGGGAGGTAGTATTTCATGGCAAGCTTCAACAGACTGTGGACAATGCAAGTCACACTCCTGCCTTGTGCTTGCACTGAGCCTGGGCTGGCAGCGTGGTAAGGTAGTCAGTGAGCTGAACCAGAGGATGGGTGTCTTTATTCTGAAGGAGCGCAGACTTCTGGAGCATCAGTTTGTGTCAGGTTTGAATGCTGCAGCAGTACCTGCAAATCAAAGGCCAGACATCAAAAGTTTAGCTTGTTTTAAAATGAGAGTAAACTTAATATGACTGTGCAGTAAAAGTAAGTAAATTAACCTCCATGCCTCTTATCATCTTTTTTTGGGGAGTTTATGAGTAAACCTTACTCTAGCAAAATGCTAGCTTGGAGAGAATGAGTAAATAATCAAAGTATTCTTTCGGTGATTATATATAGTAAGTTCTGACATGCTTCTCCCATCTTTTCACAGAGGGCAGTTTTTTCCCACCTTTTTAATTTATTTGCTTGTTCTCTTTTTTTTTTTTCTTCCCCCCTCTATGTCATACTTTATTTTACAGCGGTACAGAAAAAAAGAAGGAAAAACCTCCAGGACAGAAAGAAAAAAAAGAGGAATCTCATTCTAATGATCAAAGTCCACAAACTCAAGCATCACCTTCTCCCCAGCCCTCCTCACAGACTCTCCAAACACACAGGCAAACTCAAGAAAGCAAGAGTTCTGCTCCAGCTAAAAGGTTTTCACAGTACCACAGTACAGACCTAGAAAGTTATTGTATTGATACTGAGTTCATATTTGACAACAAGTCATGTGAAATAGTTCCAATCTCATGATTGAGTTGTTGAATGTTTGACCTTTTTTGCTAGAGAAGATGCATTCTGCATGCACTATAACAGCAAATATTTTAAAAAGCTTTTTTTCTTTCAGTAATTTTTCATGATTACAATGTGGTTTTTTGTTCTCTGTGATTGAAAGCCCAATATGGGAAAGTTACATTAAATTTAATCAGTCGTTATTCTAAAATACTGACTCTGACTTGATCCTCCTCAAGTACACTTAATAGAATTTGGGGGGGGGTGGAACAGAATTGCATATGTGTTTTGCACATGGCAATTCACTACATCTCATAACAGCATTTGTTTAATACTGCTGTCATTGCAGCTCTTCCTTTGGGAGTTTCTCTTATCAAATCACTTTATAAAATGAATGCACTTCTGGTTTTGGTTTTGTTTTTTTTTTTGGTTCCACATCCCATTTCAATTCCTGTCAGGTTGCAGGACCACTTGCTTCACTTTTTTTCTGATTCTTTCTTTACATGAATGAAGCGGTGGTTTTACACCCAAATCACAGAACTGCTTTACTTCAGTGAAGTACTGTTTACTTAGGATTGCCTCTATGTTCCTGCTCGTTTTACTAGGAATTAGGCATAGGAAAAAATGGTACTTCAGTTGTATTTTTTTAATGTGGCTTCTTGAAGTCACAATTTTAATTTTTTTTATTTTTATTTTTTTTAATTTTTTTTATTTTTTACTATTTGGAATTTAGGAAGCTGAAACATGCTTTTAAATAAATGAAACTTAATTCTCTGAAATTTACTGTAGTTCACAAGATTATGTTGTCTTGCATTGCTTGAATTTGCAGCTCTAATAAATATTAAAACTTACACTTGACTGGTGCATGTTATAACACTCCATAAAGGCTCTGTCTCCATGTCTTGCACAAACTCTGAAGTTACCTGAAGCTGAACTTGTGGCCTGTTGTTCTCCTGCCTGGTATCTCACTGTAAAGACGTTTGTCTGAAGTCTCGCTTACTAATCTTTTGCAGTGTGGGGAAAAACATAAATGCCTTTTTTAATCTCTTAATGGTTTAACTTGAGTTGATTAACTTGTCCTGTTTGTTGCAGGACCTTTCAGCTTCTTGAGGTGCTGTGGAAGGGGCTTGCCATTTTGCAGGCTGCAGTTCAGGACTTAGTCCTGCAAAAAGCATTTCTGACAGGATGAAGCATAATACTGTTTGCAGGACATATGCAGGTTCTAAATCAGCTGGTTGAAGAATATTTTTAACTTGATGACTTTTGGACGTGCTTTCCATGAATAAGATATGCGTGAAACCGATGAACTAGTGACTGCAAAGCTTGCAGGCTCCCATTAGTGTAAATTTGCTACAGTAAGATTGCTGAAAAATTGTATCAGAATTCATGGATTCAGTCCTCCTTTAATATTAGGCCAAGCCTAGATTGCCTTGCTCATGCACGAAGTTTGCCAACATTGGATTCTAAAAGATTAAAGCCATTGAAGTGGCTTGGATCGTGCTATCTGCAAAACAGCCATGTGAAACTGTAACCTGATAGAACTGTTCTGCCTCAGAAATCAGTGCGTTAAAGCTGGAGAACAGTTAATCAGGGGGAAAAAAAAATCTACTTTTCTTTGCTCCCTTCCTAAGTGATTTTTTTAAAAAAATAATTTATTCTTTAAGGCTAATATACTGTAGCCTCACTTTTTTTTCCACGTTTGTAATTCATTAGAAGAGTAGTAGTGAAGTATAGTTATTTTGTTCAAGTCTTTATTTAGGATCATTTGAAATGATGGAAGAGAATGGATAAAACATTTGGCAGCCATCTTGCTTGATTGTTTTCATTCATCCAGTTAGAACTTTTTGACTAATCCTTTTTCCTCTTTCATGCTTCAGCTTGAAGAAGACCTAGCTCTGCTTTTGTCTCCTGCTGCTTCACCTGTCAGTTGCATACCAGTTCCAGTTGTTATTATTTTATTATCTTGTCATTTTAAAAATGTATTTTTTGTTTCTTTTAGCATAAAGAAATCCTTGACTGCTGAAAAACCTCATGGTGCTTGGGAGAGTTCAGATGACAGTCGTAACAAGCTGCTGAGGGTAGCATCAACATCTAAATTAATATCAAAAGTGGCAAAGAATGCAGACAAGTATGTATAAGTTTGGTACTTAAAAGCAATTCAAAATACGGTGAAATTGCGTAATTTTGGTGAAGGTTTTGTGTATGACCATTTGCATCTTTGTTTTTATCAGGAGTAATTGCTTGCATAACCTGGCAATGTAGCACAAGATAGCTGTGAAATCTTAAAATTACTATAAAATGTGAATGTAGGATTGAGTGTAAACATATTTTAATGTTGCTCATTTGGGTTAGTGCAATTATGCACTATGAGTTAAGATTTATGGCTTAACACCACTGTGGTGAAGCTTCCAGCCTTGTTTTTTTCCCTAAAACTGATTTGAAAAGGCTAGTGCATTTTCTTGAATTTAAATTACTGAGGTTAACATGGTTTGTATGCTTCCTAAGTAGACTGTAACAGTAAGAATATGCTTTTATTATTCCAGCTAGGTGTCTCAAATTAACTGTTTAACGTGTTTCTTGATTGCAGGTTCAAGACATTAGGCAGGGATCTTCTTTTCAGCTTCACCTTCAGTAGGTGATGTGCTGTAGCTTGTTCCCCTTGTGCTCCTCTTCAGCAGCAGGTTCTCTCAGTTGTTTGTCTCCAGTGGAGGCCTCACTGGGGATGAATAGCAGAGAAGTAGCTGCTTCTTACTCCTGACAGCATAGGGACAAGAGCTTGCTTTTTGTTCTAGCTCCACGTTACTGACCCGTATTGTGACCCACTTCTTGTCCTTGGTGCTCTGCCAATTGGGCTTCCCACTGCGTATTCACACAGTTTCTTTTTTTAACTTTGAAATTTTGCTGGATTTGTGGAAATTATTGTGATGGCTTTTTGATTGACCTCTCTCCTATTTGCTAAGATATAATCATAGAATGGTTAGGGTTGGAAGGGACCTTAATGATGATTGACTTCCAACCCCACCCTGTCATGGACAGACACCCCTCTAACTAGCCCAGGTTGCCCAAATCCCCATCCAACCTGGCCTTGAACACTGCCAGGGAGGGGGCAGCCATCACTTCCCTGAGCAGCCAGCGCCAGGGCCTCACCACCCTCACAGGGAAGAATTTCTTCCTAATACCTAATCTAAATCTACCCCCTTCCAATTTAAAACCATTCCCCCTCCTCCTATCACTGCATGCCCCTAGATCCCCCCAGCATGCTAGCTGCTTCTCCGAGCTTGAGGTCATCTGCAGATTTCATACATCTGCTCATTAATCTTCATTCAAATAGCCATTAACAGTTCCAAGGCAGAACATGAACACAGACAGACCCAACCCCCGCCCCCCATCCCCCAGCACTGTGACAAATAAAACTCTTCAGACCTTTCAGAGTAATTTCCAGTCTTTTTATGATCTTGTTGGTAGTGGTGTCCTTAGCTTGTGTATAAGGCTGTCAAATAGATACTTAGAGTCAAGAGCAGTGCAAGCACATTCCTTCTATACTAGGAATAAGAAGAACAAAAACATCTTAAATTAATCTTGGGTGTGGATATCGGCACATTGACTAAAAGCTTTATGCTTAGCCTGAAGAGTTCTGCAGAGCAGTGAAGTGCTGCGTGTGAGGGATTATGGGTTACATACTTTGCAAGTATTTCTTTTTCCTCTTATAATTGGTTTTCACTGATGGGATTTAAAAGCCCTTTGGCAATTTCGATTATAAAAGGGTACTGCTAGATAAAATATTTTTGAATGAAAAAACCTTCTGTCTTGGTTTCTACTTACAGAGTTTCTTGGGTTTTGTTATGCTACTGAAAAGTTTTTCAAAATGTGGTATAGACTTCAAATTTGCTAATAATAGAAAATAAATGTTACTTTTATTGCAGTTTCTTACATTGATTCAGGCATGGTCAAAATAGATGTAACTTCTTTCGGTTTCCCACGATTCTGCTTTTTTTCTAATAGACTAAGTGCTGCCCTTCTACAGTCTCTAATGTAGAAAAAAAAAATGTGTATCTTAATGAAAGAGCAGACAAGGAACGTTTAGGATTAATCAATGTTAGAGAAAGTTGTCTGTCCGTAGTTTGAGGCTGTTGTATGTATTTGGCAAAAAATAAAGCTTCAGACATATTGCCTACATACCTTGTTCTTATGCTCAAATTTATCATAAAAGCATTATGAACAATTAATACTAATTTCTTACATCCCCTGTGCCCATTTTCTTAGAAAAATTGGTTGGTATTGTGCGAAGTCATATTGTTATATTGTGTTTATCGTTCCCAGTGAAGAAACGTTGGTCTGATCTGGCTGAAGTTGAACCCGAGTTTTGTCCAGGGGAAGAGAATTCAGCCCCTAATGTGGGCCTCAGGACAGAAATGTTTTACATATGCTTTGCGCTACCGGCCCAGGATCTGAATTTTGTTTAGTAAGCTGGATTTGTAAGTCAGTAGTGAGCTGTAAATCGGTCTGATAAAGCCATAAGAGGCAAGAGGGCTCCCACGGCAGCCCATCATTCACTGGTTTTCAGGCAAGACTGGGAATCCACTTTTAATTTTTCATTTGGCAGTGTGGTGAAGGGCAATTCCACCAATAGCCAGAGAATACTTTCCTCATGCATATGCTTGACCCTTTGTCACTGTTAAAAATTTGACCTCCATCCAGCTAAAAATATTGGATGCCATTCATACCTGCCTGCTGAATTTCAAATGAAGTGAAGAGGGGGTTTTTTATGCAATACATTCTCCCATCAAGGAGTGTTTTTCTGGCAAGAAGCAGCTCCGATGCTGGAAATTAATACTACTTCTCTCTTCACAAAAAAGAATTGAGGGTTTTTTCTGGGAACAGTACATTCCTGGCTCTGGTGAGGAAAGACGTCGCAACTGCAGTCCTTTTGAAGATGCATGGATCCAGTTTAAATGAAACTGCAACTTGCTTACATTTAATCCGTGTGTCCAACAGGGTTAATTCCTAGAAAATTTTGTGGTGTTGTGTGCTGACAGCTTATTTTGACAGGTGTTAAATGCTTTGCATGCAGGCCTGAGGGTGTTTGGCAGCTTAAAACATTTGGTTATTACAAGTTTGTTCTCGCAAAATGGAATTTTCCATGCACAAGGAATTACCCTCCATAATTTATTTTTTAAAAGCTTTTTGTATTTTGTTATTAGAGTAATTCTTAGGAACCTGTGCATATGGCCAGAGATTTTGAGTTACGTGAAAGCTATAGTGAACTGCATAAAATATGGGTAAAAAGATGAGTTATTTAGCATCCTGTACTACAGTTACATTGTCCACAGTGTCTAATAAGATGGCTAAATGCAGTAATATGTAAGAACTGGATGGTATTGCCTTGATAAGCATTTCACATATTATTAACAATACTCTTTTGAATTTTTCCCTAGGCACAAAGATGTCATCGTCAGCCAAGGTAAACAAAACCATTTATTTTTAAATACTGGATGAAGTTGAAGAGATTTGCTTTTGACTGAATAGTATTTCCTGTAAATAAATACATTGGGACATATGCTTATGTGAAACAGTGATATAAAACTAAAATAACATTAATAGTTACTTGAAGAATTCATCTGCTTTTTGTTCGAGACCTCTATAAGGAGGTTTGAAATTAGAAAGAAATGCATCATCAAATTGGATCTTTAGGAAGAACAGATAGTTTTGGTGGGTGGTGGGAGAATTTGTTTTAGTTTTGTGAAACAAACCCCTTTTTTTATTATTGTGTGTAGATAGAGGTTATGAAAACAAATATCTAAAGTGACAGATATCAAATATCCATGTGACAGTCTTCATCCAAGTAGGTGTGACACATTAGAAATAGTTTTAAGATATTTTATTTCTGTTCCAAAACCAGCAAAAATGTCAACCCGTGAAAAAAACAGCCAAGGTAAGAACTAAGCTCTGCCCTTTGGTCGCTTTCTAATTTAGCACTCTCACAAATCTTTTATTTGGCTTTTCACTATCAAAGAGCATCAGTGCACGATCTCTTAAAAACTGTTAAGCATTTCAATTATTATTTCAAATTTCTTGTATATATGGAAATATACATGCAATGCACATTGCAAACTATGTGGGGATTTTTTTAGGGGTAGTCTAAAAGAAATCACTGCATGCATAATTTCCTCAGAGAGGAATGTGTATTCAAATAAGGTTCTAGAAGTCTTGCATTGTTGCCCAAGTTATCAGGATATTAAGAACTGCCAACTAAAAGATTTTCTTTATCTCAGCTTTCTGTCTTGCCAATATTACGACACATACACGCTGAGTAGACAAGAACAGAGACTGAAGGTTTTAATATAGCCTCCTAAAATGAAAAATGAGTCTCTCTTAAAGTGTGTGTCTTTGCACCGATGAATCTTGCACTCTGTGGCTACCCGCTGCCGCTGGCTTGTTCAGACAGGAAAAGGAGTTGTCTATCTGACCATGGTGGGATGTGACAATAAAAGCAGTCACGAAACTACTCTGCTTTAGTGTCCTGCAAATTATACTGAAGCATGCAGTTTCAAAACTAAAGCATGTAACCCAAGTGCATGCTGTACGCAACATGTATCTATGTACAAAGGTTTTGTCTCATGCTTTTTTGCTCCTAATTAACAAATCTGCAGTCTCCAAATTCTGTGCTGTAAGCAAGACCACATTATAGACAGACTGATTGCTTTTGATCTCCTCTGGATTTTCTTTCAAAAATAAAAAAGGCTCACATATTTTAGAAGTTAATACATGAATTGTAATGAAAACAAAATCAACTGTTACTTTCTATTTTTTAATTCATAGAGAAATAAGATTTAAAAATATTCTAAATTGATTATTATCAGAAGCATCCTTCAAAGGCAATAGGGGTGAAAGAGGATGCATAAGCATCAGGAACAAAGAAGAAATGTTTATTTATGCCAGGTTGCTTAACACCTGCTGTGGAACGGTGCATATGTGCAGCAACGGTTGCTGTAAAAGAAAGCTAATGGGTAGTGGCCAGACCAGCTTCCATTTAGCTTTGCAAGAATTAAATAAAACAGTTAAAATGCCTGTTCCCCCAGTCACAACTTTTCACAAAACCAAGTTGCATACAGCTAAAATACCTTCAATACTAATTCTTCCTTGCAATGTGCTCCTACAATTCTGCGTGTTCTGCGAAGAACGGGCTGTCCTTCAGTTCTCCCATCCTGGTAGTTATAACTTGAGTGGCCTCCATGTGTATGTACCCTGCTGGCTGTTGTGCTGCTCTGCAGATGGTGTGAGCTTTCACTGAATGGGGAATGGGTACTGTCCATGTGTGTCATACCATAGTCTGTTCTGAGCCCAGCTGGAAGGAAAGAAAAGTATGATGCAGGTGACAGTGGCCCAAAGTATATGGAAGATGGCAAGTCCTTTCAGAAAATGCATTTACTAACAATTTAAGCATGGATAGTGGCAAAACGTCATTCTGCTGTTAAGATGGCTGAAGCTGTGGTTAGCAGGATTTAGACTCCAAATGTATTATTTTTCATATGGACCAATGAGTATATGTTGTAGCAGCTTGTACAGTGTGTGTATGTGTGAACATTCTGTGTTGTTTGCTTTTAGTTACTGTAGTTGCAGAGGGCCCCCCCATCCTTTAGCAATACTCAGCCAGTGTTCTATAGAGCAACATCCTGTTCAGGTGACTTCAGCCTGTTTTTTCCTTGATAGTTGCCATGTTAGTAAATCAGTTTCCAATTGGTGCCTTGACCCAACCAGTCTGAAAGTTGAAGAGGTGCATGGACAGTCAACACGGTTTCTGTCCCGTGCAGGTGGACGAAACTGTCTTGGGCAGGGTGGGATGAAACCTTTGCTCATGCCGTTTGTGCAGGGTCTTCCTGTTCTGCAACCCAAAGGCACGAAAAGTTATCGCTGCTGTAACACTCCTTTGTGGCTTGCCAGCCTTTGCCTCGAGAGGCTTGCAGTCAGTAGTGCAGTGTTAATTAAGGTACAGCAGCTCCCCTGAGCTGCTCGTTTGGCAAGGCTGTGTGTGAAGCACTGCGTGAGCCCCCGGCACACACCTCCCACACTAACGACTGTGTCAGCATGCTTCTTAGAAACTGTGTGAGGGGGGCTCTTGGGAAGACTGCTGGTGTGCAAACTGTCAAGCTTCAAAGCAAATCTACATTGAAATACTTCAGCGTCTTTATACACACATAAAATAAGTTTGGAAGCACAGTGAATTTTCAGATTATCATAGCTGAAGGTGTTTACGTGGGATAATAGGCTGGAAGATGACAATTCTGTGTAGCTTTGAACATCCTGGAATCACTTTGTTTCCTTTTTTCACTCTGCTATTAAAGAACCTGCTTTTAAACATGCTGCTGTAGTACAGTGCCATGAATTGCAGAGAAATACAGGTTTGGACATCTAGTTCTTAGAATCCCGTTTTTCTGTCAGCTGAAGTTACTGCAGTATTACCTGTGTTGTGGCCATCTGCACACGTGTGTTGGGATTTCTGCTGGTATAATGTATTAGCTATAAAAGTGAAAAACTCGAGGAGCAACGAAAGTCTTAGATGAAGTTCAGTAGTAAAAGGCATTAGCGTAGATGACTGAACCAACCAGCTCTGCTATGGAGTCGCCCAGACATAGTGCTACAGGTCTTGCTTGTAAATGTCAGTGAGACCCGGGCAGTGCTTTCCTCCTGCCAGCAGCAGCAGCATGGGGATCTGAAGCCTGACGCTGCTTTGCGTGCAGTCACTTGAGTTTCTTCTGTTCGGCACCGTGCTGAGTCCATCTTCCATTGCAGTCCCCTTTGTCTGTCCCACTTGTGTTGAGTTGCATCTACTCTGCTGAGGCAGAGGTGATACAGACAGAGATGCTGTGGTGGTGACAACCCAGTGAGGGAAGTATCAGGCACAATTCCATAGGTTTCCTGAAGAGATTTTTGGGTTTATGTTTTTCAGCTTATTTTTCTGAATATTCATTTGTTTATCCTTGAAAAGAAGGACAATTTTTGCAGTAAAATCTGGTACTAAGGAGGTATTAAAATTGCGTGAAAACCCAGTAAAACTATGGGTGCAATGAGCTGCTGCTTACTACAGCCTTAAAAGGACACTACCTAAAGCTGTTCTTTTAAATTCATTAGCAGCGTGTATTTGTAATTGCCTATAAAAGCCATCTTTCTTTTCACTTTAGCAGAGACATTTAAAAATTACTAATCATAAAGCATTCATATTTTTATACCCAGAAGTTGAAGAGCTGGGGTATTTTAAGATAAAAGGCTTTCTTTTTTTTTCACTGAGATTCCACACTTCAGTTTTGTTGTAGTGATAGCAGCTCTGTATATGAATCACTTGTTTACTTATTATAAAGTAATAAGAGACACCTAGGTTTTTGGATGGCAATAAAAACTATATGTGAAAGAATTAATGAAAAACATTCACTGCATTCCTAAGTTTGTTTCTTTTTAGATCGTGCTTTATTAGTTTCCAGTACTTTTTCTTCTGTTAGTTCTAGCTTCACAGAACAGGGCGATCATGAAGCTAATGATGGAAATATTTACCCTGCTGACAGTGTGTCCTGTCCACTGAGAGTGAAAACTTCAGTGATGACATCAGATCAGTTTTTTCACCAGGCACAGATTTTTTGTCAGATGCTTATTGAAGGTGCTCATGCACCTGAGGGCAAATGGAGACCCAGTCTATCTCATTATTCTTGGGCTGCTTGCTCTCAATCAGGTGCAGTGGATATTACTAAAAAGCATAGTTACTGTCAGGTAAACAGTTTGGTATTTGTGAGTTTTTGTCATTGATTCTTGGTGAAGTCAGGATTTTACTGTTTAAGCAGGAAGCCTTTAGATACTGTCCTATTGAGTTTGTTTGTGTCTGGTACTCCTTTTTGAGTCTTTCTTTTTTTTTTCTTGATAAAAAGCTAGAGTTTAATATTAAGCTTTAATTATTTCAATGCAAACTATAACTGCTGCTAATATTTGTGTGGTACATGCAAAACCAGGGGTTTAGATATGATTTACTTACCCAGCTATATAAAACTAATAACCAGCGATCTAGTAAGATCACAAGGCAAGGCTGTAAAATCATTCCAAACCAAGGAAAAATCTCTTGTCTTCATTTGCTCTTTTTGGACTGTCTGGTTTGCATTGCACCAGCACTCAATAGCAACAGCGCATGTCCTCTTGTCAGGTTCAACAAGTATTGACATGTAGCTCAGGGTGAGAGGTGGCAGACCTGCAGCTGCATTTTAATTCCACTGTAACTGAAAATGTAATGGTCTGGGCATGGGGCCTGAACTTGGTTGCATTCTCATCTCTGTGCTGTTAGCACTAGTTTAAATTAGAAACAGGTTTCTAAGCCTTTGTCCCTCAGGTTAGTGGTCCTACAGAGTTCTTGGACACAAGCCTGAAAGCAGAAAGCTTGTGGGAAAGAAGTTATTTGTAGTATTAAAAAGCATAACTTCACTGGTCAAGCAACTGGAAGGTGAAGACAGATTAATAAATGTACTCTTGATGTGGTCTTTTATTGTATATTTTTAGAGAGTTCTACTTGGCCAAGCTAGTTGGAGTCTCTTGGGGTTTTTAATTTTCTTGTAGTTCATTTTAAGGGTAAGGTTCAGATGCTAAGCACAAGTAGAACTGGGCTGAGGGGTTTGATGCATCAGTCTATGTCGGTCTTTTAAACTAGAAGGGGTGGGACCTGTTGAAAAACAGTCACTGATAATTTGCAAGATAAGATACTGTAATCGCCTTTAAAATTAAATTTGCGACCATGTAGGCAAACATAAGTTTATTATTCACTATTATGTGTACAGTGTGTATATATACACATATATAAAATCAACTGTATGCTCATTATAGTTCCCATTATGCATGCACTTGCTAGCTGAAGAGCGGTTAATTACAGAACAGACTTGTGGGGCTACCTCAGAGTTTGTCTAAATAGTAAGGAACAGTGTGATATAAAGCATTCTTAGAGTACTTTGTCCAGTTTTGTTGAAGGCATCAGTAATTGAGGATGAGGATTTCTCACATGCATCTAGGATACTGCTGTGTATTTCTTGACAGTTTCATTTTGAGGAATGATTTTTGGAAATGGGGAGTATTTTGGATTTTTTTATGTCACGGTTCAGGCTTTATTGCCTCCTGGAAGTTGAGAGGTTCCCATTTATTAGGAGAAGGAAGTTTTTTTATGGTGTTCTGAAATCAGCAGTGTGTTTGTATCCCAGTGACAGCCAACTGTTGTCCAAAGCAAGTGCTGTAGTATCCTGTTCAGAGTAGAAAACAAAGTGATGCAGGCAGAGAGAGGGCATGTATCATACATCCAACAGGCTGGGCTAGGCTGGACTCAGCTGTGATGATTGTCCAGCTCATAACATATGTTTGCATAGTCTCGTGGCTGGTAGGTGCTCAAATCCACCTTTAGGTGGGCAATCAACAAGGCGCTGTGCTCTCTTTATGTCACTCTCTCCAAGCACTGTTATGTGTCCCTTCAGCTGCCTAGGGCCATGGTGTAGTCAGATCAAGTGTTTCTACATCTTTGGGGCTGAGTTAATAATTTTCCCAGACTTTTGGAGGTCCCACACAGAGCAGAGATCTGCATGGAGTTCGCTTGGCTCCAGTGCACCCGGGATTGACTCCCACGTAAGGCTAATAAGACTGAGCCAATCCTGGGAGCAAAAATTTGGAGTGCTAGTCCTGTGTCCCCTGGCACTTTTACAAAGAGATTGTTGTGGCTCCAGAGATGAATTATTGTGGAGCCAAGCAGAGTCTGGCAAGGGCTGTGAATTTGAGGTCAAAGCTCCACAGAATCAGCCACAGCTGGTACCAGTGGAGAGTTGATCCCGGAACCCAGAGCACTGCATCCACACAGGGCTGCCTTTGGTAGCAGCCCTGGGCCTGAGCTACTCCTTTTTATGTGGCACGGATAATCAGCGACACCTCGGTGTGCTATCTACAGAGCGTCAGCTGTGCTTTCAGGTTGTCTTGATCCATATTTGAAAGGATTTATAGCATGTCTGCAGTTTGTAGATTAGTTAACTTAGCCAGTGCCAAGGCCCTTTCAGGTGCAGCCTCTGTACCTCACACCCCCAAAATGTTTCTGCACGTTGGGTTGTGGGTTATGAACGTATGGAGTAGAAAACTTGTGCTGTCATACCTACTGTTTTCAGGCTGGGAGATACCAAAATTGTCAAGGATTTTATGTTTTTTGGAGTTTTTTCCCCACCCTCTTTAAAACTTCTGATTTTTATCTTCCCTATAACCCCTTGCCTACGTATCTGTTATGAGATGACCAAGGTTCTTTTCTTCCAAAGTGAAGCGGGAAAAAAAAGTCTTGACATACTGCTTTGTAACTGGAAATACTAAGAATGCAGGAAAGAAACAGCCAAGTGCTGTTGAGAATTCACTTGAGCCAGTATGCTATGAAAGAGTTAAATCACTGTTTTTCTTAACTTGGAAGTACAAGAGTTTGGCCTTAGGCAATTAGTTGCTGTTTGAGAATGGTTTTGTTGATATGCTGCCATCCTCTCTAGTATTTCAAAAGATTTTTACATTAATATTATATCTGCCCTACAGGTTATTCAAGGAAATTTAAAGTCTTAGGCAAAAATCTTTCAGTAGGTTGTCTCTTTTTATCCTTCCTCATCTGTAGGAGAAGCTTAATCAAGTTATACCTAGCTGACATCTCTTTAACAAGTGTGTTAAATATGCGTGTTCAGAGGTAATCTTGAATAACACACAGCTAGCTAATACAAGCAAAATACGTTATTTCTTTAATAGGGAAGTTCAGAGAGCTAATTTGTATCTGCATGCCCTGCAGATAATATTCTCCCCGAGCTCCAGGAGAGCCTCTTCTCTTCATGCTAAAGATCTGACTGAATTCCTCTTGGGCTCTCGATCTCTCTCATCTGCAGGGTCCAACAGGTGCAACTGCCTCTATCCATATGAATTTCAATTGCAGCTTGTCTCCACTGATGTAAGCAGTATTGAGAAATTTGATCCTAAATTTGTGGTGTCATTTTGCACTGATCTTGTGGAAGCAGAAGTGCCAAGCTCAGCCTTAAACTGGGAATTTGACTTGCACAAATGAACAGTCTTTTCTAAACACCCTCAGGCTACGCTCCGTTTTGAGTTGTGCCTGAGCACCTGATTTTAAAAGAAAGGTCATTATTAATATGATACTTGTTGTTATAGCCAGTATTGCTTAATCTCTGTAAAACACATACTATAGAAAATATTATAGTGGAAAAATGAGACATGTTCCTAGTTTGGAAGAATCTTCTAAGCATTTGTGTCAAGCTAGTGATAACACTGATCTTTAGCTTTTCTCAGCAATGCAATTAAGCAATGCGCCTTTGGTAAAATAACTCTTATTTCCAATTTACCTACTGGGAAGTGCTTTTCTTTGTTCTTTGTTACTTGATCTGAGGCAAATCTTCTGCTCTTGTCAGTGGATGGGCTCACTGGGTGCTCATTCAAAGGAGCTGTGTGTGTACTTAGGGATAAGTGGGACAACTGTTTTTCTTCATCTCTGTTCCTTTGAAATTGGTCTAAAATGGCTCTGTTTTTATCATATTAATATTCTAAATAAGGAAAAACCTTTATGTGTGTGTTAGTTTTACATTGCTCAATTATTATGATTTCTGTTCAGGAATTATTTTTTGGGCCTGTGGGTTTTTTCCACTACCAGTTGCATTTGGGCTGTCATAGGAAAATTCTATTTTCATGCCTCCAGTGCAGAGTAAACCTACAATCGGGGTCACAAGTGACACAGAATCCAAATAAAGTGAGTTCTCAATTTCAAAAGGTTGACTGGAGTGTGCTAAAAGCAGGAAAGGAGTCTGCCTAATAATATTTTTAAAGTGTGGGAACTTGGTAAATTTGATAAACTCTGATCTGTTTCATCAAATGAGTAGAAAAAAAAAGTGAAAAATTGTAAGCATCAAGAAATCAAACTACAGCATGTTAAGAAGAAAATCAAAAGTTTTTGACAAATTAAGCCATCTGTGTTGTGAAATCTTCAAAGTGGATATCACACACTTAGTAGAATAGTTTTTTAACTAGCTTGTGTTCGTATATGTAGATTCATTGACTCAGTTGAGCAGTGCTGTGACAAGTGACGTTAAAACCACGCAAGCTCATGAGTAGTTCCTTCTCTAGGAGTTGTTAAATATAATATATGATTTAGTCTCCATAGAAATTTTTTTTTCTGTGTGTCAGTGCTAAAAGTCACTAGAGTATGCTAGGATCATCACTCCTGTATTTCTGCTTTCTGGTGATTTCAAGAGCTGGGGTAGTACCCCATAGAATTTCACACAACCCTGTGAAAATCCTCTATGATAGCGATACTACTGTTAAATAACGTAGAATGTTCACAACAATTTTTCATTAGACTGATAAATGTCAGTTTTCTGTCATGTCTAGCTGTAGAAAAAAGACCTCTGAGTGTCAAGAAATCATTTCCAAAATCTGGAAGGCTGAGTTATATCTTTAGATGTAAACAGTTACATGGTTTTCCTCTCATTCTCTTCTGACTTCAGTAAGATAGATTATCTTTCTGCAGTTGGTATAGTAGGGAGTTTCAAATACAGAGAAGGGTACAGACCCAGGTTTAAGGTTGGTCTTGCTCAAACTTTGATTATTCCTCAATCTCTGTATCTTCTAAAATGTTTCTGTAAGCAAGAGAATTTCTGAGTGTATGGTGCTTCTGCTGTCATTGAAATTAACTGCTTTCTTGTGCCTTTTTAGATCTCCAAGTTTGACTTGAGCTGTTAAACTATAATTCCATGGAAATAAGTCTTAAGTTTCTTGTCTGAGTAATAATCATATGCTTAATTGGAGAGAGATTTGCAAGCATTCTCTGGGCATTTATGGGAAGTCTGTCTGAAACAAAGATAAAATTAACTTTTTAGTTATCTTAACCTTAGACCCCAATATTGGTTGTATCAAATGCAGTTAGAGATTTCATAATGCAGTATTGCTAATTCACAGCTATTATTTTATTTCAGTTCTACTCAACTACTTGTGTTTTGGTTTGAACCTCTTGAGTTCCTTCTGTTTGCTGCTATTTTCAAATCCCTACTCATAAAAAAAAAACCAAAGTTCTAGATCCACGGCAGAGTATTATATTACTTTGGAGTTGTGGTATTAGTCGTATTAACAATGAATATTAATTACTGAAGACATTCAGGAGTGGTAAGAAGTTAGCATTTCATCAATGCAAAATTAGTGAAGTCCTTGGGTCTTTGTCTTTAGTGCTTTTCAAAATGAAACTCCTGTGTCAGCAGCATTGGAGGCTGGCACTAATTCTTGTGGGTTTGAGACCTGACTTAGCAAAACCAGCACTGTTGTGCTGTTTAGCTACAGTTATGTGGGTAGGGTGTAGAGGTTTTTGGAAGTCTCCAAAGGTCTTCTGACATTACAAAGGGATTATTGTCATAGTGTGGAGTGAAGACTCCTGTAGGGCACCTAATATACGAGTTGCAATTGTGTATTCTATAAATTCAGATGACACCTTCCAATGACTATCTGATAGGTCCAACCAAGCTGCTTGGCTCCTCCGTAATTAGTTTTCTCTAGTGGAAAATAATCTCATGTTCCTTGAAAAGGAACTGCTGAAGGCTAGTGAAGTGCTCAGATGCCCCAACAGAGCTACGCACGTATTGTATTTTGTCTGGCTATAGATGGTGTTCCAGCTGGAGTCATTAAGAGCTGTTGATTATTTCCTTTCTTCAGGATATGATTGAATATCCAGTAGCATGCAATTCCAATAAATTAATGATTCAGGTTAGGGCACCAGTTTGTGATGATATATATATACACACTGTGATATTCCTCAGCAGAGCTTTTGAAAGTGTTTCCTTTAGTACCTTTGTGTCTTAGCTGGGCTGTTACCGTTTGGATGGGCAGGCAGCCAGCTGGGTGGAAGAACCAGTTGGCGGCTTGGCCTCAGAAGGTGGTTGTTAACGGGTCATACTCCATACCTGGTGGCCAATAGGTAAGAAGTGGAGCCTGCAGAGGTCTGTCCTGGACCTGTCATGCTTCACATCTTTAGCAATCACCTGGAGAAGGCAACACAGTACACTGTCAGGTGTGCAGATGGCCACAGACCGGGGACCCAGTTGGAGAGTAGAGGCGCTGGGAATTTGGGCAGGGTGGAGAGATGTGCCTGCAGGAACCTCACAAAACTAAGTGAGAACAAATGCTAAATCCTGCACCTATGGGAAAGAAGAGACACAGGCAGGAATACAGGCTGGGGATGGGAGGCTGCAGGGAGCAACTCTGCAGGAAAGGCCCTGGGGGTCCACTCAGCCAGTCAGGTGCCAAGAAGTTGTGATGCCTCCAGCCTAGGAGTTTTTTGAGACTGGACTAAAGAAAATCCTGATCCATCTCATCTGACTTCATGACTGAGCCTGCACTCAGCCAGAGGTTGGACTTCCTGAGGTCCCCTTTAACCTGAAACACTTCATCCTGTGATTTTATGACCACTTATTTACTCAATTTCAGATTTTACCTTGAAATTTGCCTTTGTTATTTGATTTGCATTTCTAAAATGTTACATGCTTAGTCTGTTCTACCACAGATTCAACTAATGCTTGATATGTGTGTGTGTGTTGGTGTCTATTTTGGAGTTCTGTTAAAAAAAAAAAATAAATCTGGGCCTTTACCAAGCTCGCATTTCAAAAATAATTGTTCTATCACAGCTGTTACTTTCATCCCTGTGCTTATTGCTGATTTCTTTTCTCCTTCTTGTGTAAACTCTTGTAAACTTGCCACATGATTAATACACTTTTTTGTTTCAACAGAGGGAGAATATATCAAGATGTTCATGCGGGGTCGACCAATCACAATGTTCATTCCTTCTGATGTAGAAAACTATGATGATATAAGGACAGAGCTGCCTCCTGAAAAGTTAAAACTGGAGTGGGTGTATCCTGACATCAGTAACTACTTGTGGTTCCCTTTTTTCTTTTCTTGCCTTTTTTTTACCTTTAGAATCTGGTCTTGTGTCTTCTCTGTTCAGAGATAAAAATTATTAAGAACTGGGGGGGAGGTTAGATTTTGTTTAACAATTGAATTGGTTTGTAGCTAATTTAGAGTACAGCTTTAAGCTGCAAAATATGTGGGCACAGAAAAGCCATGCTTTTTAGTTTTTTTTGCTGTTGAAACTAATTGCGGTTTATTTTTAATGTGAATGTCAGTGTCTTCAGACTTTGAAAAATCTGCCTCTCCACACCCCCACCCCCACCCCCCCCATATTAATGTAGGATCAGAAACATTGTTAGTTTTCAGCCTGGGTTCATTTTTAGGAGGTTTTAGAGCTATGCAAGTTCTTAAATAAGATCCAGAATTTCTCATTGTCCTTACTGACGTATTGAGGATTGCAGAAGGAGGCATCTGCAAGTTTTTTTGCACTGAGGCTCTGAAGTGAAGGATTTCACTACTTATACTATGCATTAAATACGTTTATCATGTGAAGAATGGAGTTCACAGAATCACAGAATCACAGTTCGTTCAGGTGTGACTGATAATTCTCCAGGCTTAGCAGATCAGATGTTAAGTTCATTTTAAGAGACATGGACACATGTGGATCTTCCTGTTACCACACACACACCCCCTACATCTCTGCAGATTTTTCCAGTAAGCTGAGAAGATAGTTTAAATAAGTTTCTTAGTACTTCAGTAGATTTAATTCAGTAATTTTCTTAGTCCTTCAATAAAATAACATGTCTAGGCAGCACCTGAGTTGTTCTAAACATCTCAAGTTTGATCCTTCTGATGCTGCTGAAAGCAGGAAGACTTTTAGGAAAGTTGATGGTATGCTGTCATATGTCAGGATATGTACTGACAGAAGCTGCCCATACCTCTCAGCTTATCTGTTAGTGACTAAGGCATAGGTATATTTTAAAGCACCCTCCATTACTTGCTTTAGGAGAGAAGAGTTCTCTATTATTTTTTCTGCTTTCATTAACTAATAAATGTTTGAAACTGGTGATGTTGCATACTTGGTTATGAAGAGCAGCTGTGGAGCTCATGCCCACTGAACTTTTCTGTGAGTCTGTGGAAGCTTAGACCATAAAGGAGAAAAATTTTGGATTAAAAGTCTGACTGTCGGGAAAGCAATGTCCAGCATTCCTACTGCCACAGCTCTTGGGTGCTGATGCTGGCACTCATGTGACTGCAGAGTGAATTGGGTCAGTTGCTGATCTGGTTGAATGTAATCTTTTTTTTTTTCCCAGAGTTAATTTTCAGCAAGATTAAGTTATTAATTTGATTTGCCCCACAAACATGTGCGGGCTGGACCTGGCATACTGGAGGAAGATTAGATCTACTTTTTCAGCAGCAGTGAGGATTTTGGACCATGAAAACTGATCATGAAATCACACCCTCAGTTAAGTAGGTGCAAATCCCAGTGTGGACACACTTACTTAATGTCCAAGGATCTTAAGTTCAGGGTAAACCAGTTTCCTGCTGAGGGCTAATTAAAGTGAAATTAAGCTAGTCTAAACTTACTGTCCATATGTTTTTGGAATCTCTTAGGGGAATGTTATTTTAAATCAGACCAGGATATTTTTGAGTTTAGGGCATCTTTTGGATATGATGGTGAAGAAAACAATGAGGAAAATGCAGTAAAATTTGAGGTCTTAATATTGGTCACTATAAAGGCGCAGAAAATTGCTCTTCAGTTTCATAGACAAGAAGATACAGCAGTAGAAGATCTTGTATTTCATGCACAGGTTTAGCAAGTGGAAGAAATGAGCAAACCAGCTGTAACTTCTAAATATGATGGCACAACTGAAGCCTGTACACCTTATTAAAAAGGCACGGGGACAGTGGTTCACAGAATATTTTACTAATGTCAGTGTTCTGCAACTGAAAGGTCAATTGAGTGTTGAATTGCTTGATTAATGATTGTTTATAATTGGCTTTCCCTTCTATATTAGTGTTTTTAAAGATGCTGATCAACTATGACTAACTCCAAGGCAAGAATAGAAGGGTTCCTGGGTTGGAGGTTTGGTTTCTTGGGGAGAGGATTTGTTGGTTGGTTGGTTCGGGAAGGGAATGTCCTTTTTTTACATGAACTGTCACTTGCAGGTATATTCAGCTATTGATACCCAGTACTGTAGATTCAACAGAACACGCTTGGCTTTTGTCTGCCCTGCAGATTACTGTCAATTGAAGAAATACCTAAGCTGCTTGGCACGATAAAGTAGCCTGTGGGGCTGTCTGAGCTTTTGACTGTGTCTGGTTCCTGAGTGATTTAATTTGAAGTGAATTATTTTGCTTGTGCATCCCTGCTTTATAGTGCAATCTTTCCTACTGCACTTGAGAATTAGTTAAACCGTATCTGGCATTCCTGGTTGTAGTGAAGTGGCTTATTTAGCAGCTGGAGAGGTCACTGTCAGTGCCGCTGTTGACAGGTGGTGACTTCATAGGCTCTTTCTCCCAATGTATAGTAAATAGCTCAGGTTCTGGAGGGTGTTTCTGACTCCCATTTTATAAGATCATTTTTAGTACTAACGCTGCTCTTCCTAAGAACAATTGAAGCCAGCAGTGAATATACTGTTGAATTCTGGTGTACAGTGGATCACTTTTCATGAGGGCCATAGTTATTAGCCAGTTAACAACAGCAATAAAACCCCCACTAAACTAAAAGCTCTTAAGCATATAAAATGTTGTTACAAAACAGGTCCTTGTAATTGGTGAGAAATTTAGTGGAAATTAAGCATCAAAGTAGTCACTCCTTTTCCTGTAGAGAAAGGGTCTGTAAATTATTGTATTAATGTATCTGTTGTTTTGTTCTGAGTGTGAGGAGAAGTAAAGAAGTGCTGTGGAGCAGCAACTCTTCTTGTTTTCTGCTAATGTAGTCTGGGATGGAGAACGAATAAAGCAAGAAATTTCTCCCACAAAAAAAGGGTGTTCCATTACATGCTCCTAGGAAATGCAGCCGCTCTTTGTTACTGTGTAGGCATGCTAAATGAAAGGAATGGGTTGAAAAAATGTGACTGTTTTCTGCAGCCTCATGAATGCCAGAGCTCAGTGGCAGATGCCAAAATATTTAGCCTTAGTTTTGTTCGCATGGTAGGCTTCTGCCATGGAAAGGCATGTTTGCATAAACCATTAATACTTGCCTAGGATGAATGTTCAAAGATGTCAATCTCACCAAATCCTTATCAATACATTCCCTATTGTATACAGCAGGTAAACAAGATTGGCATTTCCCCTCTGAGCAGGTACTCAGAATAACATTTGTCATGCTTCATGATGGGGAAAAAAATTTGTTTGTAGTCCATGGTTTTGAAAGTTCAGTGGTTGTGTTGGTTTGGTGGGAATTTTTGTTTGTGAGTTGGACTTTTTGCCCCCTTTTTTAATAAAAAACTGTTCTGAAGTTTCTTTTTGCTCCATCGGTGTTTAAAAGAAGAGGAAAATGTAGTGGGAAAGTGAACTGAGATGGAGGAGAGACAGGCATCCCTTTTTTCCTGCCCTCAGCATCGTGTTGCATCAGCATTTCTCGCAATATCATTTGCTAAGCAAGCCAGCGAATAATCTCTGCTTCAGAGGAGCCATTGTGTTCATCTGTAATAAACGGAAGACAGCGAGATATAAATCTGTTTTGTTCTCTGTACTCTGAAGAGATGTAATTGACAGCTGAATGCAGTTGTCCCTCTTTGAACCATTGTTCAGTTACAGCATGTATTTAATTTTGCAAAAGTTCCTGAGGTGCTGTAGTCCTGTAGCTTGATGGGACTGCAAAGGAGGAAAGGTAGTATGGTGTGGTGGATTTTTTGGGGGGTAAGGGGTGACATTGGAAGGGGTGTAGTGGTAATTTTCACAGGAAGATAGCCCTTTTCCAAGCAGAATAGAGGCCAGGCTGTCAGCTTAGATCCTTTCAAACTTGGACTCCTGCACCCATTTTCATTTAGGAGTGAGGGCCAGTTTCCATCCAGCTTTCTCCATGTGGGTCTTTGACTTCCTTTTATTTACCTGATTAACCAGAACCTGAGGCTGGAATCCCTTTGCTCAAGTCGCTTAATGTATTTCCCATATTTTCCTCACTCACTGTTGCAGGTGTATTCGTTGGCACTGAAGTGGGTAGCTCTGTGAAATGTAGGACATAACAGGAAAGTGATATTTTTTGAGGCTACAGAGCTGCTGTTAAAGCCTGAATTTTTATGTTAATTGTACGTAGTGACCCTGGGAACCGAAATGCAGCCAGCCAACCACATTAATAGTCTAGATGAAGAAAACTGCAACTGTTTCAAAGAAATAATGAGTTGTAATAAAGTGTAATCGGTACTAACAGAGGTTGGTTCTCAGTGTGTACAATGTCTGAATGTCATGTGGAGGTTTCCTGCAAAAATCATCTCTTTTATGTAGTTTGGGTAGATTAGGATATATTTTTCACTTGGTCAGTTCTTGTTTGAGTTTTGTTTGTTTAAAAAATATTTCTTTAGACTGTTTTAGAGTATTTCCTAAGCCTGAGAGTTGCTGTGCAGAAGCCTGCCTTTTTCTGAGGGGCATTAGGAGTTTTCACACACTTTTTTTTTTAATGGATAAATGGAAGTAATTCTCTGGTGCCCAGGGTGCAGATGCATGGCTCTCTTGCTGTAAAAAATTTTAAGCCAGTACAGTGAGTCCTGCAGTTACCTAATGAAAATTTGCATGGAGGTTTTTGTAAATTTACATCGCTGTATTTGTTTTACTTCAGTGTGCCTTATATATTTTATTTTTATCATCAATCAGCACCACTTTTTAAGGGATTTGATTTCCTGCAGTCCAGTTGTCTGTTTGTTCTGGTTTTTTTAAACTGTGTTACTAAAATTGTCCTATAGTTCTACAAGAAAAACATACAGGGCTTTTGCTGACATGAGAGCACCCCAGGAACCCTTCCAAGGAGAAAAGAAATAAGAAGGTTTTTTTCTGGTATGCAATGATTATGAAAACCTTGACTTAAAAATACGTGCATAGATATGGGTATCGTGGAAGGGACTGTCGAGCCAATGTTTACCTCCTTCCTACCGGGGAAATCGTGTATTTTATAGCATCAGTGGTGGTACTATTTAACTATGAGGAGAGAACTCAGCGGCACTACTTGGGGCATACGGACTGCGTTAAATGGTTAGTATATAATACTTGCTTGTAAGTATGTGTGTAATAATGCAGAAACGTGTTACTTTTGCTCTCTCCTACTGTATGTATGAGCTCATTAATATCATCATAATTGTGCTTATTTTCTGTTTCATCAGTCCCAGTAGATTTCACCGTAGCACAAATGAATGTTGGTAGAGCAGCCCCTGCTTAAGATTTCTAGCTTAAATGTAAAACACCAATCTATGAGTACCAGATTAGATAGCGAAAGCATCTTTGCATAAATGATTCTAGATAGTTGTCAAAAAATTGTTTTCAGCCTAATTCTAAATCAGTGCTTTACAGGCAGTATGGCAAAGGTGTAGTCTTAAAGGACAACTAGAAAACCAAATGGAAAACTCAGCAATAATATTCTCATTTTTTTAATAAAAGTCCCATCCCAGTATTAGGACTGTTTGGGAAATCAGTAAGATGTTTGCAAAACAAAACAGAGGAGGGAGACTGAGGCCTGTGTCACTGTGGGTGCAAAGGGAGTTGCTGACTTTTTGATGCTAGTGTGAAGGGCAGTGCACAGAATGCCACGGTGAACACGGGCTCCCTACTGGGCCTGAATGGAGGAGAGTTGCCATCTAAACCTCTTCTCTCCTGGCTTAGCTTTGATAGCTAAGGAGGAATGCTGTCAGTCTTGTGTTCTTCACTTTCATTAAAAAAATAGACTGAATTGTAAATAGTCTTGGTGTCGATCATTCTGCCCTTTTCAGGCCCCTCCCCTTTCCAGAGAAAGCAAATAATAAGATTGTGTCCAAAAATTGCTAGGACTAAGAGGATGTGTAGTCTGAAATCCATTTGCTCACATCAGCTCCAGAGCAAAATGTGATAAAAGCAGATTGTTAGTTACACTAGTAGTGCACCATACTGGAGAACTTCATTAGCACAGTTAGATCAGTAACTCATTTAGCAGTGATCCTTGACTCCTGGGTCATGAGCCCTGAGCCAGCTTCTTAGTGGATTTTGGTTTTTTATCCCATGTTTGTGCTACCTGTAGGTTTAGGGATAGAATATGCTCTCATGTTTATGAATATGGCACATAACTACAAGTAGGAAGTTTATCAGAAGACAATGTGTATTTTTTAACAGTGGACTTCTGATACAGTGCAAGTCTTCGAATGGTCAGAGCACGTGTGGAGATGGCTCTTCTAGCGCCTCTGGTTTGTGCCAGCAGCCGTCACACGAGCCTGATAAACCCATCAGTACAGCGTGTTATGAAATAGTCTGATGAAAAACATTCAAGCTGTCTCATTAGATGTGGGAACTTGGATCCTAAGTGTCTTCACGGGCTTCTGTTGAGAAAGAAAAAAACAAAAACAAAAAAACCTCTCAGTTTTGAAGACCTATGACAGCAAAAGCAAGTCATATTTCTGTCTGTCTTAGTCTTGCAGTTCATCCAGACAAAATTAGAATTGCAACAGGACAGTTAGCTGGAGTGGATAAAGATGGAAGGGTAAGTAATAGAGCTGTTGAGCAGTAGTATCTTGTTTTGAAAATCAGGAAAAAGTGTTTTTTGATTCTTTTTAATCTCATCATCACCTTCTGTTTGCAGTTTATTTCATGCACTGCATTTACTGAGGTATTTTGCCGTTTCTAAGGTAACGGCCTATATCCCTAGCAAAAGATGCTAACACCTAAGCACTCAGCCATACGTGGAAAAGAGCAGAAGCTTATAAAGTCCTTTATCTGTGACATAGGAAACACCATTTGAATTCTGTAAGCAAATGTGAAGCTTATAATTGATTTATAAAGCCACATCATTTCCGTCACGTTTCTTTCAATGAGTCTTCTTCCAAAGGAGAAAAGTCCCCAGTCAGTGTACTCTTAAGGCCTCATGGAAGAGGAAACCAGCTTTTGAGAATTCATGGAAGGCACGTCAAGCTTTCCTACAATCTTCCTCTTTTGAGAGCAAGTGCGTTTAAATGCTCTTGTCCCTGGCTGCTGGCGAACTGAGTCAGAATTTGAATAATTGGGTTATCTTCATGAAGTTAGAGAACAGAATAAAAGGGGGGACAAGGCAGACACTATGTAGAAGCACATTAAGTATAGCCCTTATTCGGATGTTCAATTTAATTTCTTAGACTTGGTAAGAAATTGATGTGGGGTTTTCCTTATAGATACTGTTATGATTTCCACTGAGCATTTGTTGAATCTCATGTTAGGGCCTGCTGGTTTGTTTTTCTACCAGTGGAAAGATTTATTGCTACTTTGTATGATGAATCCTGTCCTTAAGCAAATTTAACTCCCACTTTATTTGTGATTGGTTCACATTTACGAAGCTAAACTGGTTTGGGATGGTACTCATATGAAATACAGCCATGGAGATTTTCATTGAGTGGTTGGTGATGGTTAGAGGAGTTGCTGCACCAGGGTTTTGATTTTTTTGTGGGTTTTTTTCCTATTATTATTGTTTTATTCTTACAAAAGAAACAAGGCTTGATCATTGTCGCTAGGTCTGGGGTCTGAATTGCAAGATGACTTGTCCATTCAAGATGACTCTTTCATTCATGATTTAAATTTGGCAAAGATTATTTTCACAAATACCAAACACCCTCATGCTTAATTTCTTGCCTCGGCATCACTGCTGCCATGTTTGTAGCCAGGACATAGGGAGCAAGATTGTCTTGACTCTCACCTTTTGACCTTCAAGATGCTCTCCAGTGGCATTGTTAACACAGGTCATCCTGCATTTCGGTCTGCAGTTTGTAATTCAGGTAGCATCTGCTTTAAAATATTTGACAGCTGCATATGATGCTTTCACCATTGATGATGCTGGTTGTCCCGTTGCTTTTTCACGCAGCCTCTGCAGCCCCATGTTAGAGTATGGGACTCTGTGAGCCTGGTGACTCTGCAGGTTATCGGCCTCGGGACTTTTGAGCGTGGAGTGGGGTGTTTGGATTTTTCAAAAGCGGTAAGATGGGTGTGGTTAATTGGTGTGTTTAAATAATTTATCCGAACCAATGTAAATGGAAGGGAAATCTCTGGAGATTTTTGTCTGTGGCTGTCTAGCTGATCTGTTTTGGTATTAAAAGTGTGTCAGTGAATATATACACTTTATAAAACCAGCTGACAGTGATCTAGCTGGAAAAACAGGAAATTGCACATGTAAAATTGTGGTAACAAACCAGCAAAGTGAATAAATAGCAGGCAAGAAAAGCCTTACCGAGAAACTGAAGTCTCTCCTGGGTTTGGTGGTTTGGTTTGTTTGAGAGGGCCTTGGGGTTTTTTCATTTGGGATTTAAAAACAAGTTTATTAGTGACATTCATGAAGACAAATTTTAGAGAGTTCTGATAGAAAGGGTAACTTTTCTGCTTGTGTACCTGGAGTAGGTTTTTGTCCACCAACAGGAAATTAAACTCAACATTATCTTTTGTATTTTTTACTGAGTAATATTTTTTTCAATGTGTGCCAAGTCTTGTTACTGGACCTACAGAATTTATCAGAAAAATCAGCAGCAAATGGGGATGCGCTTCTTGGCGCTTGGTACTTTTTTTTAAGGTAAATAAATGCATGTTGTATTGATTTCAAAACAAAACAAACCCTAAGGAAATTTTTATTCTGTTTTGCAGTTGAAACTGATTTTGATACCTTATTACTGTCTCATGATTTCTCATGAGACTGAAACAGTAAATCTGCAGCGTCTAGAGCTGTGTTTTTACAGTATACACAGCTCTTGAGTGGGTTAATGAAATTACGTCGCTAAAGCGGTCTTCAGGGTTTCTTTCCGGGTAGTAATTGACATGTGTATTTGTATGTTACTGCTCATAAAATAGTAGTTGGGAATATATGTTTCAGCCACCTCTATTTTCATAATTTGTTAGAGAATGCGGTTGAACTGCAAGAATCGTCTTTAAAATAAATCAGGCCTCCTCCAAATCTTTCTACACGTGTCCTTGAAACAACTGGTTTGTGCAAGTATGTGTTGCTGTGAAGAAGTATGGGGTTTTGTTCTAAAATTTTTCTGTCTGCTCTTTTAATTCAGTATAACTGTGCTTACCATTTTGCTGTAAAATTGTTCAAAATTATGCCAGTCTTTCTGCTCTGTGAGCATAATTGCATTCAGAAGGTGTTATCTTCGATACAGTTTTCGCAACAACATGAGGGAACTGCTGGTACTTCATGTTTCATGAGATACAAGTGGGACGTGTTTAGAAAATTTGATAATGTAAAGCTGTGTGTGTGTGTGTGATGGTGATGTTTAGGGATAAAAGCCCAAGTGGAACTGTGAGTCTGTCCTCTGAGACCTGAGGAAAAATAAAATATTTGCAGAATAGAAAAAGGGAGAAACCTTCGCTACTGGCATGATACTGCAAACAGGAAAGCAAAAAGAACCCAACCTGACAAAGCTAAACTAAAAGGGAGGGACCTCATAAGCCACCTTTAAAACTTGCCTAGAATATTACTTGAAGTATGGTCATTGTTTGTGAGATTATGCAAAAATCCGTGTTTTTCTTCACGAGAAAAGCAAAATACCAGATACATTCTATATTAATATATTGAGCTTATAATTACTTTAAAAAGACTTAATTTGCATTTAGATGTTTGTGCTTTTTAAAAAAAATGCTACTGTCCTGCCCTGTTGCTAAATGGGGTATGATTTTTTTTTCCCCCCTCCCTTTCCTTTAGGATTCTGGTACTCATTTGTGTGTAATTGATGACTCCAATGAGCATATGCTCACTGTGTGGGACTGGCAGAGGAAATCAAAAATAGCAGAAATAAAGGTAATCATTGTGCAAGTTAATATTCTGAAATACAAGTGGGTTTATTCCGATAAATACTTTATCATACTTGGAAACTGCAACTGTGTAATATTGCTGGGTTGTGTAAGGGCACAAAAGGAATCTATTCTTTACTTGTATGTTCGAAAGGTTTTTAATATTGGAGTACTTATAATTACATTTTATTCATCCCTTAGGAGCCAATCCAAATAAAGCAAGTCTCTAATATCCTAATTAAAATTAAATAGAATAAAGTAAATCCTGGAAACTTTAGGAAACTGAAGCCATGATTCAGTCTGTAGTTGTTTATTTAAAATTAAAATACCTTTAGACATTTCTTATTTTCATTTTCGTCTGAATTGAGTTCCAGACATTTATTCTCAGTACATGTGCCTCTTCTCATTTGAAGTCTGTTAGTACTTTTGTAGATTGCAGTCTTGTCTGCTTTCCTGTTTCTTTTGTAACCTTCTAATTGCAGAGAAGTGTTTGGAGGTGTTGTGCTCAATGTTCGTGTAAAGTTAATTCCACTGGAAACACCTGGTCCAGTAATAATTCCAGAATATCATGGAATCATACAATATACTGAGTTGGATGGGACCCACTGGATTGAGTCCAACTCCAAATACAAGACATCTTTCCTTGCATTATACGATATCAAGCAAGGAGATATTGCATGGATGTGGAACTGAATATTTAACATTTTTTTAATGACTTAGTAAGTGGAGTACTGTACAAGCATATATGCTTGTAGGATTACAAACTTGTAATTTCAAACAACAAAATCAGGTTGGTTTGATCTAATTATCTTTAAATTATGTTGACCAGTGCTATTTAGATTCTTTTCTGTATGTTGCTGATTTTTAATGTGAAACTGTTTAGCATATGCCCATTTTTATTGACATTGTTTTGACTATTTTCGCACTCCAGGGAGTTCCTTGGTATTTCAGAAGTGACTAAACCAAATTTGCCAGGGACAGCTTGCCCTTCAGTAGGAAGTTTAGGACTTGATCTTATAAGTATGGTAAGCACCTTCCACAGTAGGTGGGATGAGCAGAGTTTCATCCCTTGAGTTAAGGTGCAGAGGAGAAGCCTTTTCTCGGCTGAACCCAACTAAACTTTTCAGTCCTTAGTTTCCATATGATTTGTGGATATAGCAGAACCACTTGGTGGAGGAAACAAATGTGAGAAGCGTAACTCAGTAAATATGGCCATCAACAAAAAATTAAACTTCAGAAGGTTGTGTTTCTACAGTGAGCTAAAAAGGGTGGAGTGGGAAAGAGTGCTTCCCACAAGTGCTGATTCAGCAGCACTTTTATGTATACTCTGTAAAGCATGATCTTAAATGCCATGGAAGTAAGTGCATTGATGCGTTACTTGAGTGTTTTGTAGAGTCTTTGCCTCCAGGAGATTGTCTTCAAAGGCGGTTTGGTTGAATCTACATTAGAAGTTGAATAAACAGCTGGTCAGTTTGTTGTGTTTGTGAAATCTATTGGTAAAGGATGAAATACTCACTGATTCAATATGCAACCAGTAAAAACACAAAGGTGGGATCCTATGTTTCAGAATTTAGAATTACGCAGGCTTCTTTATTCTTTTTATGAGCAGGGAAGGAGAGGAAGAAAGCACCCAAAGAAATTTTTATAGAACTTCAGGATTAGAGTGATGTGTATAATCCTACTGTTACTATTATCTCACTTGCTTCTGTCACAGCTTTGTTATCCAGAAGAGAAAACTAGTCTGTGTAAAAACTAAGCAGGGTTTTCAACCCCAAAAAGTGTCCTTTAGACATTATCTACGTTCTGTGGCAGAAGCCTTAGTGATTCCAGAGGACAAAAGCTTTTGTGATTTAAAAAGTGAATGTAAAATCCTGACTATTATGGATGTAAAAATAAATAAATAAAATAAATTTACATGTGCATTCATTCAGACAGCTGATTTACCATGGAACACTTATCAGATTCTTTCAAGCATAAGATGAGCTAATTCCTCGTATCTCTGTTCTGAAACTTGGGATTTTACATGTGTTTCTAGTAGGTAATGACCCATCTGAATAAATATTATTTCTGTTATTATTTCAGACTACAAATGAAGTGGTTCTTGCTGTAGAATTCCATCCAACTGATGCAAATACCATAATAACATGTGGCAAATCTCATATATTTTTCTGGACCTGGAGTGGCAATTCACTATCAAGGAAGCAAGGGATATTTGGGGTAAGAATGTCTTGATATCAGGTCAGTTTTAAGTCAGTGGAGTGATTTGCTCACACTTTATATATATTTGCTCTATTGTTACCACATACCGCTTGAGCAGAGAGGTAAGGAAGAAAAAAAAAGGTTAAATTCTGCTTATGGGTATGCAAGAGTGGATAGGTGTGGATATATGGTACTAATTATCTAAAGAGTATGGGTAATTACCACTTCCTTTTGCTTGTTATGTTTCAGAAATATGAAAAACCCAAATTTGTTCAGTGTTTGGCATTTTTGGGAAATGGTGATGTCCTCACTGGAGACTCTGGTGGGATAATACTTATATGGGGCAAAACTACTGTAGAAGCTACTCCAGGAAAAGGACCTAAAGGTGAGTTACATTCACAGTTAATCACAGATTTAGATAGTCTGTAAAGGGCAAACAGAAAGGATAGCACTAGAAAAGGAATAGGGAAAGTAGACTGACTAAGGGTGTACACTTCCTGTTACTAACAGGTGGCACTAAACTCTTCTAAGTCTCATGAATTTGCTGACTTAATAGCAATCTAGAGTTTCTCAGTAGTTAATGAGACTGCCCAAAGTGAAAGAAAACTACTTTGTCTAAATAGTTTGCATTTAAAAAATGTGCAGTTAATCAGCTTTCCTTTCATGCTGTGATTTTAAAAAGGCTGTAGGATCACTTGGGGGATTCTCAGGCTTCCTTTCCCTCCTGAGGCTTATGTTGTGCCATGCTTAATACCTTTAAGTGTCGAAGCTGATGGTATAGGACTTGTATGTGAAGGAAAAATACAATGCATAGTGTACCAGTTACCCAAATAACAGTATCTGGTTTAGCAGACACTCAAGTCACGGCTGTAAAATATACTTTAAAAGCCACCTTATTTGAAGTTTGGGTTAAACTTACTCTTTAGGGCAAAGTTTTTGTAAAAATGAAAGGAAAATGATTTGTTACCTAACATATGCAGACCTGGCACAGTTGAGCCCTAAGGCAACTTATAAATTCAAGGATAATTTATTTTACTTGGCAGGTATTTCAAACGCTCTGGTTTAAATCGGTATGCCAAGAAAACAGTCATGTAAAAAGTAAATTTTTTATGGTAATTCTGTTTTTCTACATAAATCTTTTTCTTGTCTTTCAAGATAACTGCAGTGGAAAAGTAATTTAACAAAAATATTCTGATGTTTAATTTTGAAGTTCCTGTGCAAAAATAATGTTTTTCCCTGTATAGTCTTAAAAGAGATCAAATAGAACATGTATTTATATTTGCTTAATTAAATACGGGATCTTTTACTAGGTTTATCACATTACACTGGTCACAGGACTTGATCTCAGACTCCTTTTCAGTGAGAGAACATGCTGATTTGAACTGACGTGAGCCATAGGCAGTCAGCAAAGTTAAGCTGGTATTTATTTGTGTGGTGTTTTGCTGTTTTAAAATATGCAAGTCTCAAAGCACCAGAATCTTGGTATTTATCATTTTCTACAGCTGTTCTTATAACATGAAGACCCCATTAGAATGCAAAAGGCTTCCTTTGCTACCTTTTGTTGTTTATTTTTTTTGTCTCCCTCTCATTCTTCCTAGTGTTTTCCTTTCAGTACACTGCTACATTGATATATACCAAATGCTGGTTATACTATTTTAAAGTGAGGCAGCATCCAGCATTAGACATTAGGTTCATGCATCCTGGAAACTTTGCTATAAATAATTTTATTTTTATTCCCATAAGACTATGGACAACAAGTCTTTGAGTTTCTTTTAATAAAATGTCTAATTCTTTTCTAATAAGGACTTGCTAAATATTTATTGACTCTAAAAGACAGTTTCTCTTGCATCTGGAAAAACTTTGTTCCCTTGGATAGCAGAGAAACAGAAGTATTTTGCAAACAGCTGTTCATAGCTTCACAAGTTGTAGGATAATCAATCTCGATAAAGCTTGTATTCAAAAAAAAAAAAAGGCAGGCTCTTTGTTTTATCTTTTTATCCTGTAAGAAAACACTACCACCTTGTGTTTGCAGTACTCATGCAGTCCTAATAGCCTGACAGTCCAAATTTAATTATTTATTATACACTGTTGCTTTATTCTTCTGCCAAAAGGCACAGCGTCTTGTAAACCCCAAGTGGAAAAATGAGCGGTGTTCTTCAGTATTTTCTTTTTGTGCACGTAGGAGTATATCAGATAAGCAGGCAAATCAAAGCTCACGATGGCAGTGTCTTCACACTCTGTCAGATGAGGAATGGGATGCTGCTAACTGGAGGTGGGAAAGACCGAAAGATCATCCTGTGGGATCATGATTTGAATCCCGAAAGGGAAATTGAGGTAAGAAAGCAAGAGTGACAAGGAAAATTGCCTTGAGCAAGGTATTGACTAGCAAGACAGAGCAACTTGGAGAATCAGTAGTTAGGATGGCAGAGTATCTTCTTGTTGCTGTCTTTTTCAGTGGATGATGGCGTTTTATTACTGAAGTGTATTAATTTTCAGCCTATAAATGAGCCTATCTGAGACTTCAGTTTTCCTATGTTTAAGTCAACAGAAATTGTAAAGTTTTCTCTTCCTTATTTTCTTTTATTTGTCTGTTTTTTGAGGTTATTCTTTAGTTTCACCTGGTTTTTTGTCACACTTGCCACTTTGGAGAAAGGCTGTTACCAGGATTTGAGAGTTTTCAATAGAATTTTTGTCATAAGACAAAAAGTAGGATCCATATAGATACTCTCTAAGAATGTAAGAGCTATACTGAGGAACTTCTTTTGACCTTACTCTAAAGCAAGTGGTTAGTGAATATGTAGGTCTTTGTGATTTGGCTGTATGGTAATGCCAGGTAGATGGGGTTGAACTGGAAATTTTTCCATTGACAAGATGATGTCTTGAAGTAATGTGTTCTTCTTAAAACAGTAATGGTTTACTCCAGTTACCTGTTACCTGTTTATAGCACCATTTTTTTTCCTTAATATGTAAGTTTAGTTCCATCTAGAGTTTATTACCATGAATCTAATACTGACCTTTATAAAGCATGGCTGACAGTAAGTAAGCATGAACTATCACATACAATGTTAGGCTTGAGTTAGACACTATTCATATCAGTGTCTCTGTTTTCCTTTTGTTAATAATGTTGGGTTAAAGCTACTTCTATACTAAGAAATATTCCAAGAACCCTGACACACAACTTTAGGAATGAATGTATGGCTTTTCTGTCTTGCATGCAAACATTAAAGTTTGGTTTATCTTTAGAAAATACACTTTCAGAAGACCAAACAAATTCACAGTGTAAAATGCAGCAGTGTATTAGAATTCAAGCATGCAATAAACAAACTCAATAAAATTTGGAGTGATTGCTGACATAAGGCATATGAATATTTACTTAAGGTTAATCAGGAAGTATTAAGAAATACAGAAAGCATTTATTGTGTGCTACAAGATTTTTTTTCCTATTTTTCACTATCTATTTTGAAAAGTAAAGAGTAACTGTGTATTATTCCTATACTTACATGATGAGATGTGAGGATGTGGAGTGAATTTTTTTAGTGTATTTGACACTTAAATATCCCTGAAAATTAATTCTATTTTTTCTTTCTACTAAGACTTGTTAAAATGGCATAATTATGATAAAACTTTTTTTTTTAAGTGAGATTCTCTTATATGCCTGTACTGAGTAAAGAAATGTTTGCGTGATTATTTGTACTGGGAGGACTGCGTTTCTGGTGCTGTCTTTGTGTAGATTTTGTGGCCTTCAAAAATAAGTCCATTTTAAGATGCCTGATGTGGCTTTACAGATGTTTCTTTTCCTAGGTTCCTGATCAGTATGGAACAATCAGAGCAGTAGCAGAGGGAAAAGCAGAGCAATTTTTAGTTGGAACTTCACGAAACTTTGTTTTGCGGGGAACATTTAATGATGGTTTCCTAGTAGAGGTGCAGGTGAGCACAACTTTTATTTTTTTATACTAATCCCCAAAATGTAAAGGGTTTCCCTGCTGGTGTGTTATTTTAAGAGACACTCTTTTCATTGTTAAATCTTGTGTGTTTTCTTTCCAGGGACATACAGATGAACTCTGGGGACTGGCATCCCATCCTTTCAAAGACTTATTTTTAACATGTGCTCAAGATAGACAAGTCTGTATGTGGAACTCTGTGGACCACACACTGGAATGGACCAGGCTGCTAGATGTATGTTGACACTTTAATAGCAAACATGAGGTTGGAAAAGAGGCAAAAGCATTAATTTTCTCTCCCATGTCATTGCACAAGAAGTGAAAATCCTGTAGTTACAGCATTAAAAACAGCTATTTGGAAGCTTTAACAAACAACTGGTGTCATCAAATATTGTATAGACTGTAATCTGCTTACCATTATCTGATACCATTGAAAGGAAACTCAGCATGCTTTTTTCTTAGAGTTTAACTTTTTTTGCCAAGAGGCTATCGTGTGAATGTGCAAGGTTTGTCTCTAGAAGGCCTTCCTTACTGTCATTTTTCATTTCATATTTTGGTTAATTCTGTCCTATAGTCAACCAAGAGCATCCTTTTACAGAGAAGTTTAGACTGTTTTCTTGCAAGAAGGTTGTGCCATCCTTATCACAGATACTTTCCTCAAATGGATTTTCTTTTAATGTAACCATGCTGCCAGCTGATTAGTTTCTTTCTGTGTCAGTTCACCTCAGGCTTTTAGAGTAGCTTTGGTACGAAGAGAAGTGTATGACCAAAGGAAGTGTGCAGGTGAATGACATGTCTGTACCTCTCCGTGCAGGAACCAGGGCACTGTGCTGACTTCCATCCCAGTGGAGCAGTGGTTGCCATAGGAACGCACTCGGGCAGGTAAACACCTTTAGTTGGAATTGTGAAAGTTAAAGAGGGACTATGTGACGCTCTGTGTGACACATTATCATATTAATAACTTGGGGGGGTTTATTCTTTTTGCTTGAGGTTAAGTAGCCTAACAAGGTTGGGGAGGGGACAGATTTTCATAGAATCATAGAATTGTAGGGGTTGGAAGGGACCTCAAGAGATCATCGGGTCCAACTCCCATAGGCGGGTTTGGTGAAGACAGAAGGATTATTTCACATTAGCCTGTTTTGGGTTTTTAACAACTCTTCCATGAAAGCCCAAATACTGATTTTGTTAAATTTTTTTTTCCTATTTTTTTGGGGTGTGGAGTTCCATAAGCGTTCCTAATTGGCTTTACCAAATACCATATATTTTAATATTGTGTGTTTGTGTGACATTGGTTTATAAGGCAGGTACAGTACTGATCTTTCTCTTTCCCAAGTGAAACACACTTGTGCCATTCTAAATTGATACAGAACAGGCTAGTAGATTGATTTTTTTTTTTGGTTTTTTTGTATAAGGCACAGTCTAACATGGCACATTGCGTCATTGATGTGCTATTGAGCCAGTCACATTTGTTCTTAAAATGGTTGCTTGTTGAAAGCTTTCAAAATACAAGCAAAATCCTTTAATTAAAATGTCTTTCAGTGATGGGGAAATTTTAATTTGTGTCCTAACTCTGGCTTGGAATCATTGTCTAGGAAAGGAGTCCCATGCAATAGATTTTTAGCAAGTAACAAAAAAAATGAGATATTCATAGCATTAGAAAGGTGATAGGAACAGATAGTCAATCTGCTGACCTGTATATTCTGTTTTTCAGTCCTACCTCAAGTTTGACATCATGATGACAAAATAGTATTTAGTGTACATTAAGGAAATTGTGTGTGTGTGTGTGTAATTTGCCTCCTATAATTTTTTTTTATGCCTAAAACCCATTTAAAGTTTGTTTTTAAAAACTGCTGAACATGAACTTTTAACATTCCTGGAAAAACTAAACGTTAGATATTTTAATGGAGTTTATTTCACTGAGATGAAGATGAAGTCTTTGCTAAATTCATTAGGTATAACATTAGGCTAATAAACCTAGTTTACCTACCTAAGAAAAATCTTGCTGAGCTCTTACGTACTTGGTTTTGACATTCTACCTTTCCATTTTGTCATCTAATTATAGCGTTAAATGGCACAAGTGTTTCTGCCTTCATTAAACAGAGCAGAAGATACTGGTCTAATAGTACTTGAGCAGAGAAAAGGGAAAAGAAGGTCCGGCTACATTTCTTGAGAGTTATTAGATGGTTTGGACATTACATCAAAGCACAGCAAAGGCTGATTGAGCAGCTGAAGCACTGAGCCTCATGTTTTGCTTTTGACTTTTTTTTTTTTCCCAACCACGGTGCTCTAAGAATACTTTTTTGGGTCAGCACTTTGCAGTTTAAATTCATATTTTTTAATTACTTGAGGTAACTATTTTATACATTGGATAAATTTATGATCATAGCCTTGGGTTGTGTTTTTTTTAATTTTTTTACCCTGTTCTTGGAACTGAACAATTCACCATTATATTTTATTGCATTCTGAAATCTCATGATTCAATGATAGGTTTGAGATGTAGAAATGAAACTGAATTGAAATGAGGCCTGGTAAGCGTACAAGTCTATGGGAAATAAATGGAGCTGTGAATCAAGATAAATAGAACAATTGTAAATTTATTCCCTAACCAGCAGCATCACGCAGTGCTTTCTGCACCAGACAATCCAGTCCCAGGGAGTTACGTTCCAAGGAATATGGTCTGCATGATGTATCTCTATTAACATAGAGATATTAACTATTAAATAGTCTTGAGCCCTTGAGAAGGTATTTTTGATTTATAACCCAGAATGTATAAAGCCAATATTAAATGAGTCTCATTTGTTTAGAGTTCTATAAACCTTGTACATGTCTATCTCTTGTCATCCTCTTGCTATCCTGGTGCTAGTAGGGAGGTTGGTAAGACAGGGTAGGGAATGGAGCATTAAGAAAATTGGGTTTGATGGGTAAAATTGAGACACCTGAAGAAAACTGAATTTTTTACCTCTCTTCCCATTCTTGTCTGTTGTTTAACAGCAGTGTGTTTTTATCAGGTCAACACATCATGGTTTTGGTGTGCTTTTCATGTACCACTTCCCATGATGAGTATTTCTGTATCATTTCCCTTTTGGGGCTGTTTGCAAATGGTCTGCCACAGGTTTTGTTAACTGCTTCTTTAAATACCTTCTGTGTGCCTGATCATCAATTGTCTGGGAAGAAGTATGGCTTGGAGAGAAGTAATGCTTTTTTTGGATGCTGTTGGGAATGCACAGCTGAAAAACTAAAAAAGGCTGGCAATCAGAAATCCTACCAGAACAGTGGATTATTATTTTTTTAATTATTATTTTTGAAGAACATGCTTTTGTCATGCTGCCAGTGATGTTACTTGCAGGGAATTAGACCTTTCTGTGACTAATCACGTGTAATATCTTGTGCTGCGCAGCACAGGAAAAAAAACTAGTAAGTTTCTTACAAAATTACTAAAATTAGGAAGAAAACTGAAGACTGGAGGGCAAGACTAGAGTAAGCCAGAGCTAGAAGGAGGTGAATCAGTCAATGGAGCTATTGAGATTTATACCAGTTCAGCATCTGTTGTGGTATTAAAATAAACAAGTCTGAATATCCTAGGGAACCAGTCTTGTAAGATGGGTTGCTTTGTTCACCCTGATTAATGCCTTGCAGGTTCAACAATCAATATTAGCTAAACGTGGGAATCACATGTGGGAGTGCAAAAATCTATTGCTACTTCAGAATACTGTTTCTGTGGTGATACCATCAGAAGAATTCTGCATTCACAGATGTGAATTGTCAGTAATAAATGTCTGCCATGGATCAGAATGTGTTTTCCAAAGGAAAGCAGTTTAAGGGGTTTTGTTTCTAAAAACATTTTTATTTAGATTTTTTTTTTTTAAAGTAAAGGAATGGGAAGATAAGAAATGAGTGAAAATAGCAAAAGTTCTGTCTTGGTTATGTGATCTCACAGACAAGTTGTGTGTCTTTGGTAACAGTTGGGAGAAAATCAATAAAAATAGAAAAAGAAACAGAGCTACTGTCTTACAGCTGGGATACCATTCATCCATCCACTTTATTTCATCCAATCTGTGGATCAGAAGTTCACTTGGCAGCCAAGAGTTACATTTCACAGCACTGGAGGACTTAGTGAGGGTCAGCTGCTGCTTGTATGCTGCATCCCTTTGTGTTGGAAGGAAGATCCTCTCCCAAAGCAGTGTCTCAAGGTAGACCCCAGCTGCTTGCAAAGAGGGACTGTGTGGGCCATGCCAATGAACTGCTGTCACTGCTAGATCAGAGGCACATTTCATGCAGACAGGCTTTCTTGATGGCAGTTGCAGTGTTTGCTGCAGCATTGGGAGAGTTTGGAAGATGGAAGAGAGCATGTCTGATTACACCTTGTGGAAGCAGGAAGAAACAGCTGAACTGTGTGTGACTGACACTTCCTTTCTTAAATCAATATCTTAATTGTCACAATGCACTGACTGTTTCCTTGGTCACCTTGGGTTGCTGGTGGTAATTTTTGTTCAGAAGAAATTTTGGAGAAGGGCTGGTGTCACAAAGTGCTGTCTCCTAATACCAAAAAGAAGGTCGATGTGCACTCTGAGGAGCAACAGGAGTTTTGCATTGTGTTGTATACCAACCAATACCACCTCTCTTCTTTCACTAAAATGGAAGGAGTGGGAGGGTTGAATGATTTTCCTGTTGCTTTTTAGGCATTTGGTATTTTTTTTCATTTTGCATAATATTACCTGGCAGATTTCCTGGTTCAGGGAACAGCCTCAAAGGACCAAGCTGAAGAGCCAGTCTTGGGACCAGCATCAGGAGGAATGTCCCTACTGCAGCAGCCTCCCTGCACTGCCCTGGTTGCAGATTTTGGGACAGAGAGGGCTCAGCCCTCCCCTTGGATGTCTGGCAGGAGCTCTGTGCAGCACAGACACCCATGGGGAGGGCATGGGAACAGGGTACCCAACCACCTTGTGGAGAAGGCTGCTTTTGGTTGTTCCAGTTCTCATAATCAGTTTTTATACCCAGGCGCCATAACTGTGCTGCTCAAAATAAACAGGCATCACACTGTGTCTTTTTGCTAGATAAACAGATTTTATAGTGTAGGACCTGGGGGGTTTTGGGTGCAGTGAAAGGTATGCCTATCTCCTGTTTTGCTGTTCATACGCAGGAGGTGTGTTGCTGACATGGGCTGAAGCAGTAAGGCATCTCTGCCCTGTGCTGGATTTAGGAAAACACAAATAAGAGTGTGTCAGCAGGATACTCACTGGCTTTCAGACCAGCTTCTCGTGTTGCTTGAAAGCCAGATGATTTCAACTCAGTGATGGCTCCATGTGTGTTCTGTTGCGGTCCCAACAGGATACACTTTCAGAGCAGTTTTGCTGTCATGGTGGAGTGATTGTTTTTCTTTCTATGGTGGAAAAAATGGCATAGGTACCCTCTCTCTTCCCCCCTGCAAAACACTTTGTGGTTTGGGTTCTTTCTTTATTTGTTTATTCAGGTTTATTCTTCAATATCCACCCCCCTATTGGGGTTATCAGCCAGGCAGCTTTTTAGTGAAGCGGGGGCAAAGGGGACATAGTTCTAACGAAATAGCCGGATAGCAACTTGTAGCTCCTGATGTGATCAGAGAACCTGCAAACGCTTCAGTGGGTCTATGGGGAGAAATCAAGAGTCCCCTTTCAGCAGAGGATTACAGCAGAGGACCTCTGAGCGTGATTTCTGCCACTGTCCAGTGCGAGCATATTAGCAGTTTTCCACTGGTTCCATCTGTCTTGCACACAGATTATTAAGCTGTCTGTGCCGTGTGGGCCTGGGTTTTTTTATGCATATGTTGTTTAATTTCTTTTATGTGGTTCTCTAACCACGAACTGTTCTTAAGCCATTGGAACCAGGACAGTTTCCAGATACCTAGCTGCTGGACAGTACATCAACGTGAGCTGGAATCTCATCTCCATCCATAGAAGGCAGTGACATGCCCTGTTGTTCCTGGAGTTTTGGTTTAGGTTATATAAATTTCTTACGGGATAAATGCTCCTAGCCTTACCTAGGGGCTCCACTGAGTTCACTGTGGGGCAGCGGGTGGAATTGCCTTACTCACTTCCACGGTGTGAGAACTCACCACTTGAGCTCTGGGATGGAAACCTGGCTGTGGTGTACACACACGGTTGTCAGATCAGAAGTTCAAGGCAAAGAAATTAAAATCTGAGCACACCTTTAATGTACTTTGCCTTGTTGCCACCTTCCCTTTTCATGATGTACGTGTATTATCTATGTTTTTATGAAATTTTCACTGCCTTTGTTTTGCTAGTGTTTTCTGCATTTAGGAGTTAGGTGGGCATCAGAACCACTGCAAAACGCTCAGGTTCTGCTGATTTTTGCCCTTCTTGCCATCAGGGGCTATTTCAGTGTACAGTTTTTGTAAACATCTCTGAGCTTTTTGCATGTGCCTCCTAATTACTGCTTGTTAAAAGTTACTGTTAAATAATTAAAAAGTGCAATTAATTACAGAAGTTATAAATCATGCAGGCAGGAAATAAAAAATGCTAGGTTGTGAACCATCAAATTTCAGTAAATTGTTATTCCTTCATACTTTGATAAAATTATTCATAGGAATGGAAAGACCAGAGGGGAAAATACCAAATTAGAGTATACTTTGTGTTTAAAATGAGTATGGAAATGTTTTCCACTCCCTCCTACTACTACAATTTTTGGGTTTTTTTAACTTTGCTTCATGCAAGGTGAAATGCCAGGTTTTATATCAAAGCTGTTAGCGTGGGGAAGTAGTAGTAGGTTAAAATTCAGTCAGAGCCGTAAGGCTTCAGAATGATAAGGTGTAGTCAGGTTAACTATCTGGTGGCATGTTTATCATCCAGTAGACACTTTGGTAATTATTGTAGTGTTCAAGGGAGGGGGAAACAAATTGGGCTGCACTTAGAATCTTTTCTGTATTCTTCACTGGAACTTGTGTTGTGAACCAGAAAAGCGTTCCATTGACAACAGACGTTTGCTGGGCTGCCCTTGAGAGGGGGCTAGCACGAGAAGATGAGAGCACACAGTGATTATTGCTCTTCTGCTTGCTTTTTTGTTTAGTGGAAGTGATACTCATGGGAATTCTCCTTTCTCTAGGTGGTTTGTTTTGGATGCAGAAACGCGGGATCTGGTTTCAATACACACTGATGGTAACGAACAGCTCTCAGTGATGCGTTACTCAATAGGTAGGTATAACCTGTAAGTTTGGGGTAATTGCTGATGAATGAGATACCTGTTCTGTTAAGTTATCTCCCAGTTATTAAAGGTAGAGCTTTGGAAAAAAATAATTTAAGATGCTTCTTATATAACTGAATACTTCATTACAGACTTTCTTGTGTATGCTAAATCTTCTGTAACTGCAAACATTATATTCACCTTTCACAGCCTTTCCTTCACATCAGACTGCGCTGTTATAGTAAATATTCGTTTTTCTCACAGAAAAATTAACTTCTTAACTAGATTGTTGTCAGGTTAACAGAAAACTATGTAAAAAGCTTTGGTATTTCACTAATACTTTAATATACATCATAGAATGGTTTGGAAGGGATGTAAAGCTCATCTAGTTCCAACCCCCTGCCATGGGCAGCAACACCCTTCACTAGCCCAGGCTGCCCAAAGCCCCATCCAACCTGGCCTTGAACACTGCCAGGGAGGGAGCAGCCACAGCTGCTCAGGGCAGCCTGTGCCAGGGCCTCAGCACCCTCACAGGAAAGAATTTCTTTCTAATGTCTAATCTAAATGTACCTACCCTCAGCTTAAGGAGTGTCCTTGTCCTGTCACTACACCTTGTCCTGTCCTTATCCTATCACTACACTCCCTGATAAACAGCCCCTCTCCAGCTTTCCTGTACACCCCTTTAGGTACCAGAAGGCTGCAATAAAGCCTCTCATGAGCCTTCTTTAAGCTGAACATGCCCAACTCTGTCAGCCTGTCTCTGTAGGAGAGGTGCTCCAGCTCTTGGGTCAACTTTCTGTCCCTCCTCTGGACTTACTCCAACTGGTCCATGTCTTTTTTTGTGCTGAGGACCCCAGAGCTGGCCACAGTACTCCAGGTGGGGTCTCAGGAGAGCAGAGTAGAGGGGCAGAATCAACTCCCTCAGTCTGCTGGTCACGCTTTCAGCCCAGAAGCCAGGTTGGCTTTCTAGGCTCCAAGTACACATTGCTCAGTCATGCTGAGCTCTTGTCTACCAACACCCAAATCCTCCTCAGGGCTTCTCTCCATTCTCTGGTGACCCTGTAGTTGTGCTTGGGCTTGCTCCAACCCACGTGCAGGACCTTGCACTTGACCTCATTAAACTTCATGAGGTTCACAGGAACCCACCTCTCAAGCATGTCAGGGACCCTCTGCATGGTGTCATATCGACTGCACCACTTCTTTAATAAAGTTTATTAATACAAACCCATAAACCTAACCAAACGTGTCTGAAACTCAGACCTGTTCATTATTTGCTCTGGGGTTGCACAGAGTCCAAGGCAGTGTTGAGTATTTTCCTCAGATGTATAGTGAGATCATGAGAGGCCGATTCCCCTCTGTTAAAAGTGGATGGAAGAACACTTGTAGATCTGTTTCTTGCTTGCTTTTGGTTAATGTGCCACATCAGTGGGTAAAATGTTCCTCTGCTGCTGTCACATCTGCCAAGCACAGCAATTTATTTTAAAGCACTGATGTTCATTGACACTAGAGATGTTTGATCATGATTCAAGGCAACTCTTGTTCATGTATTCTTTTTTTTTAATGGAGACATCACAGATTAGAAAATTGCTTGTAATGTTTGAATGCTCCACTTCTTAAGTTGTTATTTAATGCTGACATATCCCCCTCCAAATCTAAGCTAATGATAAGGTATTTACTTGTAGTGAACTGGCTCTGGCTGAAGACCAAGTGCCTCCCAAAGCCTCTCTATCACTTCCCCCACTCAGCCAGGCAGGGAGAGAAAATGTAACAGGCTTGTGGGACATTACAAGGCCGGGGAGAGATCATTCACCAATTACCATCATGGGCAAACCAGACTCAACTTTGGGAAAAATTAATTTAATTTATTACAAATCAAGTCAGAATAGAGCAGATATAAAATGAAATCTTAAAACACCTCCCCTCACCCCTCTCTTCTTCCCAGGATCAAAATCACTCCTGAATTCTCTCCTTCCTCTCCCTGAGCAGCCCAGGGGCACAGGGAATGGGGATTGGGGTCAGTCCATTCATTACACATTGTCTCTGCTGCTCCTTCCTTCTCAGGGGGAGGACTCCTCACACTTTTCCCTGCTCTGGTGTGGGGTCCCTCTCGCAGGAGACAGTCCTCCACAGATGTCGTCCTGCAGGCTGCAGTCCTTCCGGCAGGCTGCAGTTCTTCACAAACTGCCCCAGTGTGGGTCACTTCCACGGGGTGCAGACCTTCAGGACCAGACTTCCCCAGTGTGGGTCCCTCATGGGGTCACAAGTCCTGCCAGCAAACCTGCTCCAGAGTGGGTCCTTCTCTCCACAGGGCCACAGGTCCTGCCAGTAGCCCTCCGGTGTGGGCCTTCCGCGACATCACAGGTGTCTCCACCTGCTCTGACATGGGTGCTCCCTGGGCCACAGGTGGAATCTCTGTCACCCATCAACCTCCATGGGCTGTAGGGGGACAGGCTGCTTCACCATGGTCTTCTCCACAGGCTGCAGGGGAATCTCTGCTCCAGCCCCTGGCACACATCCTCCCTCTCCTTCTTCACTGACCTTGGTGTTTGCAGAGTTGTTCCTCTCACATATTCACACGCCTCTTGCTGGCTGCAAAACCTGCTACTGTTTGGGGTTTTTTCCTTCTTAAATCTCTTTATCCCAGAGGTGCTACCAGTGACACTAATGGGCTTGGCCTTGGGCAGTAGTGGGACCATCTTGCAGCTGGTTGGCACTGGCTCTACCAGACATGGGGGAAGCTTATCACAGGGAAGCACCCCTGTATCCACTACCAAACCTTTGACACAGCTAACCCAAGTCAATACTGTTCTGCATTTTTTTGTGATACAAAAAACTCAAGCCTGGCTGCTGTCAAAAATTTCCAGAAATCCAGTGGAATCTGAGGATTTATACCCTGCTCACTGGACACTTTCTTAAAAAAAGCAGAAGTGAGAGAACTTGCCTAAAAAACATTTCCCACAAAGTTAAACAGCTACTTAATGTAAATTGTTATGTGTCTTTAAATAGAATTCCTGAGTAGTAGCTTGAGACTACTGTCTTAGTGATAAATCTACAATAAATTAAAATTTAGAAAGCAAAGAATCTGTTAATTTCTATCAAATGTTTTGTGTTGTAGATGGCACCTTGCTTGCAGTTGGATCCCATGACAACTTTATTTACCTCTACGTAGTAACAGAAAATGGAAGAAAGTATAGCAGATATGGAAAATGCACTGTAAGTTTGGGGGCAAAGGCAATCAGCAATTCTTGCATTTTGAAGTTATACTTACACTAGGATGTTAAGCAGTGGAACTCTCTGGGTTAGTGTTTCTCCTTTTTAAATAGGTTTTCAGGGGAGGAGGTTTTCATCCTTTGACTTTATTTTAAACTTCAGGGTACTCACGGGTACTGCAGCCATTAGCGTTAGCTGAATGGTTTGCCTTAAATAAGACTAATTTCTCAGACTGTTGATTTATAATGAGCAATCAGCAGTAAGATGGAGAAATGCCCTGTATTTCTGTGCTGAAACTCTTTTGGGGAAAATACTACACTTGTTGAGGGGTATTTTCCCCCTTGTGGTAAAGCAGTCCTTGGACCAACATGACTACAGATGGTGGAATTTCTTCAGAATATCTAATTTTTGAGATTGGGAATAGGCACTATTTTGGGGTGTAATTGTTACTACAAAATATGGAATTGGGAAGTACATTAACAATAAATTTCAGGCACGAGGTAAATCAATGTTAAGTGTAGCACAAGTAGTGGAGTTTGTATTAGTTGTTACACTTACAAGAGGTTGTCCCAGTGCTAAAGAGACAGACTTCTTTTCCTTTTTTAGTTGCTAACACCCTGGCCTTAAATTTAGCTTTCTCTTTAGGTTAATGTCTGAGAGATGCCCTGTGCTTCTAGAGCATGGGGGTCCAGCTGCTGCTGGGGCATGGGTCTGCCAGAGCAGTCAGTGGTGGGTTTGCTCTCCATCCCTGTGGTGTGCAGGGTGGCAGGGAGGGCTCAGGGCTGGCATAGGATGCAGCTGTAAGGGAAGGGTGCTAGGTGTTGCTGGAGACTCCTCGTTGGCAGGGTTGTGATGCAGGGTGAGCCAGGGCATCCTGCAGCATCCATGCATGGTGGTGACAGGGTTAACTTGACAGCACAAGAGTTGTGAGAAGAAATTTGGTCTACAGCCTTCCTGAGGAGCTCAAGCGCTGGGGAACAGACTGAGGCACAGTGGGGATGGTGGAGACAATGGCAGTGGGCAGCTACACCTCAGTACAGCATTTCACCCCATCACTTATTTTTTAAACATCAAGATAAAATCATTTGGAGAGGGTTAGTCTTAATGTACACAATATTTAGCTTCTGATGTGCTTTCAGGGTCTCTGTGAGCTCTTTGAATATGTAAGAGATCATTTATTTCTGTGTATCATATATATCAGGAGAGAGAGAATATTGTAAGTTAAACCAGCACCTGTGTATCTGTCTGTCCCTTGGCATTGGTAAGAAAGGTTTGTTAAAGCTGGGATGGGAGAAATGAGCATTGTTATACTTGGGCAGAAGCGTTAACACTTTAAAGCAGATTTCTGTTAGCCTTTTTTCTTTCAGTCTGAGTGACTGCGGTGTAGAAGCCAAAATTAGCAACCTGGTTTCTGTCAGGGCTGAGCTCCCCTGACCCTTCCAGTTTGTGCAGAAGGCAGCAGCGCCGCGTTTAGCTGACCAGAGCTAATGCAGAGGGTAGGGTTTCAGGAGCCTTGTGCCTCCTCTCCGGCTGCCTGCCAGCACGCTGTCTGGTGGATACCAGCTTGATGCTAGGCAGGGAGACACCCAGGCGTGCTCAGAACCCCAGAGCTCTCCTGGCTGGTTCCTGGGTGCTGGCACTGCATCTTTCTGCTGTTCTTCTGTCATTCAGTAGCCTCACTTGGTGTCCTCCAAGTAGTATGACTCAGTCCTCCTGGTAGTCAACTTGTGGTTGTTTCTTCCAACTTGAACACATTACTTGAATACTTTCAGAAGGATTTTATCTACTGAACCTGCACCAGTGTTAGCATAAGGGCTGTATGCCCATTGTTAGATTTAAATTCTCTTTCAGTCACAACCACACTCTCCTCTGCTGCCGGAGGGGCAAGCCTCTGATCTCTGAGCATGTTTCCACAGTGAGAGGTGTGATCAGAAAGAATTTCAGATGAGTCGAACCAACCGTTTCTGCTTGAGCAGCTGTTTGTTGAGGGCTCCAGCTATGCAGACAGCAATGTGAAGGTACAGGCTGGGGTATGCACTTCCAGCATGTCAGCAGCTCCAAGGGTAGCTGGCACTGTCTCTGTTTGCCTTGCATCAGACATACCTATTAGCAAAGGAGAAGTGAGTCCTAGGCATTTAGGGAGAGGACTGTAAGCTGAAAGCCTCACAGGTGGCCACACTGAAGTATTTGGTACACAGGGCCTTAACATGAAATAACTGGTGTGCTCATCCTACAGGCTTGTGAGGGCATTTTAACCCTTGCACCACTTTTAAGCCTGATACAGCTAAACTTTGCAAACAAAGGAGTCAGTTCCATTAGTCAGACAGTTTTACTAGCCAGTGATGATATAATTAGGTTGATTATATACAAAGTTATAGAAAAGGAGAGAGTAAATTGTTGCCTTATCAGTGGGCAGCTACCGAAGATTTTAATAGAAAATGGGATCATCCTATTGAAAATACTATGATTTTATGTTCCCGTTCACCATTTAGCGATCAGTTGCCTGAAGGGATTTTGCAGCATGGAACCCCCCAGCCAATTGCTTTGTTCCCTCCCCCACCGCCCCCAGGAATTTTAACAGCTGCCAAATGTCTGGCAGGATTTAGTGAATGACTGACCAATTCTTTTCCATGTTGGAGTTCACTTGCAAATTTGAAGACTTGGAAAATGAAGGGGGGGGGAATCCTAGCTAATTATGCTTTTTTTTTTATTTCAAAATACCAAGTTTGCATATCGATATTCTATATGCCACACATGACTGCAAAGCAGTTATGTCAATACAGCTCCTCAGCTTGAGGCGGAGACTCGTTCATAAGAAAATAAATTTAAAGGCTAGCTTTTCTCCTGAATGTTTTTGCAGTCTCTCACAGAGGACCTGGGGACAGGGAGACAGGCACATGTGTGTTTCCACATGTAATTCTGGAAGCAATCAGGATCTCTTAGAGTCCTCTACAGAGGAAACCAGAATGGTGGGTGGTGTGGCAGCCAGTGCAGTGCTTCAGCATGGCTCTGGCGTGGTGGGCACAGGCTGCAGCTGGCCTTGCAAGAGACGAGGGGATACCATCTTCATTAATGCCCACTGAGAGGGGGAGATGAATGGGTTTTTGTTGCCTGGCAGAATGACTAGGAAGTGGAGGAAATGGATCGTCTTCCAAGAGGAAGAGGAGCAGTAATTAGAAATGGAAGGGTGGAGGAAGAAAAGAGTGAGATGGAAGTCACTTTTACTAATTTTCTACTCCTTCCTCTACAGAAAAATAATTTATTCCTGCCTTATACAAATTAGTGGCTTTTCTGGAGCCTCTTAGAGCTTTATTATTATTACTGCTGTCAAAAAAGTTTGTCCACAGGAAGAATTTTCTGACCAGGTACATTTAGCTTCTCTCTTAAAACCAAAGATGGATGTTTAGCCCTCAGTGTGCCATTGATCGTGATAACTAAACAATAACGCCAAAGTGGTTTGATTCTTATAGATGACCCTGTGCCCATCGGGAAGACTCCTTTCCAAGCTAGCACTAACATCTATGCAGTCTAAGAAGCACAGCAGAAACTTGCTAAAAGGTTACAAGGGTGTTTTAACGCCAGTCCTTGATCTCCTAGTTTTACATGGTGGTTGTTTAACAAGGTATCCTAAGTTTTTTAGGATGAGCAAAGGTTATTTGAATGTGCCTGCATTTAATGGAAATTATTTTGAATAGATAGAGAAATAGAAGAGAGTCCTGTCTGTCATATTTTTGTTGGGATCTAAAAATGACTCTGTGTAAGTTACTTGCCTTTCTCAATTAGCAGCAATGTATACTTTCTTAATTCAAGTAGAAATTTGACTTAATCCATATTTTAGCAAGATACCTTCTAGGAGTACATCTTTCTAGGGTTCAAGAAGAACAACACCCTTTACAAGGGAGGAATCCATAGTGAGGTGGGATAGACATGACACCTGGCTTGCTTTTGTTTAGCTGTTGGCTAGTGTGGCATGGGGCAGTAAGGAGCCTTTAAAGAAGCTGAAGTGAATTGCAGCAGACCTGGAGTGGGTGGGGAGGTCTGTCCCATCTGTGGGTACACCTTCTGCTTCTGTTTGCGTTAAAATCCGCATTTCACATCAGTGTTACTGCATTCTTCTCCAGGGACATTCCAGCTATATTACACATCTTGACTGGTCCCCGGACAACAAGTATATAATGTCTAACTCAGGAGACTATGAAATACTATACTGTAAGTATGAAATGAAATACACTGGAAGCAGAAGTATGTATTAGCTGCCTGAAATATTTATAAGTGTGTTTGATCAGGACTGTGCAAAAATTCTTACTGACAAAGGAACCCATTTGAACTTGTGTAACTTGATACCTTGATGTTATTCAGAGCTATGCATTACCTAATGACAATGCCAAATATAGCTTACTTCTTTACAAGGTCATAAATCAGTTTAACAGCGTAGAATTTCCAGAACAAGTGGCACTATGTCTTGATGTTGGCCCAAAGTTCCGTAGATTGAAAATAATATATACAGTTATCTCATTAGTGTCAACAGCACCAGTTACTTCGGGGAATAAAATCAGTGGGTCTGTGCCACTGTTTTGGGGTTTCTTTTTTTAAACTTTATCTTGGCTGGGGGTGTTGAAAACTAACCAAAGCAATAATACTACTTTAATGAGTTAGTGGTAATAATGCTTTTGTGTTTGCCTGTTTTTAATGTGTGAAAATGGGAATTTAATAGAGATTATGTGAAAAGTTCAGCTCTCATAGTGCGTCATCAGTCTGTTTTTAAATTGGTTTTTGTATTCTTGCCTTCTTGGATCTTTAACTAGATCCAAGATCTTTTAACTAGATCCCAGAGGATTGTAGTTCTGTTCCTGGACAGACAAGAAGAGCCGTCAGTTCAAATACCTGTGACTTTAATATGTTCTTTCTGCCTGTCTCATCTTACGTTGCAAATCTGGATAGTGCAGCATCTCAGTCTACCAAAATGAAGTGTTGGTGTTTGTATAGGGTAGCAGAGAGCTACCATCTTTGGGAAACCATCTTTCCTTTTCTAGTTAGAAGTTAAATAGTCTGAGGTGCCTCTGGCACTAGATTCTCGCTGTTTTAAAAGGTTCTTGATTGATTGATTGATTGATTGAATTTTAGTGCATAAATGGAGCTGGTAGGAAGGAGAAATTATTCTATTTCAGTTTATTAAAATATTTTGTAGAGTAGGTAGCAGGGGACCCAAGCTGAGAGTGTTTTTGAGGGAGGCTAATCTGGAAAGGGAAACGAGAAGTAAATGTGACTCTAAAGCTTAGAGCATCTAGAATTTGGTAAAGGTACTGGTCTGTCTTTGCCTCTACAGTGTAACTCCAGGTTGGTTTTAAGATACATTTATTTGCTGTCTTAGCACCTTCAAAGAGCATGTATGTAAATATAAAATTATATGGCATAAGTCATCATTTTTTTCACAGGGGACATTCCAAGTGGCTGTAAGCTAATCAGGAATCGTTCTGACTGTAAGGATATAGATTGGACGACGTACACTTGTGTGCTGGGCTTCCAGGTGTTTGGTAAGCACCATTTAACTTGCTTTTAAACTATTCACGCTGCATTTTGTGGTTTCTTTTGCTTCTATTTGTCATTAGGAGTGTGCTGACAATGATTATTGAGGATGATGCTGAGATGACAGACCAAAGAGATTGGCCACAATACTTGTTGGTGATAGAGGGCCCTGCTTGCTCTATAGACAGTGTATAATTGATTTCTATTTAGTCTCGAAGTTTTGGATTCGAGTTTTCTGCTGTCACTTTAGGCTAACAGTGGGGTTTGAGACTGTGGCCAGACAGTTGAGTCTGCTTTTGCTGAAGGTAGCTCTGTTTGCCATAAATGGGGAGCCCCTCTGTGAGGGCTTGAAAAGTATCGTACCCTGTCTGTCAGTGTTGTAAAACCAAGTACTGTGAGCAGGTTGCTGAATGTCTTGCTTCCACCGCTCAGATCAGACAGCTGCCTCTGTTCTTCAGGTACTAAACATCAAAAGCAGGTAAATAGCAAGCTCTTCAGAGGTGAGGGATAGGTCTACAAATCTGTTCTTCAAGCCTACTAGGAGTTCAACTTTGACTGTCACTGTATATGCACAGTAGAAGAAAATGAGGGAGGTCTGAGTGCTTTCTGAGAAGCTGCTGACACCTGTCAAGCATGTTTTCAGACTGTCATCTGCTTAATGAGCAAGTAGTCTTAAAGGGTGGCAGTTATTTGTGGGCTAACACTGACACTTTTGTGCAGCATATTGGTTGGGTGGAGGGTGTGGAGTACTTTATACCCAGACTTGATTTCCTTTCTGTGTAATAAAGATCTGAGGCAGAGCAGGGAAAACAAAGGGGCCAGAGAAGGAAGCCGACTGATAAACTGCATAAATATATTTGAGTAGTTTGGAGCTTGAGGTAGGTAGCAGAAATAAGCAGGAAAGTGTTGTTTATGGAGCTGAATACTGTTGTTCATTGCTAGTTTGATGAAAATATTAGCTTCCGTTAGCCTGAGACTTGTGAACCAGGTTGTGAGACTTGTGAACCATGTTGGCTTTTATGCAGCCTGTTGGGGTGAAGTAGAGAGTGGATGGCTGTTTCCTCGTGATGCTCTGTGCATGTAACCCTAGGTGGACAAGGAGCTGATCCACAGCAGTGGTTTCCTCACTGACTTTGATACTGCAACTGAAATAACGGTGCAACGCAAACGCCTTTTTCTAAAATTGGGAGTATGAGAAAATTGAGGAGATGCTGGAGAAAGCAGAAAGCAAAACTCTGTCTAAGGCAAATGCGATGTCTTTCTCCAGGAACAATGAAAAAACTTTGTAAGGACTAAATATTCCTTCTGGAATAGCCGTGGAGCTGAAACCATTTTATATTTTCTGCAACGTACATAAATCTACCAGAACCATGAAGATAGCAGATGGTGACTCTGTTGGTACTGAACTCTCACCACCAGGTTTGATGGTAGAGCAGGCAGAATATGGGGAGCAGCTCTCTGAATCCCAGCACTTTCCCAGAAGTGTCCTTTACTCCTGACCTGAGGAGATGAGGTGTGGGAATGTAGAAAGAATTTGGTTTCACATCTGGGCCATTTACTTTGTCTCTTTAACAGCTGTTGGGTAGAAGCTGTTCTACTGGTGACAGGGGCCAGGCTGGACATGAGCAGCTTCCATAACCACTGTTTTGAGAACTCTTCTTACTTATTTTTTTAAAAATGGATAAATCTGCTGATTCTGTCTGCTTTCCCTTTTGGATTAATACAATCTTTAGCCACTCTCTAGATTAAGTTTAACTAGTCTCAACTCCTCTCAAAATGTTTAGTGTGCCAGGGGACCTGAGAATGAAGAAGATAAAGCAGATAATGTGGTGATGTTCTGGGACAGAACAGAATATATTTAAACTTCCTAGCCAAGATTCATCATGCTTTAATTTTATATCGTCTGGCAGTCTGACGCTCTTTGCAGAATCTTAAAATTATGGCTTGATCTCAGACAAAGGCAAGTATTTTCCCATTAAATCAGACAGTGCAGCGAAGCCAACCTAGCAGATACTTGCTGCCCAAAAGAGAAGTCTGGCTTTGACCCGAGGGTCAGCTGTCTCAGAGATCCAAACAAGCCGGGGGCTGCTAGCTTTGATGTTCAGGAGAGAGGGTTAAGTTTATGGGATTTGGGCTTTTGAGGGACGTGTTTTACTAATTTAGCTCTGTGGGTAGTGTGCTCGTAAGCTCAGGCATTGCACTGCTGTCAGGAGAAGAAAGGAGGATGGAAATGCGTGGTTCGGATGAGAATAGCATCGCTCCTTCTTGGCAGCTGATATTACTGTACTGGCTCAGCGGTATCATCAGGCTGCACCCTGAGCACTTGAAGCCACTCTCTCATTTGCTGCACGTTTCCCACACTTTGGTCTGAGCAGATTCTTTTGAGAGGCCTACTGCTGGCTAGCAGAGTTTTAATAAAACTGAAGTGCTGCTGTTGTACCTAATAACAAAGTCCTGCTGTTGTTTGAAGGATTGGGGGTTTTTTTGGTTATTTTTAGTTCTTGAGAAGTAAGAACTTGGTCACATTAATGTCTTGTTTTTTCCGTGTTTGCATGATGCATTGAAAGCAAACCCTGCTGTCTTAGGAGAAAGGGTTCTCTTGCCTTTAGAGCTGCTAAAGGAATTAAACAGAAGATGTTTAATAAGAGAGGGAATCACAAATACTTGTCTTTTTAATCTTAAAGAGTAGATGGCACAGTTCTTTGGCACAGTCTGCCTGTGGTGGTGCCTGAAGCTTCAGGAAACTGATTTGAAGTTCATTTATTACTTGCACCTGGCAACAGTATTTTATATATAGATTGCAGGAGAAGACTCATTCATTTTGAGCTTCTTGAAAAATCCTAAACAGTACATATTTTTCAGATGGATTTCATTGATGGGAGAGAACTAAAATGTTTCAGAATACTTTCCTTACCATTTCATGACTTTTATTTAGTAAATTACCTACTGTGTAGCTCATTGGCATCGTAACAAGCTTAACAAGCTGCTGTCATTAGTCTTCAGAGAAAATAAAGTTCTTACTCCACCCTGTGAAAAATGGAGAAAAAAACCCCAACTGTAAGGTTAAATTCTATTTGCCACTTTGCTTAAAAATCAGAATAGATGGTGTGGGAGTTTGAAGAAGATAAGGCGATTCTAAGTCAGTGTTTTGTGCTGTATGTATGTTTAGTAGGCAGCATGTGTGTTTTTATTTTACCAAAGTCAGTGATCATAAGGGAGGAAGCAGGTATTTTCAGAGCTGCTAATGAACATCCTTCCGGGTCAGTTGGACACAGCTTTTTCTTTTTTTTTTTTTTTTTTCAGGGTGAGAGGTGAAATTTGAAGGTGGGAAAATTCCCTCTAGCTCCTGAGCCCCCATGTCCATATAGCTCATAAAACTATCGTACCTTAGGCATAAATAAGTATCTTATAAGCCCTTTTGTTCAGCTTTTGTTGCAGATGTGTTCAAATCAGCTTTGTTATGGGAAACTCAAGGGTCTCTCTTTTTTGTTAGAACTAGAGCCGCCCCTCTCCCCAATTGTTCAGCACTTTTTGCTGAGGCAATGTTGTTGTTCTTTTGTCTAGACGTATCCATGTCATTCTTTTCACTTAAAAGCATATTGAATTGTACTTGAGCACTTGACAGCACTTTCATCTATGAAACTCGTACAGGCTGGGTTTCTTTGCAAAGTTATCATTCAGATGTCTCCCTTGAATCATGCAAATATTGAGATTTAAAATAAAACCAGCAGAATCTCTGCATAATGTACAGTACCAGGGCTTGTTCCAAGGTTCACCATCAGTCTTGCTTTTAAAACATTTCTCTGTGTGTGAAAGTGTTAAATTAGGAGTTGCCAGACTTAACAGCAAACCTAATCTCAAAATAAGCTTTAAACAAGACTGAGGTTTTGAACAGGAAATTTATATTATACCCGAGAGGTTATCCTGGCTGAGACTGAGGGCTTGGGAGGAGCAGAGGGTGGGGGAGCAGCATTAGCCTAGCAAAATATTAATGACATTTAATGCAACGCATATTCGGTTTTCCAGTTGAATGTCTTTATCTACCTTTTGTTAGGTTTGCCTTTTTTTACAGCTGTATAGATTTTATTTCTGTTTACAGATTGTCTTGTAAATTGTTTCTAAAACCACCATCACTAAATACTTGCTTTATTGTCTCCTAGGAGTTTGGCCTGAAGGGTCAGATGGGACAGATATAAATGCCCTTGTCAGGTCCCATAACCGAAAAGTGATAGCAGTTGCTGATGACTTTTGTAAGGTCCATCTCTTTCAGTATCCCTGTTCCAAGCCAAAGGTAGGTCTAGGCTGGTCTATTCTACATGCTTGCTTGCACTGCATGAAGCTTTCCCTGCCAGACACCTGCTTCCAGCTTGGTTGTTTTTGAACTTGGCAGCCAAATAGCTCGTTTATGTCTGAGAACAGTGCTACAGACAAAAGAATGGTTTTCCCTGTTAAGTTTATATATAAAACAGAAAATATAAAAGAAGTCAAATACTACACCGAAGAGGGAAGTGGCAATATTTATCCTTAAGTTCTGGAGCAGAGGCTTGGTGCTTTCTTGTTTTGCTGGCTTTGGTGTCAAGTCCATAAGTTTTTCATAAAGATTTAAATCTTTCCTAAGTTACATCATAGGAAGGGGGGATGTATTGTGGGGGGAAACGCAGTATCGATACGGTTCTTTACTCTTGGGCTAATAAAGAGCTCTCTTGAAGGGCACAGCAATAGCAGTAGTTCTAGATTTCAGTGTCACGTGCTCTTCAGGTCATGTGATTTGTCTTTCTGCTTGTTTTCAATAGGCTCCAAGTCACAAATACAGCGCCCACAGCAGTCACGTGACAAATGTCAGCTTCACCCATAGCGATGGTCACTTGATTTCAACTGGAGGGAAAGACATGAGTATTATTCAATGGAAACTTGTGGAGAAAGTATCTCTCCCACAAAATGACATTGTCGTAGACATCAGTGCAACCAAAGTGCCCACCATCCCTGCCAATGAAAACGCTGTACAGTCTCCTGCACCTCTCCCACAGCCTTTTAATGAAATGAACCAAAACGAAAGTGTAACTGGCAGCTCTCCGGCTTCTTTGGAGAGCAACTTGGAGCAATCGGCGGAGGTCAGCGAAGAGCAGAGCGAGGAGCAAAGCGAGGGGAGCAGCCTGGATCCCGCCGAGCCGGGCTATGAGGAGCCCTCCAACGAGACGAGTGAGGAGCACAGCGAATCCACAGTCACCGAGGAGCAGCAAGATAACTCACCGGTGTCTTAACGCTCCCAGCTCAGGCGGTTGTTATTTTCCCTTGGTGTGCGTGCTTTCATTACAGGGTATGGGTTCAAATAGGGAAAAGTAGCTGAGTTTCATGACCACTCCAGCTTTTGAGTTTCAGTGAGATTTTTAGTCTGAGCTTCAGTTCAATGTGTGGAACCATCCCAAGGGCCTGGCCTGATGGTTTCTGTCAAGATCCGGTCACAGTTAGTAGTGGACATGTCCGTAGATCCATTTCAGTTCTGAAATTGCTGTCAGGAAGTGGCATGAAATTTATACTGGAAAAAAGGTTAGCTCTGAGAACTAGCTGAAGTAGACCACCTTAACCATGTGGAAGTGCTTTCTGAAAGAACTAAGCTGATGGGAAGTGCTGAGCTGTTCCAGCTGGGGAGTACTGTGCTGCTTTTTCCAGGTGCGAAGACAAGAAAAACAGAAAACCAACCAAAAAGCTCTATGTAGGGCTCTTTTCCTTTGTTTTTTCTTAATGAGAAAAATAGAGGAAAAACAATGTAACGATGCCACGTATGGCGATGCCTTCTTGATCTAACACATATGCAATTTTCTAACACTACTAATTCTTAGTGGAGTCTGGATGCGTTCGTGGTTGGTCTGCCCTGGGTGCTGCTAGTTCTAAGGCAAATCCTGCCGGCGATCGGTGTTGGTGGTTCCATCTTCACAGACTATTTAATAACAGACTAACCAAATACCGGCGTGTTTCACTTTTCGTGACCTGAAAGTTTGATTTCAACTGTAGGGCATAATTGTCTCTTCAAAGAATTGCTTGTCTAGGGAGTTTGAAACTTAAGAGGGTCTTTACGGTGACTTTGATGTGAACAGCAGAGGAAGCTTGGCAAGAACGCAGAAGTCAGATGGGCTCCAGAGTTAAACTTTTAGCCTTCAAGCAGAAGTTGTTCCATCCCTAGTAAGAGAAATATACATACAGTTAACTTAAATTATTAAATTGGTGCTTAGGATTAGTATATTAAGTTGCTAATTTTTTCTTTTGAATTTTTAGAGGTAACTCTAAGAATCATTAAACTGCAATCTCTCTACTTCTCCCCTCCCGCCCCCAGCTCCTTTAGCAGTTGTGATATAAGCATACAGTAACTTAGATGATGATGTGATTTTAAATTTTTTTTTGTTTGTTTTCCCTTGACTTGCTGATTTATTGGTTTTGTGGTTATTTTTTTTTGTTGTTGTTTCCACCCCACCCCTCCCCGGGTTGCTCTAAGCCATGCAGCTCTCATGTGGCTATACCTGGCCAGTTACGGGATATCTTGGCATTTGTTATGCATTTGGAAAGTACCTTTTTTTTTTTTCTATGAAGTTTGTCAGATAGCTACATTTTTTTCTTAAGTGCATACGTTTCCTACTTTAAAAAGATATAGATTTACTGACAGATATCCATTTCCTATGTACTTGTTTATATTTTGATTAAATAGAATTCTCCTTTTTTTAACTTGCTGCATCATGCTGGTATTTTAGTTCTTAGTTAGAATATCATGTTTAGAAACTTTGGATGAGTTCATAAGTCTTAATTGTGCAAGCGTTTACGTGATTGTGCCATTCCAAAGTGCATCAAAACTGTCATTCCCTTACTAGTATCTTCTCAGGAGAAATGCTACAGATCAGGTATTTAGTCATCATTTGGAAAGATAAAAACAAATGGACTCCCAAAGGACATTTAGAACATTTATATATAAAATATATGAATATATCTATACACACATATATATATAAAAAAAAATATCCTCTTGTTTACAACAGTTCCGGAAAACCTCAAAGTAGTTCCCTTCAGATGGAGGGAGATACGGATTCCAAGCAACCCATCTGTTTAAACTGTGCTCTGTACGTAAGAGTTCTACTGGAGAGCTCTCCTATGCCTGACTTGCAGATTTGCCAAATAGCAGCAGCAGAAGATAAACTCGTCGCAGTTCTTGGTTACGAGCGAGGAGTATGCTGTAGGTTTAGAGAATGATCTTTAGGAAAGGAGAAAGGATTTTAGAGGTAACACGGGGCGCAGAGCTCTCTCTCTCTGTCATTTTTATGAACTCCACATAAGCAACACATTTCTCTTTGGAACATCTGTCACCTGGGGTTGCCATGTAAAGTGAGAGTTATAGTTGTGATATTCTTGTGTTTGTAGTTCAGAAGACTCTACTAATATGCAAAAAGCCTTACAGCTTTCAATTGCTGGCAACTACTGTTTAACAAATAATTAAATCTGTGATAATGGATGGAAATGGGTGGGATTATGTAACTGTAGATGATTTAGAAAAATAATTGTGAATGAATTATGATTAAGAGTGTTTCATGTGAAGATGTTTGAGCCATTTCTATCTATCATGCATTCCTGTCTCAAGGCAGAAAATTTTGAAGATTAAAAAAAAAATAAAATAATCGAAATAATATCTTGCAGTGTCTTTCTCCATATCTGTTCTGGTTCCTTCCATATGGAGAGTGGCTGCTGGGATTGCAGTTGCAGTGTCTGGGCCTGTGGTTTTGAAAGGAGCTTTTTAAATTGCAATTTTTTTGTAACCTTCCAGTTTGCCTAAAAATAAGTTAATTCAGCGTCACAAATAATGCCGGCACTCCTAAATATTGATCTTGATTACTTTCCAAGGGCATCATGACATTTCCACTTTCCGTTTTTGATTAGTAGCCTGCTAGCATTATCCTCCTGTGGCTAATTGATGGGCAGCAGGGGATTACAAATAGGTATTTGTCCTGATGCCAAGTGCAGTCTGACTTCCAGGATTCTGCCAGAAGCTTTCTTCCGGATGGAAAGCACAAGCTTGTTTTGGATATAACACGTTAAATACCATGATGCTCCCACATTCCTGAAAGTCCCTGTCCAGTCGCAGATGCAGAAGGTCACAAGATGGTTAATGTATTCCGTGTGAAAGATTCGGGTCTTTCAAAAGGCTTTGAATCGTCTCCATTTCTTGCAGCTGGTTTCTGTTCTTCACAAAAGGGGAGGGTGCGGTGGAGAAGAAAGAAACCTGCAAATACCTCGTGTTTATCCTGCTCAAAGAAAAACGAAAAAAACAAAAAACCCATGAATACCACCCGCTAAGGTCGACTGGAAATCTTAAGGACTCTGCCACCGAGTTGTCTGGGGAATGCTGCTGCTCTAGCTTGAGCAACAAGCGGGTGTCCTAAGGTCATGCTGTGCTGCTTCCAGCAACATGTGTACCACTTTGCCCCAGAGGCAGCCGTGTGCTTTCCTAGGCTTGGTGCCCTGTCTTTCCCAATTCAGCTCAAGGCTTTTGCTACCTCTTCTCCTGGGATGCTCTGTAAGGTAGGAGTCTTCTTGAAGAGTAAGCAGGCTGGTCTTCTGTGAACCTCCTTCGTGGTGGAGGCAGGATAGGACTCCAAGTGCCTCTCTTTTTATTTGGAACTGCAGCACCAGCTGTCAGTTTAGGTAGCTGCAGTGATGGTATTTTGTCACACAGAGCTGGAGTTTGGGATGAAAGTGCCACTGAAAGCTGTCCTATTTTACATGATTGAGAGATGTAAATTTAAAATCTGCATTAAAGCATTTGTTTAGGTTGCATAGTAAAATACCTGAATGTTACAAAGTGCAAAGCTTATGGATTCTTGTGGTATGTGTCCGTATTGGGCTCATGTGCCAAGTGACATTGACTGTTTTTTCCATATAAAGAGCACTTTTAAGGATATGACCACATGCCTTGGTTTGGGGCCTTTTTTCACCATAGAAGTTCCTGGATAGCTGAGGAAAAGGTTGGGGATGTGGATGGTTAATAACAAACCAAGCATTTCTTAAGCTTGATCTCACTGAAATTCTCATTATAAATAGCTAGTACTGGGGTTTGTATACGATACATGCCGAGTTCCAGTCTGTTACCTTTGTTTAATCATCCCCAGAATGCACAGGTTCTGGCTTCATCTCTGTAAATAAGACAAAAGTTAATTTTTGATTGTTATATTGATTACAGTCACCACTGAGCAGTATGTTGTAGTTTCAACTTTCAACTCCATAAGACGTGTTGCACCCCCTTATATTTCCTTCAGTTCACTGCAGTATTTGGGTTGAATCTGGAGAAAAGTAAATAGAAATGTCCTTGTGAATTTTAAGCTTGGCTGAGCCAAACAACCAACAAATTCTCCTCTCTGCTACCTTATGCCAATAAAACCATGGTTCCTGGCAGTGAAAGGATTAATACTATGTGAGGTGGATTTTACTTGCACGGTATTTGTGCTGCTTGTTTGCTTTTCTCCTGAACAAGTCCGAGCCCATTGCCTAATCTTTATTTCTGACAGATGTTTTCTGTACTAATACTTTAATCAACCGAGAATGAAAAACTGCTTACAGGAGGATTATACCATTTAGAAGACCGTGCAGTGTACACATTTTAATATATTTAATGTGCATGGTGTGTCTTTGTGTGCATACACATTTGTGAGCATCAAACGGATATGACTGCTCAAGGCCTTTTTTTTTGTTTGTTTGAATTGTGGATGACTTCACACCACGGTGTATTAAGGAGGTTTAGAAGCACAAGGAATGAAGGTGTTCCCAGCAGGACAGCAAGGCAGCAGGACTGGGTTCAGACAAGAAAGCTGGGAGAGGAGACACAGTGGTGGGAAGGTGGTTGTACCAGAGCTGTGTTTCCTAGGTTGTGTCCCCAGTACCCTCCTGTGCAGGTCTGGCTGTCTGCCTCTGTGCCAGTGGCCTGAGCCAAGGCTCCTGATGCATCCCTTGAAGGCTTAAGTCCCCAAAGTGGTATTTCACAAATGCTAGATGCTCAGATAAATGAAAAGCCCATTCAGAGGTTTGTTAACTTCCTTACCTTAAATTTGATCCCATGAAACTGAGCACAGACCAGGGATTCCTCTTCATAAGGAGAGAAAAAGTTGGTATGGAGAGGCTCAGAGCTGAGCCTTAACAGGAGCACAGGGGAAGAGGAGGGATGAAGCCCCCATGTTGAGGAAAGACTCCAGCGGATGGACTCAGGTTGTCATTGAACAAGGAAGGAAAAAAATCACAGCAAAACAAAAACCTCCTGATACTGTAGTTAAAGTGCTGTGTCAAAATGACTGAACTCGCATTAAGGAAAGAACGGGGCATTATCAATGGATCATTGAAAAAATAAAAGTTAATTATGCCCTGTCCCACACTCAAAAGTGCCTTCGCTTAGGTTTTTTGTCTGTGTGCTAAAGTCTGGTAAGGCTTTCACCATTTCTGTTAGATGTACTGGGCGGTTACTGGGTGGTTTGGAAAAAGCAAATTTATGGAGATTTTGGCTGGGCTTTATTTAGAATTTACAATTCTTACAATTCTTTGCAATTCTTACAATTTATTCTAGAATTTACAATTCTAGAAAACACTTCTCCTACCACACCAAAATCTGGGAAGAGTCTACATGTTCAAGGGATGTTTTGTCCTTGTGATTTAAGTGGTGGGTTTTACAGCCCAGTGTGCCCTTCAGAAGAGGACTTCTGGGCATTTCCCAGCTCTCACCAGCCACGTTATTTCCTGCAGGCCTGTGCCTTGCTAGCAGCCTCGGTTGCTTTACCTATGTGTGTGTCACATCATTGTGCCCTCCGATAACCACCACGCTTTTTTGTTTTTGCTGGACTGCTGTAAAAACTACTTCTCTATAAATTCTTAAAGACCATCTGAATTACAGTCAGTTACATTGTCCCAGCTTTATTTTTTGATAAAGTGCCTTTAAGTTGCTATTTCTAGAACATGCTTTTGTATGGTGAGCCAAGTAAGTGCCCCAGATAGCTCTTGAGACACTGTGTTCCCTATTGTGGGGATGTTTCAGCAATTCCATGTTTTCTGTCACACATCATTACTTGACCTTGCTCTGAATCCTCCCCGTCACATAGCCTGCTCTTGGTCCTGTGTACATCGCTGCCCTCCCAGGCTAAATGCAAGAGATGATGTCTGCTTTTCACACTGCTTCAGAATTTATTTCAGCTTCCTTTAAATAGGCTGACTTGTCATTGCAGTCAATGTCTCTGTGTGTGTCCGTCCCTCTTCCCCAAGCCACCCGTCCTCCAGTGCTCAAAGAAGATCGGTCCTTGCAATGACAATAACCTTTCCTTTTAGTCTGTCTCAGTCCATTCACGCTTCCCTATGCACTTGTAAGTGCACAGAGGAAAATCAAAGGGAAGGAAAATCATGAGCTGTCCACATCAAACGAGATACAGCTTCAAAAGCTATCTAGTCTAAGTATAAAAAGCCCTAGTATCTTGTGTAATATAAACGTGTGCCTCAGGTGGTCTATGAACATGGACAGCAGAATTGAGAACTTCAAAAAACTGTTTGTATCCTAGCTAAAAGGAAACAGGAACAAACTTGGAAGCTCACCTCATAGCTAAGGAAAACAAAATGAAAACAACCCACCAAAAAAACCTCAACAGCTAAAGCCTTGGGCTTTAGCAAGGCAGAGAGAAGGTTTGAACTTGATAGCAAAAAGAGCAGGGAGCAAGCAGAGCTACACGGTGCTGCGTGTGCAGAGGAGGTAGCTCTGCCAAACTTGCTCTTACTGTTTCTTCTGGTCGGACAGTGGATATGAGCAGCAGCCCTGTGGTGGGTGGGCACTCTGTTTTCCAGTGTCGCTGCAGATTCTACTGTAGCCAGCATTTCAGTGGAAAACCTTGTTTTCAGCATGGCATTGGTTAGAATTTTTCCTTGAGGAATGGGACAATGCAGAACTAACGCTGGAGACAGCTGTCGGCAGTCTGTCTGTACGCAGGTGCCCAGCGTCCCTAATGCTAACCTGGGATTTGTCACGGATGTTCCACGTGAAACGGCTGCCATATACGCAGGGTGCTTGGAAGGATCCTATTTGCCCCAAGGTTTGGCAAGTGGAAAATTAAATGTCAACTGAGCCTGGCAAGCTGGGCTGCTTGTGTCAAAAGTTGCAGTGCAATTTTTAGATCATTTCACAGATCAGGAGATAATGTGGTCCTGCAGATTTTCTGGTAGCTGGGAGGGAAACAGATGTGAACATTCTAACCTTTCGAAAAAGCATACCTTGGAGGGACTTTTCAGGGCAGATGTCTTTTCCACCCTTTGCCAGGACCAGACAGATCTGCTTATGTTCTATTTTGTATGTGTATGCACACGTTAAGATCTGCTTATACTAGAGTACTTTGAGTTTAGACTCAATAATTCTCAAAAAAACCCAAGCAAACAACTCCACAAATATAATCATGTTCCAGATTATCAGAGGCCTTTATAGACCCGAGCCTCTGAAACATCTTTCCCTGAGCAGGCCTCTTGCTCTGATAGATCGTTTTTAATTTTTTATTTCCAATTATACATAATGTTTAAAAATGGTTTTTTGCTCCCTTAAGAACAGGACGACCTTCCAGGTTATTCCCAGCAATTAAGTCTAAGCCTGTCTCCCTATCCAACAAAGAGGGAAACAACTGCAACTCACACAGGCCTTCTGTCCTCTGAAAAATTTTGGCTAAGGCTTCAGCTGTCAAGACGAAGTTATCCTGTGCCGACATCGCAGCTAGAGACTAAATAGTGCCGGTTGGGTATGTACGTCAGTGCGTATACTTGAGGGGCCGGGCGGGAGGCGGCTGCGTAGGGCTGGCCGGCCTGCAGCAGCTTACAAGGTCACCCTGTTTTGGTGAGGACTGCGCTATGGCGTGGCAATGTCATCGGCCTGTGTGGCGTTCCTGGAGCAGTTTTGCTTCCTCGCATTGCTGTCTCGCAGAGCGTGTTCGGTTTAGTGGCAGCAGCGCAGGCTGTCGCAATCCACAGATTTCTCAGAGAGGAGGGGAAGAGTTTTCTATATGTGGTGTTCTCATTTACTGCCTTGATTTTTTTACTTCCTCACCCTCCCTTCGTTCTCCCCCAGATTTAAATATGTGTGCCTGGAAATGGGCAAAGGAACACATTGTCATACAGCCTGCCACAGGTTTGGCTGGAGACGTTATTCCTGTGTGCCCCCCATCTCTTTGGAGCCTGACCCAGTGCCACAGATAGTGTGAAAGACATTCTGGTTTAGCTCTGCTGTAAGGAGAGAACTCAGGAAACCACGGGCTGGATCCCATTTTTGGGTCCTGAATTTCTGCCAACTGCAATACCTCCCCACGGCATGTGCTATCGCCCCAGAATCACCCCGTGGGAATAAATCATAACTCTGCAGCAAAGAGCAGAAAGGATCTGTGTGTGCAGGGGGAGGGCTGCAGATGGGGAGAGCTGCCATAAATGGCTTACTTGACAGGCCAGCTTTTTGCTGAATTGAAAACATTTCTAGAGACTTGTCTTGTTGAAGATCATGGGAATCAGCTCCTGAGCTTCAGGCTAGATACATCTGCACAAAGTTATGTGTGCAGAGACCTTGGCCTGGGGGTACTGTGCTCTGTGCACATGTTACGCTGCACATCTGTTACGCCATGTCCCTATAATGTATTTAATGAAATGTACATGGAATGGGGGGAATGAATGTCATGTGTGCAAAGTAATGGGCGCGTTTTTAATCAGCCCAACGTGGGATTCTCTTAGAATCCTTAACCGGACTTGTCTGTTTTCCCATGTTCCTTCAAATGTTCAAAGGCCCTCCATGAGGTTTTAGTCCTGGTAGAAATCAAGGAGTTCCAGTTGAGAGTAATTTTCAGAGCGGAGCTGCTTGTAAACAGCCAAGAAATGCACCGTTGTTTTCTCCTGTGATCCAAAATCGATTAGTTACTGCTGATGTCTTGACAAAACATTATACAGTGAGGCTGCGTGGGTGCTGACTGCAGTAGTGAGAAAAAGCCAGTTCTAGATAGCAATGGCAAATACAAGCCAAATGCAGCAAAGCCATACTGGTTTAGTACAGGTATGTAGATATGATAATTAGACTTGCTTGTCTTTAGTAATTGCTTTGCCTGAGCAGGGCTGCTACTTGTTTTTCCCCAACTCTTATGCACCAGCCAGTGACCATTAATGATGATAAAAGCAGTAACTCCTGCCTTGTCACGCTGTGTAGGATCTTGAAGCATTCTGCTGATGTTCATTTCGAAAAAGATCCTCCCCTTCTTATCATGAATATAGAAATTTCACACCAGGCAATTTTTAAGCTAATGTTAACAAATATCATAGAATCACAGAATGGTCTGGGTTGGAAGGGACCCAAAGGATCATAGAGTTCCAACCCCCAATTTCCAAGAAAATTTTCTGGTACAAATTCAAGCTTTAAGGCGGAAAGGTGACTCTGAGTTGATGATGGGAAGCACTATGCGGTTTCATATGATTGACGTAAGAAAGGAAGAGGATTGCACCACTGAAAGGTGGTCTCCAAACACTAACGGGCTAGTTCAGCAGCGAATGTGTTCTAGGAAATAATTGTATGTTTCTTGAGTAACTTGAAAACTGAAAGGAGGGAGAAAGCTGCAAGAACGGGTTTGAATGGGTGGGTCCTCCTACTTTTAGTAACAGAGTGTGTTCACCACTACAGCACATTGCAGGCTAGACGGTGGTTTTGGGATTCTCACTCTCTAAAAGGCAAGAATTTGACCTTTTAAAAGGGTCTTTTATATGTTAGTAGAGAAAGGGCAAAGGGAAGTAGGTTGTGCAATGCTTTGTCAAAACTTGTTACAAAGCAGACTTTCCTAAATCCTGTGAGGATTTTCCTCACAGATTATTTTTAACTGTTTGTTTTTTTTTTTTTCCCAGGCCAGTAGAATTAGGTATACGCTGGCTAGTGTTCCTGGAGTTTGTTTGTAACTCTTGTTTTCCAAACCTGTCTTTACCCAGGGGCGTTATTCCTATATGAAAGTGCTCATGGAGTCAGTGTGCTGATACAAGCTCCCTGTTCCTCAGGAATATTGTCCTCCCTTTCCACTGCACCCTCCAGGAGACTTGGACTTCATTATTTTGCTTTTCTAGTCAAGCTGAGATCTCCCTCCCTCAGATATTCTGTGGCTCCGCATTAGCGCTCTCCTTAAGATAAACAAATCAGCGATGGCTGATTTGGCCATCGCCCCTAAAGAAAACAGATTACCTTTGAGGAATTGCATGTTCAGCCTTAAGCTTTTGAACTTTTTCCTCCAATTTTCCTCTGAATATCCCACCTGTTGTACAGGCTGTGTAGGCTACTGCTACCTATGAGATCCTGGGTCATTCTGTTTAATAGCAATGGCTAGCCCTGTTCTTCCAGCTGTACTATAGTACCTCTTGTTCATCTCTTACCACCACTTCAGCACAAATCAGAGCAGCTCTGTTGCTGCCTTTCTTACCAACAAGTGAAAAATCTGCCTGGGTGAAAAGATTCTCTCAACTTAGACCAGTAAAACTCTATACCAAATGAAAACAGGAAGAGATCATTTTCTTTCTCATGTGGGATCTAGTGTATAGTTGGGAAAACTCTACAGCTTTGCTGAGATTTCTACAAAGTCATTTTTGGTATTTTTTGGTAGGTATATTCCCTTTTTTTGATTAAGTATTCTGATTAATTTAAATTACCTTTGTTATAACTGTGATTATCTAAGTTGGCTCTGCATAGGCTTGTGCTGAGACTGAAACTAAACAGTGCTGCAGCGTCGCTTTTTTACTTTGGAAATGTTTTCCAAAAATATATCCCATTCTCTAGATACATTTTTCATGCTGTTTATTTTTACTTTCTCAGTCACTTGCAGAACATCTGGTGTTTCTCTTTGCTACAGGTAGAAACTAATTGTTTATTCTCCACACCAAAACTCTGCCCCCATAGCAAATGATACCAGTCATCCAGATCTCTCATTTGGGGAACAGCCCAAAAGATGATTCTTTTTCTCACCAGAGTAGACTGTTAGCATGTAGAAATAGGCTTTTACCTCTCAAGAACATTTAGAGGTGAGGTTTTCTTGCTATTTTTGATTTGTGGGGTGGTGGTGGTGTGGCGTTTTTTTAATTAGCAAGTTTTATTTTGATGCAGCTGATCTTATAAGGATCCTTCTTTGCTAGGAAGGATTTCTACAGGTATCTTGCTAGCACTGACAATGTCTTGTTACTATATTTCTGGCTTGTGAGGAAACACTTTTCTCCAGCTCAGCCTCCACATTGCAAACAGATTCTCCAAGAAACTGTTAAGGACTAGTGAAATTACACAGAGTCACAGAATGATAGGGGTTGGAAGGGACATCTGGAGATCACCCAGTCCAACCCCCTTGCCAGAGCAGGATCACCTAGAGCAGGTTGCACAGGACAGCATCCAGCCAGGTTTTGAATGTCTCCAGAGAAGGAGACTCCACAACCTCTCTGGGCAGCCTGTTCCAGTGCTTTGCCACGCTCAACATAAAGAAGTTCCTCCTCATGTTTAGGTAGAACTTCCTATATTCAAGTTTGTGCCCATTGCCTCTTGTCCTGTCACTGGGCACCACTGAAAAAAGACTGACCCCATCTTCCAGACACCCACCCCACAAGTATTTATAAGCATATTTCACAGAACAACTTCAGTGATGTCTTAAACCAAAGGTATTGTCTCTTTGCAGACAATGAAAACCCAGTAACAGCAGTGTCCTCTCACTGAGCTTCTTGCTGCCAAAGTTTGCTTCTATGTGTGTGGTGTGGGAGCAGCTACACCCAGGTGCTGTCAGGGAGGCTGAGCTCTGCCTTGTAACAGATTCAGCCGCTTGATCTGCTCATCCACAGTATGGAAACAAATGTTTGCCCCAGTTTGAAATTATCTTTACATATTATCGTTCTAATCCACAAGTTGCTTGATTTCTGCTTTTATCTGAAGGAGAAAGTAGCCGTTCTAAATCAAGTGAGATGTCCTTATGTCCATGTGTCTCCACAAAGCTGTGATGGTTGGCACCAGCTGGGGATGTGGCCAGAGCATGGCAGTGCACTGGCTGTGCACAGGAGCCCTAGGCAGGAGAACAGTGTTGGAGCAAGGCTGCATGGCACAGGAAAGGATACCTACAGGCTCTGCTTTGCTCATTGATGCCTCATTTCCTATCAAATCCAAAATCCAGACCTTCCAAAGGCATGCTTGCCATGATAGGCTGTAGGTAGCTTTTGGTATTAGTTTTGTTTTCTTCTTGGTATGCTATATCAGACAAGGACCCTGGAGGGAGATGGAGAGGGTTGTAGTGAGTTGTGTGCCAAATTCTCCTGATGGGGAGAAAAGCCATTTTCAGTGGGCAACTCTCACCCTGCCTCTGCAAAGCTGGGAAGACAGACTCAGTAGTGAATTATTTGGTTTATTTTTCAGAAGGGACTGTGATTATATGAGGTAGTGATGACCAAGTACTAATAAGCTTTTTGTCAGAAAGAATTGTAGAATCATAGAATATATCCTGAGTTGGAAGGGACCCATAAGGATCATTGAGTCCAACCCCTGGCAGCCAAGTCAGAGCATGTGACTGAGCACATTGTCCAGACACTTCTTGAACTCAGTCAAGCCTGGTGCTGTGACCACATTCTCTGGGGAGCCTGTTCGAGTGCCCAACCACGCTCTCAGTAAAGAACCTCTTCCTAATACCCAGCCTAAACCTCCCCTGTCTCAGCTTCATACTGTTCCCTCGAGTTCTACCACTGGTCACCAAAGAGAGGAGATCAGTGTCTGCCCCTTCGCTCCCCCTTGTCAGGAAGCCATAGACCACAATGAGGTCTCCTCTCAGCCTCTTCTTCTCCAGGCTGAACAAACCAAGAGACGTCAGCCTCTCTTCGTAAGTCTTCCCCTCCAGACCTTTCACCATCCTTGTTGGCCTCCTCTGGACACTCTCCAGTAGTTTTGTGTCCCTCTCATACTGTGTGCCCAAAACTGCACACGCAGTAGTGGAGGTGAGGCCGCACCAGCGCAGTGTAGAGTGGGACAATCGCCTCACTGGACAGCACTGAAAATGTTGGGTTTGATGGAGACATCTGCCTGCATACACACGTGAAGTCCTGAAACTGCTGTGCACAAGGTAAAGAGTCCAACGCAAAGCAGGGTCAGGGACTGTCCCACTCCTGCTCTGAGACCCATCAGCTCCAGTTGCCACCCAGGCTGGAGGAGCTTTTCCTTCCCCTGCTCTCGGAGGTGGCCCTCCTACAGTGGTGGGTTTTGCAGTGTTAGCTCCACGGGCTTACCCTGAGCTCCACAATATTGAAATGAATGTTGAAACATTTAAGCACTGGGGATATGACTCAGAGGTCTGTGCCAGATACGTGAAAAGAAAATAAGAACACAAAGTAAACCCTCCAGAAGGAGGGGAAGGCCCGTGTGCATGTTTAATTGAACAAGGATCAGGCATTTTAAAGTCCTTCTGAGAAAAACAAGCCTAAACCTTAAGCTAAAGTGCTCTATGGCCATTTTGAAAGCCATTCCCACCCCTCCAGCTGATATAACAACTGCAACCAGTTTCCACCCCCATCCCTCTTTTATCTGTTTCCCTTCTGTACAGTCTGAAGAAAGTTATTTCCTCTCCCTCGCCCTCCCTAAACTGGGAGACTCCCTGACCTCCCCTCAGTCCAGGGGAGACAGAATGAGAACGGCAGCTGAGTGACTTGCTGCATTTCAGACGTGCACAGCTCTGGGGATACCCAGGACGCGGGGTGCCTGAAGGTGACAGTACTGTACACGCCTGTGACTGCCTCAAAACCCCGATCCCAAACACATACATGCTGTGGGAGAGAAGCATGAGGCTTTTAAGAACACATCTTTGAAAACAGGAGAGCTTAAGAAGAATTGGGTCACATCTGACTGCTACCATCTGGCCCACTTCACTCCAAGATTACCCAGGAATGTATTTCACATGTGCCTTTGGAACAAGATTGTGAGCTGCCAAAAAGAAAATATTTTACAGCTGAGCGTTGCGTTTCGCTCTGAGCAGTTCAAATGCAATAACCCGAGGAGGAGGATTCCACCGGAGGGTATCACGCAGGCTCAGCCCTTTGTTTTGTCTGCACAGTTTTTGTAAGGCCGGACTCCTCGGTGATTGCTGGATTGCATTTAAAGGTTGTTGGTTAGGACAGTGGCTTCCCAACAGAGAGTGCTCTTTTAAACCAGAGTCCTGTGTAGGTGGCTGAACTTCTGTTAGACTGGAGTCTAACCAGTGGAGAGGGCTGTGGCTTGGAAGAGATGGAGGCTGGGCACAGATGGAGGCTGGAGACGTCGAAATGCTGCTCCCAACTTGGTGACAAATCTTTCACAAATGGGCTTCACCTTTTTTACTCAGCTTTGTTGTGTATAGAATCACAGAATTATAGACTGGTTTGGGTTGGAAGGGACCTCAAAGACCACCTAGTTCCAACCCCCTTGCCACAGGCAGGGACACCCTCCACTAGCCCAGGTTGCCCAAAGCCCCATCCAACCCTGCCAGGGAGGGGGCAGCTACAGCTTCTCTGGGCAACCTGTGCCAGGGCCTCACCACCCTCAGAGGGATTAATTTCTTCCTAATGTCTAATCTATATGTACCTGCCTTCATGTTAAGGCCATTATTCCTTGTCCTGTCATTACAGGTGCTTGTAAACAGCCCCTCTTCAGCTTTCCTGTAGTTCCCCTCCAGGTACCAGAAGGCCGCTATAAGGTCTCCCCAGAGCCTTCTGTTCTCCAGGCTGAACAAGCCCGACTCTCTCAGCCTGTCTTCACAGGAGAGGTCCTCCAGCCCTCTGATCATCTTTGTGTCCCTCCTCTGGACTCGCTCCAACATCTCTTTTTCTGATCCTGCAAACAGGATCAGGATGAGGGCATCTCACTTCTATAAAGCTGAGGTGCACTGCTCTACCAGAATATATATTTATATAGAGATAAATATAACGTAATAATATACTTTAAAGCTATAAAAATAGGTATTGTGGGATGATGGTATTTACTTGCAAAGATGCACAAATTTCCCTATGGCAAACTGGCATGTGGGCCAGGGATTTCCATGATGGAGCATGTTGGACCTAGTTTACTTAGGCTGCAGTAGATTCATTCCACGCTGCATAAGAAACCCTTCACAGTAAAATGGGAGATGTGAGGGACAGTAGCGCTTCCCTTTGCCTCCGTCTGGCCACCCTGTGAGAGAACAGGGAGCTTTTTGTGAATTGCTCAAACCAGGATGGAGTTAATCCTCTCTCTGCTACAAGCAAGAACGTTTGCAGGATCAGAGAGCTGAGCCAGCTGTGGAGCTTCATTTCTTGCAGAATGGTAGAGATGGTGGGATGCTGATGTTAATGAAAGATGTAGGCTCTCTGGGGGATGCTGGGATAATGTGGAAAAGTAGGTAGGAGTGCATCCTTCTTTTTTTAAAAAAAATTAATAATTGAAATCAGGCACAGTTCAAGTTTAGTTTTGTCTCATTATTATTTTAGATATTGAGTGAGGGGAGTTCTGCTTAAGACATAAAAAATGGGGCACTTTCATTTACCTGTAGGATATGAGCTCTGCCACAGAGTGCAATATGAAACTGTATCCAACGCCTCTGCTAGCTGGAGCCACCCATCCTGAGCTTTGCAGGGATGGGAAGGTGTGTAGTGGGACCAGCAAATTCTTCTACCACTGTATCAACAGCTACGAACAGGCACAGTCTCAGTGGAGTTGGCATCTCTAATCTTTTAGGGTAAGACTTTTGGGCCAGAGCAGTTGACTTTTGGTGGCAACACGAGGAAAGTGATTCAGATTGCTTTTGTTCATACACTAGTTGCACAGCAGAAAAAGGGTTCAAATTGCTACACCTTTGTGATTAATCCCTCCCAAACTCAGCTGGTTTTAGCCCAAAAAAGAAAAGACAGGGCAGCTCACAAATCATGCTGATTTGTTCCACTGCAAAGGTGTATTTGCCATAGTTCAAAACATTTGCTAAGCAGCTATGAAATCTTGTTTTTCTTCTAAAACATAAGAGTTTGATAACTTTTATGGTACAGTCCATACTTGTAAATTATAACTGGCTCCAAATGCTTGCAGGGAAAGTGGCGTTTCATGGCTTTGCTGCAGTCTGAAAGTACTGAACAGGATGAGACAAGAATCAGAATACTAATTCAGAATAATTCATTGAATTATTTCTTTATCCACTCGGCCAGTTTTTACTAGCCTAAAGATAGGCTGTGTTTTTCTTAATAAACATCAATTAAATCTCAGCTTTCTCTCAAGCACACCCAAGGAAGAAGACAGTGCTGAGCAGCAAAGAGACTTTAGCTCAAACTGTGTTTTCCTGGGAATATCTGTGCTCCACCCTGACAGTCTGTGCGAGCCAGTTGTTCATAGCCACGTGTCATGCTCACCAAGAGTAGAGGCTGAGGTTTCTGTTGCCTGGGTATCGTTTTCTGGGAAATCTTGTTTTACAAAACACCTGTTGTTGGGTGTGTGGTAGGTTTAAGAAATTAAAAAAAAAAAATCGTTGCTTCTCAGTTTTTCCTTTGTTGGTCTCAGAGAAGCAACTCTACAGCATGGGAACATCATCCATGCCAGGGAAAAGCTTTTCCCAGCCTAATACTAGGAAATGCTTAATCTTTGTTTGAGCTATCAGGGAACTTCTTCCTGCCACACCCTCTCTCAGCCTAAAAATCTCCTTTGGAACATCAGTGAAAGCATTTAAGGAGGGAAAACTTTTGCATCTCTCATCTCTGTTCATGTCTAAGGCCATTTTCAGAGCCAACAAGCAGAGTTTTCACCTCATATCTCTTCAGGGAGCCATAGGGCATATAAAGATTTCATCTGATGTTTGCCAGGATCAGTAGGTGCCTTTCATCTGAGATACAGGAGATGTTCCCAGTCCTATGTGACGTGTTCACCTCAGCAGGGAATTTAGATTCTCTCTTTCTGGGGAAAAAATTAAATCTTATAAAGCACAGTTTGCAATAAATTCCCCCTCCATTCTTAAGCATTTCTTAGAGCAGTGTAAGTATGTTTTTGTCACGTTTCCTTCTTCATCATGTTATGTGCAAAAATCTAGAGCATGTATATCAGTCTAAACGCACTCTCACCTAGAAGCACAGGGCTTCATTAACAGCAGAGCCTTATCAGCTTTACAAAGAACATAATTAGTTCAGGCTTTTTCATAATTTTGCCCTCTGTGATTTCATATGCTTTCCTTGCACCCTCCGAGATTGGGTGGTGGTATACTGCCGGTCCAACTGAAGAACGAGTTTTTTTGGTCAATAACTCCATAGTGAGAGGAGAGAGGAGCACACCTTTTGAATTCAAACCTGCTTAGCACTAGGTGGCACTCTGCTATAATCTAAATTAGTTTGCCTCTGCTTTGAAGTTTGGTAAACATTCTAGAAGTGGGAACAACAGGAAGAGATTAGATTTGTCAGTAAATTACCAGGATAGGCACCCATCTTGTGACATGAGGGGAATTTTAACTAGATCATAAAGCTGTCTGAGCCTCCCTAATGTCCGCTGGATGAGAGAGCAGGGAGGAAATTAGATCCATGTACTTATTCTAATAGAGCCGTTCATTGCACTGACTGCTGAGAAATCGGGACAGTGTTTTGTGGGGTATATAACTTGATGCCCACTGGGAAGTGTTATACTCTGATATAATTAAAGGCCACGTCAGAAGAGGATGGGATGGGGATTGTGGGACTCCTACTGAAAGAGTGACTGTTCTGCCCCATTTGGTTTCACTGTGTTTTGCATCATGGAGAAAGGGGAGACTGCACTATTTATGATTTTCACATTGTTGCATTGCCTTTTTAAATTATTATTTTAATGAACTGAATGTCTGAATGTCTGTGTGAAGATTTTATAGAGAGGTGGATTTCTGGGACAAATACTGCCTGGGTGGATGTGAGACCAGCTCTCAGGAAGGAAAGGGTCCTAATAGTAGGTAATGTTATGGACGTGCTAGCAGTGTGAATCCTTAGAGGAGGAAATTAAATTGATGGATGTAGGTCTTGAGTGCTGAAACTGTTTCTAGTGATAAATAATAATCTGGAAACTCTGGAGTGAGGCATTGTGATCCATCCAAGCTCTAATGTCAGGAAGATATGTTGTCTGGCAATGCTGCTCAAGTTCTCCTCTAATGACAACAATAGGGTGACAAATGGAATAGGAGTGTCTCAGGTGCCACACACCTGAGAAGGAGCTCTGAAGTGCTGTTTTGTGGGGCTAACTATGGGCAATAAGACAATTTCCTGTAATATGATTTAGTTAAATTCCTCTGCAACCAAGTATTTCAGGGATAGAACATTGTGTGTCCTAATTTCAATTGAGAGAAGTTGCATCTACATTACAAGGTAGTGCCAGCACAGCAGGAGCAAACCTATTGATCTAAGCGCTTGGAGCCAAACTCCTAGAATCTATGCTTTATAGATTTTAAGCACATATACTTTGTGCTAGCTCTAGCCTAGCCCTACTATGAACCCCCTACCAGCTGGGGGATGTTAGGTACCCATCTGAGGCCTATCTTCAGGTTTCACAGTGAAAGGAACTTGTTTTGCAACATGTGAAACTCCTTGGGGTTGTGAACTGAACTTCATGATGATAATGAGGAACTTTGCTTTAGAAGTCCTCTCCTGATCCTGGTTAAAGACCCCCCTGTGCCCTAGGATAGCCAACATCCGGCAGTGGACCCCTCCTACCTCCCTTGGAGGTGATCAAAGCCATAGAAGGTGTTACCATTCATGGTAGCTCCTACTCCAACCCTTCTCACACAGCTGAGTCGTATGTCCTAGACCATTGGCTATTATCAGTGATCAGTCCTGAGCAGAGTAGCACAAATGCAATGTGCTCCCCACATACCTTCAAACCTTTTCTGTTCATGGGTGGAACAGAATTTGTGTATGTGCTGCTCATTGGGAAGAAATAGATAGTGGTGGAAAAACTCAGCTCCCGAACGCCATTAAGAAAAACATGTGACTTGGAAAATGACTGTCAACCATTTATCTTACATCAATGTTATTTCTGGACAGCTGCAGAGGAAGGGTGACCTATTGCTCAGGACAGAAACATAGCCCTGGGATTACTGCTTTTCTGTTTGAAGTCCAATGATATGACTTCCTATGTGACCATGAGCTCTGAAGGCTGGGTACAGTCAAAGGCTCATCGTTTCGCCTAGCTCTCTGGGTTTAGGACCTGAGATGATACGTGATCAGAGTTAGGATGTGAGAGAGCAAACAAAGCGTCTCTGCTGCTGACTGGAGAAGAGAGGGTTCTTGGTTAAGCTGAGGAATGTGGGCAAATTTCTTGTGTTTGGCAGATCTTAAGATCATGTCTGAGGCTGCTTGGGTACCTGTCCCCTAGGAGCCAGAGACCAAGGCCCTGCCAGCACAGAGGCAACTGAAAATATTTTCTGAGAAAGCTGAGCAGCATTCACTGTTCATCCTTGAAACCAGGGCTGGCAGAGGAAACGGGCACCAGGTTTGATAGCTAGGTATCTTACCCAAATATCTTGGAGAGGACCCTGGGCTCAGTTTCCTCGTTGGCACTCGGGGGTGCTTGTTCAGATGTACTGCTCTTCAGGAGAGGGCTCTAGAGCACCTACAGCACCTGGCTGGAGGAGCTGCAGGGCTCCCACTTTCTGCTGAAGCAATGCTGGTGGGTGAGGATGGAGGGACAGGGGAGAGAGCCTGGTCCAGCTTAGGGTATTTTCTTGGTGGGGAGGACTGGGCTTCAGGCACCTCAAAACACCAGAGTTTGCCAAAATAGAGCAAATGTGTTCGTATAAGGTGAGGGTTGCCTGTGTTGCTGATGAACATTGACTTTTTAATGCTAGTCTATGACCTTTGTGGTTTTGGTCCTTCCTGTCCCTAACATTAAAAGGCTCCCTCCTGAAATCCCCTCTCTTATCCTCTGTGTGGACCAGTTCTTATTGCCCCAAGTGACTGGTGCCATTTTCCTGGACATATAATTTGTTTAGCAGTTTTCTTCCAATTGTCACTTTACTGGGTTTTCTGAATTTTAGGCCAGGGCTTGTTTTGTGCTGTAAGACAACTCTGATGTTTTGGACTGCCTCTGTCATTTGCTCCCTTTAAATACTTGCAAACAATTAACTTCAATTTCAATTCCATAGCGGATTTGCAGTTGTTCTTTTTTTAATGGTGAGAAGAGGCCTATTTTATATATTTCTTCTTTTCTACAGGAGGAGGAAGATCAAAACTTCTGTGTTTCTGTCTGGATGCTTGCATGCAAAGAAAGATAAAGCCAAGTGAGAGTAAATGGCTATCTGTACATACTTAAGTAAAGACTATTTTTTTTCTTTAATCTTTCAGTGAGCTGTGGCTATCCTCCCTGCAAAGAGCACATTATAAAAAATTTCCATATAAATTCAGATCCTTCTGAGGTGGTTCATGGCGAAATGTGCCCGACTTAACTGTTCTTTGTGGTGGAATACAACTGCAATTGGTGGTTTCAAATCAGTCCAATATGTGGTGGAGTACTGGTAAAACACACCAAGGCAGCCTGTCTTCCAGCGAGTATTTCTGCTGGCAGAGACCCTAGGTCTCCTTGGCCAAGCATTCAGAGCTGGGATATAATCTAGATTCCCAGCAAATTCTCAGTTAAATGCAAGATGTTTTTTGAGCACGGAGCCAGAGATCAAACTGAAATAAGGCTCGCTCTCAGAAATATCTTGAAAACTGTTTGAATAACCTAGTGTATACAAACATTTTAGGTCAACTATCATATTCTCTCAAGACTTGTAGGCGTTTCTGTATGGATGCCAGCAGCACTGCATCTCTAAAGAATGGAACCAATGCTGATTTCGTACTTCCACTACTGTGTCAGTGAATCCACCCACAGCTTGATAATGTTAGTGCAATGTGATGGAAAGTTTTAATTATCATTTGGCTCTTGTGTTGTTTTAGTGATTTTTTTTAATTTTTTTTTTTTTTTTGGCGTCAGTATTCAGAGAAAAAGGAGAGGGCAGTGTCCAGGGATATGAATCAGAAAGTAAATCATCCGAGTGCTTGAAGACAAACTCACCTGGTCTCAGTTTGCAAAGTGGTGCAACTGACTGGCTGGCAGACAGGCTTTATTTTTTTCACCTTCAAAAGCCTGGCCTTGAATTAGAGGATAAACAACCCTCAGCAATTTCTTCCGCTGCATTCCTGAAGGTCTATAGCATCACATCTGTGAACAGCACACACCCACTCACATGCCTTCCTAGAGCCACAAACACGTTTGGATACTGTGTTGACGGGAGCAGATATGACTGAGGATGTATTATACTGAGAGAAGAGCCTAGATCAATAGGCTGTACCTCTAACCAGCTACCAGCTTGGTTAAATTTGTGGTGCAGACAGAGCTTAAGCTGGTGTCTCACTTCATCACAGTAACCACTCTGGAGTCTGCTGACCGGCTATATTTAAGTATTTTGGCAGAATCCTGTTTGAAATGGGAAGGAATGCTTTTAATAGTCTGTGCGTTTCTCTTGGAGGCCTGCATTAAGGATATAGTTGCATCCCACGCATACATAAGTCTGATTGGAAAGCACGCTATGGCATGGATGTGCATTGTGGCTGTGGGATGTCAGCAAGACAGGTTTAAAGTACCCTGGGCTGAACGACAGGAGAAAAATTCAGACGTTTAAGGTTAGAGGCCAGATCCCAGTCTTTCATATAGGAAAGCCGCAGCAACCCTGTTAGGTTGCTGTAACAAGTAACTCTGTTAGTGTGCTGTATCACACTTGGAAATACTCTGCATACTTAATTATTTGAACCAAAGCACATCCATGCTTTTATGTCACTTTGAGATTTTGTATGTGGAGCTGTGAACCTCCTAAGAAGCCACTACACTTGCCAGCTGCTGCTGCTTTTCACACAGGAGAATTTAACTCATCCAGAATTCATACAGTAGTTGAGAAGAGGAGAAATCTGCTGCTCCTCTGCAGGCTGTGGTATCTGAAAAGGGATGAGGTTTCCATATGCCTCCAGTCAGGTTTGGGGGGAGGGGATGTTGAAAAGATACCTGGTCGGCTTCTGAGTTTTATGCCATTGCAGGGAGCTCTGTGGTTTGCATGTGAAATGTACAGGTCTCGCTTTGCATAAGGTGTTTGCAAATACTGTAACGGGGCTGCATCAGCACATGGGTTGGATGAAAAGGTTGTCAACCACAAGAATTCAGAGCTTAAGCATTAGTCCTTCCTCCCCCCACCTCCCCTCCCCAACTAAATTACAATAAAGAGAATTTATTTCCATATTATATATTAGGGCGATTTTTTAAATATTTTTTTTTTATGGCTCTCAAAATGAAAAGCTCTTGGACTGCACTACAAAAGCTTTCCTTTACAGCTACCAGGACTAGAAACCTCATTTTAAAATACAAGTGAAAATATAATGAAGAGGGAAAGGGGAGGATCTTTCCAATAACTTGATTCTTGAAAGAAGCTTGAGAGAAAACACCAAAGAACGCTAATATCTAGAGCCTACTGATAGGACCCCAAGAAGAGACAACAGTGAAATAAAGGATCTCCTTACCTTTTTTTTTCCTTTTTTTTTGGGGGGGGTGGGGTGTGTGTATTATTGTATAGAAGCTAAAGCAGGAACAAGAATTTATTCCTGAGCAGCAGTACCAGTTTCCTAGAAAACAGTAATAAACAAAATCACCTAGAAAATGGAACATATAAACTCTCATCTTGTCCATCAGAATTTTGCTGAGCAGAAGAACGTGTATTCTACCTGGCATGTAAGTGGCTGCATCACTTCATGATACCCTCTTTCTCTTCGAAGGATCAGAGAATGTTCTACCAGAGTGTGTCTACCTGAGTGAGGTGGTGTGGAACCAAGCTTACTCCTCAAATGGGAACTTTGAGAGCAACTTCATGTTTTCTGGTGCTTAACTACTTTTCTAACACTTCCATGCAGAATGATGGAATCAGTTGTTGGTCTGTGCTGTGGATGTGGCTCCTCCTTTTATGCAGAATGTCTCTATTAGTTGCAGTGAGGAACTTGAATTGTGGTCAGCTTGACAAACCCAAGTATTTTCAAAGACTGCTGACAAGTCTTTGAGTAATCTATATTGGTTATAGGCTGTCTGCATGTTGGCAGAACAGTTTCTAAGTATAAAAAGGTGTGTGAACCTGTAGATAGGTGATCTCATCCTTAGAAGCCTGAGTAGTGAATTCAGCAGCACACCCGCGCCTTTGACAGCATCTTTACGAGGACACATGGTAAAAAATGTTTCCTGAGGCTGTTTGTACACCTACTGAGACCAAAGAATGGACCTCTTATAACAGCAATTGTGGGACTCACTGTGACAATGACAAATATTGAGAGGTATGAGAGAGGTATAGTTGTGGGCAAGATGCTGCAGGTGAAAAAACAGTCAAAAAAGGGTGAATTGGGAATATAAAATGGCTATGAATAGATAACACGAGGCAGAATAAATCTTCTCAGGTCTCACTTGATTCCTTTTCAGATTGCTTTGGATGAGCTGCTGATTCTTCTAAGGTTATGGTGACATTAACAAAAAGTGCTGTGCAGCAGGAGATGGTCTGTAAGGTAAAACAGTTAGTGTTGGGGAGTCTGATGTCTGCAGCATATGCCTTGGGGGAATTTAGTTTTGAATAACTCTAGTCTGATCCTGGGGACTTGCAGCCCATTAACACAGTATGTGCACTCCTGGAGCGCATCATCCCGTTGAATTTAGTGCATAAGGAATTAATTGTGTGCTCTGAGATATGCTTGGGATACAAACCAAAATGTAGTGAGGGGGATTAGCTTTGGAACTCTGCTCCTGACCCAAATGAACACAGAAACACTCTGACCAGGATCTTCGGGATCTTGGCTGCATGGTCTTAAGTATCAACTCAACACGTGGGATGTCAGAAGGGAAGATCAAAACCAACACACCTGATGTTTGCTATTTACTCATTATTTGTCTCAAATCCAGTAAACTGGAGAGAGAGGGCTCACCTGCTGGCAGCATGTTTATCCCTGTCTTTTAAAACTGCATACTTACAGGCTGAATCTTAAAATCTACTCTTTATATGAGTAAAAAAAGGCACATGTTCACTTCATTACAGTGCAGTGCCTTGCATTAATAAGTCCTAAAGCTTCCTTCCCTGTTGTCTGACATTCCATTTTTAGCTTACAGTTTTATATTCCTATGGGAACTTTGATTTCCATGCAGTCTTGAAGCTGGGAATCCCATTACTTTTGTTCATATGACCTCTGGAATGTGAGTAATTGTTTCATAGTAGTATATCTTCTTGGCTGTTCTCCAGCACCTGTAATTAACTCCACATATATTCCTCTATCTATTGTGCTGGCTTAAGCTCTGACCTAATAGAAGCAATGGAAGTTGAAATAAAAAGTAAAAATTTTATGGAAAAAAAATCAAATTGGTATAAAAGGGCATCTGTCTAAACAAAGTGCTTTGCTTGCTGCAAAGTCTTTTGTGTTTACTGTGAGTGCTCTCTCCTTCTAAGAAACCAGGAAGTATAAAGCAACCCTTCTAAACAATCACTCCTACCTGCAGTGTGCAAGACCATGCAAAATGCTTGGGTACCATTAATTCTTGAAAGCATGATGGTGAGTATGTATCACTTTGGGTGGGTGGAACGAATCTTTATTTAGATATCAGAACCTTATCATTGCAACATCTTGTCATCCTGACTAGCTAGTGCATTTTTCAAAAGGAGCAGCTCTTCAAGTAATATGCTTATGTCCTTTTCCCTTTCAGTTACTGTGATACCAGCCTTCTGGAAAGTACTCTGTTCACTTTGTATTTAACTCGCTCATGATTTACACCAAGATCTTGACAGGACCCAAGTAATTCTAGGCTTAGTGGGGAAAAACAAAACAGGATTTGTAAAAGAATACATGTACAACACCCACCCATTCCCAGGATATCAGTTAATTCTCCACCAATTCTTGCATCACCCAGATTCAGATCTTAGCCATGCTAGTGTAAAGCTGGAGTGATAACACAGAAACCCATACACCAATGGAGCTGCTGAGAGAATAATGTGGCCTTTATATTTTGTGAAGTACCTCATTAGAATTTCCTGTCTTTGATCCATTTGGCTTTCTGTGGACTCAGTTTAACTTCCTATCGGATTATGTATATTTAACCTTGATTAGCATAACTATTCAGAAACAAAGGCTTTCTTATGGCATCTAGGCTTAGGCTATTGAGATGCATTAGGTGCTGCTTGTAGGGAAATGTTAGTGGTTTAGCCAGCTTTTGTATCATATTCTTGTCGATGGCTTTTATGTATGTCATTCACCTGGAACAGATGTTTTCCCTCCTGCTTTCACCATTCAGCAAAAATATCTGAAAGAAAAAATAAAATACAATTAATATGCATGTCTATCCAATTAATTTAAATAAGTTAGCATTAAAATGGAATCTGGATTTATTTAAATACTTTCTGCAGGAGCCAAAAATAATCTTGATGCAGGACCGGATTTTATCAGATGTCTCAGTAAACAGCAGATTTTTATTTATGGTTTTGTGGTAGGGTTTTTTTTCAAAACAGGTTATATTTATTACAAGACAGTAATTCAGTTCCAGAACTGGCCTCTGTTTTCCACGAACAGTGTGAACCCTTGGATTTTGGTCTGCTGGAGAAATGGCAGAGAAGAGCAGTACCTTGAAATAGAGAGGATGAATGCAGGTTGAATCTGCTGAGGTTTTGGGAGAAGACAACACAGATCAGCTGGATATAACTGACATGCCTGACAGTATGGACTATGAAATTCTGCACTGAGGACTAGTTAACCCAACAACTCCTAGAGTAGAGGTGTTTCTAATACACTGGGAATGTGTCTTACAGGATGTTGGAGACTCAGGTAAGGAGAACTGTCCATCAGAGGATTCGACATGTCATTTGCCATCTTCTCCAGAGACTGTGAACTAACTGCGCTGACAATGTGGTGGCACATTTAGATATATAATCTCCAATGAAGTAAGACTGATGCCCACTACAGTCATTCTCTAACTCAAACTACACAAATATATTTCTAAGTTTGGCCATGATCCCATAGCAGAATAGCTAACTGTTTCGGACCTTCCTGAGTATAGTTTTAATTGAGACAGGACATAACTTTACTCTGGCTTTTAGGATTGACAGGGTTGGAAATGTCCTGTCAGCGTGGAAGCTGAGTAAAATACAGATACAAGGGCTTTAATCAAAGAAATTTTAAACTGGTTTCTAAGATGGTAACAGAATATGAATACTAAAATATTGCCTACTCATAGAGGGGAGAAAACAATCAGGAATATCTGAAGGAATTTGGATTAGAATTGGCTATGCTTTCCTGCATGGTGTTTTTCTTCATCTCCAGACTGCTTTCTGTGATTCAAGATCTGCCCTACATGTTATGGCACTGAAGTCTTAGGAGTGGGCTGGTGAGGCGAGGGTTGGGCTGTGCCTTTGGCTCCCAGAGGTATCAGCATTGACAAGAAGCAGTAACTCCTGGCCATGCAGCAGGTAAATCTGGAGCTCTGTCACTGAGGAAAGAGTGATTCCCAATTCTCCACTAGGACAGCTCACGCTCTCTTCCTCTTTCTTTCAGGTTTGATTTTGGGCATAAAGCCACTAACCCATCAAGCACAAGCTGATGGAAGTTCCCTCATTGCACATTCTAATGAAGCCTATAAAAATAGCAAATAATAACATGCCATTTTTTAAAAAGGTACAAAATTAATCTTGATCATTTTTCCTTTCCTCCCCCAGAATATCAGCTGTTAATCTTGTTCCTCCCACGGGATAATGATATAAGCTCCTTCAAACAACAGGTGAAAGCTGGAGTTGAACCAGAATACTGAAGAAAATTTACCCTGAGATATTCAGAAAGATTTACTAAGTAAGGTTGAGTCAGCTGTATTTTTTCCCCCTTTTAATCTAAAGCCTGGGCTTTCTGAAAAGCAGTAATTTTACATTTGTGCCTCACTGCAAGAAAAACAACATAAACTTACCAAATAGTTTGTAGTTTTCTTTTAATGAACTGATGCAGTGAAAGATCCGTTTTGTTGGCTTAATAAAGGCTTTGTCAGCATACCAATGAAAATGATGAATTATATTGGGATTTGTGCATACGTTTTGTCTGCAGTTGGGTAAACTCCTTTATGCAGCAAACTCTTGAAAGTCTTTAAGGAGTCTGCAAAAAGAAATATAAAAAAGAGCATGGGTCATGATGTGCTTCCTGGTTTTCTGCCTCTCCTAAATGAATTAGTACTAAACTTTTTATGTGATTTGGCAGCTTACTGCTTTAATTTATATGACCTTCTGAGCTGAGTAGGTGTGAGGGCAGTTGGGAGGTGAACACTTGGGATATCAGTGCTGTTCCTTCCCTCATCCAGGGAAATGTGCCGGTCAAGGTATGATGTGGCAGTGTGTCCTTATTCTGGCAAGGAATCAACATTAAAGTTGTAAATTATTAATTTACTGCAGCAATCTTGTAGAAAGAGACTGATCATATGGATGCAGGTAGCCAAGACAGTCATCAAAATTACTTCTTTTTGTCTGGGCAGAATCACAGAATTATTGAGATTGGAAAAGACCTCTAAGATCATCTAGTCCAACCATCCCCTTACCACCTATATTACTAACTAAACCACATCCCTAAGTACGTCATCCAATCTTTGCTTGATGACCCTGAGGGATGGTGACTCCACCGCCTCCCTGGGCAACCCATTCCAGTGCCTAGCCACTCTTTCTGAGAAGAAATTTCTTCTAATTTCTAACCTGAACCTCCTCTGGCACAATTTGCAGCCATTCCCTCTTGTCCTATTGCTACTTATCTGCAAGAAGAGGCTGACCCCCAGCTCACCACAATCTCCTTTCAGGTAGTTGTAGGGAGCAATAAGGTCTCTCCTGAGCCTTCTCTTCTCCAGGCCAAACAGTCCCAGTTCTCTCAGCCACTCCTTATAAAATTTGTCTCCCAGCCCCTTCACCAGCTTCGTTGCCCTTCTCTGGATCTGCTCCAGGGCCTCGATGTCTTTCTTGTAGTGAGAGGCCCAAAACTGAACACTGTATTCAAGGTGTGACCTCACCAGAGCTGAGTACAGGGGGATGATCACCTCCCTGGTCCTGCTGATTAGGCTGTTCCTGATACAAGCCAGGATGCCACTGGCCTTTTTGGCCACCTGGGCACACTGCTGGCTCATGTTCAGTCAAGTGTCAACCAACACCCCCAGATCCTTTTCCTCTGCACAGCTTTCCAGCCACCCTGCCCCAAGCCTGTAGCATTGGCTAGGGAATCTTTCCCTTCGGAGGCTAAAATGTTGCTTGGGAAATGCAGCCCTTTTTCATCATTCAGGAAATGTCAATGAGATGCTTGTAAATGCAAAAAGAAAAAAAATTAATATTAATATTTTTGCCCTTTGTGAAAACATTTTAAAATTAATATTTTTAATGTCTCTGCGACTACAAGTCAAGAACCAACATTTGGCAGGGATTATAGCTTTCATTGGGAAGGCCTTTGGAGAGTTTCAGTGCAAACTGGGTTTGTTTTGGCCAACTTTCTGAGCCTTTGAAAAGTACGAAATGGATAATGCCCAGTATGTTTTTTTCCACTAAGTTCATCACACATTCTGGTACGGATAACTAGAAGAATTAAAAAATGAAAGCCAACAGGAACCCATGGCTCTCATTTTTTAGTAAATGACCCATTCCATCAGCATCACAGGACAGACCTCTGCAGTGAGGCACCTAGGAGCTGTGCTGTTGGTCGATGGACAGTGCTAGGGTCTGGAGATGTGTGGGATTGCAGGGAAAGGAATGTTTCATCATGGACTTTTGAGTGGGACAACGCAATGCTGCTCTGAGGTTCCTTTCCCTGCAGTAGATGTTGGGCATGAAGCTGTTAGGAAATGCCAAATCGAATGCTGTGACCTTGGGCTTGTAATGAGTATGCTGCATTTGATTTCTTGACTGTATCTGTTTACGAAAAAGCAAGACATGGTGACCCTTACAGCCACCCGTGGTTTTCCTGTGCTGGGCTCACCTGTATGCCTCATGTGCCAAAGCAAACAGGAGAGTGTGCTTCTCGGGCAAGAACCAGTGATGCAATGGTGAGGAGTGTCATGGGGAAAGCGTGAGGGTGTTTGTAGGCCACTGGTATTCAGAGACCACCTTCATTTCCAGTTCATTTAGTTTCTTTAGACCTGTCCTTGAATGAGTTACGCCCTGATCTTAAAATCCGCCCCTGACTAGGAATTTTGAAATGCCATTTTGGTAAGCTGCTCCCATGTTTCTCCACCTGTGCTGAATTGTTTCCTTATGTCTGATTTACACCTCTCTGGCAAGATTTTTATCTTTACAGAGAAAAAATGTTTACATCCTTTTTCATAATATTATTCTAAATATTATGACTGGCATTGTTGCCCCTTTGCCTTGACTTTTATTGGTAAGAAAGCTGGAATTAATCCATAGACATTGGTTTTTACCATTTTTTCTTCAGTTCTCAGAATATCCTACAGGTCAGGGTAAAGTGGATGAAAGGCTCTGTGTCTCTCTGTCTCCTTTTCAAGCACAGCAGTAGTGGGCAAAGAATTCAAGATTGTGAGAGTAAGTGTGAACTTCGCTTTGCAATCACATGGCTTTCACTTAGGAGGAGGAGGAGGAAACCATGGGTTCTTGGCAGTGTGTGATGCATCTGTGCCTTTTAATGTAATAAGTTTTAGGAGCAGAAGTCAGAGCTGGACAGCCCCCCATATGTAACCTCATCAACTGGCTAGCGGGTGGACACTTCAGCAAGCAGGGACTTCAGTCTTAGAAAGCTTACTGCTGAAAAATAAGCTGATACACCCAGCTTGACACATATCCTAGAGTTGCAATTGAGGAACTGGAGAGTGTGTAAAGTGGGGAGGGAAAATCCTCAGTGTGACATTTCTTGAGTGGTAGAAAGGTCAAGAGCTAGCAGGAAGCTGGAGGACTCAAAGGGGAGGAGACTGTGTAGGAGAACCAGTGCTAAAGATATACTTTGCAATGGGTTGCGGTCTTTACTGGGAACGCCGTTAATATCCCCTGGGAGTCAACATGCTCTTTCAATAAGTGCCTCTACCCTCTTTAGGAGGAGATAAAAAAATTCACAAAATAAAATCTATTTTTATATAAACCCAGTCAGTAAATTAGGAATATAAAAATATTTATTAATATTTTCAAGTGTATCCTGAAAGAATGTTCTCTAAAACACTTGGCAAACTTTCCATGAAAAAGTTCTATTGTTCTCCATTAACCATCCCCAAAGATTTCAGTTGCACTCACATAACAGTATAGAGCTTTTCACATGTCAGGGGATAATTTATTTCTTGAATTAATGAATGTAATTTCATTGAGTTTAATATTTTAGCCAGGATTTATTATAGCGCAGTCTCTAATTTACGTTCAGCACAGGTGAATAGTGCCTTACATTTGTCGTCGTATTGATGATTGATTGGAGGTCTCTTATTACAAAGCAATGGTGTGATGGCTCCTATTTTATTCTCAATAGGAATGACTACAAAAAACACTGCTGTATGTGACACTTTCTTGTCATTTTTCTGCAGTCTCAGTTGAAGCCAAAAGAAACTGCAGGAATCTTTTTCTTTGTTTCTGAGGTCTTCTTTCAGGCCCAGTTTGAGAGAAGTGCCTCAAACCTGGGATACCTCCCACCCAAACCTTACATTTCTGGTGTCTGCTGCCTAAGCATGATCTTTTTTTCTCGAGCCTAAAAAAAGCAGGATATTTGGTATTTGTAGTATGGAAAAACAACAATTTACTGACTAAAGCTGCTTTGTTGATAGCCTGTGTAAATAGAGTAACAGGACTGTTTGGTTCTTAAGAGACAGTTAGTAGACACCAAAGCTACAAGTTAGAATTACGAAAACGTCCCACTGAAGAAGAAAATGATGCTAAACTCTGGTTAAGTGTGCACATCACTCTGGACGTGCGCACCAAAGACCAAACTTTACAAACTGTACAGAGCATAAAAGCTGAAAGCCCATATCTTTTCTGGACTGAGCCCGAAGCAGTACCAAATCAGGCATGACTTCTACTGAGATCTAAAGACTTCTGCTGACCTAGTCTAGAGCATAAGGCACTTTTAGGCCAAACTGGACCTGAAAATCTAAACTCTTTAGGTCTTTGGGTTTGTTGCGCTCTTGCAATTTATCTTGGATGAAAGCACTGTTATGTAATCAAGGATTAAAAGCATTAAACCATGCTAAAGAAACATAAGCATCTAATTTTTTCTGAGTTACCAGATAATAGAACTTAAAGCAGATTTTTATTTTTTTTTAATTAGAAAATAGTCCTTGTTTGGTTTGGACTGACTACCCAAGCAATTTAAAAATAAAGTATTAAAATCTGAGGACTTCTCCTCCTTCTTTGTGTATTTGGCATTTGAGAATATGTCGCAGGTTGACCATCTTCCTGATCTACTTAGGTTTCAATCAGATTCAAGTGTAGGCAGCTCACTAAAATGCAGTGACATGTATGCCTTGACTATGTGAGAATTATAGCTATGGCTTAGTCCAGGCAGATATAATCACAGTGACTAAATTTAAAATACAAATTTAGGTGATCGCTTGCACTGTATTGGTAAACTGCGGTTATTTATTTGAAACATTCTTGTCCTGGTTTCAGCAGGGATAGAGTTAACTTTCTTCTTAGCAAATGGTATAGTGCTGGGTTTTGGATTTAGGATGAGAATAATGTTGATAACATGCTAATATTTTAGTTATTGCTGACCAGTCAAGGACTTTTCAGCTTCTCATACTGCTCTGCCAAAGAGATGGGGGAAACCCAAGAAGCTGGGAGGAGACACAGTGTGGTGGGCTGACCCTGGCTGGAGGCTAAATGCCCCCCAAAGCCACTCTATCACTCCCCTCCTCAGCTGCACAGGAGAAAGAAAAATACAAGGAAAGACTCATGGGTTGAGATAAGAGCACATCATTCAGCAATTACTGTCACGAGCAAAACAGATTCAGCTTAGAAAATATGCATCTAATTTATTACCAAGCAAAACAGTGTTGAGTAATGAGAAATAAAACCGAATCTTTAAATACCTCCCCCTCACTCTCTTCTTCCCAGGATCAACATCTCTCCTGAATTCTCTCCCTCTGCCCCCTGCCCCCAAGCAGTACAGGGGGAAGGGGAATGGGGATTGAGGTCAGTTCATTACATGTTGTCTCTGCTGCTCCTTTCTCCTCAGGGGGAGGACTCCTCACACTTTTCCATCTGCTCCAGCATGGGGTCCCTCCCACAGGAGACAGTCCTCCATGAACTTTTCCAACATGAGTCCTTCCCACAGGCTTCCATTCTTCACAAATTGCCACAAACTGTAGGTAAGCAATCATGCAATTTGTCCCCTGCTCTCCCAGTAATTGTATTTTACTATTTTGTGTCTGTATTTTCCAGACTTCTCACAAATAGCAAATACTTTCTTGCATTAGTGCTCTCAAAGCCAATCTTGATCCCAACTACCCTGCTTGTGCTGATAGCTACAACCACAGAGAGAAGGTACTGTCCCTGACACAAAAAGCTAAGAATCAGAAGACACAACATAAAATTTGTTGTTCTCAGTAAACATTTGAATGTCCTCTTGTGCAAACATACTTGCTAGGTCTTTATTTCCATGTATTTTCTGTACTTTGCTCTAGGAGTGGACTTAAACAAGGACCTATCTCCAGAGACCTATGACTTGATTCATCAGGAGCTCTGAAGAAAGGTAGCTATTTTTCTACAGATGCTCTGTAAACATTGGTTTAATTGCAGGTAGAAAGAATTTCATCTATCAAGGATTAGCCCTATAAGCATATCACTCGAGGTACCTCGATTGGACAAACCAAATTTCCTAGGGAACTGCAGATCAAACAGCCGAGTATGGAACTGGTAGTAATTAGAAATTAATTTTGTTAGCTACCAGTCACCAAATCACATGATATTTGCAAAGACAGACACTTGCAAAGGATCAGAAAGATTCTTAACATTTCTTTATTGTGGATTTTCTGAAAAAATTTATGGCTGTTGAATTCCTACCCACTGTTCTGTTACAGTTAGTTCTATTACTTTGATAACTGGAGTCTAACGGGTGTTCTGCTGGTAAAATCTTTTTCGACCTCTGCAGCTTGCCAGTATGTTTTGGTTCCTCTTCTCCTATGTCCTTAGAGGGCACAGATTTCCTAACCACCTTTCTGTGGCCTACCAGCTTTTCTGACAACCATGTCAGATGTTGCTGGTTCTTGGTCTACACTTCTCTTGGATGACCTTGTCTTTTCTCATGTCTTCTCTGATGTATGGCTTTAGTCAAATCTTTTCAACTTGCTCTTCATTTACAGATGCTATTAGTAAATACTCTTCCTTTGCAAACTACAGAATAAAGTTTTATCAAAATGTATGCATGTAAATGGTCATGTCATAATTTTTAATGTGAATAATCCTGGTTTTCCATATTTTTCCCTAGTTTGCTGTCTGGTCCTTGAAGGCATGGTGCTGCAGTTCTTTACTGATGATGGCTTACAAACCTGACCATGCAAATTGAAATCATCTTGTCTAATTTTGGCAGAAAGCCTTATGTTCAGGAGTAAGTGTTCTGATTTAGTGTCCTGGAGTAGATATTCAGTGTGTGAGTGTTTTCTAAGTTGACTTTCATCAGCAGTCCTGGCAATAATCCCACAGGACAAGAGGTTACTCTGCCATCAGCCCAGCTGTCAGCCTTTGCTCTTAAGTTTACTGGTAAACTGCCATTTTCACCTCGGAAGAGAATAAACAAATGTTTCAATAAGCTTAACTAGTCAAATAGTTTCAAATTCATCATGATCTAGCAAGAGATAGTTATTACGGTATGGTTATTTTGTAAGAAAACACAGAAAACAGCTTGTATTTGTTAACTGTTTATGGCAGTGAGTATCAAGTGCAGAAGAGTGGGCTGAGTTAGTGCTGCACATTAACAAAGAAAAGGAGAGGGAAACACAGGGACTGATATCATTGTTCAAGCTTGTACTTTAAGTAATGTCACATTTGTGTTAATGAGATAAGAAGTGACTAGTCTGAAGTACCCCCGGGGAGCCGATAGTGAACTACTGGAACAAATGGAAGGCGGATTATGAGACTGGGAGGGGATAAAATTAAGACTGATAACATATGGAGTCTTGCAGCTATTTCTTCTGCTTCCCAGAGATTATTTTTAGCTGATGATATATATTTTTTTAAAGATTGATTTTGTAATGAACAAAGGGTTATGGCTTAAAATGCTGCCAAAGGGAGGAATTTAGTAAATGGCTGTAACGTGTGGAGGTCACAAGAGCTGAGGATTTTATTTACGAATTGCTACCAAAGCAATTTTCTTGCAAACTGCTGAGTGGTAAATTTATTTCTGACACAAAAATCAAAAAAATAAGTCAGTGAACAGGAGGAGGTACGTGCCATGATATATTTGATGGTACCCAAGCATTTATATTTATGTTAAAGTTGTGGATCAAGTCCTTATGCTGCTGCTCCATGAGGTGCCTACAAGAGGATTTCGGTGTAGCAGTGACTGCTGAATAGAGGAGGCCCTGGAAGACAAAGATGTTGCTTAGAAGGGCAGTAGTGACAGAAACTTTATGATATTACCCTGTGATATTGAAATGAATGGAGCTCAAACAGGATTCAGACTTAGTCACCGGAGAGTATTAATCTCTAAAAAAATAATTAAGATAGCTGGTCTTTTGATTTAGCTCTATTGGATGTACCGCAGTGAGACATACCTCTCCATCACCAGAGGTTCAAGAGAACTTAAAAAAAAGAAAGAAAAAGCAAGCAGCAGTGGGGTGTATATATAAGCCAAATAATAGACAGGAATTTGTGGGAATTGGATGAGATGAGATTCTCCTGGTCCTAATGCAGAACAGAAATATCTGGTCAGAGGAAAGGAGGGAGAAGGCTGCTCTATCTCTCTGTGGTCTTTAACGTGTCTCCTGTATCTCACAGTCGCGTCGCGTGTGGCCCCCCCCGCTTTCTTTTAGAATTTGTAGTCTTGCCTACTGCCTCTTTTTCCTACTCAAATACTTGCTGACATTTTCTATCTGTTCAGTTTTCCTTGCTCCTTTGCTCTGTATGTGCTTTAATCCTCTGCTTATCTTTCCTGAACCCTGCCAAACCACTTCTGTCTCACATCCTTCCCCTCGCCTCAAACTACTTGTTTCCCCTCTCCTATTCCGAAAAGTCCACCCAAGTAATGATGACGATCAGCCTGAAGTCCTTTCTCAGGCATTTTCTCAGTGTCAGTTCCACAATTTTTCTCTGTGGAATAGCTCCTAAGTCTCATCCCTGTTCTTAATGCAGCAAAGCCAGTCCCTCCCATCCAGAAACTGTCCAGCTTATCTCGAGTGTAATCAAGCCTGCAGAGCTGGAGAAAGAAAAAAAAAAAAGAAGACCTGAATATACTTTGAGTTAATAAGGCTGCTCTGAAAATTTTCTTCTGACTGGCCTGTTTCCCAGGAGCAAACCAGTGTACATCTGGCTGAGCGCATGTGAGCTTCAGCTTAAAGCCCTCGTAAGCTGTGCAAAGTGAAGTCTTTGCACAATCCGTGCCAGCCCAGGTGCCTCTCAGAGGGCATAATGCAGTTCTCTTGGAAGATTTCTGTAGTTGGAGGAGATGATGTTGAGATAGCATCCTAGAGATAAGATGAATCTAAAATCAAATCGTGTGAAAACCAACATACATAGGAAGGGAAGAAACTTAGAGGCAACAGTTCAGCAAACGACATCTGCTCTGTTCCTGACGTGCCTAACAAGTCCCAGGTGAATGAATACAATAGCCACAATATATGTCTCCCTCAACTTTCACCTATCTTACAGCATTAACCGTAAAGTATGTGTTTGTGACCGCATGACAGCCATGTCTCCAAACCTCAGCAGGGCTGGTGTGCGAGTTGGGCACCAAACTGTCAGCATCATAGAGATGTAGTCCTGGTCATTCTTTGACATTGAAGTGCATGGCTTTTATCCCCTCTAAGGCGAGGTAGCAGCTGAGATGAGCATTGCAGATCTATCTCACGTGCCTCAGAAGGGAACATATACTGTATTTTCCTGTCTTGTGGACGGGTTTGCTGCTGACCAGCACTGAGGCCTGTGTGGTATGTGTTTTACCTCTCGTGGCAGGGGTCTCCCATGAAATTTTATTAGAAAAAGGTCAAAACTGACTCTCGGGCAGGAACTGCAATTGTATTTTCAAAGGAAAATGGAAGGAAAGAAATGCACCTTCCTTGCAAAAAGGAGTGACTTTGAATCTCTTTCTCTTAGGATATAATCTATTTTACACTTGTGTGTGTTTTCTGTAACTAGTTTGTTAAAACCAGAAATTCATGGCTTTAAGCAACTGGATTAAAGTTTCTCAAACTTGAGATAAATTGTGTAAAAATCAATACGCTATTTTTTTGGTACGTATTTGTTTCTTACATCTTGCTTGTCTAATAGATCTGTTAACAAAGAAAACAACCCTGACTGGTGGTGATGCTGAAATCAACCATCTTCAAACCTTTTTTCTGAAGTCTTCAATCTTGCAAATGAGGTAAGCTTGCAGACAAGGCACCTCCTTCCTTCTTTGTAGCCTCTTGAGAAACATTTCGGAGATCCCCAGCAGACCATGTATGACAGGCTAAAAAATACCCCTTGGTTCCACTTCATTTGTCTACATTCACGTCAGTTTTGTTGTTCTTAAGAGTGAAATACAGATGCTATTTACTATGATTTGGCTTGTTTGTGTATGTTGGAACAACAGTAGATGTTCTTTGCTTTTGGACGGAGTTGTTCCCGGCATCCCTGGTTGCTTGTGCCAGACCTGCAGCCAGCCCTCACATTGATGGGAGTGACCAGAATGTGTGCTGTCCTGTGCCAGCAAGCAGCCTACAGTCCCTTTGCTGTCCTGTCATGGTAAAATCTTTCTCCCTTACTCTAATTTCAATCAGTGGAGGGACAAGTTGAAAGTATCAGGGCACGGAAGGAGGTGTTGGAAGATCTTGTTAATGGTTTGCATGAACATTGTCACGTACAGTACATGCTGAACCCCCTCCTCCCATAATTTAAACTCCCACTGTTGGCAGAATGGAGCTTTTGTGCCAGTATCAGTCCTATGAAAGTGCAGAACAATTAAAGGCTGACATACTCAATTTGTTGCTTTTGCTGGACTGCTGCTGCCAGAACTTGTCTCTTCAAGAAACCTATTATAATCCTATTGCTCTGTATTTGTAAAGCATGTTTATATAAAGCCCCACTCACTGCAGTTATTCAATCAAATGCCTTTGTGGACAGATAAGTAAAGAAGAGGCAACAGGAGTATGTTAAAAGCAGTCATTAGCATGTACCTCGCATCAAATAAAAAAGCTACTGCGGTTAATCATAAGGACATCATTTTCTTAACCCCATTTTTCACTGCTGTTTTAAGTGCAATTTATGCCACACACCCACCCATGTCTATTTTAATCAAACATTATGCACTGATGGGTAAATGAAAGTCATGTAAGAATAGAGAGCTATGTGATAGAACAAATAAAAGGTTGTCAGGCCCCTCATTCCAGCACTACAATACACCAGGTAAAAAAGCAAAAACAAAATAACTTTATATCAAGTAAAAAGATCTGCGAATGTTCCAAACCAGTCTGCTAGAAAGTCCAAGTAACATAATGTCTTTTCCATTAACCATTTGGTGTCACAAGAGCATACACAAAAAAATGGAGAAATTTCACAATTCCCATGCAGACAGAAGGTGATCTGACTGCTGCTCATCTCTTGCAAGAATTATAGATGTGGGAGAGGTAATTTAATTTAAATACAAGGAGTTCTGTTTTGGTGGCAGGCTCTGGAGGACTGTATAGCCGTGTGACAGGGTCATTTGTGTCCCAGCAGTCGCTTATAAATGGCATTGATCTATTGGTGTTCTTGGTGCAGATCTGTTGTACATTACCTGAAATTGGCTGCTACTCTTCGCTTTGCTCTGATTTTGTTTTTCACAGAGGAAATTATCCATATGAGCAGCAGCAAAATTAGAGTGTGTCTTGGCAGCAAAAATTAAAAAACCATTGATGTAAGCTGTCTCGCTATGTCACTAGCCCTCCCACTGTTTCTTGGGCTTGAATTTCCTCTCTCTGAGTATACCATCCATCTGCATCTGGAACGTACTGGGAAAATGTTGCCAATGTTGGTATTTTTGACATCACAATATGGTGCTTTATCTAAATTCCCATGTCCCCAACCCACACCCTTTTTTTTTGTTTTTGTTTTGGAAAACCTACTTGATACACCTCACTATGATTTTTTTTTTCTGGGTTATTTCATTCCATCTCAGGCATCTGAATATTAAGACTTCTGGTTTAATATATTAATCTATAGTTCAAACTAAGTTATCAAGTAGTCTCAATTCAAAGCCTTACAAAAATCTATCCTGAAACGTACAAAATACTTGTTCTGGTGGAAATGTCACAGTAAGTAATCTGAATAAAAGAGAAGGAAAAAAATTGCCAGCTTTCCACTTGAACAGAAATTGTGTTTAAAACCATGTGCTTCTGAATGAACAAACTGTTTCAGAAATTCACTTTCCTTCAATTTCTCAAGCACTGGAACAGATGTATCATGCCAAGGTCCATCTAACCCAGTACTGTATCTTTAGGCAAATGATAGTTAATACTTAAGGAAAGCTGTAAGAACCAGTGAGGTACAAAGTGATGGGTATATCAAGTTTTCAGCCTTGAAAATCTGTCTGTTAACTTCCTGAAATTGTAGCAGACAAGGATGTCGTGATCATGTACTGTCCAATAGATCTACTAAAACTGGTAACTTGCAGAATTTGGTCTAATTTTTATGGAAAACAGCATTTCTAGTTTTACCAAATGAAAACAATGTTTTTTCAAACAACTCTGATGTGCAGATGCAAGCAGGATTTGCCTTTATAGATGGTAGGAAAAAAGCCACTGCAGTCCCTGCAAGGTCAATGTCAATTACTATTAACAAAAACTGAATCTACTTTGGATGCAAACTCTTTGTAAATAAGAAGACTTGAGACTGGATCCAACTTTACTGAATGTAGAACATCCTCTATAGGCGTGTCTGATTTAGGGTGTTAAAAATGTTACTTGACTGGTTTCTCAGTGCTTCTGCATCCATAGTTTTTTGTCCCTTATGTCATCAACTTGGTGAGAAGTGATCCAGAGAAGCAGGAATTGGGTATAATGCAGCTGCTATTGGTTTGGTGGTAAGAGAAATGGTCACGGGGAACATTTCCACTTTCTAAGCCCCAGAATGCAGTATGGATTTTTGCACTGCAATGTCCACTCCACAGGTTTCTTCACTCACAAATTGTCTAGTGTAACTGGCCTCAAAGCTTCTAGTGACACTTGGACACGTGAGAGTTAGCTTCCTTGAGCCATCAGGGATGGGATGCTACCCTTATTAATCACTGGCTGCGTGCAGAGAGGGGATTTGATGAGGTGATCTGGCTTAAGCAGTCTATACTGTGTCCTTTGCTGCAGGCACTGAGTTTTGTGGGTTTGGGATGTTCTAGCAATGCAGGTAATTCACTTGCCTTGGATTGGTTATGGAGCAGACAGCTGCCACTCAAACCTCGCAGGTTAACATCATGCTACTGGGTTGCAGAGAATGCTAAGTAATTACTGTGGAAAAGATTTATTGCTTAACTGGGTTTAGAGACTTCTAAACTTCCTTGAAACTTACAGCTTTTTTAGTCCCTAGAGAAAGCAGGACCATCAGCATAGGTACCTAGATATATGTACAACTGCATTGTGCCGATTAAATCCCTACAAGTCTTTACATCAGTACTGTGCCATTACAATTAGTCTGGCAAAATTTCTGCCTGAAAACCCTGATAATCAAGTCTTGCAGTCTTCAAAAGACATATTCCAGTTCCTAAATATTCTCCATTGATGAACTACTTCTGTGATGCATCTTTATACACCATCACCTCCAGGTATTTTGCTTTTCTCCCTTCGCAGCTTGTGTGCTGCCAGGGCACCTTGAGGGACTAGGGGCCAAGGGTGATCTTCTCCCATGGGGTGCAGTCCCACAGCATCCAGGCACCAAAGGCAGAACTGGTACCATACTAACAGGGTCCATCGACATCCTCTGATGCTCTGATGTCCACCCAGGGAACCCAGCCAGGAATAGAAGACAACCAGGATGGAGACACAGCTGTAGGGCACATCCAAGGAGTCCATCCCTGAGGCAGACTACCCACAGTGTAGCACTGAGCTCCACCCAGGAAGCAGGGTCAGAGGTGGGGTTGGAGGTTGGAACTTCTGCAGTGCCACCAGAGCACAGACTGACAGCCCCAGGATGAGCTGAACTGTGTCTCCTGAGCTTTGGACAGAGCTGGGAGGAGACCCAGGAGAGGCTAGGCAAGGACAGCAAGGGCTGTTAGTGCCCTTAGGGTCCTGACATCAGTGCCCAAATGCTTGGCTTAGGTTTTTGGCACTTGGTATATATGTATTTGTTTAAAAATAGTCTCAAAACTTTATAAAAAATCATTGTCAAAACCCGAGGAGGAAAAATAACCTTTCCTAATTCCAAGATGTACTGTAATTCTGAGCTGCTGACCAAAATTCCTGAGCAGGACTCAATGATCTGAAAAAGTGACTCTGAAATATTTCAGTGATAGCATGGTCCTACAAGAAGGACCTGTCATGCTGTGCTCTGTGATGAGAAGGCATCTAACCAGTAAGAGCAGGAGAGCAGGGGCTGTGGAGGGGAGGTCTTGTCTTGTTATCACCTTGCAGAAACCCTCAGACTGTTTTTGCAAAGAGACTCAGGCAGTGAAATGAATGACAGAGTAAAGAAAATGGATCTGTTAATCAATAGCCATTGGCCAACAGTTCAGTGCCTCAAAGTGCTAGGAAAATCTGGAAAACAAAAATTACTAAAAGAAACTAAAATCAAAGAATGTCTAGCCACCAGAAAGTTTCCTTTGCAAACTCTGACCTGTATGGCAAACAAAAGAAATAGGATGGTGGTAGTGAGATCTAAAACCTGTGATGCTTTTAGCTCCACTATCTCCTCTTTTTAAATCCAGGGGCTGGATCAGAACACTCCTCCAGACTGCAGGAGACTCACGTTCACTCCTCAACCTGCCCCGGAGGACCTGAACCCAGACACACACACACAGAGGCACGTCCCGGCTCCCGGTAATCAGAATTCGTACAGGACTCTTGCTTTCTTTGTGTCCTTGACAGCCGCCCCATCTGTCTTTGTTTCTTATACAATCGTTGTTCTTCAACGTTTTTGTCTAGCAAATTAGGGTTGCAGAACTCTTGGTTACGTTCTTGCTCCGTTGCCTCCCCTGTATGACAGATGTTAGAAGGAACAAAGATGAAAACTTGTGGCAAATGCTCCCAGACATCTTGATTAGCAGAACATTTTTTCCAGAAACAGGCTTATGTTTTAAAACATTTTAAACCCATCTAATTACCAGAGAAAAGTAGAATGAGTTCAGGATGTTGAGAGGATCTGGAAGGCTGTTGTTTTACAGCAAATGTCTTTAATCATCCTGATAAGAGAACTGTGCTTTGTGTGTAAAAATTCTTGTTTCCCTTTTCCTTCCCCACCAAACTGTTGTGCATCAGCTTGCTTTCCGCAGTCAAGCCGCAGAGGATGCGGACAGTCATGTTATATCCCATTTACTCCGTCTGCTGATTAAACAGGAAAGATATTAGACTCATGTTATGTTACCCTTTTAAAAATCATCACTTTTACAAGTGTGTGTTCCATATTTTAAAGACGTTTAGCCTTTGAAAAATAGAGGTTACAAGAGCATAAAATCTATGTAAAAAGCAGTTAGAGCTGCGCCTGGTCTACATTTTTGCCTGTAAATCAAAAATGCCTTCATACCACGTTGCATCTCTCAGTTCTACCACAGTCTTAACTGAGTGCTTGGGAACAGATCATCTCTCATTGTCTCAGATGTGGATCTGGCAAGGAGTTTCTGTGCTGAGTTTAAATTCTGGGAAGTCTGAGCTCTGCACAGTTTGCTTCTGTCAGAAGGAGGAAGGTCACAGATAAACTTAATGTGATGTTGCTGCATAATTAAGGTTATGAGACAATGTCCAGAAATAATTTAATCTGCAATTAGAATCCAAAAGGCAGAAAGAAATGAGTATATTTATAAAACAAGAAGTATACAACATCCTAGCTACTGAAAGTTTAGTTGAGCAGACGATGAATGGTTTTGCATTGCTTGATAGCAATGGTTCATGAAAGTGGCTCACCAAAGTGATGTAAATTTCATAAAGTGGATTTAAATATTGGTGCTAGTCTGCATTTATGCAAAACTGACACTTTCTCTACAAAGTTATGCCTTGCTGTGGAAAAGTACATCTCCTCTGGTTTTCAAACCTCTTCACACTGGATGTTGCACACACCCTAGGGTCATCTCCCTCCTGCCTCCAGCCATCAGTGGGCAGCTTGGGACCATGAGCAGGGAGTCAAGCTTCATCCAGACGGGCCTGGACAGGCTAGAAAAGTGGGCCCATGTGAACCTCATGAGGTTCAACAAGGACAAGTGCAAGGTCCTGCACCTGGGGCAGGGTAACCCCTGGTATCAATACAGGTTGGAGGATGAAGGTTTTGAGAGCAGCCCTGCTGAGAAGGACTTGGGGCTGTCAGTGGATGAAAAGCTGGACATGAGCTGGCAAGGTGCACTTGCAGCCCAGAAAGCCAACCCCATCCTGAGCTGCATCCAGAGAAGTGTGGCCAGCAGGTCAAGGGATGTGATTCTGCCCCTCTGCTCTGCTCTGGTGAGACCCCACCTGCAGTACTGTGTCCAGCTCTGGAGTCCTCAGCACAGGAAAGACATGGACCTGCTGGAGTGAGTGTGGAGGGCCAGAAAATGATCAGAGGGCTGGAGCACCTCTGTGAGAGGGCAGTCTGAGAGAGTTGACCTGGAAAAGAGGAGGCTCTGGGGACACCTCATTGCAGTCTTTCAGTATTTAAAGGAGTCTTGTAAGGAAGATGGGGACAGACTTTTCAGTAGGCACTGTTGAGACAATATAAGGGGTAATGGTTTTAAACTGAAAGAGGATAGATCTAGACTAGATACAAGGAAGACATTTTATATGATGCTGGTGATGAAGCACTGGAACAGGTTGCCCAGAGAGGTGGCAGATGCCACATCCCTGGAAACATTCAAGGTGTGATTGGACAGGGCTCTGAGCAAACTGATCTAGTTAAAGGTGTCCCTGCTTACTGCAGGGGCGTTGGACTAGATGGCATGTAAAACTCCCTTCCAACCCAAACTGTTATGTGATCATTTCTCCACTGATAGTGCTGATGTCTCTGTCTAAGTAGCTAGTGATTATTAAAAGGGACTCTAAACCCCCCTGGATGTCTGATTAAGGCCAGGGTTTCTAAAAGGACTGCTGTGTATCAGCTTTGTTATGCATGTTCCTCTAGAAATTTGTTCCTGTTCTCAGCTACCTGCCTGAAATCCAAACGTTTGTCCTTGTTTTGGTATGATGGATCCTGTATCTCTGCTGCTTGTGGAATCTGTATGTGTACGTGGATCTGGCTCATTTTCCAGTTTATTTCTCATAGTATTTCTAGTAGCAAAACCCAGGAAAAAGGCAGACAGCCCAAGGTAATGGAATGCATAAATTAGTAGCCTAGTACAGTCATGCTGTACCTGGTCTTGGAACATGATGGTTCTGGTCAAATGGAGTTTATGGATTAATTCCTTTATAATGAGGTAAAAAGCACTACGCAGTGTTTGTTTTAGGGGTCTCCCAGTGGGTGTATCAAATATCCTAATAAGTTTTGGAATTATCACATGCAGTCTTCAAAAATTAGGAAGTATAGAGATCTCTTAGCAGGTTAGTTTACTATTAGACCTTATACACTTACGTTCAATTATTTTTACTTTTCCCAAATGTTTTTGAGGGTCCCTGGAGGCCAACAGGCAAGCCTCACTGGGTCATGAAGGAACTGCTTTGGCAGATCTCATTGCACAGTACAGTCTGAGCGTGCAGGAGCTGGGGTGTGTTTCTGAGGCTGCCAGATGGGGACGCTCTTGTTGTTGCTGGGATTTCGAGAGCTAAAGATGCTTTAACCAGAACATCCTTCATGTATCCTCTATAGGTCTAGGGGAAAATAATGGAAGAGCAAAGAGAAGGGGAGACTTTCCTCTTGTGGGAAATGTCTCTGTGGCTGAGCACAGAAGTGCTGGGACGAGGGAGGGTGAGGTCTCACGCTCAAAGTTGCGGTGTTACTGCACAGCCTCCCACCCACGTCGCAGCCACAGGCAGCTACATCCAGCCCTGTCTATCCCAGTCCTAAAGTGTGTGTCCAAACACAGCTGTGAATAATATTTTTAGACATGCGAGGAAGACCGACTATTCTGCGTTGTGTGATTGGAAGACTATGAAAGATTCTGGAATGCCTCAGTAAATCCAGAAGGGATGCTTTCAGTGCAGTGGAACATTAAAGTTCACAATATTTTTAAAGTTTTATAATGCAATGACAAAAAAAAATATCACTAAGACTAGGCAATCTTCATGGAAATATTTACTCCTCTATTATGTGGGAAACAGACTGGAGCTATTGAATTCTGTTCTGCAAATTCAGAGTCAAAGGGTAGTGATTCCCCACGTGGGATAAAATTGATATATTGTATGTGAGGTTGCTGAGAGCAATGATTAGGAATTAGGAGAAGCCCTTAAGAAGATTCCTGAACTTTTTCTTATGTCAATGATAGTGCTTTAAAAGGGATAATTTAATAACTAAAACAATACTGTCCCTGAAATGGACATTATTTTTCTTTTCCAATGCTTTGAACCTTCTCATGCATTAGATGTATTAGCCTAAATTCATCCTTGCCATAAATTTACTGGTGTGACTGCAGCAATGTGAAGGATGTATGTATATGCCAGGTTACAGCCACAGCACATTGTGAAACTCTTCATAATAAGTGGGACAGTCTGGATTGCACAGTCTCTGGTGATTTTCCAATGTAATCTCATCCTGTTTAAACTGACTGCAGACAGGGAAGGGCAGGAAAGCTCCTGTTTGGATGATCGTGTGGTTTGGAGGTTCATTGCGACACCAGAATTCATTCATTACTCCATGATGCTCAGATTCTAGATTGGTTTTGTGCTCTGATGGATTTATGTAAAGATATATTTCAACAATGCTCATGATTTTCTTTCATTACTGCAGCTTAATTAAGCTATATTAACTTTTTTTAAAAAAACCACAGCAGACTCTTGAACAATACATTTATTGTATTTTTACTTTACATGAAGCATATTAACATTTTGTACAAGTATCCTATGGTTTAGTGCTTTAAAGAGCTTTAAAACAATGATCACTAATTTTCCTTTGCCTATACGCCCACCTAGATGACACTCTGTATATAACATCTGGCAATCATGATTAACCTTTCTAGACTGTCCACCACAGAACTCAAATGGCACCAATTATCTGTCTCCTGATCATAGGTCAGGTTATGTGTGTGTATATATTTAGAGAGAGAAGGGGGGATAGAAAGAAAAATCATGTGATTTCCACCTTTATTGAACTATGGTCTATGTCTTTTAGTCTCTCTTTCCATTTCCTGCCTTGAGTTCACAAAACAAAACCAAGAAAACCCTCACAACTCTTAGTCTGAATTAGATATTCTTAAAATACAAGTATATATTCTTAGAATACAAGTACATTTTATTTCACATTACTAGTATTAAAGCAGGTTGAGATGATTTCCATGTTGAGTATAAAGATGGAAACAGATCCTGTAAGATATTAATGGACTGGAAAAGGCTCTGCCACATATAAATGTTATCTCTCTTCACCTCCCTAGAAACTGGTTTTGCTGCTCTGTAGCTCAGGGCTTTGAAATGTGCGGGTTTTTTCCATGCTTGGGAGCAGAGCAGCACAATTTTAGTCATAAATCCGCCCTGTATGCAGGCAGCAGGAACTGTTATTTTCAAAACATATGAAACGCAAACCTCGGGGAAGGGAGGGATGGTGAAATGGCAGGGAACAGCTGGGTTTACCTGAGGTGGTGGGGTGCTTTGTGTCTGTTTGGAGGAGACATGGGAGAGGATTGTATGCAAATAAGTTTGAGAATGTCAGGTCTCTAGGTGATGACTGTCAGAGGTGAGAGGTGTTAATTGGGCAGCCCTGCCTTGCAGGGACCCCCAGCTCTTTCTCACTCCACTGACTCACAGTCACACAGAATAATTCATTATGCAGCATTGCTTTTCAACCATCACAAACAAACCATGGGCTGGAATTTTTTTGCATCCTTCTTGCCACCTAAGAGACTGTATTTTGAGTATGATTAAATTTCTGCATTGCAATTATTATTTTAAGGTCAATGGGTAAAGAAATAAGATTTGAATACGGTTTTGTTTGTTTATGTAGCACCTATTGCACCCAAATCTCATATCCACTTGGGGGAAAACCTGTATGTCATCACATGGAAGTACTGCCAAATCAAAGGTTTGATTTAGTCACTGAGATTTTTTTAAGGTAAGTTTTATTTTCTCTTGCTGCACTTAGGTATCTTACCAAACTCAGAATGTGTCAAGACTGCAGATGATGATGTTCTCTCTCTTTACAAACAAGATACTACAGAAATTTCATAAGAAAGCTCTCTACAACTATGCCTTTTACTAACGACTAAAAATGTAGATGAGCATGGGTATGTGATGATGATGATTATGCAAACAGAAGAAGAATGTCTACACCTCAGCTCACTTGCATTTCGAGACATACAGTGCATTTTATTACAATGATAGAGACAATTGGGTCATGTATTTTTAAATGACAGAATTGAGGACCGAGGTCCCTTATAATTAGAGGAACAGTTATTCACAGATAAAGCAGAGATATACGGGCAGATATAATTCAGTGATTCACTGGGGCAGTGGGGAATAGTGCTGAGGGTTGTCCTGTTGCAGTGACCCTGTGGTGCCAATATAGGATATTTTTTAGCAGTAAACTACAAGCACCTCGGGATGTTCTTTAACTGTATGCTTATGTTAAGCACATCAGAGACTGATTTTTTGATCTTTTTTCCTCCCCCTGCAGTCCTGAGACATGAGTGTCGGAAAGGATGGGAAGCTAAAGTAACAACATTTGGACTTAGCTGTATGATGAATTTATTCCAACACGCCTCAACGATAACCATGAGATAGACAGAAATCTCCCCACCTGCAGACAGCCCAGGCAAGACCTCAGAAGATCAGTGCTGCAAAACCAGCTTAGATGGAACACCCACTCAAGGGTCCTGTTCTCTTTACACACTTCCCAGAAACTTGGCTGACATTTCTAAGGTGAAGAAGAGGAATGTTCCTCATACTGTGACAAGAGCAAGTTATGCTGTTTTCAAGGGCCTAAGATTCAGCCCTGAGCATTGTTCACAAGACAGGGGAATTTTTTCCCTCCCCAGTAACCACAGAGTTCTCAGCCACAAACAGAAATTTCTTGAATCACATAGAAAATTAAAAGATATTTATTTCATCGTAGACATTTTCATCCTAAAACTTCATTTTAAAACATCCTGAAACTTTTTTTTTTCTTTCAAGGTGAGGCAAGTTAAGTTCTTGATTTTCAAACAGAACTCAGTTTGACTATCAAAATTTTATTCTTCTATTTCACCTGCAGGCAATTGTGGCTAGATACATATATAATTTCTTTCTTGAAAGCTAAGCATGCATTTGTTGGCACAATCAGATAATTATCTATCCAAGTAATATAAAACAATTGCAAAGAGATTTGTAGCCCACTGCACTTGATTCACAATTACCATAAAATGAAGGGAAGGTGAGGAACAAGGTCTGGCTTCATCTCAGAACAAAGCAGAGACTTCTAGAAAATAAACTTTAATTACATTCCTCCTCTTGTTGGAAAGGTTGTACATCAGGAAAAGTCTTCTGAGTCTTTTCTGTGGCAGAAATGTAGCCACCATAAAAAAACCTGTAATAAGAATTGTCAAATATAACAACTTTATGATGTCTGTTCATCCTCTGGGCAGTAAAAGGAAGCTTTCCTCAATGAATGCATTGATCTGGCAGGCAAGGGCCAAGGAAAGCGCAGCAAAAATGCAATGCCATGGCTGCACAGAGTAGCAACAAAGAGAAGAGTATGTGAAAGACAGAGACATGAGGAGGTTTTTCTAATGTGCAGTTGTTTTGCCACTGTGGGGTTGACGGGCTGAGAGTGGAAGATAGGTCTGAATTCAGCAGAGCTGAGAGCCCCAGCCAGGGAGTCAGAAGCACAGATTATCACCTGCTTGGAGGGTTTGTAAATCTGGCAGTATGGTACTGAAGTTTGGGTTCTTGGATTTATTTAAAACTGGAGTGAGACTACAACCAACTCCTGCAGATTATCTATGAAAAGCAGGCTGAACGCAACAGCAAGGTTTTTTGACAAGCACAATATTTTCTCTCTCTCCATGCTGAAATATAGCTGTAGCCTCTGTGTGGGTGGCTGAGAGAACACCACAGAGTCAAGAAATGATAGGCACCTTTTTCTTTTTTCTTCTTTCCTTTTTTTAGCGAACTTTGCAGGGATTTACAGTCAGGACCTGAATGCTGCATGCTCCTGCTGATGTCAGTACAAACCTGCCAAAGTGGCTACATTCCAGTAGGATCAGATCCTGCTGGACCTGTCTCTGGTTGTTGAGAAAGGTGTAAATTAAGTGTGAATTTATTGTGGGCAGCACAGGTACTAATCATCATGTCAGTGTAACAGTCAGTTGCCTTTAGCCCCCCATTGAACTTGTGGAGGTTCCTACCCCATGATAAATGTACCATAGAAAAAGTGGTGTGGAAATAATCCTCATGCATGGTGATGTTCCCTCCCATGCACACAGGCATTTGGGAGCTGCCACCTCTGTCACCAGAGGTGTTTTAGGAAACTGCTCAGTGGTTTGTGCTCAGTGACCATGAGGTGCAGCATGCTCATTGTCACTCCTTTGGCTGGACTCAAAAACTGTTTACCAAAGCTCTTTGCTACTGCATGAGACCTTTCTCTCTTTCCCACAGCCTTATTATATCTGATGAGCAGTGGTTAAGCTCAGACCATGGAGAAGCATCTCCAGTGAGCAGGTTAAGTTAGGAATACCTCTGAGGCAATACCAGCCCTGGAAGGCAACTATGCATCAGCTTCTTGGAAAGGACCCAACTGCATGATAGAAGGTAAAGTTTATGTGGTAAAATGGACTAACTGGTACTACAGTAGAATATCTGTAGGAAAATGTTATAGATTCACAGGAAGATAGTAGGTGTTCTAAGAATCATTTATTATTGAGGGGTGTGGGGAGGTGTCTGTTTACTTTCTTTCTCACTGAATTGCAAAACTATATCTCATGTTCAGATAGATTTGGGTACCTGAGGTTGTTCTTAACAATTTGGCATTACTAACACAGATTATAAAATGTGGCTGAAAGTTTTTGTTCATCTTTAAAACACAACAGACAAAACTATTATTGTGAAGTCCATACTGAAAAGCTGGCACTTGCTGTATGTAATCACACACACAAAAGGAATTTATTAAAAAAAAGAAAAAGAAAAAAAGAAATTTCACTCTTTATAACTGATGACTTTGTTATGGCTTTGGAGTGTTCAAGATAACCGTAGTTTTTTATTATTGTTGACTTTATTTAGGTTATTAGGAAAGTAAGCAAGGACACAAGCCATAGGTCTCACCTAGAGTGGACCACTGCTTGCCTGTGTGTGTTAGAGCAGGTTGCCGATGTCCAACACAACTGGCATGCAGTAATGCTTTCGGGGTGCTGTGAGTGAGCCTGAGACATGGACACTGCGACCATGCACTGCTCCGCTCAGGTCTGAAACCTCCCAGGAGGTCACAGGAATGGGCCATGTGTATTGCTGATTCCCATTTTCCTGTAAGTCTTGAAGAAGTAACACTGAATAAACAAAGGCGTGTATTTTGTTCTGTGATCTCCAGAAAGATGGCATTGCCTAGTTTTTGTCATGGAATATGCTGTTCTGGAGAGATTTTATTTTGTACTGGCAGAACGTTTCTTACATCCAAAGTTTTGGATTGAAGAGTTTGGGAACTGAAGCTGAATCTTGCCAGTGGTCTTTATGAATAGGATTTTTAGTGTGTTTGAATTTTAAGGGTCTTCACGCATCTTCCGTGGAAAGCTCAAGTTTCTATTTTGGGGGGGCTCAGATTGTATTTTAGTGAATGAGAAAGTGTGAAAGCAATATGAAAATAAGTTGTTAAGTCTTGGGAGGAACAGTCATTCAGAACTGGCTATCAATAGAAAACTGCCTTCAACAGGCTACAGCTTTGCGAAAGTTTAAGGAGAAAAGACTGTCTATGTAGGTAGTAATCTGCATGAATATGGATATTTTAAGGCTGTACAGTCCCTGCCTTTTTCCTCAGAAAAAAACAGTATGAATGAAAGCTTGGTATTTTCTGTCAGTTAAGTTTCTATCTATTTATTTCACAATCTACATAAAATATAGAACAAACAAAGGTATAGCTAATCTAAAATTCTTAGTAGCATTTAGAAAACAACTTTTGAGTCACCAAAATCCTGCTCAAATGAACTGGGATGAGAACCTGACCTTGATTTTTAACTGCCCAGTCACTGGCCCTCTGGCTGCCCTAGAGATCTCTGGCATGCATCTGTTCCAAAGACTGGGATGCTGCAGATTTTATAGGCAGTGCAGCATTCCAAACAATCTTAATATAGAAAGTTGTTTGTTTGTTTGTTTTCCCTCAAATTATAGACGTTATTACTTGTTTTTCTTTTTCCTTCATGGTGAAGGAAAATTGGGTTTGCTCACTGATAACTGTAATCTAAGAGCTGAAGAAGGTAGGAATCAGTATCCCCAAGCATTTGTTTGGCCCAGAAGTTAGAAAGACTGAAACACAAAAAGAATGAAGTGAATGTTTAAACAGAATAAACAGGATTCTATGGTATAGTTTGGCCAGGGTGCCACAACTCATAAATGCAACTTCTATGAGAGACAGTAGCAGCATTGCAGCATTATTTTTTTCATTTTTAGGGCAAATCAAATTACAGATTTCTCCCCCTCCCCCCCCCCAATTTTTACAGTAATATTCTTTCAGGCTCCAGAATACATTATTAAAGAAAAGACAAGACTGAGATTCAGATGTCATGGAGTTATTCAATGCCAACACTGGGATTACAAGCAATCTGTGGGTTTAAATTAGGTTCGCCAGATTTTATGTCAAACAATCGGATATTAGCAAATCAAAGCTGTTAAACCCTATTTGCATGCTGGATTATAGAGAGATAAAGATCAGTGAACATTACTGATAACAAATAATCTAACCTGTTTCTGGAATGAGTGCAGAGTGCTTGAGATAACTGGTGGCATGTTTTAGGTAACAGTGTTGAATTAAAATAAAAAATAGCCCTCCCCTTCTTGTGACTTGAAACTGGGAAAGACCACTAATGTCACCTGCAATTTTTCAAAGCCTGTTTCATAACAACAATAATATTATTTGTGTTCATAATTTTGAGATATAACAGCACCTCAGTTGCTACCAGACTCCAAAACAAACAGGGAAAATGTCCATTTTAAGATTTATTGCTTAACTCTTTAGTCAGATATACCAAATACTGTTCCCATACAGTGGTAAAAGAATTAGGAATCCATTTTTCTGGGAATCCCGGTGCAGTTTTTAAAGGTTTGCTTTGATTTGCCAACACACTTTTTTTTGGATCCTAGTTCTTGTCTAGGTGGCAAAAAGCAGTGCTAGTTCAATCAGCTCATGTGCAAAGCAGTCTAAGATATTCCCTGGGCTTCCCAGCATGGCCAATATTTTTAGATCAAGCAGCACTCTTACGACTTTATATTTTAAATGAATTTGCATAAATCAGAGAAGAATTGTACCTGTAATGGTTTATAGTCGAACATTATATCTTGAGATGATAGCTCTTTCTTTTCCTCAGGACTGTGAGAGTTCAGACCAACCTGCATGTTGGTTTAGACCAACTCAAAACAGATGAATTGTACTTGACAACTTGCAGAGAGCTTGGCCAAATATCGCCAGTGAAATCTTGGCACTCACTGGAAGGTAGCAGGAATTTTGCCATTAATTTCATCTGGGAAAGATTTCTCTCTTTTGCTTCTCCTCCCTGGTGGAGTCTGAGTCATCTCCTCTTGGGCAAGTGAGGTGGAGCAGGAATGAAGATGGCACAGTGATGTAAAGCATCAGGAATAAGGGATAAAAAGTTGAGCCCAGAGGACTAGATAAATATTAATCTGTCCTACACCCAACCGCAGAAGGGCAAGGCGCTGACACATGTAGCTCTTCTTTCTAGAACACACAGTAATCCTTTTCAGAGCCTTGTAATCCCTGAGCAACATTCCTTGAAAATCCCCTTTAGATTGCAGAAAGACTTTAAAGTAGGGTAGAAACTTTTGTTCTTAGGACAAAAAAACCAACCCAAACCACACAAGAAAAACCAAACCAAAACAACCTGCTTAGCATAAGAAATCCTGTTCACCATACAAGTGAATGAAAAATCTTCTGTTTGTTAATTTAAACGAGTAAAATTTTGTGTATGGTAGAATAAAGTGAATTCAGAATATATAAAATATTCCAGAATTGTATATATGTTACAAATTTCTATGTCTGACTAAATTTATCGTTTCTGGATTTATGTTGCAAAGGAGAGTTTCAGCAATTCTATAAATTTGTCATAAAAAATTCTTAACAAAGGTGATATTTCAGTAAGGAGACTTGGCAAATTTATTTCATCTGACAATGTCATTTCCAAGTTCATGTGCAGTCAGCATGTCATACAACTGCAGTCTGTCACTCCCCACTGGGGACCTGGTTCTCAACTTCCATTGCTTTCAGATGGATTTAGCTGAATTTACCAGAAAACAAACCTTCTTAAAACTAAATCCAGAATTATTGTTAATAGGATATTTATGAGAGGCCAATTTCTGTCCTTTACAATTCTGTAAATGATAGCTAAGATAGAAATGGGGTTTTTGCTCTAATAGAAGAGCAAATCAGGACAAAACTGTATGTGTCATAGGAGAATCCTCTTTGTACTGACTGAAAAGAACTGTCTTAATCTTTAAAAACCAGTTTTGCTAAATTGATAAAGTGAATGTTTTACTATTGAAAAAAATTGAAAAATTTTACGAATATGTTTTAAACGGACATCTAAATACAGGTCACATTTTCAGTCCCTAGGTGTGCTCAAATATTTTCAGACTATACTGGGTTTAGTCCAAATGTCCTTTTCTGCCAACTAGCATATAAGCTTATGTCCAAATATGGGGTTTGATGGCTGTTGTTGTTCATTTCTGTACCTTGAAAGCGATGTTGTCTTCCACAGTACTGTTCTAGATGTGAATATTAGTGCTATTTTTTTTCTAGTTGTGGTAACATTTGGTGCCCTACCCCTACACTGCTCCTTGGGATGCTCTATTTGTAGCTCTCGCTGTGCAGTCCTTATATGAATGAAGCCTTGGTCCTCAGGGCCATGGGGAATGTGAGCCTACACCCTAAGTTATGTGAATAATTTTAGGAACTTTATAATTATATAAAAAACCAAATTATTGCTCCATGCATGTGAGATAACATTGTAGCAGCTCAGAACCGCAGCTATGGACAGATGTTCTGCTGTATTCCATGTTGGGAAAACCCAAACTCCATTATTACTGTCTAACATGCAATGCAACAGCTCCTTTTATAGCACCTTTATTCTCTGAAATATGAATTGATCGGTGTATATAAGGTACTAACTACTGAAAGATATTCAAAATAAAAGAGAGGAATCAATTAGATCAAAGATTCTTTAGTAATAAAACAATTGTTTTTCAGGTATGATTTGGCAAAGTTTAATAGATATAAGTATGAGAGTTCATATGAATCCTTTGGAACTGAGATCAACTAGATTTCATTCTTGAACAATCCAGGTGTCAGGAGCATAAAATATTCAATATCTATGTAAATTAATTGTTTTCTGTACCTTTTAGTACAACTAATTACAACCAAAGACAAGAATTTCTCATTCCTTTCAGATGCAGGTATTTGAAACAATACAGATTGCTCCAGAGTTTGGATCTTCTGCTATCTTTTTCAAGCGATCAGTTCCAAACCACACATGCAGAACATGAGGTGTAACAGCAACATTTACATCACATTAGAGATGATGAATTAGAAATCACCACCAAGTACCACTGGGGTAAAAGAAAGATGCCACATTTCATGTAAGTCTTTAAATGCTGCACCAAGCATTGTAATCAGTTTTGCTCCATTTAAAGTAAAACCTAGTTTTTGCTACAAGTGATCTCACAAGAGCAAAAGATGGCATTTTTACTGAAGAAATTTGAAATTCACGATGGTTTAAAATGACATTACTGAAGTGTAAACAGACTCACCAGTGCCAAAAATGTTGACTATGCTGTTTCTAGAGTACTCAGCACAATGAAATGGGTCTTTTTTATTTGCAGTAACTACCCCACTAAACATAATTTGTATAAATAATAAAACAAATATTCCTATAACATCCAGAGTTTTTTCAAGAGAGAAATTTCTCTGCAGAAAACAGTGCTACTGTATCCCTCTCTCTCAGAATTCAGGCCAGTGTTACTGATTTCAAAGAGTGACAGTAAAATTAAATGCAGGATGAATTAGTCATAAAGCTTCTCCCAACTCCACGCTGTGGAAGTTTGTCACCTATGACTCCCTAATGCAACTTCTGCGTCAATGAATTCGTATCCCCAGTTCCTGTCAGGCTGAAATAACCACTGGGCTATTTGTACTTTTGTGATGATGCTTACAAAGCTCTGCTTACTTTCATGGTTCTCCTTGCATGGATTGACTTCCTTGCGGTTTAAGGGGGAGTAAATACTCCCCCCAAGACTGGTAACTGGCAGGCCTGTGGAGGGAAGGGGCTGGAGCTCAGTTCTCTTTCCTGTGAATACTTAAATAAATTCTGGAGCACTGACCATGAGGCAGATTCTCCACTGAAGGAAAGTTTCCAGCAAGCTGGAACATTTATTGCTCTGCTTGACAGGTTGTAGGTAGGTTGTGCATGCCCAGAAGCAAGCCCTATCCCTATCCCCATCCCCACCCCAGAGCGTTACCCATCAGGTGCCACACAGGACTCTGGAAACAGAGGAACATGAGGCTTGAGGAAGGAAATTTTGATCTTCAGTGCCTGGCTTATCAGTTAGCCCAATTTTATGTAGATTTTGCAGGGAAGATGTCTTTCTAATGTGTTCCCACTCTATTGAAGTATCCATATAGTTTGTGAAGATTTTTCTTCTATACTACTTTAAGATGCCAAAGTTCAGTTTTAAAGCAAAAGCGCCCAGAAGCCAGAAAGACATTGCTCTGCTGTTGAGCATAACCTCACCTCTCAAGCATTTGAAAGCCTGAAGGGCTTGGAGAGAAAATGAAGAAGGGTGTATAACTTTCATGGAAACATGTCTTTCCTCCTTGATAATTTTATTTATTTTGGTAAGAATTACACAGAAAGAGGACAAACATGTTGAAATTAATCATGTGGAACTGATTTCTGCAGAAGAGGCTGTGAGATAACTGCAAGAACCCAAGAAAAACCCAGATCCTGTGGCTGTGATGTGCTGATGGACAGGAACCTGCGCAACAAGCAGTGAAACGTGCTGTGACACATGCAGAATTGAGTCTCTGACAAAGTCAAGACCAAGGTCTGGTTACACAGGGCAGATCAAATACCACCTGGAAGACCAAAGCAAGGTCTTGTGCGATGAATAACACAAGCAGAGGGATGAGTTGTATCTATAAAGTGGTGTTTCGGCACAAGTGTCATGAAGGAAAGCATGGGTGACAAATCTGTTCTTTGCTGGTAGACATCAACCTCACCCCCTTTCAGAAAAGATGCAGGTTTTGGGGAAGGAGACTTCTCATATTTAAACATTTCTACTGTATTTTTAGGCTGTCATCAGAGAAAGAAGTTCTAAGAGATTTAGTGTTTGGTCAGTGCTTAAAGGTATAGCAGAAGTCTGGCAGCCATGCATTCAGCAAGCCAAGCACTGAAGCCTTGGGAAGATTCTCTCAAACATGAGATGCCCTTGTGAAAAGCATGTAGTTATGTAAGCCATGATTTATGAGACTGAACTTTAAGAGTGAGATCTTCCAAAATAAATTGCTAGCAGCAAGGTCTGTGCAATCCTGGAACATTTAGCAATTAAGTACTGTCTTTTTTTTTCCCCCCACTAATGGTATAATTTGCATTTTGATTAAACTAGATAAATATTTTGATGAACAAAGAATCTTAGTAAACATAATTATGATTTTGGTCTAGATGACCTTTTTCCTGAAAAAAAAATAATTCTGGTTACCTTTTCTATTAATAAAAAGTTGATTAATGTAGTTGGATAAATTAATAAAGAAGAGATAACTGAATTAATCATACTTAATGTAATAGCAGATTGCTAGGAGATCATAGATTAACCTAAGAAATTCCCTTCATGTTATAGGCTAATATAAATAGACTCAATTTCAAAGATGTATGTCCATCTTTTCCTGGCCTTATTGGCAAATTAACAGTGCACTAATAAAAAAGTCCTGGCATATAAGAGACCCTGGGTAAGACCTGGGATAAAAGTACCATAGAGGTCCGTGGTTTTTGCTTGTTTTTAACAGAAAGTGGCAATCTATTCTGTTTGGAAACATAGATTCTAATTGTCACACCAAATAAAAGTCTGATATTGATTCAGAATGGATTTGGAGTTATCCAGACCTTGCATCTGATGAATCAGTTTTGAGCTGCTCTAGCTCCCCAGTTGCTCTGCTAATTACTGTCTTGTAGGTGTGTTTCCTGAGATTGGAGATAGTGCTGCAGTTGGGTGATGCTCTTTCTCATGTTTGTATTTTAAGAGAAAGGAAAGCCAATTCTATTCCTCCTTTTCTTTTGTTGACCTTGCCATTGCACAGCCTGTGGTTACATCAACAGCTGGGACACATGCAGGGGATGAACAAAGCAAGCAGGAGCCAGATGATAGTGTTTGTCCACTCTGTGTGTGTGTGATTCTTCTTGAGAAAGAGACTGTCTGAAACCGTTGGATTCCAGCATAGCTCAGCCTATGATAGACCCAAATATATAACCACAACACTTAAAATGAAATGAGTCCCTAATGTACAGTGAAACAATTCCAGACATACATATGTGACATGGGAAGAGCCAGGTGCCAAAAATTTCTTTTGTCTGGCCAAGAGTGCAAGAACATTCTCCCTAAAAGGTAAAAATACGCTGAGCTCTGTGGCATAAGACTTTGTTTATATATATTGTCCACCAAATTTTTCTCAGATTTTTGTTAAGCACCTTCAGAAAAAGTGGGCTTTTTAAAAAAATAAAAGGACTTGAATCTTCCTCTTCTGTTCAAGAGGCTGTTGGAAAAATGCATACATATTTTTTATGCATGTGAACGTATGAGTCTATGTAAGCACAGGTTGTACTCAACTAATAGCATCGAGTTCAGCAGATGGTGACCAGCAGAAATGACCTCACCAGCTTGCCTGCACCATCACTAGCAGCTGACACGTTCACCATGTGCTTCTGGAAGCAACAAGACGGAGGATAAAGCATCACCCACCAATCAGACACTGAGAAGTGGTGGCTTTGGACAGAGATGACAATAGCACGAAAAAGCAGGTGATGTCCAAAAGAAGTTGCAGAATAAGCAGTTCAGGAGGTGACCACAATTTCAACAGCTGGCTCAGCTAGACGGGGCTATACCCCATCCAACAGGCTATACTGCATATGAGAGATGGAGAGGTCCTCTTTTGTATCCTGAGAGCACCTCAAGGAATGAAATACCTGCTGCTGAGGTAATAAAACTGTTGAGCTGTTGGAGACAAGGTTTGCAGGGGAGAGGCCTCTCTGAAGGCTGGCCAGACAGGCTCAGGCCAGGGCTTTACCTGGTTTAACATCTTGCGTGTCACTGGGCCAGCTTTCAGCATGTGAGGAAGGTGCAACACAGCAGAAAAATGTAGCAGGGTAATGTAGGCAGCAATCCTCAGTGCTTGTAATGGATCCCATCATACCAGACAGCCTATGTGTGTAGTCCTGTTAACCCCTGATATTTTTTTATCAGTTTAAAGCCCAGTTCTACTTGAATTTGGGAGTAAATTCTGTTATTTAATCATGTGCAAAGGGTGTGTGTATTTGGGGGGCAGGAGGAAGAGAGGAGGCACCTCTTTTATTGCTGTTGATATTTACAAATTCTCATTTTCATGTAATTTCACTTCTTTGGATCTGAAGGTGTTCCCCAAGGCTCTCCCTCATTTAATACGGATCTAAAGGTTATAAATACAAACAGCAAAAGCAGAAAAAACCAAATGAAGCAGCACACTGTATTTGCTCATGATATTCATGATATGACCAGTTAAAACAATCCTGAGGTAAATGTTTATTTATCAAAGACATTTTGCAAACTGTATTTGCAAGGTCAAAAAAAAGTCCCTGATTTTTCCAAAAGCTTTTTTATACTTAGCTACAACAGAGTCTGATAGTTCCTGGTTGTAGAAAATACCAGACTTCCTGTTAGCAAAGCCGAATTGTTCTAAAAAGACTGTTACCCATTTCTTTCTTTTTGGTTTGGTTTTTTTTTTTTTAAAGTAGTTAATCTCAAGATTAAAATTGCCTGCAATCTGCTAAACAGCTTTCAAGGCTGATATATAAGTAGAAGAAAGGATGGTCTCTAGAAGGCTAATCTTGCAGCTAGTAATCCTTTGGGGTTTCAGCCAAATAGGATTGGAGACCAAGTTTTCTATGAAGAATGATTAAGATGTCTATATAAAGCTCAGATTAGAAATGTAAAATAAAAAGGGGGGGGGGGCAAGAAAAGTGGAAAATCTCACAAATCTCCTGTTTCATTTAAATTAGGATTCCTCATTTAAATGGAAGAATTTTGGGGGATTTTTTGCTTTCATTGCATGCCATTTCTGTGGTTGTATTTCAAATTGCAGGAGACTGAGTTAATTCGGGAGGGATAATGCATTTGATGATGTATTGATTACACCCAAATCCTCCTGAACCATGCATTGGGCTGCATCTCATTTCCATGTTCAATCCCAAATACTAAAGTGAAGCAAAAATGTCCATATATTCTTTGGCAATACCAAGAAGGTGTGAAAAATTATATAGGTGAGTCAAACTAATTTTTAAATCTCGAGCAAGCCCATATTAGGACACTAATTAATCAGTGAATAACTATAAAAATATTCTAGCCCAAGAGAAAAAGAAATTTCCAAAGAGTAAGTATACATTGATTTAATGTATAGGCTGGAGACATTAGAGTTGGAAGCAGGGCAAAGGCTTCCGATATTAAACACAACTGTGAACAGTAGCTCATATTGTAGATGTATAAAATACAAGCTTTTTTTCCAAAAAACCAAAGTAGAAGTGAGCTTGCAAAGCGTTAACGAGGTCAGATCTTCCTAAAGACAGACAGCCTTTGATAGTCTGAGAGGAAAAAAATATAACTATTATCTGCCAAGTTCTTAAACGACTATAATTTTGGCATAGTCTTTCTGATCATATGATGCACATTCTACTAGGGAAATCAGAGTTGTGTAAATTCTTGCAAAGTATTTTTAGAAAGCTATGAAGAATAGCCTGGAAGCAAATCAGAGGAGGAGAGAATTGCCCTAAATTATAGAAATGTTTTAAAAAACTTACAGGAAAAATAACAAGAGTCTTTAAAAAGTCTATAATAAATCATTGTGTATAAATTTTCCATTCTGTGTATTGTTCTTTCCTAGGTTTGTCATTTAATTTCTACAAATACTGTGAGAAATCATTTTACCCGGAAGGTTTTCAGGGCTCCTATTACATTTTGGAAACTTAAAGCCTCTACATGACTCCATATCCCAAACTCATTCTGCTGTTGAGCTGCGAGTTTGATGAACTTGCAACATTACAGTAATAACTCCAAAGGTGTAGTTGCCTAAATAGGTATTCATAGGTATTCTTCTAAAAGTGGCAGAATTTTTCTTACAGACCATTGAAATGACCATGCTGCAGCTTTTGTGTCTGCAGACAAAGGACTTCTGACCTGACAGTTTGCACCAGAAGCCATTTATTTGTATTCCTGATGCAATGGGCTCCATTGAAAGTGAACATCCCCAAGCAAAACCTTATTTTTATCTGTATCAGTCATTCGCATCCCTGTCTCCCAGTATTTACTTGTTATAAACAGTACCAGGACGTTCTTTTCTTGTGTTTTGGTAGTGTTTTGTTGCTGTCACAATGATTTCAAAACTAAAGGAGGCACTCTGACTATAAAGGACAAATGCAAGACCTTGGCAGCAGAGGGGATTACTGCTGTCTTGTTGGAGACCATCCCATCTCTGTTCTCAAATGGTTTTTGCATGTCGCACAAACAGCACATGACATCATTGCTGAATGATGAAGGACAAGGCCATCCAGGTGAAGATGGCAGCTCTGAGTTAGCTTGCATATTGATTCTCAGTGCACTTTTTGTTGTCGTTGTTCACAGCACTCATTAGGATGAATTTGGTGAGGTGATACATTTTTCCTAACTGATGAAGTCACAGCTTCAGCTGAAGGTCTGTAGCCTCATCTGTGAGATATTCAGCACTTCTGTACTATTAAGACCTAAACTGGTCCTATAGGTGGTGGTGAAATAGCATTAACACCACCTTTTCTTTTTTCCCAGACCTGAAAGGTGAGTGCTTAACATTCACCTAGGTCATTAGGAGTCCAGGGTACTCAGCAGCTTGAAATCCAACCTCTATTCCACTATAAAGAATGAAAAAGCTATGAAGAAATTGGGAAAGTAAGCAGAGTGCACTACAATAACTGCAACGAGGGCAGAAAGAATGGAGATCAAAAGTTGTTGAGAGTCTGAATCAGAACTGAGAAGGTACAGAAAACTCTAATTAAATGAAGGTTCATTCCCATAAATTTGATATAATCTATGAACAGCAAATGGTATGAAATTGCACTGTATAAAACATAGTCCTCCAATCAGGACTGAAATGGTATTTTCCTTCCTCTCACTACATTTCAGTCTTTACTAAAAATGAGGATGTTCCAGTCTTTACAGTTTCACCCTATAGCGGCCAGTCCGAAGATGTGGAGGAACTGTCAAAAATGTCATTACAGTTCCAGGAACAGACTCTTTAGTAAACTCAAAAAACCAAAGACAGTTTATTCTCCTGGTATCAAACAACAGTGTCAATGTCTGTGGTACTACGAGCTGCTGTATATTTCTCCACTAGTGTCAGTGCAGAAATCTGTCAGCTACAAAGTGTTTCCTTTAAGAATCAACCAGAACAGCTCTATAAAATGGATGTAATCAAAAATAGTGAAGAAAAATATATGAAGTAAATTAAGCAAAAATTATATTGTCTCATCCAACTTTAAGTAGGAGCTATCTTCATTTTATACCCTTAATGAATGTATTCGTCAAGCCTAATAAAATATCCATCAGTACTTCTGCTCAGTGTTCTGTCCCACAGTGAGCTTATGCCTTTTGCATTAAGCAAAGAAATGCGTAACTGCATAAATACATTAGTGGTACCGTGGGTGCAAGTAATGATGTCAGGATGGTGAAGCTGACTTGGATGAATGGGAATCTCAGAGAGTCTCCCTGGTAAGCAAAAGCAGTGGGAGGAAAAGAGGCACAGTTTATACTGGAGGATTTCTGACAGGGATATGGGGCGAGTAAAGGTGGCGAATAGTCCGGGGTACTGATTAGAAAGATAAGCTCCAAGAAAGAGACAGGGCTGAACTGGAAGGTAGTGTGTATTTTAAGATGTTGGCTAATAATACTGGAGGAGTCCATGTACATGAAGTGAAAACAGCTATTCTTTTAAGTTAAATGTTTACATACTCCAGACTTGCCCTATTTTTCCTAACCATTTCCAGTACCCAGACTCCCTGGCTTTCCTCTAATCCCATCATACAGCAGTGCAATATTACTTCTCCAAACTTCAAAAACGTGACAAGTAATGGAACAAGAAAGGCTTGGCTGAGCTGAATACACAGCAAGCCCAAAGCTTTCAGATGCCTTAGAAATTATGCATTAATATTTTCTCTAATAACAGAGAGTTTTGACTGAAAGAGGCGTCTTTACAAGAAAATGTTTTGGCTTATTTTATATTCAATATATTTTTTTAATCAAAACCCTCCAGATGCTACTGTGTTCGCCTCATTCAAAACCATCAACAGCCATATGCTACAGAATGAAAGGCTTAATTGCAAGGATCTATCTGGAATCAAGCAGAGTCAGGGGAGACAAGGTGGAATTTCATTAGTAATCAGGCAAGCGGACATGGGCAAGACAAATAAGTAGCGAAGAAATATACTCAGCATTCTTGCTATTGAGCAATTTTTCCATTGCTTCCAGGACCTACAAAAACTGGAATGAAATTTGTGTGTCTCATTCACCCCTTGTTTTTTAAGTACCAACCAATAATTGTTACAGGAGAGGTGACATTGGGGAACACACAGTGAAGGAAATAAAATGTGAAGAAAACCCTAAGGCCACATCTGGGTGGTATCTCAACACTGATCTTGTGAGGAACCAATGTCTGTTCAAGAGTGGAGTCAAAATGGAGCCAGCGGGAATGTGGCCTCTGTGGAGGGATGAAACAGATGCATAAAGAGGAATATTAATGAGGTTCTTGAGATAGAGTTTGAGGTTATTTATACTGATGAAGTGTTTTTCACCAATGCAGAGTAGGTAGCTGGGTCTGTGCCATCATAAAGCATTGTTAACCTGGGTCTGTGTTATTGGCATATGTCACACGCTGCTTGTTTAGATTTACTTAGTTTGAATAAAACCTCTTAACCTGCTTCTGAATGTGCAGAACAATAATCACTGTGACTAAATCACTATTGTTCTGGGATCTGGTTTCGTCCTGCCTTTTCAATAACATATCTGGATGTACTTGAAGAAGAAATGTCACATGTGCTCAGATTTAGTTTATATTTTTATACAGTCAAGCATACAATGCAAATTAAATAACTTTTTAGCATCCCAAAATCCCATAGTACTCATAATATCCAGTATCAATAAAAAAATTATTCTAAAATTTATCTTATTTCCACTAGAGGTCAGTCAATAGATGGAAAACTTTCATGTTGTGGAAATGCATATTGTTAGCTTTTTTACCTGTATGACTTGTGCAAACATACTGAAGACAATTATTGTCTGTGAAAAACTTACGCGAGAAAACTTTTTACTAAATGCCACTAAATGCTGTGTCACTAAGTGTCACTAGATACCCAAGGATCAAACAGTAAATGTGCATGAAGAGTTGCTTTTCCATAGTTACAACACAATCTGGATAGAAAGACTATTTATTATGGAGCGTTGTGTAAATTGTAGAAACAGATTGAAAATCCACGGAGGCCTTTTACTAAGGTGAAAACTTGGTAACACTGCTGTTTTTTTTTAAAGGCAAGCTGTCTTAATATAAATCTTTAAAGTACCAGAGTGCTTTAGTACAGCTCCATGGAGTTAAAGCTATTTGTCAGGTGAATAGGAGTTCAACAAAATTTGCACCGGCTGCATCAACCACTGCCCTTATTTGCAACCTCCAAGTCTGGGGTATTCCCCAGGTGTCTTGATGTTGAAGAGATGTGGCTGTTAAGTTGCTTTATGTATCATGGTGTTTTACTTACTGCCTTTTCTGCAAGTAGCACATTCAAAATTTTACTCCTTATCATTTTTTCTGGATATTCTTTCATTTATTTTTAACATAATTGCATTTTTTATTGATCTCTCTCATCTCAGGTGAAGCTCTGCTCAATAAAGAGGTTCTCAGCTGCTGTTTGCCTCCAGACATGAAGGTAGCAGGTCTTCAATCTAGAAAGCAATTTTGTTGTCCAAGAGGGTCTCTTGGGAACCATTAAGACTGGTCAGTATCTATGCTGGCTGCTATGTTTTGCTCTCAGCAAATATTTACCTAATATTTCAATTTAAGTGCTGCCACTATACTTGCAAAGATCTCCTGTTTTCTACTAAGTGTCACCAATGGTGATGACTTCAATCACACTCAAATCTGTTTTTTTGTTGCCACACTTCTGGTGCAACTGCACCAAGGCTGAGGCATAAACAATTTCTCCTAAGGATTCAGTACATCACTGTTCACGTGTGGACCGAGAACATCATAAACATGAGTACCAGTACCGAATCTATCAAGATATTGCACAAGTAAGTACAAAGGCTACATACTTTCATATCCCTGCTTGCTACTCAGATATAGATATGAGCCCTACTTGGCATTATTCAGGCATAATACTCAGATATTTTAACCATCCAACTTCAGGAAAACTGAGGTGCACCATTTCTAATTTGGGAATCTCTAGCTGGCTTCTGCTGCAAATCACATGCTGCATGATTGCAAAAAAAAAATAAATCTTTGAAAGACTTTTGACTTTTTCAAATTGCTTTATAAATGATATTTTTTTAATGCAGATCCAGGTAGTCTCGAATTGCCCGTCACTAACATCTTAACCAAGGTTCGTGGAACAGGAGTACCATTAGCACTGAAATTGTTTCACTGTAATTGAACGTAACAGTTACCTATGAGACAAAAATGTTCATCTCTCTGAAGCCCCTGGAGAATCTGAACTAGCATTTTCAAAACTTCCTATTTTCCTCAATCTGTTGGATTGGACATTTTAGTATTAAGCTAAAGTGGCATGCACAGTTTTGAGCATAGGTCAGAAGATTTTGGGATTCAATGGCAATACTTTCAAAAGGAGTTATGTCTTCTGTCCTGTAACTGTTTTTTTTCTGACTCGTACCACTTGAAAATTTATTTCTGCGTTTTTAGCAAGAAAAGGATAAGCTTGTAGAGTTCTTGAATCCATTTAAATCCTGTTTCACAGCCATGATGATATAAATTAGAAATGTCCATTGAGGTAAATTGTTGAGTTGGTAGCTAATAACTCAAAAATTTTGTTCTTTTACTTTCAGTTCTTGAAATCCTCTGCTTCAGTCTGAATCAGCTCAAGATTCAGCTTGTGGCATCTATGTGAAAATTATGAAGCAGATATATTCACAACTGTGTGCATTTACAGCAGCCAAGGTTTTGGCAGCTGTACCCTTTGTTCCTTTTGGTATGACCTGCAGCAGAAGACTACCTTGAAAAACGTGGGAAACTTTGTTTTTGTCACATCCCTTTTGTGCTTTTACTGTGGCAGATAGCTTTCCCCAGAGAGAGCAGGGAGGGTGGTGGGAGGACAGCAGAACTGCGCAAAGTCATGAACACGCACGGAGAGTTAGTAGAAGAAACTCGTTTTGCCTGCGTGCCAGCAGAGGCGTGGGACATGCCCGAGGGAAGCAGGTTTCAGATTAAAGTTGCTGAACTTTCCTTATGATGTTCAGAAGCGAGCACTTTGCCTAATGCCTACTCTGGGAAATTCGCCCTGGAGCTCTTTAAACAGATGCTGACTACAGCAAACGCAGAGGGATTTCCACCCACACCTCCCCCCAATTCCCTCCCCTCGCCCCCCGCCACCCCCTCTCCCGCCACCTCCTCCCCCCCCCAAACACGTGAGGCAAAGTTACATGAATTTTCACAAAATCAAGCTTTTCTGAAGATACCTATCACATTTTGTTCTCCTCTTTGGTGGATTTACTGAGAACGCCCAGAGCTTTGTGAACCATTTGCAGTCTCCTTACAGCAGTGGGGAACACCATCCTGCTTGGAGCTGCTAAATAGCATAGTGCCAAAGCTGAGGTGGGTTGGCTCACTACCCCACCCACATTCTTACCCCTCCTTCTCCTCGCTGCCCTAGGCCCTTCCCACCAGGCTGAACAGCCAAAATAAACTCCTGCAAATATTAAGGACTTGTTCGCTGTAAAAACATTCCCACCATCTAGGTAGTCTGCTTTCATGCATTGATGGTGCAGCCCTAGAGTAGCTTTGCCTACAAAAGCAAACTGTGAGTGCATCATCTCTGACTGTATGTCCTGAAAGCAGGTAAGCTGCAGAAGTGTGAAGTGTTTCTAGGGAGAGTGCCTGGCTGTGAATATCCCAACCGAGCAAGCCCACTTTGGCTGGGTTTATAATTTCAGGTAAGATATGACTCACTCTCTCAGCATGAAGAACTCCTGAGGGCTCTTTCTATGCACTTGAAAAAAACATAGTGCATTCTTCAGGTTTAAAGTTGCATAGTTCCTGTGACCTAAGTGATTTGTTTTTTCATTTATATCCATACTGCTTCAGTCTCTGCCACCTGAAGTTCTGTTCCAGCTAAACATATTAAAGAAAACACTATGAAAATCTTGCTTGTTTATACCAATTGGCATTCAGAAATGGACTGGCACTTAGGCACTTTTATTTGAGGACATATTAAAAATCACCTTGGGTACATAGAAGATTAATATAGAGAGAGAGATGTGTACGTGTATAACAAGATATTACAGCCTTACATAGTTTCACAGGTTTTGGATTGAATTCAATAAAAAGCTGAGTATGGAACAGTAAAAAAATAATTGAAAGGAGAGTTGAGGATTCATAAGGAAAAAAATTTGAATGGATTTTAAGACTGGGCAGTGCAGGCTTTTTGCATGTTAGTTTTACTGTAAGTTCATCACTCTACTGTGCCATGAAGGATGGCTGTAGACAACACTGTGTAAGTCCAGCTGTTAGAGTGCCAGGTGAAGTAAGATTCTGGGAAGCATTTCTTACTGTGCATCACAGAACAAATCGCTATCAAGAAAATACTTTGATGGTTTTGAACTAACAGTGACTGGTGTGTTTTTGAGGTGAAAAAAGTTCAGTGTGCACGCCATTCCCTTTGCCAGTATGTATAAGAGTGCAATGTGAAGAACAGGATACTTTAAAATCTCATACAATAAGACAGCTGCAAAATCCCATAAGAAAAAATCCACAGAGAAGCAGAGAGATGAAAACAGACTGGACATTCGATACCCTGTTCAGGACTGGGAATCCAAACCGTGGCTGCTCAGCCATAATCAACATCAGTCTGCTAGGCGATCTTGATTCCTCACATACCCATGAGAGAGAAATTAAGTAGTGCAGAAATTTTGGATAGCTAGAGCTGCTCAGATGTGATTGGGGGTGTGGGAAGAGAGGGGAAGAAGAGATAATACGGCTCCGTGAAAGGTTAATTATTTTATGACAAGTGTACCACATTTCCTCCTGTCAAATCCATGACAGTGCCAGGATGCTAAGAAAACAAAGCAAGCAAAAAAACCCTGAACAAAACAACAAAACCCCAAAGGGTTTTTGTTTCTCTTAGTCCTCCTGCATAACCAAGGAGAATACTGTGTGATTAACAGCTCCCTCTCACAATCAAGTTACCACAGCTCAGCAAGTTAAGTTGTCAATGTGTGTCAGCTGAGCTGTGGCGATTGTTCCTGTGTGCGGTTGAGACATAAAATGCCAGGCAATGTTTAATTCTTTTTCACTGCATCAAATGCCTACCAGTGTGCCATGGGTTAGGAGTGCACACTGGGAGGGATTCACTGCCCTAAATTTAGACCTCTGTATTAGAGAGGTCTACATCTCCTAGCTAGTTGTGTAAGTTCATGCTAAAGTCAATGGAAAGAAACAGGTGCTTTCTGGAGTGTGTTTTGTCGTATCTTGGGATAGCTGATCAAAACAGAGGAGGTGAATCCTGCTGCACTGAATCTGAAAGGCATTTACATGATTAGCTGAGATATAATTGTCTAATGTTAAGTGAGATTAATGTTTTGAGAGCTACCATATCTCAGCTGATGATGGCGAATCAGAGCATGAAGATGTAGTGGTCCATTTGGTGTAATCTTTCACTGATCAGAGCAATGAGAAATTAAGATTTCACTGAATATCAGTAAGAAAAATATTAATCTAGATATTTCCAGACTTTTCATTGGATTCTTCTGGTTTCTTAAACTCTGAGTAAACTGGCAGGTCATACAGAGTTATCAGTCAAACTGTATCTGCTGGATTTCCTAGCGTTCTTTGCTTTTAGGTACATAGAAATTCCTCCCAGCGATTTACTTTTTTCATCTTACTGCTTCTTCTAATCCTGCAGATACTGGATGGATTTCATTTTGCAGTACAAATGGGCCTGCACCAGCAGTCCAATGACACTGCGAACTCAAGCAGCACCGAAGGAAAAGTACAGCTCCTTACATGGTATGATGACTCAGTATTTTCAAGAATATACTGTCAAAGAATCATTTACTGTGGTTTTTACTTCATACAGTGTTTCTGAAAGCATACAAGCCTTGATCCTCCCAAGGGCTATGGCAGTTTTGTTCTTGCAGTAAACTTGTAAAATATCTGGAGATCTGACTTCACTGTCCTAGCCTAATCACCTTTGCCCAAGTGATTCCTGTGGGTCAAGAAGAACCCCTTCTCTGTTTTGAAGTGAGTGAAAACTTTGAGAAAAAGAGCTTCCCAGGCCTCCTCCTTATGAGTATTTGAAAAGGTATCTGAGAGTATTAAGAATAAAATATAGGGTAGTCCTCAGGTTGCTGAAGGTTTTATGTGGTGAGCTGTATACCTCTAGATGGACCAGGTAAAGCTGCCTTTAATAACTGCATTCCACATACCTAAGCTAGCTTAGTCTTACCTCATCTTCTTTTAACGAGTCATGTGAGTATTACAAATAACTTTTACTGCAGTGTTGCTGAAACAGTTACTACTTCATTCCTATCTCCCGTTAGGCTTTCCAGTCCGGTCATATATCCTACCTTGTGCTGGCATGAGATTGATTGTTAAAAAAATACACTCGGGGAATCATTTTTTCCACACGAATCCATCTTGCAGTGTAGCTGCCCAGGCACTTGCTCCAGCAGAGCAAAAAAGAGGGAGAAGGGGGACAGCTGCTGAACACTTGAGCACAGCCTCAGGACTGTAAAAGGAGAAAAACTTGTCTTGTTTTCCCCTCTAGCAATCTACAAATGCCTGAGGGAAAGGGGGAGGGGAATTCATTCTCATTCCAAATAAAAATGGAGTTTAAATTCAGGATTATGATGTTGACAAGTTACTAAAGCTTTAACCAAAAGAAAACCATGTGAGCAAGCAGTATTTGGCTTTCTTCCCCAAACTCTGCTTTTTCTGTCAGTGCAGCACTTTTATAACTTATCTGCCTTTTTACAACCTTTGCACCATTTCCTTAATTTATGATATCTAACAGTGAATTAGTCATAAGAAACCCAAGTCTAAGCTCGGCTTCCTATGAGACTCAGATTCAATCAGGAAAACCCTGATGACTGGCTTGTATTTCCCTCTGCGTTTGCAGATATCCCTCCTGCCTCTGGAGAGGTTCGTTGCACTCTGGCTTTCAAGCAGAATTAAAAATAATCACATTTTAGTTCCCTCATTAGGATGTACTGCAGCTTTTCTAGCAGCCGCCTGTTGTATGCAGATGGATAAAATGATGCCCACACCAACATGAAGTCAGGTTTCATCCTCTGACTCCAGTGGTGCCAGAACTTGGCTCCAGATTAGTGCCTGTTACCACCAGCCTTGCGAGATAATGTGAGATATCCTGTCTACCTTAACTCTTTGTTAATTTACACGTAAATGTACCTCAGGCCCTGAGTCTGGGCTGGAGAGCTGTCAGGCAGAGAAGGACCTGGGGCTGTTGGCTGACTTCAGGCTGAATATGAGTCAGCATTGTGCCCAGGTGGCCAGGAAGGCCAATGACATCCTGGCTTGTATCAAAAATAGTGTGGCCAGTAGGTCTAGAGAAGTAATTGTGCCCTTGTAGTTGGCATTGATGAGGCCACACCTTGAGTACTGTGTCCAGTTCTGGGCTCCTCACCATAAGAGGGACATTGAGGTCCTTGAAAGAGTCCAGAGAAAGGCAACCAGGCTGGTGAAGGGGCTGAAGGGCAAATCATATGAGGAGCGGCTAAGGGAGCTGAGGCTGTTTAGCTTGGAGAAGAGGAGCTGAGACCTTATCACCACCTATAACTACCTGAAGGGAGGTTGTAGAGAGGTGGGAGATGGTCTCTTCAGCCAGGTGACAGTTGATAGGACAAGAGGAAATGTGAGCCAGTGTTGGTTTAGATTAGATATTAGAAAAAAATTTTTTACTGAAAGAGTTGTCGGGGCCTGGAACAGGCTGCCCAGGGAGGGGGTTGAGTCACTTTCCCTGGATGTGTTTAAGAAAAAGGTAGATGAGGTAGTTAGGGATATGGTTTAGCTTAGGATGGGAATGGTTGGATTTGATGACCTTAAAGGTCTTTTCCAACCTTGTGATTCTGTGATTATGGAACATCAGCAGACTCAGTTTATTTGTTAAAAGTTGCAGAGGATACACCAGAGTGTTCAAAAGCAGCAACACTCAAGAGTTCACTCGCTGCTCCTATAGATACAGGGGAAAGCCACCAGTTCTGCTAGATTTCAGAGGGAGCTGTTCAGGGCCTTAGTCTGTGTTCCTTCTCTTTGTCTAGACAGGCAGACAGCTGTGAGGTCAGGTAAACAGGCAGAGATTTGCTGTTCTTTTCTATTTATTTTTTTTCTTTGCAATGTTTCCCTTCTCATTGCACTGCGGCACGATGAAGGGTTTGACTCTCCGTGGGAACCAATTGCTTTGCGAGTATTGATGTGTCTCCTTGTGATTAGCACCAGTTTGATCTGAATGTTGTTCTGTCTCATTTTATACATATCATTATGTCACTTTTATTTTCAATCCAGCACCATTTCTTTTAGAGTATATTCTGCAAAAGTTGCAGGGTTTGATATCCTGCCTGAGTTTTTCCTCTGAACTGATAGCTTGAGGATCAAGGTAGTATAGCTTGTAATGGCTCTGAAAACCTCCCTTCTTCTGAGAGCTGGATTTTTTGCCGCTTTTCTGCTTTGAGTAAAAAAGAAATCATAATTTCTTAACTAGCTTCATCATTTAACATGAGATGTTTGCTGATTGGCAATGCAGAAGAGGTCATTTGTGTTTGCATGACACATACCAGAAATACACTGCCATTGAGTACTCATGGCAGCCCTTCTTACATAGGACATTTTCACAGGTTAAAAAAAATAGAAAGCAAGGAGAAGGTACTCTATCATAGAATATATCCTGAGTTGGAAGGGACCCATGAGGATCATCAAGTCCAACTCCTGGTTCCACACAGGGCCAGCCAAGTCAGAGCGTGTGACTGAGCACATTGTCCAGACACTTGAACTCAGTCAAGCTCAGTGCCGTGACCACTTCCCTGGGGAGCCTGTTTCAGTGCCCAACCACCCTCTCCGTAAAGAACCTCTTCCCAATATCAAGCAAACCTCCCCAATGACAGCTTCATACCGTTCCCTCAGGTTCTGTCACTGGTCACCAAAGAGAGGAGATTGGCATCTGCCACTTTTTTCCCCCTCATAAATCTTCCCCTCCAGACCCTTCACCATCCTCACTGCCCTCCTCTGGACACTCTCCAATAGTTTTGTGTCCCTCTTGTACTGTGGAGCCCAAAACTGCACCCAGTACTTGAGGTGAGGCCACACCTGAGGTCTTTCCTGTTCCTACAGTTGTTGCTCTTCTACACAAATAATTCTTCCAGTAGTGGGATCCAACCTAATTGATTTTTAGAGAGATTTGTTAGCATTACGCTCTGGCTCAGCAGATAAGACTTTTAGAAAGTATGGGTTGTTAGTGTAAGGAACGACTAAAATGACTGTGATAAGCCTGTTTCCACACTGTCTGAGAGGTTGTTATGTGAGACGCTGGCCTTAAACTTTTATGCTTGCACAGATGATTGAGTTAAAATCCCAGCACCTGTGATCTCTCTAATGTTCAATCTATTTGTGCAGCTGTTCCTCTGAGACCCTTGCATGCAATAATTGATTAGTTCAGCAGTCCTTCAACATCACTGCAGTGTTATGAGAGCTGGTGAATTAATAAGCTACACATCAGCAGCATACAGCCTCTTCCTCCCAGTTTGTGTGATACTTCTCAGGTACCAATATTTTGCTGTAGGAGCCCCGCTTTTCCAAAATGGCTAGAACAGTTAAAAATACTGATTTTACAGATAAAAGGGAAAAGAATCTGTCCCCATCACTTCATTTCCCGAAGTCAAATATTATGCTTAATTTCAGTTGATGAAGATAAGACTCTCAAAATGGGAATCAGGAGGTAGAGAGCATGAAGGATGCTCAGTGCAGAACAAGCAACCAAGATACCTTGTTTTTATTCTTTATCTGAAGGAAAAATGTCTTGTTTGAAATATAATAATGATGATGATAGCATTTAACTGTACTCACAGAATTAATACCATGTTACTGTTTCAGAGGAACTGGTATAGTGCAAAGAAAAAGTGCTCTTAATTAATCTTCTCTCATGTTATCTAGTTGTCAGAGAACATTTCATTAATTCACCCACACGTAGTATGAAAATATTCTCTCCTACAAAACAATGTTTAAGGCAATGCTATCGCTTAGCCAGTTGAAATCAAAAAGGGAAATAATGCAATCCCTGGTCACTTCTCAGTTTGATGTGCACAATTAAGTCTATTTATCAGACATATTTTTCTAGGAGTGTCACAGCAAGTGATAATCAAGGTGCTTAGAAAGCACTGCATGAGTTATAGATTTATATAGATGAGTTATAGATGCAACAAATAATAATACTGTGCCTGCATGACCCTAACACACTCTCCTAGATGGATGTTGCATTGGTTCCTGCTTGACAGTTCTTCAAGTTCTCCAGAGTAAGAGTTGACTCTTACTAAACCAGGTTTCCATCTGATTAAGTCTATGGGGTCTGACAGGGGACACTTCATAAATATATGAAAAAATTGAGCCTCGTTCTCTCAAGATATTTCTGCACATCTTCCTTCAGCTCACAGATCTACTTAGGGTTTGTTAAATGCATGCCAGATTTTTTTTCCTCTCAAGAATTAATTGTATATACAAATCTTATCATTCATATTATTCATTGGCTCATAGTCCTTCAGAATGTTGGACATTAGTCATGCAGTGGTATTCTCATGCTTAAGATGATGGTGTACCCAAATGTTTTGTTACATCAGTTATTTATAAAGTTGGATTCTGCATCATTTGTATGCATATCTAGATAATAGATTGACCAAGTGATGTTTAAGAGAATATATATCTTGAGTTAGATCAGATGAATGAAATCGCACATTTAAGTGCAAATGCAAAACAAAGTCAGTAGAGTGAGGTGATTGGGGTTTTTTTACATCTGGATTTAGGTAATGAAAGACTGAAACACAAGTATTTGTGATTTGAATGGCAAATAAAAAATTTGAACATGAAAATTCATCACTGTAAGTAAAAAGCATGGTAAGATAAATACAGAAGTGGTGGAATCACCATTTTTTTACAGATTTTTCTATCACTCTAATGAACACAGAAAAAAAACGTGTATGTTGAGTGGTAGCTACCATGTAGTAATGTCAGTTTGGTAATAGCATGGTGACAGCATTATACTCTTGTCATGTATGATCTGTGAAATGATGCCTGTCAGAGTGGAAGGAATGAGTAGCACTTACCTGAACACAATGTCAAGAGCATCATCACCATGGATCACATTCTTTTTACATCAAACTGTTGTAAATTAACAGGACATATAGATGCTCTGAGTTTATACAAACAGTATAACAGGACACTAGTTTGTGGGGGTTTTTTTAAAAAAGAACTTATTTTTGTGTATGGAATAGATTTGCGTTGTGCTACATGCTCTTGTGTGAGTTTGTTCAAAGTGCCAAAGGGTAGTCCAGTGAGACCTGCAAGAGAAGGACTAATTAAAAGTTTTTGTATTGTTTCTTTTCTTTCAGCATTGCAAAAGTAGCTCATTAGGAGCTTAAGACTTGAGTTGCATGCTTAATAAATCCCTCTTACTTTGTTGCATCTATTCTTGCTGATAAAAAACATACTAAATTCCTTGCACAATGCAAAATAAGAATAAGTTGTTTTAAAACCCAACAAAGAGGAGTAAATTTAAATTTGCCTTTCTGTAATTAAAGTTCTTTTTGATACAAGAAGAAAAAAAAAACTATTACTTTTCCTTGTGACTAGTCCTAAACATTAAAATAACCTAATTCAACAGGTTTTTGAAAAACAATATTACAAAAAAGCGAATCTCACTTCTTCCGATTTCTGTGTCTTAGAGTATACTTTGGCCACACTGTCAAGTTTCACTCTATAGCTGCAAGGACTATAAAGTTTGGGGGAAGATATAACACACACACCCTTTTTTATGTTTTCAAGTGTAAACTAGTATTCTTGTAAAATCTTACAAATGATGACCTGAGGTCTTGAAGTTATTGAATACCTTGAAGATCCTCATAAAGTTCTGAGCTGGCAAGTGTTATGACATCTGGGACTGTCTTTGAAATAAATGTTTGCAAATCTGTAATAAAAATGCAGATGTATTGGAAACTGAGAAAAGGGCTCTCCTAAAATATATGAAATGCAGAATCTGAGAAATAAAGGGCTGTAAGATACTGCATGTTTTGCTATTTCATCTTCTTGTTCTGGTGTAGGAGAGGTCACACTGAAACAATCTTTAGCAGATATTTACCTGACATGCTACTGAAAGCCTCCAGATTAATTTTCATAACCTGTGTAGGCACTCTTGTAGAATTTTTCTGTCCTTCTTATTAAGTAGAAAGTTGCTCTAAAATCCAGTCTAGCCTCTAACCTTTCCCTGCTGTGAAACAAACCAATTACTCTTCTTTTTCACCCTCAATGCCCCTGGAGAATAATTAACCACTATGCTCTTTTTTAACCGGTTTTGATATATGGGAAACCTGCAATGTTCACTGTATCACCTTACTGTCCTTTATGTACTTACAAATTGATCATTTAACATTTGCTCTGGTGTCTTTCAGGACATTAAACAAACTGATATATGATTCCCTGGACCCGTTCTTTGTTAAGAAAAATATAGTGCTTGCCTTTCACTAGCTTTTCGTGACTTCTCAAGGATAATGATTCAGAAGAGGTTCCTTTGGCTTTAGGGTACATTTCAGCATGCCCTGCTGACTTTAATACAGTCAATTTATCCATTCTGTGTCCTGCCCTTTAACTGTTCTGCCCTGACTTCCACCCATATGCTAGTGCTAATTGTGTTAAGCGCCTGTCACAAATTTTGTGAATGCTAATGCAAAAGGGCAACTCGGCCTCCTCTCCTTGTCATCCCTTACGTGGTTGCCGCCTGTTCCTTCAGCAAAGACTGCCTAAGTGGTCTCGCTCCCTGAGCAGCAGTCGATGTCTTCTGCTATCCTTTCTTCTACATCTGCAGGAGCGCCACTGCCTCACCTCCTCACCCCACCAGTGTTTCCTTCCCTGGCATCAAGAGCTATTGTTCGTGATATTTTTTATCCAAACTGCATCTTCCTTTTAGGATCTAGTTGTTTCCTCCCTATTTGTCAGGCTTGAATAAAAAAATATCTGCCTACCTAGTTGTTTCTTCTAACTTAAAATGCATAAATAAATAAGTAAATGTGGGGACCCAGGGCATCTATGTCCTGCTGTATTACTTTCTTTCAGGTTTCAAGTTAGTTAAAGCCTTTCTTTATTAAGGCTGTTAAGGGAACCTGCCCTTGAGTGCCTCTGTTTGTTAGGAAAGTGACAATATAACAAATTTTGAAAATACAGGATTGGATTTATGTCCTCTTGGATCCAACATTTGAGTAGACCATCGTGGAGCTAATATAAAAGCTAATACTGAATTATTCTCCCAGAACACAAACAAAGTGTTAATTAAACAGGTTGTCTTCAAAAAGTAGATCTTCCAGAAAGAGATTGCAAAACCTGGATGACTTACTCGTTACAGAAACCAATATCCTGCTAAGAAAATGTAAGTAAATTCCCTGATTTCAGGCTAATAAAGCAAAAGCAATTACCTTGCTTGCTTGCAGAAAGGCCACAAAAATCTTCATGCATTGTAAGAAAATTTTTTACTTCTGTTGAGAAGAGATAAAATGGGTCTCTCCATTCTTAAGCTGGAATTCTGAAAGCAACATCTTTATGGAGGCGATACACAACCAGAGCAAATCCCCCATTTCAAAAGGTTTTCTAGTCCTGCTCAGAGTACGTTCCAGTCATTGGTTCCTGAAGCCTAAAGAAATTATGTTATGCCTTTGTGGGTAGGTTTCTTCTTTCTCGTCAGAGACAACCCAAGCCCAAGTGTTACTGGTTTAACTTCAGATCAAATGCTTGAGGACTCTAAGATGCAGTAGATTCTTGTTCACTCTCAGTTAGGTATATGTCAGGTCTTTTTTCTGGTAGAGGGATCAGGTGAAGAAAGAGTAGATGGGCTATGGAGAGACCAAATGAGAACATAAATCACTTATTTAAAATAGGGGATAGAGAGCGGAATTTTCAGAGCAAACAAAAATTCAAACCACAAGCCTGGGTGAAGATACATGGCAAATTAATTTAAACCTGTACTTGAGCAGTTATGATTGCTATCTTTTCCTCATCTGTGAGACACTTGCACGTATTGGATCTCCTCCTGATAACCTCCTTCAGCTGTGTTCCAAGCATTGAAGGAAATTAATTTAACTTAATATCTTGCCAAAAGAAAATGTTTTATAGCTGCTCATTGCCTTTGTGGGACTTATCTTAAATGCTAGTCTAAATGGATGCTTTTTATTTTCTTTCCATAACGTTTTACTACTTATGAAATAAAAATCAGTTTAAACGTAGTTCACTGTTGTCAGCCTAGAAATAATGAGTATCTCTGAAATAAATCCAAATACATTAGTAGCCTGTTCAATAGACTTCATACTCCCATCTAGAAATTTCTGTGTTGGGATATTTCACATTCTTCTTTGTTGACTGAGCTATTATTTTGCACCTTAATGAATGCAGATAGAAGTGTCAGCACTATAATATTTACTGAGGAAATTCCAGATATGCTGATTAAGCCTGAGCAAACTGTATGTCTTTTATGGCCCTGTTATATTGTCTCCATTTTTAAGTGAATCTAACACTTTGCACTTGTGGGCATCCTGTCTGTGAACGAGTAGCTAATTGCGTTATTATTACTATTAAACTGAAAAGCTGCAAATGAAGAGCAGCAGTTAAAATCTCCCCATTTGAAAGCTTGCTGCAGTGATCCCTTCCTCTTCCTCCTTTTCACCTCTTTCCTGGCAAATGAGCTCTGAAGCTCTGAAAACTCTACTGGATTTGGCCCAGCAGATGAAGTGGTATCCATGTCAGGTAACTCTTTTGGATGCTTAGAACATCTTTAGACACTAGGAGAGATTTATTGGTGGGAATCTGTTACAGGATTTTAGTCAGCTTTGTCTTCAGGTTAGCAGTGAATAGGAGGCATGAGGTCCATCTGACTCATAGATTTAACAGAAGATAGCATATTCCTGTATATACAAAAAAAAATTAGCTTGACATGCTGGGTGTGATACATTCACTGGGAAAGATGGCCAGGTCTGAGGACAAAGAACTGTGTGGGCAGGCAGCGTGCCCTCTTTTGAAATGTGTCTGTCTGGTCAGTGCATTTTCAGTCATCACTTCACTGCCATGGATCTGTTTCCTTCTCTTTCTTAGGCTGCATTCTTCCCGAGGCAGGGGTTCTTATTTTATACCTGCAGCATCTAGCAGGGATCTTGGGGTTACAACTGTGATAGAGAACATCATGAACAAAACTCTTCCATAGAATCCCGTTCTTCCTTTGAAGTAGTTTTATTTGTCATTCCATAAACTGACACCTCACTGACAGTGTCCAGTGGGCTCCCAAATTTTGAGCGACACAAGGATGTGTTGGTAACTCGGTGGCAGTAATCGGCTATGTGAAATGGGATGCTAAGCCATTATCTCTGAATCTTATTAAACAAGAAAAATATATTTTACATATATATATATCTCCATACTATAGCAGTTAAAGACCTTATCAGCTTTCTTAAATCAGTAAAACAGGGACTGTGGACCAATCTATCTTTTTCCTTTTTCTTTTAAGTAGATTCTGATGTCATTTCTTGGTCAGTAATTTTTGTGTCCTTTCAGCTCCTGCAGAGGCAATCTCTTAAAGATTTAAGAGAGTCCTCAGAATTGTGCTGACACTGTATGCATTTCTTTTACATTATCTAGTGGTAGTTGTAGTACACAGAGTACTTGATCTTCAGGTGAAAAGTGTAACAGCACTTCATAAATGAGGTTCTGGACCAGTTTGGATGCAGCATGGGAGCTGGCTCTGAGTGGATCGCAATCAGTTCAGAGATTATTTTTTCTCTTTGCTCTTAGTTCCAAGAAAATGTGGTTCCTAACAGAAAAAAAATCTTCTTTTCAAAGCCATTCCAGTGGTCCATATGCAAGAAGTTTGCCATTGCTTGTTTTATGAAGAAACACCTCTGATTGCTGAGTTACACATCTTAAAGCTAAAGTCTTCCCAGAAGTAGACCAGCCTGAGAAAGCTAATTTATTTTTACCCAGTTGGCCCATTCCTGTGAAATTTGGGATCTTTTTAGGAAGCCACTCTTTCAAAAATACCATTTAATTTTGTTGGACTAAAATGATACTACTGCATTTTTATGCACTTGGTTTTGAGCTTCGGAATATTTTGACTGCATCTGTGGCTCCATAGTCATGAATGGATATGTTAAAATAATTTTGTGAATTATTTGATGTCAATGTTGCCCAGCACTCACAATACTGTATCCTATGTTTGTGCTCTTGGAATACTGTTCCCAGGAGATTTCTGCTCTTTTCTCCTCTCATGGATGGTTTTGAGCTGCCATTCCCTGAAATTATTACTTACAAATAAATGGTCGAGTAACTTTTATTAATGTATTGACAAGCCGTGTGTTCTTCCTTTGTTGGGAGTTACCTCGTGTAAGCTAGAAATGGGTGTGTTGTGTCTGGTAACATTTCTAGATAGCTTCATAGACATCATTTTCTTGTCAGTATGCTTTCACCTCTGCCTATGAGGCTTGCTGATAATTCATAGGTAGGGAAGGGCAGAAAATAAAAATCACTCGCACCCATCTATAAAGCACCGAACAACAGAAAATATTTTTAAATAAAATAAACTAACAGGAAACTCTGAAGTGTGAGCAGGGCATAAAAGTATAATTGCAAGGTATGAAGGCAATCACAGGATAGCATCTAGAGACTTCAGTCCTCCAGCTCTTTCTCGAGAAAAGCATTCCTAGAAGACCTAGGGTCTGTTTATGTTTCCACCATTAACTTATGATATTGTGGACAAAACAATTCATCCTTTATTGCTTTGCAGCTCTGCAGTAGTACTTGTCTCTCTTTTTGAAGTTCTTAGACGTCCTACGGGGAAGGAGTTGTAGATAAATCACCTCTTTATGTCCTCTTAGCCATGCTTGTCACATAAATTACACGGAAGTTTTATGAAGAACTTCTTGTTTTGTTCTTGAGAGATGCTAGAGAAAGTTATTGAGCAATATGAATGCTTGCCTAGTCTATTATTTTTCTGCAGGGTGTGTTTTCAAATGAAAACCACTTCCTGAGAATTCGGACTTGATAAAAATATCAAGTGTCAGACAGGGCAGGACTTCAGTTACAGTCTTGAAGAATAGCAAGAAAGCCACACAACTGGATCCCTGTCAGCTCATATTTGGTAGCTGTGTCTTGCAGTCCTTCAATGGCACTAAAACTCAAGCAAACTTTGTAGCAGAAAAGCCCCTAAATTTAATCAGAGAGTCACACATTTAGAAATTATCTGCTGTCATTTCATAGCATCAAAAGGAGAATATTTTTTGCCTTGTTTTTAGAGCCTTTAATTCCACTGTCTTGAGAAAGATAATGTTAGCTCTAAGGTGACTAGGTAACTCTATAAATAGTTGAGTTTTGTAGTGTCTTCAGACTACTCAGTGAAGTGTTTAGGGGAAGCAATCTCACACAGAAAGGAAATCCCCGACTGAAGAAAAAGACTGTGCTCACAGGGAAGAGTCATGAGAAATGGGGAGGAGTTGTGATTAATCCCACACACAGCCTGAAGGTAGGTATTGAGGGAAAGATGGCTATCTTGGAGAATACTTTTTCCTACAGAAGTAAAATTTCCTTCTCACTATGGTAAGGAAAAGCATAACAGGGAATGTAACAAAGTGTATTTTCTAGCACATAATGTTCAGGATTTGTGCAGCAGAGACTGGTATTTGGAGGGCTGGTGGAATATCATCCCTCAGAACAACTGAGACAGAAAGCCTCCTCTAACCTCGTTCCCATCTTTATTTTTCAATGTGCTTTTTCAGGCACTTTTTTTTTTTTCCCATAAAACCAATTTTGCACATAACAGGTATAGTTACAGTTATGCTAGACAGACTTTTCTAAGAAGGATGATTTTACAGTGCCTGGAAAAAGGATGACAAGAGCACAGAAAGGTGGCATGAAAGTAAACTCCAACCGGACGCCGGAGTTTAACAGTGGCACAATTCTGGGAAACCTGAGAGACTTGCTCCTGCTTCTAGCAGCACTCAATCTCCTGGCTCCTTGGTGGGGAGGACCCAAGATGTGTACAACAGACACACAGGGTATTTATATAGACTCTAAGACTCCATTAGCAGAAATCATACTAAAATAGTATTGTAGTTTAACCTGGCAGGCAGATAAACACCACACAGCTGTTCAGTCACTTGCCCTTGTAGCAGTGGGACGGAGGAGAAAATCAAGGGGGAAAAAAGAAAACCTCTTGCACTAAAGATAGCTTAATAAGATAACGAAGGAAGAGAAAATAATAATAATAATAATAACAACAATAATAATAATAATAACAATAATAATAGAATATACAAAACGCGCTATGCACAGTGCAACTTCTCATCACCCACCAATGAATGCCCAGCCCGTCCCTAAGTAGCAATCCCCCATTGGCCCAACTCTCCCCAGTTATATATTGAGTATGACATCATATGGTATGGAATATCCCTTTGGCCAATTTGGGTCAGCTGTCCTGAATGTGTCCCCTCTCAGGTTCTTGTACACCCCCAGCCCTGTCACTGGTGGGCATGAGAAGCCAAAAAGTCCTTGACTTGATGTAAATACTGCCTAACAATTACCAAAATATTAGCATGTGAGCAACATTATTCTCATCCTAAATCCAAAACGCAGCACTACTCCAGCTGCTAGGAAGAAAATTAACTCTATCCCAGCTGAGTCCAGGACAAATTGTTATCAAAAACATTAGCTCAGTCCCTATATCAAAACAAACAGAAAAAGCTCCAAGCTTGTGTTCCTGAGCCCTTTTCTTTCCATGCTAGCTATCTGGGTAATAATGATGGGTAAGAGGAAACCATTAAGCCTCCAAAGAGGTAAATTATTTTCTTTGGTCTTCTCTCTTCCTGTAATGGATGATGGAAGTGGTTTACTTTCTGATGTTTGTAAATGTACAGTGCAGCCAAACACGCTGCATTTCTGTAGCTGTTCTTGAGTGGGGTCCTTCACGACCTTATTAGATTCCCATGATGGGGACCAATGGGTGGAAGAAAGCACAGGATGTGTCAGTAATCACTGGTCTAGCAGCAGAGACAGTATTTAGTGATACTTAGTCTATGTTTTTACTGTATCCTCTAAAATAAAAATTAAATTAGTAACAAACTTTGTCAATTTTAGATACAAGAGGAATTGAAAGGAAAAAAGTTTGCAATTCCAGGAAAACAACCTTTAAAAATAATTCTTTTCTAATTTAGTCTCTGATAAAGGCTGGTAGGAAAGAAGGAGAAAACTCTTTTTTCTCAGAACATTTAGTGCAATATTCCTTTTCAGCTGAGATTAACTGTAAAAGGCTACTCAAGCTTAATATGTTTGAAGCTGTGAGGACACATAATAATCCATCAATTAATCTCAGAATCCAACAGCTGTCATGAGAAAAACAGTTCACACAGCTAAGCAAAACAACAGATTCATTTGCTCTTTAAACATTAATGCAAAGAGTTAGCTTAATGGCATCCTATCAGTCTCATGAGCACCCTATCATCCATGGTTTGCCTGCAGGGCCCCCTTCATCATTTTTTTCAGAGATTAAGATGAAAAGAAGACAATTGTTGTTCAAACAGAATTGTCCCCTGCCTGAGCTACTCGCTACCTCTCACAGCAGCATCATAGCAAAATATTTGTATGAGTTCAGTATATTAACTGAAACTGATAGAATCACATTCAGAGATGTTCATTTGCTCTCATGGCCTGGGGTTGTTCATCTGCTAATGTACGTTAAATCTCTGAAGTACTTTGGGGTCCACCCAGAGAAAAACAGAGGTGCTCTGTAAATGGAGCCCATCTGCTTCCCTCTGTCTCCAAATACGTCTGGAGAATCAAATTCACAGGAGTGGCTGTGGAAGAGCCAGGCAGTGCAAGGATGTTCATAGTTGCAGGTTCACTCTGCAGACCTGCCTACCCTTGCTCCAAAATATAAAAAGAAAAATAACTGCATGAACTGGCCTGCCAAGGCAGAAGTGGTGAAGGACTGATTCTGTTTGAGGTGCCATTAATTTCTCACTGTATTTCTGCTTATACCACAAAACCAGAAAGGGCAACATGGGTTAGTGGACAGCAATAGGTCAGTAATCACAGTGCTGTTCTTGAACTTGCCGTCAACAGGAAGGGCCTTGTACAAAAGCAGTGTTCTTTATTCTTGTCTTTAAAAAAAAAAATATTTGTTTTAATTTTCTTTACAGTATAAATGGTGCCTGTGATTCGATTCTAATTCCTCTGTAATTTGCCAAGAGTTGTATGCAGTTAAAATTGCCATATACTACTCTGAGTACTACAAGAATTTTTCAACATGGGAACATTATGCTTAAAGAAAAGATATAACAGTGAACATGTTAGTAGAAAGATTGGAAGTTTCATAGATAACCAGAGCAAAATAAATGAATTTTTATGAATGAAGCTTTACTTGGTCTCAATATTCTCCACAGTGGATTGGGAGAACCATATCAAATTAAGATCTAGCATGAAGTGACAATAGAAACAATTACTTATGTGAATGTTTCATTTGCCAAAAGCAAACAACTTCAAAAGAAAAATGTCAAACCTATGCAAACCGAGACCTTGCGGTTCCTTGCAGGATGGTACTTTCCTTGTTTTGAGCTCTGACTTATTAACAGTGCTCAAAATTTCTTAGTGATGGCTATGGTGACTTATGAGAAGTTTTAAAATGAAAACAATTTTGGTACTGTCTAGTTTACAGCCTACCTTGTTCTTAAAATTCAGTACTGTCATGGCAAACAAGATATTTTAAAATAATACCTGACTGTTTGTTCCCAAAACATAAGTACACATGAATGTTACTTTTCTGTAATGTGTTCTTAATGTGACTCTATTTTAAAGCAATGGCTGGTATGCCACTGTTATTTTCTTGCTCTAGTAAATAATGAAGTTTGGCTGGAGGAAAGGAAACACAATTCTAGTGAATAAAATCTGTTTACAGTGAAATTAGGCCTGATCTGCATTGCTTCATGACAGTTAAACAAAAAATGTTTGCTTGCTTTGCACTGATTCAAAGTTTAAAACTTCTTGGCCTCTGGCATAGGAAGGAGAGGACTTTCTGACACTTTAGTTGGGGAAATAAGTTATTGCCAAGCTCAAACCACTGGTCCCCTCTGCTTCATAGCCTTTTTTACATGTGGTGCAATAGCAGTGACACCATACCCTTGTGGTTTTGTATTTCAGCAGTTTGACACTTCCTTGAACCAAAAATACACTTCTTCAGATAAACATGTTTATCTTCAGTTAAACATGAGATCCATTTCTTTAAAGGTATTGTAAACACATCCTTGTTTACAGTGGAACAATTTTGAGCACAGGCTTGTAGTTGAGACTGGGGAAAGCATACCCAGGCTTGTAGCCAACAGCTACAAATCAATCAGGAAATGTTTGGAAGTCTATTTCTAATCCAGCTGATTACACTGCTCATTTTAGAAGAGCTCACTTCTTCTCAGGTGGGTTTTGTGTCTTTAATAAACCTTGTTTCACCAATCTCCCTGTGCCCATGCCTTCACCCTTTATAATCAGAATGATTTCTGTTCCTAGGAATTGTGAAAACGAAACAGGCGATTGCAAGTCTCAATGGCATCCATACACAGAATGCCTCCAGATCAGCATGCATGATTTGTTTATTGCACTCTGCAATTTAGTTATGAGAATAATACCAATTTTTAAATGTTAATGAGACAAACAGCCAAACATTGGGTGGATTTTTTTCTTCCCATCTGCTTTTAGCCAGCTTTTCTTACATCTGTGGGAGAGTTGCTCGCAGCCTTAACCTTTACATTCAGCTTCTTCAATTATTTATAATACAATAACCCTGCAAGGGCTAAAACAATGGGATTCCCCTTGCTTGTGGAAAACAAATCGTCCAGCCATATTTAATATTGAAAGCATTCACAAGCCATTAATCAATGGAACAGGCAGTGGGAAATCACCATCCAGCCACCCACACTGATCAATAAAATATCAGAAACAGAACGTATAAGCACAGGTCATTAACAGTTGCTCTTTATGAAGCTACAAGTTGACTCAGCCTTCAGAGAGTAGCTGTTGCCAGCACAGTTGAATCACATCATCCATGCATTAGATAAAATGGGGTGGCTTCTTTATTTAGCTGCTTTAAAAATCCTTCTTTATAGCAAGGTTTAAGTAAAAAGGATCTTGCTGAAATGTCAGAGATGATTTGCTCTTCAAAGTAGAGCTATGCCATTATTTTAAGGGAACAACATGGGCTGCAGGTCAAAAAATATTTATGGATAATACAGCTGCTAGAACTACCTGCTGCTAGAAGCACTCCTCCTAATGGACTTCAAAGCTGTGATGCTCTGCTTGTATGCACAGGGCTTCTATCTGCATGTGACATGCTTCTGTTCTACATGTGACAAGTATATACTTGTACATGTATTATAGTCCTTGTTAGCATAAAATCTCTGTCAGAGCTGTTAAAACTGTTCTCGGTAGTCTTGCCTTCTTTTGAGAAGTCAGATGCTATAAGTAATTAATTTGCAGAAGTACTAATTGCGATTTAAGAGTTAAAAGAAAATTCCTAACAGCGAACAAAGTGTTTAGGGGACATTGCATTAACCCTAAATGTAGTTTTATCTTCACTTTTGGTTAACATCTGCCTAATGCTTTAGTTGAGTCAAAAAAACTCAAGATCAGTTTGTTAAGATGGAAAGAGGAAGGTATGCACAGGGTAACTGCTAGAGAAGGACAAGAAAGGATTGAACGAAATAACCATTTATCATGAGAAGTAAGCGTTGCCAGAATTAGAGCTTCAGAAAACTGCCTTTGTGTCCTGACCCTAAAGGAATAGCACAGGGACAACTTCAGCTGGCTCAGGAGAAGAGTCATCCCTCTGTTACCTGGCCTCTTGCAGGGATCCCACGTGCTGTATTAACAGTTTTGCATTGCCAAGGTCTTAGAGATAGGTTGCCACCATAACCTGTGTAATGAGCCAGAAAGTACCCAGACTCTAGTGAGCTCTGAAAGCACTAACTGGTTGCTTATATTAATAGTATATTTGTTTCCTGTAATGGAACTGGTGTGGGGAGGTGTGAGGAGGGAGGTTTTTAGTACCCTGTAGGACTGAAAAAAAGAAACAAACCAAGATGTACTGGTCCTGAAAATGAGAATTAATTGAGTTCTGTTGTTGAGCTACGAAAAAATAGTTAGAAGCATTTATTTCTTTTGTTCATTGTAAAATGGCTTTTAGAAGCTTTTAGTCAATCTACAAGTTATTAATTGAATTTTAAAATAATGACAGAAGCAACAAATGAAAGCATAGGTCTTGCAGGCTCAGTCCCCCAAAATACTCCTGGAATAATTAATTTGACATCCATCAAATCCCTGTACTTGGCTCTGAATATTGTTTTCTATGCAGTGGTAATAGTGGACTTTGCTTTGGTTTTGCTGTAAATGGTCATAGAAAGGAACCACTTTGGCACCATAGCTGGCAGGTGGCCTACCAAAGCATGTCTGGTGGACCTAGCAGTTAATTTTCAGCACCAAACCTACCTGAAAATTAAAGCCTGTCATCACCACCACCACCATGGAAGGACAAGTATCTGAATGGCCAATGCAAAGGAAAGGGAAGGCATGGGACATGTTCTCTGACAATTCTTAATTTAACAAGTGACTGGCAAGACCTAGTGACAGGGAATTCTTTATATCCTGCTAGGGGAAGGGTTGTATGGCAAGAAGAGTAGAGCTTTATTGAAGTAAAGGTGAATGTATGAAGTCAGCAGCAGGGAAGACCAGCTTTAAATCTCTCTTTGCGGGGCTAAAAATCCTAGTTTTCCTCCTATCTCATTTGGAGTGTTGCAGAAATACTTTTTCAGGAAGGTGTGGGTTTCTGTTCAGTCATGACAGCTATAAAATTCAGGAGGCCAAAGGAAAGCTATTTGAAGTCCTCATCTAGCAAGTGTGTTGCTAAGGTCTATGATATTAGCAAAGTGCTCCTAACTCGTCTCATTTACAAATAATCAGGGTAAGCTGAAAAAACTGCTCTACAAAATAAAATCAATGTAAGAAAAAAAATATTTCCTGAAATTTGGCAGTACTTTTTGATGTAGTTTGCCAGTAGACAAGCAGCTCTTTTTTATATACAGCAAATTATACAAGTGCTATATACCTTTATCTATCAAGATCCTTGGATAACAAATTACCCGAACCTGGTTTGCATGGCAAACTCCCTGTACTAGTCTCATCATCCAGAAGAGGAAAGGCCATGGAAAACATGATGATAACATACTAGAGGATGGGAACAAGGGCACAAATATTTAAAGATGCTCTTCACATGTCATCTAATTCAGGTGATGCTACTCATTTCTACTGATCATCTAGTATTAGCAACCTTAGACACATCCTAACAGCACACTACGGGAGTTCTTTCATTGTGGGACATTTGCTATGTGGTGGAATTCAGATATCAGGGTCAAGAAAGAGCATGAGATATCTTATCCACAGCATTAAAAAAAAAAACCAACCAACTGGGAAGTCCTTATCTTTCATCCGAAGCTGCTATGACTGATAGCCAGTGTCAAAGATGACTTTGGCACTCTCACTCACAAATATCCAGACTTCAGCTGTCATTAACTCTTGCTAGTTTTGTTAAATGGAGTTTTGCAAAGAGATGAAAGGGAATGAGGGCGGATGCATCAAAGATGTTACAATGTTCAAGTATTTCTGAACTAGACAATTAGCAAGAGGAAAGAAAGCTAGATAATCCTAGATCAAAAGTAACAAATTAGCTAAGTTGTGTTGGGATTTCTTTAACAACTGCCATGGCATCATCTTATATCATCAGAACCTTGCCTCATTTTGACTCCTTTTAATATGCATTCTTTTCTCTAGACTTGCTAATTAACAGCAAAAATGCAAAGGCAGTAGACAATGAGCTTTCAGAAAAGTAAGTAAAATTGTCATGTATGTGTTCAGTGACATAGATATAGTTCTGGTTTAAATATTAGAAGTTAAGTAATAGAGAACTACCAGATTTCTTGGCTGTTGATGACCCTCAGCTCCACCATAACCACCCTATGTTTCCATATTTTTCCTAGTTGGATGCCAAATGGCAGAAATCTTGCCTCAGGTGAAGCTGAAAAAGGGGGCTACCTTCTGCCTCATCTCTACCCATTCCTGTCAGTGGCAAAACCCCCCAGAAGTGCTTCTTTGATTGGAAATTCCCTTTTGTGATTCCTAACTACAGATGGAGCTCAGCCTATCTGCATGCTCTTCTACAACAGGGTCTTCTAATCAATATCTCCCTTTCCATTTTCTAGGCTAAGAAATTCAGGGTATGAAGGATTCTGAGTCCACTTACTTCCAACATCTGCGGACACAACATGGTTTAGTTTGGTAGGATAATATTGGATCTGCCCTGCGGTTTAAGTGTTCAGATAAGCATTTGTAGGAAGGTGTTACTGAGCGTGCCAGTAGCTTGTGAACTAAACCAGAAGGCTCAGAAGTTACCCTGGATGCGTCCCTCACGCAAAGAGCCCTCCCAAGAAGAGTCCAGAGTAGCATTTCCTACAATGAGGATTATATTGATAACATTGATGAAATAAATTTTTTGGTTTTCAGGAGTCACCAACTGTACTCAAAATATCCAGTCACCTTCTGAAACCACAAATTTATCATCCCATAATAGGCATCTTCCATCTTTCTGCATGAACAATTTTAAATAGAAAATATAATTCCACCTCCACCTCAATACTCTTCCCCACTTAAGCTCTATGGAGCCAAGAATTTAGGCTACTATATTATAGTACTATGGCTTGCTTTATATACCTCATCCTCTGAATATATTTTTCTGCAACAAATGAGAAATGCTTGAAGCCCTCAGACTCTGAGCTAGACCTGTTTTTTAAATTCAGAAAAAAATACATTAATAAACCCCCTTCATTTTGCAGCAACAGTACCATGAGCAGTTTCCATGGAAACATCATTTGCAGGAGCAGGAAGTGTTCATTTTACAATTAAATTATAGGAGGTAGTTAAATTTTTGATCAAACACACATTAGAGCATGGAGAATTCCCAGCCAAGTGCCTCACACTGTTAAAAATAGGAGTACTGCAGTATCCATGCAGCACTGTCAGGAACAATGTGTGGAGGGAAGGGGAATCTGCAGAAAGTGAAACAGCAGCTGCAACTTCCACCAGTGTGAAAGACTCCATTTTTTGGTTCCCATAAGGCAAGGACTGAGCAGTGGCTGGATTTGGCTCATGCCTGCAGCCTGACCTCAAATGCATTCCCTTGGCTCATTGGCCATCAGGACAAACGTAGGATGTGATGACTGCAGCACTTTACAGTTTTCTGGGTAGATAAGACTATAAATAAGTCCTGATCCCGAGGGTCTGCCTACACTGTGGTTGCTGCTGTGACATCTTTATTTAACACACCTCGTGGATTTTGCAGTGTTGTTTACAAGCAGCTAGCTCCGATGTATGCTGCAGTCCAGCCACATGGAACGCTGCACAGGATTATTAGATGCTTTGAAAGGTAGTTTATTTAGGTAGTTAACGTTTGGAGAGCACTTTGTGTTACTGCAAGTAGACTGCTAGTGGCACCACTAAGTGGAAAATAAGCCTATATGTACTGAAAGACATATATATGTTTGTATATCCTGTGTTCCGGTTAGTGTTTGAATCAGTGTCTCCTTGTGACTGTCTTTTTCTGAGCTGGTTGTTCATCAGAATACTTAAATCACTACATAAATCAATGTTATGATGTTGGCATATCTCTGCTTTTTTAAAAGACAAATAAGAAATATGGAATTACTGTTGCTAGTATTGGAATCCCAAAACCCAGATACAGTAGAAAGTCTTTGCTTATCTGGAAGTTTTCATGGTCTTCATGATAACAGATTGCAAGAGATGACTTACTGATCTTTAGAAATCAGGACTTTGACTTGACATCATGGGATTGAAAATCCTCCCAAATCATAGGATTAAAAAAAGTGACATATTTTTATCTTAAAAGGCTGTTTTCTCAGCCTTTACAATCATGTTTTTCTGCAGCTGTGAACACTAGAATTTCTGTTTCTTTTAAATAAAATTTGAAGATTTTTGATATATTGAACCTTTAAAGAATGCACTAACAATTGTAAGGCTCATGATAATCATGGAAGTTTAAGGTACAAAAGTTAATGTCCATTAACATAAAGGAATTGAGAACCTAAAAGATCTTTCTGGCAGAGCCTTAGTCAACCTGACTTGAAGCCAACTCAGTTCTCCAGTGGTGCAAACTCTTGTTATGCATTTATGTCCCTGCAACACAGTGGTCTGTAAGGGAATTGGACGGAGTACCATTTTATGTCTGTTGCTACATGCTAGCAAGTCCATGACCTGTGAATTGAGGAGGAGAAATCCACTTATCTTTGGGGTTAAAGTGGGACTGTGGTTATGCTGAGTGAGCCATTCAAAATACCAGATATAAGCCATAATTGTGTCTCCAGAGACTCTACAGCAACCTTAGCATCTATTCTCTCTTTCCACTGAAACGATAGCACTACAATTTTTAGTATCAGTTGCAATGGTTTGCCTCAGCAGTATGTCTAGGTATCACGAACTACTTTGTAAAATGACCTCCCAGCAGTATTGTGTGAGTGAGATAAAATCCTGTGAAAAATGTGAATGGTCATTAGGATTGCATCTCAGAGGGCTGTTTTTCTAATGTGAACTAATGAGCACAACCCTCATGGTTTCCTACTGGTTCTCTGGACATCGAGTGCAGAGGTTTTAAATCCACATTTATTTGCAACTGCGAAAGAAATCACTTACGAAAACACTTCTAACTTTTAGACAAAGTACTCCTGTCATTGAAACAACTCTAGAAAACAAACTCTTCTGAAAATAGACATGCAAGGTTCGGACGCAGGCATTTTGAATACATGAAGCCATCAGCACGGTAAGTTTGCACTGGCATAGAAAGATTTCCAGGCTCAGTGCAGTGCTGGATGTAAGTAGAAGACCAGGTCATACTCTGCAGCTCTGCAAAATGCCCCGTCAGGCTCTTCGGGAAGTGGGGGAGCCCATTCAAGCTAGTCATGCTTTTCCTGCTCCAGGTGCTGCTTCAGAGGAACTTCTTTTCTAGGTTAAGCTGTGGGTGCTCCAGATTTCAAGACATGCCTTTCCATGTGGATTTTCTTTTTCTCCTCTTGATTTTTTGGAATTGTGGATGGAAAGGAAACTGAATGGATTGTGACCCTTCTTTAGTCTTTTGCAGCTGCATAGATAACATGCTGAGAGAAAATTACTTTATAAATAACAGTATTTCTGAAAAAGAACATTTGCCTTAATAGCAAGACACTGTGATCCCCCAAGAATATGTGTTATTACTGTTAGTAGCTCTTAGGGGACACTGAACAAATATTTACCACAGTCTGAAATGAATAAGGCAAGACTTATGGTAAACAAATACCCCATTTCTCTCATTAAGGGAAAGAAATATTCAGTAATCAAAAGAGACCAGTTTAAATAATGTGTCATATTGCTATCACATCAGAAAGGCACCACAGGGAGGACAGGAAAACCACAGGAAAAACAGGAGAAAGGCAAAAGATCAGTTCTACCATTTTCCTTGCTTTTTCTGAAAACATGATGGAGAAGAAAACAAAGATTTTTTTAGGTAGATAAAAGGGGTATATGGGTTTACTGACTGCAGGAAAGGAGAAACATTGCTTTGCTTTGTAAAGGGGTACTAGTGTTAAACTTCCCATAGGTAGGGGATGAGGGACTCCAGTTGCATGGGGTTTCACGCCTGGAGTTTCCAGGGATTGCAGTGTGGATGGGCAGAGGTCATGTAGAAGGACTTCAAATAAATGCATAGGCTGCCAGGAAGGAGTCTTTCTACTTACCCTACAGACTTTTTGGGTGCATCAATAGGTATGTGAGGAACTAAATAAGATTGAGCTTTCACTAATGTATTTCCACATTCCAAAAGATGTCTGAGTTTTTTCACAGCTTGCACATTTGATTGACAAATTGGAAGGTTCAGATCACTGTCAGATACTCATAAAACATTTGATTTGGTTCTGTACAATGCATGACAGGTTTCAGTGCTTTGACAACACTTTGCTGCAAGGGAAAGTTGGTGATTGAAACCAGAACCGTTGACTATCCAGCGCATGCATTTCTATGGGTGAAAAGCATAATGTAAATAGTTCCAATGAGAGGCTGAAACAAACCTATTTCTGCAGAGTATGGACTTACGTTGTTTTTAATGTTTAATTACCCATGAACAACTCTGTCAGGTTTGTTGTTGTTATTATTATTACTATTATTATTATTTGTCTAGAGTGAAAGAATAAATCTTTCCTAAATATTGTTTGCACTGGAAAAAAGTACATTAAGTGGTGAAAATTCTAGATTTTAAAAAAATTCTGTTATCGGTAGGAACTGTCACCTTCCACATCAGTAAATCAGAACAGTGGCTATTTTATAAAATAGTCAGCAGTTTATTCTTTGATCCACAGTGATAAGGACTTTAGCTGAAAGGAGGAAAACTGCTGAAGGGAGCACATGCTACTTTAAATATATGTGGCACACTGGACAGAAACCTCTGTCTTTGATGACACACTCCTTGATCTAAGATTCCTCTGATACATTTCAAAACTTCTTTAGTAAACGTCCATATAAGCTACTGCTAGACAGGAATAAATTTAACAAGTGCCTCCAAACATGTAAAAATTGAAGCATTAAACAAGGCAGAGAGTGAAATTAGATTTCATGTTATGACTTAATATAATAGCTTTTTGAAAAACCTGTGTAGCACAGTTGCTTTGAATTCAGTGATGAACACAGGGGTCATCAGCCCAATTTTTGTTTCAGAGTTATCTTAGTCACAAGAATCACTCCAACTGAACAGCAAATTATTTATTTTAGCATGAACACTTTTAATTTACCTTTAATATTCTGGCAGTGGCTGAAAATATATTTTCTGTACGTAATTCCTTGGAGTTTGACATCAGGAAGAGTAACTGAACAACAGAATAGGCAGTGTAGGCTGAAGAGTGGAACATAGAGGGTTACAGGGAAGGGTTAAAGATGCCTCTAACCACATTGCATCCACAATTTATTCTGGAAATCGCATAGTTCCTGAAACTCTTTTATGTGTGATTTCTTTTCTGCAGGTGAAGAGTTTTTAAGATTGTCTGATTTTAATTATTAACTAACTGTTAATCAAAATCATGGTTCTGGCTGCCTGAAACTATAGGAACTTTTGTTTGCAAAGACCTGCTACTTGGGCCCATAAACAATTATAATTAATTTCTAGTGGTTTATTGTTGTTAGAAGGGAAAAAAACTTCTCTAAAATATAACCTAAAGAAACACTTTAAACCTTTCTGTTTATAAATAGATATTTATAGTCTACCTGGAAGGTCTCCTTAGGAGAAAGATCTGATTCTCAAGAGCATTGATCCCATATGCTTCTCACAAAGCTTCCAGGAAAGAGCTGCTCCCCTTCATGGTTATCCTGTGGGCAACATAAAAGTTCTTCTAATGAAGCAGACCAAGCTTGGTTAGGTAAGAGGAGACATCTGAGGTTGCAAGAACATAGTTTTAAAGAAACCGATGGCCTCCTACAGGTGGCAGTTTTCTGTGACGGATGACTTTTAAAGATATTTTCATAGAAATCAAACAAGTCACTTGTCCTATTCCAATTTACTACTGAATGGTAAGAGCAAGCAGCACAATGAACGTTTTATTGAACACCAAAAAAAATATTACAGAGTAGCGTAATAATTTATAATCATTGTAACATCTGTCTAGCAAAGTGTTATTTTTCTTCTGTTTGCATTAGTACAGTCTCTCTAAATCTATACCAGATGTCACACTGAAATTGCTGAAAACCTCCACCTCCATAAAGAGACTGTAGAGGCTGTTTAATTTTTCCTAGTTTGGCAGGAGGGGAAACATATATAATCCTCCTGTAGTTTAACTTATACCTTTCTCCTGGTTGTTGGAAATCCAGCAGAGAATAATTGGATTCACTCTTGCTGAGCTGCAAGACAGAGTTATCACACTGAGAGAGATTACAAAATTTTAATCTTGTTCAGAGAGGGAAAGGACGTGCAACCATGTACATGAGGTCCCTCCACCAGGAAAAGGGAAAGGAGGAATGTTAGGGTGAGAACAATCCTCTTTCTGTGGCTGTTTGGTCATTATTTCTTGGAAAAAAAGCATTGGCTGCTCCATCAAACTGAGACAAGTTGACTAAAGAAGAACTGTAAGGATGATTTGGGGTCTTCCATTTGAGATTTCATGAGAAATCCTGTGCCCATCCTGCAAGCTGACCGGTTCCTCTGTTGCTGTTCTTAACAGTCTGTGGTCCTCCCACCAAGTGTCCGAGTCTGCATGAGCAGCCTTGGGGACCAGACTCTCTGAAACAGAATCATTTCCTCTGGCTGGCCCTTGCTGCATAGGAGTTAAATGTGTCTCCTGGACACAAACTAGATGGTAGCATGACATAATATATGAAGATAACCAAGTCCAAAGAATGACAGTGGAAAGGTGAAAAATGCAAAGAGAAAGGAAAGCAGAGAAATTGCAAAGGGAAGAACAGTTTGAAGGTGGGGTCTGAAATCCAGGAGGCCCCAAGTAGCACCTCAAATGACAGCTACTTTAATTGAGTGTTGAGCAGTAAAATTCAGGTAGAAAAACAAAGAGAAATTCAGGGAAGGGAGGAGAGGATATGCAAAGAAAATTGAAAGAAAGGGGCTAGGTGGCAATATAAACAAAGTCTGCAGAGAAAAAACTAGCAAGGAAAACAGCCTGGAAGTAAGAAAGAGGATAGAGCATATGGGAGCTGGGTGGGCAGAGAGCTGGAAAGGGACAGGTGGCAGATGGGTAGCTTTGCCGAGACAACACGTGCGCGTTTACACTCGCACTGCCTCCTCGTAAGTGACTTGAAGGTCTTCGTCAGACTTCTCTGAGATTTGCAAGTCTTGGGTTTCTCTGAAGCTGGCAGATGTCTCTCAGAAATATTATTGATATACTAGGATTTCTGAAGTTCTACTTCCTTGGAGTTTGGCCCAAAAAGCAAAAAAATTACTTTTTTTTGCTGTCACCTTTGAGTACTTAATAACATTAAAATATTAACTATCTGCTGGCAGCCCATTATACATTATTATACAAAAGTTCCATTGTTGTGGATTAGGAATATTCACATTATTCATAGGTAGCAAGGGTGTAGCTGTGTTGGGCAAAGAATTTTAAGTAAGTGCTGATAAAGCGACATGTGCCCATGAATTTTGCTGCACTGTATTTCAGAGATGTTTGAACAACCTCAGGGAGTTTTAGTCCTACCAGTAATGTGATATATAATTGCTTTTCTCTAGTTAAACAATGTATTCTTGCATTATTTAATCCTGAGACGTCTTAATTAAGTGAGTTTAAAATGTGCTTGGAAAATATTTTATGTACTTGAGGTCAAATAGTTAAACCATCATCTATCTCTACATCTCTGGATGCTCATTCTGAAGACACCAGAAGGACATTTTTGACCCAGTAAAAAGCAGGATGACTTCATGCTGAAACTATAACTATGCCCTATTAGTTTGTCATCTTCAAAACAACCTTTTAAAAAAATCTGAATCTTGGCAAAAGGAATTAAACTGCAAATCTGATAGCTTCTACTACTAAAACCCAAACAAACCCTGCCAAGATACCACTGATTCTTCTGCATGCACAATATTTTTCGCTACCGTTGCTTTGTAAAGCATACTTAGCACATTAATGTTGGCCCTGATTTTGATCTCAGCATGGAAAGCGGCCAGTGCTCCATTCATTCTAGAAAGAGCGCCTTTCTAAGAGATTAGATTGTTGCTCTAAGACATTTTTCATACTTCATATGCATTCAGCCTGTTGCAGAAATCTCTTCATTGTCACTTGATTTTCAGTGGTGAATGATAAATAAATCAGCCCTTACTTGGTAGAAAAAAAAGTCTCTTTAGGATGGGAAATGCCATTTCTTTCAGTCAGTATAGCGTTAACTTCAGCATCACTGTGGGACAGTTTAACTGGCCAGGATCCAGCTGCAGGTGATAGCTCACATTTTATCAGATTAACATATTTACTTCACATTCAGTTACTAATGAAGGCAAGAAATGGGGGTTCTTAAATATGTGGTCTTTTAAGCATACATAGCTGAATGTAGCATTAACTATGTGTTAGGTGAAAAGTCTCTGCTAAACCATGGTATGCCATAGACTGAGACAGGAATAAAATGGTTTAGATACAGTTTAGATTCATAACACAAAATATGACCTAGTTCTAAAACATGAGAATGGGAGATTTACAAAATATTCACAATTAAAAAAACCTTCAGGAACATGCTGTGATTTTTACTTTAAGTGTATAAAGCTTTAGTATATACTCCAAGCTCTATGTTCAAATGCAGAACACAACAACAGAAACTGGGTGTTAGAGCAGATTTTGTGTGCCTTTGCAATTGAGCACTAGAAAGCAAAAAATGTTTTACTGCGTTTAATGTAGTGAAAATATTGTGCATGATTCACTACGCAAAGCTTTATAAAGGGTTAGAAACCATCTTGGCTTAAAGCATGCATTGTGCTTCAGTGGCTTAGTCAGTCATCCTTTTTCTTCAAGATAAGAGCTGTGATCAGCAAATAACTACTTCCACTATACTTATTATAGTACCCACACGTTTCAGGCTGCATTATTCTTCTTATCAAAGTGGACGTGTCCCTGAAGAGGTAAGAATGAGATAACAGATGTCTGCATCCCGCAGTATGGAAAATCACTTCAGGCTTCATCTTGTTTTCTGCAAAGGCAAACGATCCAATATCTTCATCTCTGGGAAAGAAAAAACATTACTGCTGTATGCTGAGAAGCTTAGAGAGCAAAGGTATCACTCAAGTGTCACTGTGTTTACTGGGATGCGTGGCCTCATGAAATGAGATAATGCGATGGAATATTTTACAAGTCATTAAATGTGTTCCTAAGGATGCAAAGCTGCTTCCTGTTATTCTTGATGCCAGTCATCTGCAGTAAATATTTTACCAATGACTATCTTATACAAACCATGAGAACCGGTCATTACTGCATCAGGAAGAATTACTGGCTTTCACTGTGCAGGTTGATGCAGTAAGGTGAGTTTTGCTGGGAACTGCTCTGCTGCAAGATGAGGGTATTCCACCCGGTGTAGGGGTCTGGATGGCAGTGGTGAAGCAGCTGACATGCGGCTGCTCCTCGCCCTATGCAGCTTGGCAGACAGATGTGAGGAGGGCTGCCTGGCTTTTGCCTGAGCTGTGTACATTATGAGCTTCTTGCTTTCATAAAGGCTCAATTACAGCAGAGTTTGCTTTCAAGTAATTAGCACCAAATTTCCTCCTGGTAACAACAGAAATTTAATCTAAGCAAGAGCCAGCAGCCTCACTTCCTCTCTCCCTGAAAGTCACTGCTGGGCTCAGATAAGATGCTGCTCTTCACCCCAAATGCTTACTGACACCAGAGACTCTGCTGCTGTGCTCTGTAAGCAATACTGAATATTGGCTCCTTCACTGAGGCTTTTGTCTCTCCAAACTCACAACAGAATTTTACAAGTTTTCTCTCTTGGTATTTTACATCTTGCTCTTTTTTCCAGCACATATATAAAGCTCATTGGGTTAATTGCTGAGTATATTGTACTTTCCTTCAATTGCTTGAAGGTCACTGGATTTCTAAGAACTACTACAAGCTAGTACTGACCTCTGTCCACCCTTCAAACCTTGTGGGGTTGCAGATCAACACACAGGCTTTTAGCTTCAATATATAGCAAAGACAGACCTTGACTCACATTTGGAGGGTGTTCTGACTGGACCAGTTTGCAACTCTTTGCACCAGTATTTTTTTCCTCTCTTTGTTGTACATTGCGCCCCAGTACTTTATGTTTTTTACATATGAAAAATGAGTCAACTGATCTTAGGAGAATAGATTCAACAAAGCAGAGGGTAAGAAATAAGTACCTTACCAACATGAGAGGCAATGATGCTTGCTGGTACCTGCAGAAAGCTCAGCACACTGACACAGGCAAATGCTTGGGATGGGTTGAGACAGACCACCAAATACCTTCTGTCAGCAGAGGGGAGACTGAAACTGCCTCTCTTGGTTTCCTGAGAGGACCTGCAGAGATCTGCTCCTCAGATTGTCCTTGGTGTCTACATTGCAGTGGGTATGGAGCCCTGAAGGAGGGCAAACAGCTTGGACATACCTCAGGGTGGCTCTGAAGTCTAGCAGTGCTCACCTGGGTAACAGCCACCTATATTTTCCATCTCTTCATTCCTTGCCCTTTACTGAATACATTTTTAAAAAGATTGAAATAGTCCCTTTTTTTAATCATTATGAAGTGTGTTCACACTATTTCAAGCTCATAATTAGTCCACCTCAGCCTTTCCAGCTAGCTTTAATTATGATTTTAATCATTTACAACACATGCAGCCATCAAAATCTTGTTTATATGCATAGAAGTCATTCTGATTCATTACCAAGGCAGACTTAAGGTTATCATCTACTGTAGACAGACCTAAACTTTTGACACAGGCTATTATTTTACTAAACATTTAAATAATTAAATGAAAGAATAATATGACATGATGAATAAAGTCCCTAGAAAATTACTTTTTTTCCCACTTAATACAATTTAAATAAGCAAATAACTCTTAATCAAATCTTTCATCCCAAAAAACAAAGTTCAGCACCTCATCATCAGAGATGTTCATACCACCTGCGACATTTATACCGCCATGTCTAATATATACTGTTTCTTGTTCAGGAGGGTGACGATTAAGAAAAACTACCAGGCTCTAACTGGGTAGAATAATGGCTAATCAGATGTGAAGATAAATCATGCCTGAACATACTTTACTGTCATTATTTTTGAGTACAGGATGCAAAAAAAGGATAGGCAGTCAGGTAAATAGGGATCCTTAGCTGTATGAATCAGTATATAACCTGCTGAAATGACTTCTTTTTTGACAGTAAGCTTTTAGATGTTTTTACTGTGAAAATTAAAAGATAATAGAGGCTGGTTTTAAACAGTTGCAGTAAAGAGAACAGGCTCAAGGGAATTGTCTTGTGGGTTATTTTTTTAGAGGCTGGTATTATGAAGCAATTTGTTTCAGTTTTAGTTCTTTTTTGAGTAGAGATAGCATTAGACAGATGGATGTTCCCATGGTTTATGGCAGTCTACTAAATTACTTTTAATATCTTGAATATAAACAGCAATAACATACACTTAAAAGTGCCTCAAGGTTAACAAATGCTTAAGAGCTTGTGCCAGTTCAGATGGTTTTGTGTTGGGTCTTCAGAGCAAAGAGTGAATTCTAAGAGTATGTGTCAGCTACCAAGAAATGAAAAAAGAAAAAAAAATTAAAACAATTCTTTTCTTTGCCAGTACTCTTTGACAGAAGCCCTGCAGATTAGCAGTGCAAAAAATTCCTGAAAAGAAAATTGCACAACAAAAGAAAATAAACTCATTCACAAGGAAGAGTACTTAGTGTTCAGTACAAACAAAGGCTTCTGCTACTTGTCTGAATCTGGAATGGAGTTGATGCTGTTATCATAATATATGTAAAGCAGCAGTGTAAAATATTCAGCGACTTCTCAATTCTCCAGGCTGCACCAGAGTTTAAAATGGTAGAGGTTTTAAGACTGATGATCTGATACAGATTTTCTGGGTTTAGCTTCTCCTGTGATAAGTAGAGTTGCACTATTGAAGAAATGCTTTTAAAAATGTGTCAAACTCCATATATCTTTCCATCAAGTCAGAGAAGATACAAATGGCTAATAGACTCTTGGTACACTAAAAATTCAATGTCATGTTACAATGTACTGGGCCAAAGAAGTCTATTTAAACAACCTCAATAAAGCTTGCTTATCAGAGTAATCCCTTCTTGCCACTACTTATTAAATTCAAGGTCAATTGAAGTCCTCTGAGGGATTCCTTATGTGCTTTGGGAGAAAACCATAACACGTAACAAGCATCATAACTTCTAACAGAGCTAAGAAGTGACTGAGGGGCCTTAAAATACAGTCAGTAACAGATAGAAATATGTAAACAAGAAAATAAGATTTGTACAATGGTCTGGAAGTATGTATCGTGGTTGCTTACTGCCAGTGTTGTATGCTGTGTTGTAAATAGCACACTGTAAGGAAGGCAACAATCTGTCAAATGAACTATAAAATCAGTTTATAGTTTCAGTTAAATTAATTTATAGCTGCAATCAATCCTGTTAATTGTTCAGCATGGAATATAAAGAACAGCAACACCCCTGCACTTGAGAGTTACAATAATAGAGGATTTAATTTTAGCATGACAGTAAGTATAAAACTATTCACTGACCATGAAGATAAACTTGTTACATTATGGTGTTCCTTATTTGAATAGATCTCCAAAGTGTGTTACCAATTTATCATTTTGATTGTACAGATAATGAAGCATGCAGCACAGCCATGTAAATATAGCATAAATCTAGATTTGTCATTGTTCAACTCGTACTTTTTTTGAGGCTTAATATTACAGTCATTTGCCCAAGCATGTCATTTATGCTCTGGTGGTATTTCCACTGGTTTATGTAGAATCAGTGCATTTAAACCAAAGAGATTGAATTACTGCCATTTAGTGTAACACAAATTCTGCTCAGACTTTAGTTGAAATTATCTGCGGTACACAAATTATTTAGGAACTTTATTTTATGATACACTTTGCGTGTTGTGACTTAAGCAGAATTAGATGCCCAGGTCCAGAATGGACATAATGGCTCTTCCAACATATCATTTTCCTAGTAGAAACTTAAAAAAACACAGACAGCTGCTAGAGCACTCCTGCTTCACCCAGCTGGGACAGGGCAAGTGCTAGCGTTCTGCTGGCATTCAGAAGTGGAGCTTTCCTCTAGGATGTGTGTGGAGAAGATCCTATGGTCCTTTGAGACCAAAAAGCACCTGGCAGCCTCTCTGGGAACCATCTGACAGTTGAAGTCTGGGAGACGGCCATCCTGGCTTCATTTTGTTGAGTGCATGGCAGGTGTGAGGGGCACAGAAGCCCACGTCTAGTTCTACAGTTTTATTGCCACAGAGGAGTACATACAGAAAAGCTTTTTTCAGTTTTAATAGAGGAAGTTTCACATTATTTGAAGGTCAGGTTCCCTTTGCTAATGGGAAACATAAAGCTCTCATTCTTTTCCTTCTAATCTAAAAGGCAAGTTATAGTCATTCTGTAGTGAACCCCCGCCCCCCCTCAAAATAAACCACACAACCACCCCCAAACTCTGAAGATTTGACTTTGTGTCTGAATAATGCTTCCAATCCAGTTCTGCACCCTGAGCACTTGCATCAGTTTTCACTTGACAAGAAAAGGATTAGATTAAGAAAGCAGTGAATTAAAGCCAAGCTGCATTAATAGTTGATTACTTTCACCATGTAAATCAGTTTGTCTTTTTATTTGACATTTTTTATTGTGTTTTTCAATTGCCATGAAATTAATTTTGGACATTGTTACTTCCTAGAAAGTAATTATTCTGCCTACATATTTTCTTGATTCAATGAACAGATAAAAATCCAAACTGCTAAGAATAAATTTAGGCATCTGATGAAACAAAATGCTCAAATGCTTTGTTTTATATGGAAAAGTTCCTAAATTTTGAAGCATTCATTTACAAATAACCTGTAATTGTTTGACAAGTCTTGCAAGATGTTTGTTTAAGCCATAATTTCAAGTAGAGTGTAATTATCCCAGAGGCTGCTGCCTGTATCATGCTACCACAGCCATAGGTGTATACAGCTGTAGAGATATTTGGAATAAAAATCTTTAAATAAAGATCCCTGGGCTTAAAGCAACCCCCTTTCGGCAGAGGCATGTGGACAGGTGAGATGACGTGAAGAGCGGCAGCTGACTGTGGCCCGGCCTCTGTTCTCTCATGTAGGAATTTGTATGGTTTTGGCTTCAGCTTGGGATGTCAAAAGAATATTTCATTGCCTCTGAGTTATATGCATATGTCCCAGCATGTTGTAGTCTGTGCTCCAAGACATACACAGAAGAATGTATTTCGCCTGTAAAATACAAAGTGAGATAAAAACTGTACTTGTCCTACTGGAGTAAAGAAAGCAAATGGAGGTGACTTCTTGTGGTGGTGTGGCACAGTAAAGCATTGAATTCTTCTGGGTGCTGGCAGAAAAATATCTTTTAATTACTTCACACAGTTAATGCTAGGGTATTACAAATGCATGCTCCTGTGTTACAGGAGACCCTTGTGGATGAGTATATAACTGACACACTAACTCACCTCCTGGTGAGGTATTTTTACCAGTCAGTGTTGCAGAGTATGAGATAAATGATGACCATATGATGAAGAAGGGGAGCTGGTGGAGAGATGGGGAAGGGCAAAAAGCCCAAGGAATGAGGAGCTTGGCCACTGATTGTATAGTCATAGAATTACAGAACTACAGAATGGTTTGGGTTGGAAGGGACCTTGAAGACCATCTAGTTCCAGAGCCCCCTGCCACATGCAGGGACACTCTCCACTAGCCCAGATTGCCCAAAGCCCCATCCAATCTGGTCTTGAACACTGCAAGGGAGGGGACAGCCACAGCTTCTCTGGGCAGCCTGTGCCAGGGCCTCACCACCCTCACAGGGAAGAATTTCTTCTTTATATTTCCCTTATATCTCATCTAAATCTTCCTTTTTTCAGCTTAAATCCATTACCCTTTGTCCTGTCACTCCATGCCCTTGTAAACAGCCTCTCTCCAGCTTTCCTATAGGCCCCCTTTAGGTACAAGAAGTCTGCAATAAGGTCTCCCCTGAGCCTTCTCCAGGCTGAGCAAGCTCAGGTCTCTCAGCTTGTCTTTATAGGAGAGGTGCTCCAGCCCTCTGATCATCTTTGTGTCCTTCCTCTGGACTCACTCCAGAGTGAGTGTCTTTCTTGTACTGGGGACCCCAGAGGTGGATGCAGTACTCCAGGTGGGGTCTTACAAGAGCAGAGTAGGGGGAGAATCGCATCCCTTGACCTGTTGGTTATGTTTCTTTTGATGCAGCCCAAGGTATGGGTGGCTTTCTGAGCTCCAAGCATGCATTGGAAGGTCATATAATCACAAAGAGTACCAGTGTTTCTGTGGTAGTCTATGGGTGTCTTTATGACAATAGGCTGGGGGTTTTGTCAGTTCCCTCTATTCCTTATCCCTTACTGAGGGGCCTGAGGTTTCACCACAGGGAGAAATATAGGAGAATTTCTTCTCAAGTAGTTTATAACAAGAAAAAAGTATACCAAAATTTATAAAAGCATCCCTATTGTGCTTCTTCAGGGTTGGACCCGATGATCTCTCGAGGTCCCTTCCAACCCCTACGATTCTATGATTCTTTGTCCCTCACAAACATCTTTAGAGTCATAACAATTCCAAAATAATCATGCAAGACCTTCAAGAGCTTGCTGTGAAACTGACACTTTGTACTACAGGCATATGAATAAAATTCCCCTTTTCCTTACAATTTCCTCTCTTTATTAGATAAATACTTGGAAAAAATATAAGTGTAGCAGGTGAAGGGCATCATGTTTATCACCAGCCTCTCCCCTGCTTTGCTCCTCCCTTCAATAAAACTCCAAATTGCAAGTAGGAGTAATTGGGCTAGCAAGGTGGGAGTGTTGTTGTTTTAGAAGTGAGTGGTTGAAAGGCATGGTCTATCTTCTGGTGTCCAGGCCTCATTGAAATCATCTACTGGATGTCAAAAGGTGAGTAGCCTTATGTAGCAATATACCACTGCTACAAAACCAGGTAGGGGGAGTGCAGAACTCCGTGGAGGTTGTTCTTGAATGATAGTTTTTTACTGGGTGAGGGCTAAGAAGATGATTTGTTACTCTTAGTCTCTGTGTTGGTATCTGGAAGTGGCTGTTTTCTGAAGCAGGTGGCTTTTACCTAGTTTTCTACTAGGTTTGTTACTGTTTGCAATTCATAATATGTTCCTTAAAGTTATGTGGTGTGGGGTATTGAAACACAAATGGAACTGTGAATGACACTGTGGAAATTACTGAGGAAGAGACTTGATCTAACTGTTGATAAAAGCCTGATGGTCTGTGACTTGAGGTTTCTAGGCTTTGGTCTGTCAAACTGAAAGAAATTATTGGGGGGGAGGTTTAATGCATTTTTCCATGAGCTGGTAAGACACCCTTCTTTCTATATGCTCTGTGGGAGAAGATGTTTACTTTGAAGTTATGACACTATTATGTTTTTACATAAATTGCTTTCAGAAAAAACCTAAGGTGATCTGGGCTTGTTCGGCTTGTTCTAGCGTGTTGGCATGCTTTGCTTGGTCATGGATTGAGTCTGTCATACATGGGGGTGAATATAGTCTTACCTCTGCTTAATCAAAAAGACACTTTGGGTTAAAAAAGAATCCATCTTGAAAAAGAGCAGGAGAGAAAAAATTCATAGAGTTGGGAATACATTGCTGCTTCGGTGAGGCATTTTAAGAAGCTTATTGCAAATGAATGTTGGTGATACTATGACTTTACTAGTCTTGTGTTCTGAAACAATTATCTTGGACTTATCTCACATCTATATACTAACACTCTGAAGCTATAAGACAGGTTTCTAGAGAAAAAAAATAAGACTGATACAGATGGTTTAAGAATTAGAATGTTAAATGTACTATTGACATATCTGTTACTGTGGGATAGGGACTCTCTTTCCTGCAAATAAGGTAGACATGAATTCTGTTAAAAAAAAAAACAAACCCAAAAAACCAAAACAAACCCCAGTTTTTAAAGACTTCCTATGATAGTTTTTTTGTATTCTGGAATGATACTTTAACATTGAAGGTTAGTTGTTCCCAATACCTGGGACTACACCTCCAGTAGCACTCTGCATTTAATGCCTCTGCAATGTCATTGTCCCTTTTCTAAATGCTGCAGCTTAAAAATAGCCAAAGCCTAAAATATGTCCTAGAATTACTACAGGATTCCACTTAGTACTGGACACCTGTACTCTATGCAGTTATTTTGACTAAGTATAAGGTATTGCAGTGAGTACTCTAGAGTTTTACTCTGAATACTGTGGTTCTTTTCTCTGTTACAGTACAAAAACTAATGGTGGTTTTGGGCATAAAAATTGGAAAGCATAAAGAGGTCTGCATGCTTCAAGGTTGCAGAATGGGCTCTGGTCTAAGATTGCCCATGAAATGTCTGTGCCCTCACATGTCTCTGCTGTGGACTATGATCAAAGGAAAATATTGCTTTCCTACCATTTGCACTTGCAGACTATGTTTGCACCCTGTTTGAAGTGGATGGGGGAGGGAGAGTTTGGACCAAACTCAGGGCAGCTGCTTGCCAGCTCCAGGGGTCTGAATTTCTGCACAACTTACTTTGGGAAGTGTCTTTGGATGCAACGGAAGATTGATGTATTATTTACTATTAGATTAGATCATTATGATTATAATAATACACTTTGATTCAATTTTGGGCTTCTGCTTTCAACTATGGAAATGATTTTCAGGGCAAATATATTGTAGGAGCGTGTAATTTGGCTAAGAAATACAAATTGGCTTTGTTTCCATTAGATATAGGCAGAAGATGACCCTCCACATCAATCTCACAGGTTTTTGAATTGAGCCCATACTGAAAGGGGTAGAAAAATATTTCAAATTAGCTTTCAATTAAAAATGAACTAAGTTTTTGTTTTTAAAAAATGCCTCTTGGTCTTGTCAACTTTTGGACCACTTCAGATGACAATAAGTAAAAATATGTCTGTACATATTAGTGTTAAACTTGACCTATCACTTGAGAGTCTCACTTTTATTTTCAGATATGTATGGCTTCAAGTTCTTCCAAGTGAATAAATGTGATGTATGCAGCACCTCACCTGTAGCAAGCTATCATGAGTGTAACTGAAGAAAATAAAATATTTCAGAACTCTTCTGCTGAAGATGTTGAAGAAATTTGTGTGAGCTCCATTCAAAAATTTGCATAGATTTTTGAATAAAGAAATACAGTTTATTACCACACCTACAGATAGTTCATCACTATCTCCATAAGCAGTCATTCTTCAGCACCATTTGATTCTTACTTACAAATAACCAAAATTATCTCAATCACTACTTCTTAATGTCATAAGCAAGTATGCAATAGATACATGTTTTAATAGCTACCTTCTTGCAATAATTTATAATGGAAAACATCAGGCAATCTAGTTATTAATTAACACATAATTTAGTATTTCTAGATTCTGATACAGCTGTCATTTAGGAGAGATATCTCAGGATAATTGACTTTTGATTACACAGTACAGTAATTCTCAGCCTTCCTGTTATGTCACATCAAATTGCTAAATGGGTGTTTGGGACCTTGAAGGTGGGAGAGTCTCGTGACCACAATGTCCTTCCCAGCACCTGAGCACTGTTCTACAGACATGAAAGTATTCTGCATTTTCTCCCAAACACTACTTTCCCTTCTATAATCTTCACTAGTCCTTTTATTGGAAGTTGGAAATAAACTGTTATTCACGGCAGGTTTCTATAGTTTTGAGTTATTTATTTTAAAAAATAGCTATTTAATAAACTCACTTTGATCACTAGATCAAAGTCTGCTGAGAGGTAAAAATCACACATTTGTTTTGAGTGGCTGGATAATGAATTTAAACCACCTTACAAATTCTGTTGCAATACCCTCACTTTACAGAAGGACTATCAAGGTATGCTCATCTAAAATCTCTTCTCAAAAAGAAAGTAAACCTTCAGGTCCCATATTTTTCAGCAGTGTTTGTGTTTTTAGTAAAATCTCTACCCTTTAAGGTACTTTAGCATCCTCCAACACCTGCTATTGAACTGTACAAGCTCCTGCATTCCCTGAGCACAGCATTTCTGCAAAAATTACCAATGCCTGAAGCAGGGGCTCAAAGTCACCCCACAGGCTCTGCAGCACAGAAGCAGGCTTAAAATAGAGATTGCTCTGTTTTGCTTGCTGGTAGGGCCAGGTCGTTGAGCTACGCTGTGAGTGCATCTGCCTCTACTACTTCAGTCTATGCGACTCTTTAGGAACCCCTGTTCCTGTTAGGTAGTCCTGTTGGGACTGTTTTGTGTTAGCCCAGTTAGTTTTATCAGTACAGACAGAAAACTCTCTGGCCAGTATATGAGAGAGCTGCCTGTGACAAGGGAGCTGTGTAGTCGGGTGATGGGTCTGCTTACGGGCTGTAGCTGTCCCATCCTGTTCCAAATCACTGAGAAGCATCCAAAACCAAACAACTGTATGACTTAGGGCACTGGGTGCCCCAAATAACACACAGTCTTTCCTTTTCCTCCTTTTTTTTTGTTTTTTTTTTTTTTAAACAGTGTGTTTCAGATACCTAACTCTAAAAGATGACTTCCAGGTTAGGAAACCAAACTGAAGGATAAGGGTTTGCCCTTATGAAGATAAGGGTTTGCCATTGAGTTGTTTCCTTGGAGCACTGAATTTCCTTTTCAGTATGCTCTAGCCTTACTTCATTCTGTTCAACCACTGAAATGTCACCTGATAAGGGTAACAAATGTTGTTGAAATGAGACCTGTATGCATTGCATGTGCCACAGCACACTTATGGCACCTGAAGGCTGCTTTTATAAATGTGGCAGACTGGCAAAAGTTTAGGTAGATGGTGTGAGGATGTCTTCAAAATGTGAATAAACTCATATTCAGTAAGTGTGAGCTCACTCAAAAGGAGAGAATTCACAGTGACAGGTGAAAATGCTTATGTATATTCTTAGGGTCAGTGCTTGGGGCTTGTTTTATGATGAAAGCCTTTCTTTCGCTAAATAGGGAGCATTTTTAAAAAAAACCAAACCAGTTGATAGCTTTGATAGACACTTTATATAAGTGAACAAGTAATTAGAGCAAGGACCTTGAGACAGTGGGTGACTTCTAGAGCTACTTGCTGAATAGGTTATAGTGCAATAGACTTCTGGAGGTCATCTAGTCTAACATAGTACTCAAAGCAGAACTTGAATCAATGTTAGATCATAGGTTTAAATTGTATATCATCAAATCATTTTGTTAAATGTGTATACACATATACACCTTAATTCCATATAGAATTAATAATAAAAATCTCTATGACTACGAATGTATCCCATACTTCAGTCCATTCAAAATCATTTTTGACTCTGGTGCTGATGGCCTTTCTTTCCTCTCTTTCAGAGACCAGAGCCCAACCTCTGCACAGCAGTATGAGGAGGGGATAAAACTTCCTTGTCCATAGTGCTGCAGTCTGAGTGGCTGCCCAGAGACAGGCAATCAAATCCAGTTCCCTTCCCAGCCAGAGCCCCCATGGTTTTGGCATGCCTCTAAATTGTTTACAGTACAGTGTCACAGCTTCAAGATTTGTTGCTCCTCAGAGCAAAAGGGAACATAAACTTGTAGTCTCACACAAAAAGTGGTTGTGCTTGTCTGTCACCCTGACTGCTCAAAGGACTGGCACATTTCAATTTTAAGAGCTCAGGGATATAAAAAGTCAAGAACTGTGCTGAAAGATGTGCTGAGGGAGTCAGGTACAGACTGATGATTTCTCATATGTGTCTCTTTTTTTTGCATCACTGAGACCAGGCGTCCCATGGAGATAATCACCACCCTGTCACAAGCCTGTCTGTATGCCCCACCCCCTGCCCCAGCCCATCCCAGGGAGGTAGATTAGGTCACAGAGGACTGCAAAGCAAGCTGTTAATGGGTGTGACCCTTGTCTACTGCTCTTTTAATTGCTCCTGCTCTGTAGGATATGTCCTACAAACAGCCCGTTCGGTTCCAGAAAGGAAACTTTCTTCTGCTCAGGAAAAGTTTTCTAACTTCTAGAACTGTTTCATAAAGGTGGATGTTGCTCACAGTTTTGTGACTGTTTGATAGGTGGTTGCTGGTCTCTTTGAATGCTGGCTATGCTGACTGCTGTTTAACCCTTCATGGCTCAGCACAAGTGAGTCAGGTTGTGAGGAAGTCCTTTTAAAGCCTCTTGAATTTTTGTTTTTCATTAACTGCAAAGTCTAGGCTACTCCTCTTGAGTGTTCTTGACGATATAACCAATCACAGCTTGTGGGTGATGACAGGTAGTACTGGAAAATAGCAGAATTCATTTGGAGAGTTTTACTGTGGAAAGAAGGGCAGCACAACATGTTTTGGCAGCAGCAATGCCATCAACACACTCCTCCAAATGTGTTATGCAATCAAGTAGCCTCCTGCAAAAAGATCAGGTCTCTGACCAAAAGAGGTTTGGGAAGGTTTTCCTCACCTGAATAATCACTCTTCCTCATAAGCTGTCCTTCAGGAATTAAGAGAATCAAAGAAGCTGTGGTGTCTGAAGGGACAAATGAGAGCATCAGGATCAGGTCAGAGCAAAGTTTCACCTACACAAATGTCCCTTATTTGGAGCTGTCTCTCTTGGTCCTTTAGCCTGCCACAGCTGCATCATCTCAAACATGTTCTGCTATAAATATCTTGGGGAAGGTGCAACATCTTCCAGTACAGCACACCTGGCCACGATATGCTTCTTAAACTCCTTTTAGCATAATAAAGACTAGAGAACATGCATGGTATAAGGTTATATTGCAGAACAGAAAATAATAGAGTGCCTGGAAAGTTGTAATTCTTGTGGAACCCCACAGATAGACGTTCTCCACCAATAAAGCTAACAGGTAATTAGTACCTCAGGTTACCTAACCATTCATCAGTAATTTAGCTTCTCCCAACTTCATTTTTGAGCCTTTGATAAGGGATAAATGCCTTTTGAAAAATAAAATTAGATTGCATCAACTTCATGTCTTTTGCCTATATCTTTAGGAAACCCTCGGAGATTTGTATTTTTCATTCCAAAACCTGTATTGGCTGTTCTTGAACAGATGATTTTTCATATGGCTACAAACTCTGTTCTTATAGATCAAATTACTTAACACAAGGGCTGGAGTGTAGGGTGGATTTTTTTGGTTTTGGTTGGCTTTTCCATTCTGTTTGTCATCTGGTTTTGTATCATATACCGCCTTGCTACTTAAGATATTTCATGATCTTTCCGAGCTCCTGGATAAATATCCTCTGGCCCTTGTGAACGTGTTTATAGCAGAACTGTTGAGGTATTGTCCATTAAAACAAAAAGAGTGTGTTTGCGTGGTGGGGGAAAGATCATCTCTGGTAAGAGAACTTTCTAAACTCTTCCACATTCACTAGGTATAAAACTTCATTTAATTTATCTGCTCTGGCTTTATAGCCAGAAGCTGTGAATGCTTTTGATGGCTTTGTAGAAGGAGTTGTTATTACTTTTTTTTTATGCCTTTTGTAAGCTGTTCCTTAAGCATTTTGGTCTGCCTTGTGTTTTTATATTTAACCTACCAGAGTTCATTCTCTATTTTTCTCATTCAAACATCATGTCAGCTTTTTAAAGGCCACCTTCTCCCTTTTGAAACCTCATCTAAACCACGTGTTACTGATCAAAGCAATGACACAGTATGTTAAAGGTGAAGCCATTGCCAGTCCATGAAGGTTATGCTATTAATGAGAGATCCAGACAGCATGTGAGAGCTTTGGGGTGGTCAGGAATTGAGCCTTAAGAGGACTTAGAAAGCAGTCCAAAAGCTTTTTTACTTTTTTTCCTTCTCTGTGTCAGCTCCTGCCTGGAAATGTGAACAAGCTGCTGTTTCTTGTTATTGTCCTGAACACACTGGGGAAAAAAATTATGATTTGAGTAGAGCTACATCCAAAAAGTCTCTTTTTCTTCTTGTTCTTTTGTTTTCTTTTTTTCTAATGTATCCAAAAGCCCCCCAAAATGGGGTCCTCTTTGGGGAAAATATTAACTGTTGAGTGACATCAGTATCATATTTGGAGAGATATCATACATTACAGCTGTAACACAATAGAGTAAAGGAGTGCTGATTTTGCAGTATGATAATACCGTGTCAAGAAGCAAATAAAAACCAAACAATGTTATCTTGTATTATTAGTATTTATATTTAGAGTACTGTCTCTTAGCCTGCTGAAGAGTTTTAAAGGAGAGCATGCATGTTAAAAAGGTAGGTTCAGTTGTGATTAATTCCAGTTATTTCTAGTCCAAACGCTAATAAGAATAGTTAAAGTAGGGTTTAGTTCATGGAACAACGTTTAGATATCCTGCATATGAGAAATTATTTTCTTTCTGGAAAAACACTAGATGTGAAATGGCACTTGTACCTGCAGCATCTACATACTCTTGACTCCACTTAGGAACACACAGAATAGCACCAAGACTTTAGTTTCAAGTATTTTATAAACCTGGAAGCACATACTCAGCCACTCTCAGTGCAGATGGGATATTGTTTCACTTAAAGAAAATCAGAGTAATTGGCATTACCTCTTTACAACAAGGTTTAAGATCTTGGTCTGTTGCAGCCAAGTATTTCAGAGAATTATTTCTCTGTGAATACCAATTGGCATAGAAATACTGTGTAGCTATGCTGCACACAGGGGTTTTATTTCCCACTTTTAATTCCCTTCTCTATTGCATCGTCAGGTCAGCCTACAAAATTTATGTCAGTGTGTTGTTGGGCGTGATGGGATTTACATAGGTTTGAAAATTTCCTTACAATAGTGCTTGGGTGATAATTAAATTAGGTGACTCTTTCCAATTGCCTTCGTTTATTGTTTGAGAACTAGCACAGACTTTTTATGGACCACAACTGAAAGTAGATAAAAATTTCTGCAATTGCAGCAGTGGCATATTGTGGCAGCTCAACTGTCATATGAAAAGCTGTACAGTTATATTAATAGTGCTCTTTTCCACCACTGTGAAGCCATTCCTTTTACAGCACTGCTCCTTACAGCTTCTTGTAGTACTATAGACATGGTACATACAGCCTCTTGGAGTTTTTTGTTGGTATTAATATGAACAAAGAATTCACTATTCATTGGTTTGGTTGTTATAGGAACAAAACAATGAATGAAAGAGTATTGGGCAGCTGGTGATGCAAAATGATTCTTTTGTCCTTGTTACACATACTGCCTTGGATCTAGGTCTTCACTAAGTATGTGGTGCAAATCCTCTATCTCCATGGGAAGGAGGTGTGTTTGGTCATTAAGGAGCTGCAGACACTCACAGTGTGGGCTGGTACCTCTGCTCTCTAAGCCCCACAGTATACAGCATTATTGTGATTAATATTGTAGGGAAATAGCACAACAAAATTCAGTATGAGACTCTATGGAAGGAGAATCTGATGTCACTTTATACAGAACTAATCTCACTCCTTTTCATTTGCTGATTTAATTCATTACTAAGACACATGCCCATGTGGCTTGGCCAGGACAAAGTGTCTATCTCTTTTTGTGTGTGTGTGTATGTGTGTGATAGGTAGCAAACACCTGCATTTTGAAAGTGTACTTTATGCCTCCTAGGTGCGTGTGGTGTTTGTGTTCCTTTCATCTCATCATTTTACTTTAGCCCTTAAGTCATGGGCAAAATTTCTTGCTTTTCGTGGCTCTTTTTTGCCTTACCTGTTCTTCATCTTGTTATCTCCTAACCATTATGCTGGCTTATTCTTCCTAACTGGTCATTTGAATGAATTACCCATATAGTGCTCTGTAGCAAATAATGTGTAACACTCTTTCATATCCAAATTTCCATTTAATGCTTTGTTCATACCAGTCTCAGTAACTTCTGTTACAAATTCCCATAACCTAATACTATTTTTTTCAGAGAATGGCTGAACTGAAGAAACATGGGACCACCCATGCCTTTCCAAATAAGGGGTAAAGAAGAAGTAGGAGTTAAAATTAAAATAATCTAAGTCAATTAAGTATTTCTACATACTCAATCAGGAATTTAATGAAGAGCTACCACTCTGGACTTACCCATTCTCTGTCAGTACGAATAGTTTAGCTTTTACATTAGAAATATGTTCATGCTTCTATGAGCCTTTTTTTTATTTCTTTATAAGCATTCAGATCAGGGCTGGGATCACTTCCCTGTCACAGATAACTTAACACCACATCTTCTCCCCTATGACTTCACTATTTCTCCAGTCTGTTGTAAAAATGTTGTCTCTTCCAAACTGCTGCTGTTAAATTTATATCCCTTTGAACTCCTGACTTCCTGACTCTTACAGCGTCTCTGATAAGATTTCTGTCTCTCCTGCCTAGACCTTTGTCTCTCCTAACACAATTTGTAAAGTAACATTTTGTGGAAGCACAAGGAAATGATGTTTTTTAAAATACGATTATATGTCTATTTTAAACATATCTTGAACTACATAGACCCAAAACCTCCACTAGAACTACACTTCAGAGCTTACTGGCTCCAGGTCTCTCTAATTTTACTTCACAGCTCTGTCATGGTTTAAGCTGACAGGCAGTTAAAACAACCACACAGCTGTACGCTCACTCCCCACTACTGGTGGGATTAGGAGAGGAAAAAATTGTGGGTTGAAAGCCACTTTAATAGGACAGAAGACTATGAAAATAATTATAAAAGAATATGCAAATAAGTGATGTACAACACAATTGCTCAGCACCTGTAGACCACTAATGCCCAGATAGTTCCTGAGCCACAGTCTAAACTCCTGTCCAACTTCCTACCAGTTATATACTGAGCAAGATGTCATATGGTATGGAATATCCATTTAGCCAGTTTGGATCAGCTGTCCTGGCCGTGCCTCTTCCCAGCTTCTTGGGCATCCCCAACCTCCTTGCTGGATGGACATGAGAAGCTGAAAAATCCTTGACTTAAGTACTACTCAGCAACTAAAAACATCAGTGTGTTATCAATGTTATTCATATTCTAAGTCCAAAACCCAGCACTACTCCAGCTGCTATGAAAAAATCAACACTATCCTACCCAAAACCAAGACAAGCTTTTATCAGAGAATTTCAGAAGCCATCACCTTGAAGTCCCAGTTTGACTCCTTTGCTGAGCCTGCTGGCTGGGTTCCCTTCAGAGTAATTGTAAGCAATGGGTAAAGAATAAATAAAAAATTTGCAGGGAAAGAAAATCCAGAAATTTAAAAACATTCAGATCCCGTAATAAGATTTTTAGTCATCAACTGTGGTTTAATCTTTTTTTTAAAAAAATCAAATGCTTCCACCATGGATTCTTCCATTAGCTAAACAATTCTTGTTTTGCAAAGGAATTGCAAGACCCTAAAGTCTGTTTATGATGCATTACCATGGTGGAGAACTAAAAATCATAGCAGCTATACAGGACAATTTCTCCTAGGTTCCAATTTAAGAAACTGTTTGATTCATTTAAAGGATGAAGACACAAGATTGGCATGTGCATGACCGCATGCATGGTTTTGGTGCATTCTGACTATAAACCCTGAAGATAACACCTTAGACCTGAGAATCTTAATCTGGAGTTTTGTCTCTTAACCCAAGGGTGTTTTAAAGAATTGTTTTTCTCCCAACCTGTGACAAGAGACCCCATGTTCCAAGTGTGCTATCTATTTTGCTTAATTTATTATACATCAGGCTTATTTGAAAGAATGATTTGCACATTTATCCCTTCTTTAAACTTGAAACACTGTTGAGTTCATCCTCATTTTGCATGCAATTCTTTAATTAGTATTTATACTCTATTGGCAAACAGTCATGGAAGGTATCAATTATCTTGATTAATGCAATTGAGATAATGGTATATAGATAGTGTAATTTTTAATCACACAGCTCAGCTAGGGCATTAACATACATAGCTTTACATTGTTAAACAGCCACAAATTCCCCAAAGTCTTGTAAGGCAGGAAAAGCGATGACTGTATAGTTAGAACAGCTCGACAAAGGTAAGGTACTGTTCCTCCTTTTAGACGAAGAGTAATCTACTGTCTTTATAATAAATGCACTGCCTTCTGCACTGGTTGCTGTCCATGTGCACAGTCATGCAGTTTCTTAGCACAGTTACTGTGTGTTGATTTGACCACAGGAAATGTATCAGCTCTTGGAGATGTCAAACTTGGGCATGGCTGCATCAAAGACCTCACAGAACCCATGTGGGGCCAGTGCTCTGGGCTTTGCCAAGCAAAGCATGCTAAACACTTCTGCTATGACATCAAACCTTTGTGAAAATCACCATCAAGCCAGCAGCAGAGTACAGATAGACATGCAGAATTCCTGCTGTTAGCTTATGTTCTAGGTTTACAACACAGCTTAGGTCTGACGGCAGTTCATACAGAAGTTCCTACAGCAGTCTATGGGGTGGCCCTGCTCGCCATAGATCACCAGAAGATGTTTTCCCACTGGCTTATGTAGCAGAAATCCTGTTAATGATGGAGGGTTCTTTTCCCAAACCTAGATTTAAAACTAAGGTGAAAAAACTCTGTTAATTTTTCAGCTGGTTCAGCTACCTGGGCCAGCTTAGTGTATAAAAGTTACCTTGGCAGGATGAAGAGCAAAGATGAGCACCTGAGGGTTGAGTAGGCTGGGGTGTGGGAAACCACCTTTCACTAGAAATACAAACTTACTTTGGATGAAAGGATCACAGCCTTAGAAACAGTGTTAGTGCTTCACCATGGCAGAGCTATTCTGGTATTCTTTGCTCTTCTGTGCATGCTTTCTGAAAAATTTGAAAAGGAAGCATTCATGTGCATAATTGTTGATGAGCATTCAGATGGCATGACTGGCATGATAATGTTCTAGTCAGCTTTACTGGCCACCTGTAAGTGAGTGCTGAAGACCTCAGCTTCAAATATTTCATGTCAGAAGGTCTACAGTTTTTCAGACATCAAGATTTCACTTGGTGCCCTTCAGGTCTTTAAGCCTCGGGTCCCTAAGCAAGGATGACAGCAGTGTCACCTCAGTTGTGGAGGGCATTAGCTGCAGATCAGGAGGAAATTGCATATCATGACCCATGAAACAAAATGCAAACGAGTAATGGTGTCAACAATCTGTTAATTGATGCTCTGACCAGTAAGGAGGTGACATTTATTACAAAGTTAGCTTTAATACCTGCAGTCAGAACTAGCAAGTAGGAAACCAAATATGTGACAGAAAGTCTTGGTGAACTCCACCTGAGAAAAGCATGTATACATGCTGAAATCTCAGGTGGAGAAGAAATGCTTGTGATGAGGACAAGAGTAGTCTTGTTGCTGTTATTCTCTTCTATTTCTCCATGCATGACACGTCTCTGTATTTGGTCCTCGACTGCCTTCCCACACAAGGCAGTAAACAAAATAATAAGGGGAAAACAAACTCTCTCAGACTTGCAAAACCACAACCCATCAAGTAATAACACATCCTCTGCAATAGAGAAATGATGGAAAACTGCAAGAAGGGTAAAAAATGTGATAGCAGAACTAAATTATGCTTAATATATTTAAACAAACACAGCAGCAGAGGAGATTATGAAACAACGGAAACACATACATTCATTAGTAGATATGCTGAATCTGAATTCATGTTGGCTTTAAGGAACCTGAGAACCTTGTGATTAAATCCAATTTAAAGTCACCTTTTCTGAAAAGGTTCAGCAAGAAGATTTTTTGCCTCCAAAATATCCAACACGCTTAGGATAATTTGGAATCAGAAGATCACATTTCTCCAACTATAAAGAAACATCCAAACTCTTGTTAGTAAATTGTTTTTTTTAAAGCAAGAATCAAAATTCTTTCAAAATCTAGAAACCTAAGATGCTTAGTTTGCACTTAGTGCTATCAGACCTCAGTATCACTAGATGTTTTTGGGTTATTCTATAACATGATAAACAGTAGTTGGAAAGTTCAGAGGAGTTCCTTTGCTTCCCATTTGCAATCTAAATAGGAGAGGCTGACTGTTGTTCTATGTCTTGGATGCATCTTTCTCTTGTGATATATTCCCTCTGACAGATGTGGCCATCAAAAACGCTGATTTGACTGAGCTGTCTTGTCTTCATCCCAGTTATCAATCTACATCTAAAGCTCTGACTTGGCCCATCTAAGGCTGTATAAACTAAATGCTTTTATCTATTTTCCTAGAAATTTTATTAGTCTTCATTGAAGAATATTCCTTTCTTTATTCTTGTTGGTGTTACTGTCTGTAGCTTTGAAAAAAAATCTCAACTGGTTGTAGCTTTAACTGGTTGTAGTTTTTCTAGTAGATAACTGCTGGTGCACATGAATAAGGGATCCAAATAGCATATAGCAAATACAGATATCTTTAAAAATATTGTGATTGACCACACTTGTAAAAATATTCGTCTACAAAATATGTAACTCAATGACTGAATGCTGTGGCAATGTTTCACCTTGTGTTTCAAAAGCTCTCATGTATGCCTGACAATGTCCCATCACATTCACTTGGCTGCTGCTGCAGAACAGTGGCTGCATGACCTCCTTCCCCTAGGAAGCGCCCATCAGGTGCAATAGCGAGCCTTGGATCAGACCTAGTCTAGTGGTTTTCTAAAACAATGGCTTTTATGATGCTGGATGGCCTTATCTCTTACTTCTAGTACAAATTCAGGGCTGATATTTTTGGTGTTTCTTTTACTCTGTTTTAGATGCTGATGCTGAATATAAAAGTTGAGACAGCATAGAAGAAGATGGTAGACTTCAGTGCTGGAATGCTATATTTATACCTGAAGATATCCACTGCTGGTGCTGTGTGCATTAGTGAACTTTGAAGTGCAACACAAGAGATGGGAGCTGTTTTCATGCTTGGAGAGCGAAGGGGAACAAAGGTCTCTGGTGGAAAATGTTGCCATGTTCAATCTCATCTAAGAAGCACTTTTGTAGATACTATTTTGCAGTTCTTGTCACTTTCTCTCCCTGCTCCCTGGGGAAAAAAAAAAGTAAAAGCTGTCTTGTTCTAAATGATTTCTCTCCTCTGTGGAGAGGGAAGAAATTTCCTTGATTTATTTAAAAAAAAACCCACCCAGTGCGCCCATGTGCTCAGGTTTCCATCTCACTCTGGAGGCGAATTACGAGTCATGAATCTGGGTGACTGACGGAAGAGAGATTTCTGCTTACGCTTGCACACACTGCTCTCTTTCCCAGTCCCAAAGCAGTTTAACTGCCCAGTAGAGAGGTGGGTTGATTTAGGGGCACTCCTCCAAAAGTAGGAGAGAATTAGGTTTTAACAGAACAGGGCTTTAAACTGTGATGTTATATTGCTAAAACATCCTCCTTAACAAATGACAGTGAAATAGCTTGAGCTCCTCTGTGCAAGGGAGGAAAATAACTTATAGCCAATAACTAACAACTCTGATTCCTTTGCTTCTCGGTGCTTCCATTATCCAAATTTACTTGCCAAATAACTGCTATGAATAATGCTTGGTCTGTAGATTTTCCAATAATTTCCAGTAATAAAAACACTCAAATTTTTGAACAGTTATTAAATGCAGAGGTTGCATGGCATTCACATTCTCCAGTTACACATAACTTTTGGAAATAGGCTTTCAGTTCAAGGGTTTCTGATTACAGAATTTATCTTGCCCAGTTCTTCTGCTTTAAAGTAAATGTGTAACATTTGCTCCCTCTCTAGTTTGCAGTCAGGAACATTCCCAAATTTCCACTGCCTTTGTGATCTCTCTAAGGAGTATCAACATTGCTGAGCAAAAAGCTTTAAACATTCTGAAAGTGTTTAACTGTGTTTGATCATCTCGCCTCAAATGTAAGACACTAGCAGCAGATGTAAACTGGTAGATAATTAAACAAGAGGAAAAGAATGCTGAAGTGATAATTAGGTATTTCACATGGAGAAGAAAATCAAAATTAACAGATGATAAGCAAAACTAGAGACTTTCTGATTCATGCTAATCCGGGAGCGCTGGTCTGCTTGAGCAGCTCTGAGGTGCTGCTTCTCCCAGCAGTAGCCTTTTCTTACAGTCTTTAAGCAAAAGGTCTTCTCCTCACGTAAAGCTGTCTAACATTGAAGGCATTTACATTAGGTCACTTGAGGCTTAAAGCCCTAAACGTTAATGAATTATTTCAAATGGGAGTTGTTAAGTCAGCCTAAAACCTCAAATGCACATCAAAGAGTGAACACATTTTGTTTAAAGTGTGTAGTTTTAAAAGAAAAAGAGATTGGGTCTGTTGCTATGTGGAATTTTCAGTGTGGCAGAGCTATATGAAAGGCTTTTTTCAGGGTACAGCAAACTCCACTCTGTGTACACCGGCGATTAAAATATGTATGATATGATAAAATGTGATCTCATATCCTATTTGAGTGGCCAAGTTAAATTAGAGGCAATTAGGACTAATTTGGCTTCTTCCTGAGATCATAAATGTGCAGATGAAAGCTCTGATTAGAGAGCAGGGAGTGTAGCTTTATTTGATTTTTGGCTTTGAATGGCTAATGTGTTCTTACCTTTGAAGATCTGAATTACTAAAATGACAGCAAAATAATAAAAACATCAAAGTTAAATTGATTTTGAAGATTAAATGGATGAATTAAAGTGAAGAGGTTCAGATTTTTTTAAGCAGCTGGCAAGAACTGTTGGTATTTCAAAATATCTCAATATCAAACCTTTTGTAATTATGCTCTGTGGCATAAAATTCCTGAAACAGGAGAAGGCTCCTAAATCTGTGTGTCTTGCTCCTGTAATACAAGCAAAATAACTTTCCATTTCTACAGGGGGTCCCTGTAAACCAATGAAATTAGAAATTCCCTCTAATCTTGTGTCCCTGAGATGAATTGCATTTCATTTCAAAGAACACTTTCAGTCTAATCTCTTCAGCTCTAGACTTCGTGGCTCTGGACCTTCAAGCGTTTGTTTGGCAAATGAAATATAGGTATAACCCTTTGGATTAATTTTTAATACAATTTTACACTTTGGGATGACTTATTAAAATTATTGCTGTGGTTCTTCAAAGGCAAATGACCCTAAATGATTCCTAAAGATACAATATATGTGTGGTATATCTATTTATGAGGCTGTGCCCACGTTCTGCAGCCAGAACACAGTGAGGGCTTGTACATGTCATCTAACAAGAGACCAGAAAAAGAATGTAATATTTATAAATGCCTGGCTCTTCACTGTGGAAAAAGCCTGTCATAGAAATAAACCAACCACAACACTTTAAAAGAATGTCATAGTAGAGTATCTCAGTTAAATTGCAACTTTGTGCTGATGGCCCAGGTTGGTTGTGTAAGGTGAAGGCATTTCCCAGCCCTTCAGGCACTCAGATGAACTGCTGATCTTTCCCAAACAGTTTTGACTTCTATCTTGCAAATTTTAAACCTGTCACCTCTGCCCAAGTGAACCCATGAAGAGTTAGAATAAAAAAATTTTGAAGATAGTCTGGCTTCAAATGCCAGTGCAACCCAGCTAAAAAATGTGTCTTTGACTAGAGAAACTAAGAAGAAAATATCATTTGTTTTCAAAAATAAAAATTGTTTAATAGTCCAAACATTGACTTAACAGGCAAGTTATTAGGAGATTGTATCAGTGCACTACATGGTGTGGTGCCACATCTATAGAAGGCACTAGCTGGGTCTATATATTTAATTTTAATTATAAAATTAAAACAGCGCTGAAAGTGGTAAGACTGTTGCCAGTTCTTCTAGAAAGGTGTCTATTTGTTACCCAGAGATCTATATCAGCCTAAAACCACTTGTTAAGCTTTCTATTTGCATATTATCATCTCATCTGGGTTGATAACAGTCTCTATCCATCCTATTGAATCCAGGTTGATGTGAAGAAAAAAATGCAGATTAGGACTGAAAGATAGGTACTTACTTCTAGGCAAACCCTAAAATCCAGTAGTGTTAAACACAATTGATTTAGGTCCCTCCTTTAGAAGACAATCTAGTGTCCTTAATCCCAGTCCTCCTAGCTTTGGTCAAAGCCTTATCTTCTGAAAACATAGGTAACATCTTCACGTATTTTTATCATCTCAGTTTGGTGCCACTTTTATGACGGTTTGTATGAACTGGCTGAGATAGCTTCTTCCCATGAAGCCCTAAATGTGTTGTTTCAAGATTTTTTTTTCCTCTTTAAGAATAAAACTTGTTAACTTTGTCAGACACATATCTGGACAGCAGAACCCACCAGTGTGTTGGTTGCTACTAGATCATGCCTTGATCAGGAGTTTCCCAAAGTATTCTGCCTTCAGACACAAGCATTTCTGCAGAGTTATTACTGCCTGTCTGGGCAGCTAGGAACACCTAAACCTGTATTACTGACTGGTATCAGGGCAAATCGCTTTTCTCAGTGTCAATGCATTTATGTTATGTGAGAAATAATTCATGTGCAGGAGTAGACAAGCACAGAAACCAAATGAAAATACTTGTTTTCCACCTTAATGTTTCTCAAGATCCAGTATCATCCCCACCCCAACTGGGCCAGCAGCATTTACTCTGCAGCGTTTTTCCATGTTAAGCTTTTAAAATAAAAGGAGTAATGAGGAAGGGAACAAAACCCACTGAATAGGTATAGAGGAAGAGGTGGTGAGTGTGATGGGTGTGTTACAGAGCAGGAGAGGCACTCTCGAGAAGCTTTTGAGGACTTTTTCCTTTGAGGTGCAAGTTAATGGGTATTGTGTTACCTCTATAGTAATGAGTGCCTCTGAAGTGTTAAACACAGGGTCAAGAAAACATATAAGATACTTGAGCACTCTTGACGTCAGCAGGACTTTAAGGACAAGATTTAGATTAATTTATCCCTGAACTAGATAGTAAGAAGAAATAAGGGAACATCAGAGCTCAGTTGATTCCTTTTTTTGACCTCAAACTTATCCATTTGACACCAAAAGCATATAAGCCATGAGTAATTTTTTCTTAAAAATTGACCCCAGATGGTCTGACTGTCTGATCTTTGCAGTGCCTTTGAGAAGCTCATACAGAATCTAGGAGTTACTCAAGATGCTTGCTGGTTTCATTTAGCTCTGGAGATTGCCATAATGCAAAAGTAATGTGAACACTCCCACTGGTTTGTCGCCTGTTGTATTCTGGGGATGTAAGAAGCTCTGTGTGCGTGTACATATAGCAGACGTGTAGCCTACTAGTTTTGAACTATGTGTATGAATATGTCTTCTGAGTGTGAGGAAACCTGGAAAGAATGAGGTCATTGTGCATAATAAATCCCCCATATGCTTCTCTTCTGCCCTACAGCCCCCAAGAGAAACATTTCAGAGAGGGTTACTTTATAATTTACATTCCTATTGTCAAAACTGGGAAATGAAGCACAGATACAGGATGAGGAATGGCTTGTTCGTTTTAAGTGGAAGAAAAAAAATTGAGATATAAATGCCTGGAAAAAAAATTTGAGGTTCATTTAATCAACTGTAGTTAAAGGGGGTAAAACCTGAGGTGAGGACAAAAAAACCCAACCTGAAACCTTATGATTTTTTCTTCTTGCTGTACATAACATCTGTGCAGTACCACAGGTGTTAGATTAGCCACAGGAGGGCTCTCCTGTTCTTCACTTGAAGAAATACATTAGCGGGAACTGTGAAACCTGTGGGGGGAAAGAACAAATTTATATTCCTGTAACAAGAATATTGGGCATAGTGCCCTGGTTCACAGGCCATACTCTGCTTGCCAGTAAATATCATTTAAAATGTGGCGCTAGCACAGTAACTGCACGCTTCATATCTTCATACAAAAATACTCATTAAAATACTGTCACAAGAGCAACTAGTTCGTGATCAAGCAGGAAGAGGGAGTACTCAAAGCTGTAAAGAATGTATCGTGTAGCTGGGCACTGAGCACGGGCTGGTGTTTAGCCATGAGAGAATGGTAATTACATATGGACATTTGTACCTCTGGCCCCTTGCCCGCACAAGGATTAACCGCATGTTGACATCTGGAGTTATACAGCCTCCCAGGGCTGTGTTGTGGCTAAGCAACAGCCTGTTATAGGAAGTCTGAGGAAGAGCTCTGCTTGTTGGCAGCTCCGGCAGGATTTTTACTTATGAGAGGCGGAAGGTCCCCAGGGGTGCCAACAGCAACTTACCAAAGTATCTGATTGCCTCCTAGTCTTGCAGTTAGTCTTGCAACAACCTTGGGAAGCAGGCAAGGAATAATAACTTCATTTAACCAGTAGAGGACTGAGCAGTCAGATTCAAGGAGGAATTAATGCACTCAAGTCCAGAGTCGTGATCCAAACCTTTTGCCTGTTCCTTCCCAGCAGCAGCCTGGTTCTGACACCACCTAAATTCACTTGGAGGCACACACTTTCTGTCTGCAATTCCAGAAATGCTGTAGGCTGTGCAAATATCCCCAGTGGCCCCTGCCTGAAAAGCGAGACTTTTTAAAATAGAGTGGCACCTCTGACTTCCCAAAGGGATTTTCAGGTCCAGGATCATGTATCCCTCTTAATCGTTAGCACTTTCCCCATCTCAATTTTGGTCTCTGATAGTCTGCTGCTTCTCAAAGAAGGCACAGAAAAGTTATGGGGTGTGTGTGGGGGGGTGTGGGATGTGTGTGTGACATGTGTCAGAAACTTTTTTAATAGGCTGCCTAGAAGCTCCCGGTTTTGCCCTGGAGAGAATTTTAGTGGATACAAACCAAGCTGTGCGCTTGACCTTTGGGCACAAAAATGGTTTTGAAGCTGCTCTGTTTAGCTGTATAGGATATTTGGATTCTCACAAAGAGTAGTTGCATGTTTTCTGCTGAAGATTTGAGCTGGAGTAGTTGTGGACTAAAATTTTAATCCTCTGTGGTAGCCCAGTGGCTACAAAGAACACTTGCCTGTGCATATGGGAGAATTGAGTTCACTTCCATCAGTCTCCCAGATTTCTCTTCCTACAGAAATACCCTAATGCCAGATTAAGTTTTGTTCTTGCTGATTTTTGTTCTTGGCATAGCATTTGTTCTTGACACTGTCACCATGCAGTCAAGAACATAGAATTCAAGACTTAAACAAGATGGAATTTGTTTCCATGGGCAGAGGTTAAAGCTGTCCTTTGGGCTTTGGCTTAAAATCCTATTTAACTCTGCTTTATTAAAGGCTGTTAAAAAAAAAAAAAAAGTGATGTTTCTGCCTCAACTGATTTTGGACATGAATGATGATCACTTTTCCTAAAGAGCTCTCCTAGGTTTTTCCCTCATTAGAAGTCCTGTTGGAAGTTTTTGCTTCTGACAAGGCAAAGGTGTGTCTGGTTGGATATGAAACCTCTGGAGTGGGGAGAGGTTTATAAGCAGTTCTGTCTTTCATTATAGTGGCTGTTGGCCAGCTTTAGGGAGTTTCTGGCTCAGTGGCTTTCTTAGGTATACCTATCATTTGGAGAGTTCTGGTTTCTCTCTTCTAATACAGGCATGATAGGTGCCTGGCTAGGAATTTAGATTTCACTTTGAGGCACTACTCAATGCAGTTTAGCTTTGAGGCTTTTAAGGTCTGTTACTAGTTCAAGCAATTAACGGGCATAAAGTTAACATAGTAAGGCATTGCATCGGTTTCTAGCCATTTCCTTAAGCCCTGCCTTGTCCTTCCCACCCTCAGTATTCCCCTCCTAGTATGTCTTTGCAAACCAGAAAGAAAATTATCTTTCCTGTAAGTCCCTTATGTTACAGCACACTTCAACAATTTAATTCCCTAAAGATCCAAATCTGTAATGTTGTCGTCCTTTAAAAATGCCTTTTCTCAGAAAAGGAGTTCATTTATTCTTAAGAGGCTAATGTGATAAATGCAGGCTGCCCCAGTGGTTTCCAAATATTTCTGAAGGACTTTTCTTTGAGTAATCATGCCATCAGAAAATGTCTGGATGAATAAGATGCAGACTTGAGATCTTTTCATTCACTCTCCTTGTCAGGTAGCATAATTCTCACTTGTCAGTCAAAGCTGGATTAGTGATTCTCTCCCCCTTTCCTTGTCAGTGCTTGTATGTTTGAAGTGCCTCAAAGTCCTTTCTTTCCATAACTGTTTTCCTTGCATTAGCCAAAGCTTTAAACCACTTTTCTTCTCTGCCCTCTCAGTTTCTGATTTGCCTTAATGAGAACTTCTATTGTATTTGTTGTTGCATTAAACATTCAATTCTGATTCTGCACCTTTTCCAACACATTTATTTTTAGCTTGTCTTTCATGATGCTATTTTCTTACCTCCTTGCTCTTCAGATGAGGTTCACCTGCATTAGCAGTAGTATTAGTCTTCCAAAGTAATCAGGCTTGGGACATATGAGCTTAATAATGGAGACTGTGGGGCGGGGGGAAAGAAGGGGAAGGAGGGAATAGAAATGCTTACTATCTTACTTGAAAAGTTTATATTGTGTTTGCTGCTGCTGTTCTAACTTCATGACCTAATCAGTATCATTTGCTATTCCTCAGTTCAGTTTTAGGCTGCTGTGTAAAGAGAGTCATTGCCAGTGCCATACTCTCCTCTGTCAATTAATACATTCAGAGTTTCTGGCCACAGACTTCTCTAGAATGATCCAACTGTAAATTTAATAATGTGAGGAGGTTTGTGGGTCTCCGTTACAAGAAATGGCTATTTTCTAACGTTCCATTCACTGGAGCTTAGTTTTGACGTTTGAGGGGTTTTTTTTAGAGTACTGCAATAAAAGCACCTGAAATTCTTGCTTATTTTAACATAGTCTGCTGCTTTTGTTTTTAGTGCTGCGAGATGTTCTAGTGGTCTTGAATAAACCTCTGAGGTCCATGAAACTACAAGCCATTTGGTGCTTAGATGACCTGTTGTTTGTGGTATGCCACACAAGCGTTTATTTCCTTCTGCATCAGCTGCTGACGCACAAAACTGTAGGAAAATAAAGCTGGAAAAAAGCTTGGCAAGTTATAGTCGGTTGCTCTCCCACAACATTCCTGACCATCTCTTAAAGACTTCCTGTGATGGAGATCATGATCGTGTCAAAGCTATTTATTCCAGTGCTTTAACATTCTTAATGTTAAAAAGGCTTTCTGAAGTTGTTAGCTCTTGTTTTCCCTCAGGTCAATAACTTCCTGTCCTTCCTGCTACAGTTATGGAGAATAGACTGCTCCATTCCTTGTTGAAGACTGTTAGCATAGTCTTCCTCAATGCTCTTTTCCTTAGAAGAAAGTATTCCACTTCTTTTTAGATCATGTTTTCTCATCATCCTTGGGATATTTACCACACACACACTCTCCACCATTAAAAGCAAGGGGCATTATTGTCCCTGAAACAGGACAGCAGTAGGAATGATCTCCTGAGACTGTAGTCCCAGGTGTTTTCTTTAAACTCAATCAAGTTGACCTGCACGTGGTTTCATGTCCAGCTTGTGTTCCAGTGTCACCTACAGGAGACCTATGCCTAGCTAATTGGTTTGCAACCGATTAGATCCATTTAGATGCAAAAACTTGCATTCATTCCAGCACTTCATGGTTGTTATGAGTTATGATTTTGGCTTTTAGCACTCTCCTAATCCTTCCTGTCTGTTATCTACAGATTCGTTATCTGGTTTGTATCTATTCCTTCCTGTTAACTCTAACAGGGAACATAGCTCAGCCATAGCTGTCCAAATTGGAGATGCCTAAAGTCGGGTAAGGTAATCCTCACCTGAAAGATGGTCCGTTAAATGTAACCCATGTAGAAGTAACTGAGACCATAGTTACTACTGAGCAAGTCCATCTAATAAACACATGCCTAACTATCCCCCTCCAAAAAACAATTGAGCAAAAAGCAACGCATCAAAGCCAATTGTTTTTTTCTATATTCTGTAAAGTGGAGGTAAACTCTTGGAAGTGAGAAGGTCTGAGAAAGTGTGGTTTGTTTATTTACATAAGAGCCAACAGTCTTGCAAAGGCTGGGATGGGGATGGGTAGGGGGGATGTACGAAGAGGATATTACAAAGCACTGTGCAGATGGCATAGATTGCCGAAGGGAGACTTCCAGGTCCCTCAGCAAGGGCAATGCAACAACCGCTGTTCCTGTGTTCTTGTAGGCGCACTGGTATTACCATATCGGATACTTCAGCCTGCACTGGTTCGTTGAAATCACCTCTCCTCCCTGTGTTTCATTTTTCCAAACATGACATGAAGTTTCAGATTTCCTGCATAAATATTACATGAGCCTCAGAAATTATTTATGACCAGTGCATTTGAATTCGGAACCAGCTGTGGAAATAAATGTCCGGTACTTCAGAGGCAGTTCGATCTGAAGCAAATAGAGATTAAATATGCTTTGCCAGTTTATCACCTCTCAAAATACATTTAAAAAAAAAAAAAAGAAAAAGATATATTATTAAAATCCAAGCATGATGTCAAAGTGCCTGAGGTTTGATTGCTTTTAACTGTGTGTATAAGTAATAAAAAGGATGGTACCCAGAATAAAGACTCCCATTATGCCTGTGGGCATCTGTAAAGATGATGTCTTGAGTAATTTGGGAGAAGTAACCTGTGAACTTCCTGTCCTCAAGCTGTCGTCCTTTTGACCGTATCAGTGTCTTGAAAGGGGTAAGGAATAATCTTAAGAAAAGTAGGAAAAAAATAAATTTTTGTCTGTTTATTTAAATTCACTACAGTTCTGCCAAGATCAGCAAGTAGTGTGCCAGACTGGGAACAAGAGAGTCGTGGCGCTGGAGAAATTTTACATTGTCCTAAAATCACAAAGGGTGTCAAAATAGACCCTGGGGAAAACTTGTATAAGAGACATCCATATTTTATTTTTTCTTTCAGGCTGTGGTGAAGTGGATATGTTAGTGGGGAGAGCACAGGGGAAAAGGGAACAATAGACACTGTGACGTATTGTTTTGGGCTTTGTACAGGGTGTTGAGAAGCAAAGCTTTATGCATAATGCTGAAATAGATTTGGATGGTGCCTGGAAAATATTGTATATGTTCTGGTTGTTATTATTGAAATGTAGCTTTATGGCTTCTCTGAGTCTTCAGAGGAAAAGATTCATGAACAGAATTGACAGTTTTGGCCCTCTGTTTCATGTAAACAACTGAAAGGTGATGTTTGCTCCATATTTTCTCGAAGAGGACTTATTGTAGGACATTTTTTCATCCTATTGGGATAAGGTTGTTTACAAAAATTAAAAAGAAAAAATACTGCTGTCAAAGCATTGCCCATTATTTAGAGCTGCAAACTCTGTTCCTGTTCTTTTCAAGAGCCAGATTCCAAGTACATTCATCTTTGGGCACGGCATTAGAGGCTGGTGCCAAGCTGAAGGTTTCTGGGGGAAAATGATGTATTCAAACTACCCTGGAAAAAAAGCACAAATAATCTAAGTAAGATAAATGATCTCACTGTTGAGAGGAGTAGCAGCTTCTCCCATTCCAATGGGTAGCTCTACTCTTTACATTTAGTCTTGCATGATCGAAGAATTATACAGTGCTCTTTGAGTAGCTTCAAACTGCTTACAGAGCATACCCATCTCGAAATGCTGTGCTGTGTCTTTCAGGCAGCCATCTCAAATGCAAGTTCAGCAGTTTAGGTAGCCCTTGAGGATCTCTGTTCTGCCACCTGATGCTATGTCAGCCTGCAGTCTGGAAAAGCTTTCTCACTGCCTCAAACCAGAGGCTCAGAGCCCTTCCAGGGAGATGGGGAAACCCAAAGACTGGCCAGAGGGGAGAAATAACGATAGCTGGGTTTGGAAAACACAGCTTCCACAGGGAGGCTGAATGCATTGCTATTATTTAATCTAAGTAAGAGAATAGTAAGTGCTGATTAATTATAAGAGTATTCTGTGAAGACTGCTATCATCCTTCAAGTTGGGAGAGCCCTCTGAAGATCTCTATTAAAACCTCTCCCTCAAAGCTGGGTCAATGCTGAACTCAGACCAGGTTGTTCAACATCTTGAACAGTCAGGCCTCTAGAGTCTTCAACCTCTTCCAGTCCATAATGACTCTCATAATGAAAGTTTTGTTCTGATGTCCAACTTGAACCTCCTCTGTTCCAATTTATGACCACCATCTCTAAGACAGTTCTCTGTCCCCTGCCACACATCTCGGTATAAAGCTTGGCTCCATCTTCTCAGTAATGTTCCTGTGGGTCTTCAAAGGCTGCTATTAAGTCTTTTGTAAGACTTAGCTATCTATTCTCCCTATGCAAGATAAAAAATAAAAATGGGTTGCCACCTTAGGTTCAACAGAAGAAGCCCTAGCAGGAAGCAGAGAGACACTTGAGAACGGGGATGTCTGAAATCTCCATCATTGAAGGTTAAGAATAAATTTTAAACATGTATGGTTGTCCACTTGTGGGTTAGAAATGCCAGGGCACAAACTTGAGAATCCCCAAAGATGCCTTTCAGCCCTGTTTTCTGTTGCTTGGATTCTGTGCTAGAGGAGCATGTGAATACAAGCTTTAATGCCAGCTTGGGGGCACAGGGCTGTGTACGTCTCAAGATTGAGCTCTCGGCGCATAATAAATTTCAGCACTTATGAATATTTCAGGAAGTTATGAATGACTGAAAATCACCAGGGGAAGATAGTCATTATGGAAATGATGTTGTAGCCTGAATTATTGCAGTGTTAGCAGATGTCCATTCTGCTTATGTGTAGTCACCTGAGATAACCTGAGCATGGTGTGTTGTTGGGTTTGGTTTTTTTCTTAAAGGTCAAGGACTAGGTCTACCAATAAAGGACCTTCAAAAAAATGTCACCTATACTACCAGGCAACCTTATTTTGTCATAGTTACTAATTTCAATTATTTGTCCATATGCCTAAATATCTATGTGGAAGATGGTGCTATTATTATAGATGATGCTGGTGTGAAACCCAGGACTTAGGATGTCAAGCATGATGCTATTAAAATGAGAAGGGAAGGTTAGATACATTTGATATCATAGTCTTCTAACATGGAGGAATGCAGTTTCCACTAGGAATCAGTGGACCTATTGCTCGGAGCTTGGAAATTTCTCTCTCTTTACCAGTTAGATTTTCTATGTGTATGCACTAAAGCACTCAAAGGACTCCAAATTGGTGCCCACTCCTGGAAATTTTAACTTTCAGTTACCCTGTAAGAAGATGTTTGACATAGACCAGGACTAAGGGGTAAGCCAGCCCTGAGCACTCTAACACATTGCCTGTCCCGCTCTGCACTGGGCAGCCTATGCAGATGTCTGAAGCAGTATGAAAGGACTGTACAGCAAAAAATAAGCCAGGCATAGCTCAGCATGTCTTCAGGCAGCAGGAACCCCTTTTTGACCTGTTCAGTGTGAAATATTGTTCTTCCGCTCTATTTTTGAAGTCCTTCATCATTCGTTTCACCATCTCCATTGTATGCTTACAAAGACAATGTCTTTCCTTCAGCAAGGTTTTGATATCCAGCGAAAGAACACCCACCTGTTCTCTGTGTTCATTTCTGCTCTGCTGCCACAACCTGCTGATTGCAGAGGGAGCATTTCACTTCCAGTGTAGTTTAAATAAAATGATAGCTTGGCTTCATGGGAAATCCATTGGCATTAAGTGGTCCAGTCACCGTTAATTAGTTTTCAGACATTGGAGAGCCGGGTCAGAATTCTCAGTTTTACAATGGCAACTTATGTCTTTTAAATGCTATCATCTGTGTGCTATTCATTCACGCTTCTGCTGCTCAAAACTCAGCAGTGGCTCTTCTGTGATAAGTGAGCATCATCTTTTTCAGTCTGTGCCCAGAACAGAACTTAAAGCAAAAAACCTCGTTAAGCAGAGTTCGCTCTGCTGGCGAGTCATTTGTTTAACAGATCACTGGTGTGAAGCGGAAAACACCTTACAAAGATGAAGCTTGTAATGTTATCTAAAAGATGGAGCTGTGAAGGAGGATCTGAGATGGTGGAGGCAGTTTGGAAATGATGTTTATTTCAGTGTTTGAGGGTTTCTCCAGAGCAAAGCCTGACTTTGGGAGGGGAGCCTGGAAGTGGTGTTTATTGAAAATGTAAGCCTTGCAAATGGAAATGGAGATTTTATGTGAAACTGTTTAGTCAACTGTCACTTTGTGTTAAGCTTAGAAAGATTTAAAAAAACCATAAATGCAATGTTTTGCTTTCTAAAAATCATTTCTCCCGTGCAGTTGAAGCAAATTGTCTGTAAAAAACCTTGATCCTGCAGGCTAACCACTTGATGGTCTGTTTTGAACACACCAGCTAAGGCCCCCAGTGTTTCTGTTTGTATGCTGGAGGGGTCCTGACCACCTAGGAGAGGGAAAGCATTGCAGAGTGCATGGCCTCTGTCACCCACCCTTCCTCCAGATACGCTTTGAAAGGGGCATTGGGTGTGTTCTCTTGGCTTGGGTGCATTTGGGTGGGGAAAGTCCTCGTGACTGCTGCCCTGGTGAGAGTGGGTCCCTGGGCAGCCTTGGTGCAGGCGGGTTGGGAAGCACCATCAAGAGACTCTGCTTTTCCTTGGACAGCAATGCAGAGCAGACAGGGATGCAGGCTGCTGCCTGCTTCTCATCCCGAAGCCTCCCAACGTATGACATGATCACAGCAGGAGGAGAGGGTAATGAAGCACGTGACAGATACTACACCACTTTTTACTTAGGAAATCTAAAGGAAAAATTGCTAGGTCCATCTGGAAGCTTTTCTTTTTATTTTTCCAGTTTGATAGCAATTCCCATCTAGTAATGTCTTAAACCACAACCAATTCAATGTGGTGAGATAAGAGAAGCTGTCCTTTCCTAGCAGCATGTTAGTGTATTGACTGATAGGAGCAAGTAGCACGAAGATTTGCTGAAGGACGTCCAGAGTTCAAATCAAATCCAGAGTACCAAAGCTGTGAGGGTTTCAGCGTACTGATTCAGTGTGAAACATGGAGTGCAGAGCTCTGGCAGAGAAGAAAGTCACTGCACTGGCATCTTGTCACTGGTTTCTCACTTGTTTATTTCCCCCCCTTCATAGTAAAACAATAATTTTGTAATGTAATAAAATGAGAGTTCCTTCATCCAGGAGATGGTTAAGTGGCAATAGTGAGTTTAGCTTCACTCAGTTTCCCATTAAAGTCTTCTTAGGCTAATACTTCATCAGTGGTCACAGAGGAAATTTTCAGTGACGTAGGAGCTCGAAGCTCATTTGACTTGCATAGAAAGCCACTGCATAAGGGTTTAATATCCAAAATCTTATAAGCTGTTAAGTCTGTTGGAGGATTTTAATGATCAGTCTTTGAAGGCACCTCCGTACTGCTTTTCTTGATGCCTTTTTGAAATGTGTTAAAAATGGTAGGGTCTCTATCAGAGTTTAGGAGGACAAAAAAAGAGAATGCAATGTGGTCATGCTGTGTCTTGTATACGACCTGTTCCTCTCATATATAGGTTCCTAAACATTGTGGGAATAAAGTATTCGTGTAAAGTGGGTGTCTAGCTGTGAGCATACTCTGTTCAAATTTATGAAATACTGGATATGCTTCAATGTTTCAGTAGATCAGTGTCTCTACCTTTACCAGGTTTTCTTTGATAGTACCATATAAATAGCAGAAGAATGAAAAAGGATGGGTTTACATGTGTCAGTGCAGAGATAAATATAACATCATTCAGGTGACTTCGCTTTATGACTCATCTTTAGTTAGAGTGACAATTATTTAAAAGCAATTTAACATCACTTCATGAAAGGTTAATGGTATTTCTACTTTAAGGGAGTTGAATACAACATGGATTTTGCTAGAAATACGAATCTAACCTTCATTTTCTTTAATTGTTCTTCTAGAGCAATTTCCTGTGAATCTATTAAGCCATAAGCAAGCTTTTATTGAACAGAGAAGTCTGCATTAAGGTAAGCCTAACACAATTCAATTTTAAAAGGTTATTTATTACCTAATATGTCAATGTCCTTACAAAAAGCAGTTGTTCATTTGTCCATTTAATTATTACTATTAAAGTTCAAACCAAGTGTTACCTTGCAATTTAGAAACACAAGAGATTATTTGCCTTGGTCTGTACGGTCATGCATCAAATCCTAATTACGGAGGCACTTCCCTCTAGTGGACAAGAAGATATTTTGTTTGCAGCAATTTTCAGCCTAAATTTGATGGGGATTTAGGGAAGAACATGCCTTTAAAATGGCAGGGAGCAGAGTGGGGATGAGAAGCCGTTTCTCACGGGATAAGGAAGGAGATATCAGAGAGATGGCTCAGGGTTTGTGCTGGTGGTCATAACCAGCATGTGAGCAGAAAAGCGGGTGATCATAGGGTGCCGCCGATTGCAACTGCTACAGGAACAGTCAGGATAGTAAAAGCAACTGCAGTAGGCTCTCCTGGTGCTGTGAAACTGGTTGAGTGATAGAAGATTAGGCAGGTTTCAATACTGGAAAGTAACGTACCTGAGTTAAAGTAAGCAGATGTAGGGATAGCTCTGTATTAGCTCAGGGAAAGATCCTGGAGTCACCGTGACCTTGATGTTTGTTCCCCCAAAATATCGGCAGTGGTAGAAAAGGTGAACTAAGTGTTAGAAACAATTAGAAAAAGAATGAAATTGAAGTATTGTGCCTGTGTCTGCAACTCTTTTGAGAGCATAGTCCCTCTGTGTTAAAGATGAAGAAGCATGATAGATGTATGGAGCAGCTTTCACATGAAAAGAGATCAAATCAGAGAAGCAAAAGCAGAAATGAAAATACAAGAGGATATTCCAGCCAGGAAGAGGTAGCTAGAACAAGGTATTCTATAAGTATAGCGTATCGTGAAAGGTAGGCAGAAATTGAATAGGGATTACTATTCCCATTTATCATATCAGAACAAGGAAGAAATGTTCTAATACCCTTATTATTGTGAAAGGTTGAAAGCATAAACAGCTTCCAAAGCAAATTACATGGAATCGACATAATATAAGTTAGTTGTCAGCTACTAAATACAACAGTCTCTTTGAAGCCTCCATGTCAGCCCCTGAGCTGCCGACTCTTGGATGTTAGTTGGGTTGGCCATGGGGAAAACCTGTATGTCTACTCAGTTCCATATACTCTTTTTAAAAATACAGAATGCAGTCCAGGATGGGAGATGGACAGGCAGTTTTAAATCTGTACATGAAACATGGACAACCTCAGCCATTCTCACTGCATATACCCATAGGATTAATTTTATACCCTGTTTGAAACTTTTTATATGTTGTTTGTATTTTGGATGGATACACTTGCCATGGTACCAGTTATTGAGATTTTTATCATACATCTTCCTTGCATTAGTTCTTTGGGTCTGTTTCCATGACAGCTCTAAGCAGAGGTGATACTCCAGTTGAAAGTGTCTTTTTTTAAAAAAAAAATTACTAAAATACTAGAGACCTTAAAAAGAAAATATAACTGCAGTTTGTGTAGAAAAGTTTCATGATGTGTATCCATATCTCTGAAAAAGAGTGTGTAAACATTAAGGAAAAACCAACTTAAGTTGATTCTACTTTAAAAAAAATCAATAATTTTATGAGTCTTTCCTATTAGTCCATGAGCTTACAAGCACAGCTTTTTTAAAAAAAAAATAAATGGTAGTGGGTGTTTTAACTGTAGTAATCAGCACTAAAATCTCAGGTCCTTGTATATCTCAAAGGAATGTGATCTAAATCAGGTCTAGAAAGGTAATGTAATTGGTTTCTAGGCAGTTTCTCTTAAGCATAATGTGTATGCTTAAAACTCAGTAGCATAATATAGTCCACTCTATACTATGAGCACTTACAATGGTGGTAATAAATTAGACATCAGCATTCACCTTTCTCCCTTGCTGGCTTAAGCACCAAAGCTCAGGAGCTCTCTAATGTCTCCTTGATGAATACCTTGAAGAGCTGGGGAGCCAGTAAGCCTAAAAGCATTTTACGTAAGCATGTGTTGTGTATCACTCAGGCACCTGGTACACAAGAAAATGCTACTAACTTCTTAGAGGAAAAGAGGAAGCATGGCTGGAGAGCGGGAATGTCTATGCCTGCCAAAGTACAGCATCAAAAGGACTGAGGGTAGCTGGATGTAAGAAGGGGTCCACACAAAAATAAAATTGGAAATAGAAGCTAAAAAAAAAAGAAAAGTCAAAAAACCAAAATAGCCCCCACACCACACCGGCAGAATCACTCACAGCTCATTTATATCTCACTGGGGTTTTAACAAATTTTATGTTTGAATGCTTTAGCCTGCAATTTTCAGGTTCCAATGTAAATAACAATGATTAGTCAAATACGTTGACTTCCAATATTTTCTCTGCTCAAAACGTTAAGCAGGACATTTGGCTAGGCAGCTATTTGAAGGTTCAACAAGTGAATTTTTTTTAAGCTGTACTTATTTTGTCAGCTCACGCTCTCCTGTAATCAAAGCAGAAGGAAATTCTATATAAGCTCTTTTACTCTGTCTGTTATTTCCTCGGCCACACAATTTCCATCCCACAGGAAAATGTGGATCTACTTGTGCTATTCAAGCTTCAGATACAGTGCTAAATAAAAAATGGCTAAATTTTTGTAAGTAGTAGGTACACCTATGTGGCTCAGATTAGGACTGCATGAGCTCCAATATTCATGTTTTTATCTTTGGCTAACCAGTTATTTTAATTTCTTGATTAAGCCCCTCCATACTGACTGGCAAAAGTAGCTAAGGACACCGATCATCATATGCCCGTGTTAAGGATATCCTTGAAGCCTTCCTAAAATAAAGACATGTTTTGTGGGATTTTCAGAGAAATACTGACATTTTTGACCACCTGCCATGGCAGTAGAGCCACTTTTTAAAAAAATTTGAGAAGTTATAAAGAACATTTGCAACTTGGAACTATCTCCAATTTCAAACTTTACACGGTGTCCTACAGCACCTCTATGGTTTTGCAGGACCCTTAGAGCATAGATATATTCCCCACTTCCTTGCTGCCTGCCAGAGAGCTTTCCCAGCTAATCTGTTCACTGGAAGACAGTTTGCTCCTTAGACTGTTGGTTCTCAGGCCAGCTGCAAGTGTGTTATGTCACTGTGAAATGTATGGGGTGGCCTAGAGCCCTGGTTAGAGTATTCTGTGCCCAGGTATATTGAATGTTGCTACTACCCATCTCCTTCAGAAACATTTCTCATTCAAGCCCAGTTAAGATCTAAGTATGTAAAGGTATTTATTTCTAAAATGGCCGGCACAGATACAAAAATCTATTGAGACACAGGAGATGGAAATTAAAGGTCTGTGTTCAACCTACTTGCACGGAGATGATATCTGAGCTGCCTTGCTGTGCCGCTGGCAGCCTGTCCCTAGCCCAGGCTGTTAGGGACTCAGCTTTCTTGCACAGTCTGCATGCTCAGTAAAAGTGCTGTCAAAACACACAGTCTTCTTATCTTGAAGTCTTTACTTGGAGCTCCCTTCAGCTTCAGCTCTTCTTTTTATCCAGGATTATTGATCTTTAACTTCTCTGGAAGCAAATTTGCCCCTCTGTCTTCCACCTACTAAATGCTCGTGTGCCTTCAGAACAGCCATGATCTCTTGTATATGACAAAATTATTAGGAAAATGTTAATTTATGAATGAGAAAATATTAAAATCTCTATGAGAGCTTTTTTCCATATGAAGCTTATATTTTTTATTCATATGGAACCACCAACTGCTCTGATATAAAAATGTAAATACAGTTGATGAATGTGGCTCATTACTGGCTCTGGCTCTCATTCAAAAGCAGGAACCTGAGTTGACTCACTGTTTTGAGGTGAGAGTGAGCTTGGGGCAACTGAATTCAAACAATGAATTATTTGCTTAATTCCTTAATAAAAAATGTTAGCTCTGTGCCTGATGGGAAGAGCCCACACCATCTCAGAATCAGCAAACACATCAGAAATTAGAGGAGTGTTGCATAATGCGCCATCAGCATAAGGAACAGTATGCTTGTCAGATGTAAAAATCACAATTAAAAATATTTCAAGAAATAACACAATTATGCTTTGGAAATGTCAGCTCAACCATTAGAGCTAGGAGCAATAAAAACATGGTAGGATGATTTCTGCTCTCTCTGGATTAGTTGACTAATGAAGGAAGAACTGAGGCTGCTCTTTAGCATAAGTTTTGAGGCTGCTCTTTAGCATCAGCAGGTTGGGGGTGGGGGGAAGACTGTAATATGCCAGCACAATGGTCCTCACAGGGAAGGCAGGCTGGGGTGCGTTTTTCCATTGTTGTGTTCAAATCCAAGCAATGAATTCAGCTAAGGCACAAAATGTCCTTTGCATGGAACATCATCGTGTTCTATGACAAGTTTAAGACAAGTTGGAAGAGAGAAGTTGAAGATGAGGTGTCAGTATGTTACTAATACTGTTCAGATCTATGAATCATTACCAACAGATGTAGAGTAAGTGAAAAGTTTTCTGTAAATTACAACAGTGACATTCTAGTGGCTTTACTTTGGATTTCTATCCATGTAGCTGGGAGAAAAGTATGGTGCAAAGATGGTAAGCTTCTTAAGAAGCAATGCTTCCAAAAAGAAAAATAAATTAAACCCAATAGTGCAGTCAACTAAAGCTAGCTCAGTCACGTGCTTAGAGAAAACATAAGCACAGCTTTGATTGGAATTTGCTGATTAATCTCTGTTCAAGTTGCTTGTAGGGCTCTAAGCACACATCAGTACTTGTGACTTCAGAGCAACCAAAATCAGGACCTTTGTGCCAAACAGTTTGCCTTGACAGAAACTGGTGATATGCAGGAAGTAAAGAAAACTTCATTTTGAGTAATACACAGAGGGAAAGAATGTGAATTGCCTGCTTATTGTGCTCTACTGTATTCCAAACAGTTGAAATGCATTTGAATCAAGATTTATTAAAAATGTTTTCTTGAACATTGTAGCTTTCCTCACTGTAGTTTATTGCATATTTATTACTTTTTTACTACTGGATAACGGTGTGCACTTCCTGGAATGTACCTGAAATGAAACTGCGTGAATAGGCCTTATGCTGGAGAGAACTCTTAAAGTGCATGGCTGGTGGCATTGCTGGCTGGCTGGCAGAAAACATGCCCTCCATCTTCTCAGGCAAATGCACAGCAGTGCCCTTTTAGGAACATATTGAAAACAAGATATTTTAAGAAGCCTCTTTTGGAAAAAAAAAGAAAAGAAAAGAAAAATGCACCTGTTTAAAACTCAGTACTGTATTTTATCTGTTTAAAGTGGAGGGTCTATAAAGCACAGAAGAGGTCATTTCCCCATGGGTGTTTGAACTGATTTTTATAATTTTAAAAAAAAATTTTATCTGCCACTCTTTTCTGGATCATCTGAACGTCATCGTTTCTGTGAAGCTACAGAAATTCTCCCCCTTCCAGTAAATGAAAACCTTTTATAATTCAATCATTAACTGTTTCTTTGAGGCCTCTATTCTTCTCCCAAGTTCTGCTGTGTAATACCACCTCTGCCATAAAGTCTTTCCCCTTGAAATTACTGGTTGAGATGAAGGGAAAAAAAAAAGTAAAGGAAGAGCAGAAAGAAAGTTCTTGGATAAATCCTCATAAATGAGCTGGCAATTTAAGGAAACATTAACATTATAAGAACTGAGGGGTGAAAACTATAGCATGCATATGTATATTTAAGCACAACAGAGACTTCCTAGCTGGGGTATAGGTGGCAGTCTAGTACCAGCAGTTCAGTCAGATCTCTTGCCATGACCAGGTATCTTCAAAGTTCTGCAATCTATATTCTGAACTTTTTTAACTGTTATGTCTTCTTCGTGCATGCTTACACATGTGTCTCTTCTTTAATCACCATATTTCTAGGCCCAAAAAGTGTAGTCAAATTCAGCAAAGGATGAAGAATAAGATCTGGGTTGTCACTGACATCAGCAGCACCCCAACTCCAAAGCTTACAGGTTGAAAGCTGCATAAAATCTACTTCAAGTCAAAGGATTTATATTTTTAAATCCCCTTACTACTTTTAGAAGCTGCTAGAGATGCCTAGCCTGGCCTACATTGCATCACTGTGTATAGTGATGGACAAAGTATCAGGGTGTTAGGATAGGCGATAATACCTCTTGCCAGGTTCAAGTGACCGGTTTTCCTCAAATGGAGCAACCAACCACAGAGTCTGACCTGACCAGAGGCTCTCTAGCTTTCAGCCATCAGAAAGCATTAAAGATGGGCTGAGAATACAGAAAACTTTCAACCTGGAAAATACATAGCAGAAAAGGCAAAGTATAGTAATTTCTCCAAGACCTCAACTGAAAACCAGTTCTGAGTTAGCCTCTTCTGTAGATTTTTTTAATAGAGTTTGCATTGTTAGTGCATTTCCAGGCCCCAAAAATCCTTTCTTTTGATCTTTCTTCTCTTCTAGAGGTGTGTGTCTGCCTGCTTTGAGTTCTTAGCCATTTTATAGACATCTTTAAAAGATAGTGTTTAATCTGTATGTTGTGTGCATTTATGGATATGTATGTTTTCAGAGATCTGGTTTTCTTGTCTTGAATCTTTAAATTTGATGTAGATTTTTGTAACTGCTGTATAATTTTATAGTTAATTAAACTCAGCTGTTAAGCTCTACAGCTGTATTTGAAAATAACAATTCCACTCGCCATCCTTTTCAAACTTCATTTTGGATAAATTTAGGAGAAGGGAGGGAAATTCTTTCATGTACTACTTAAAGGCTCCTAAAAGTAGTAAGGGGATTTAAAAACATAAATCCTTTGACTTGAAGTAGATTTTATGCAGCTTTCTCCTTTTGGTGTGTGGCTTCGGAATTTCTTGTTTGGGTTTGGTGGGTTTTGGTTGGTTGCTTTTGGGTTTTTTTACATCTTGTGCTATGTGTTTGCTTAATATTTATAAACACATTTTGAAAACACTAACCACTTTAATGATTTAGGTATTCGTGATGTTATAAAGATACCAGATATCTATCTGGATACTTTTTGAAGTAATTCTGATTTAAAATGCTAAAACTAATTTTGAGCCTTACTTGGATGTTTGGTGGTTCTCTTCTTTTACAAGTTCTACTTATTCTAATTTTTAATAGGTTTTTCAATTTAGATTAAATAAGAAAAAGGTCAAGGTCTAAAGTGAGACAGCATTCTGTGTAGACTCTTCAAAGCCCTTTACAGTAAGATTGCATGCAGTCACTCAAGTAACTGTGGCATATGCTGTAGGTATCTAAGCTACCTATGTATTCATTCACACGTCATGTTGCTTTAGCAATGCAGAAAAAATTAAAATAAATAAAATGAGTTACAGTGGATAGAGACCTATCCCATATATGACAGGATCTGTTAAAGTTTGTCAGAGTTTGTCTTGAGCTGGTAGTACATTAAGAATACACTTGCCCTCATTGTCAAATGGTTTAATTCCACCAAAAAAAAAAAAAAAAAAAAGGGGTGTGGGTGGGTGTTTTTCAGCCACTCAATCCAGCCAAAAGTTAATATATTTAGGCAAATAGCACAATTTCTTTGGGCTTTCAACTGGATTCATATGAGATTTGTTTCTCCAGGAAGGAAAGCGGGCATTAAGATTACATGTTAATGCTTGGAGTAAAACACCAGACCTACTTGAGTTATTTCCCCTGATGTTCAAGATTCAGCACTCCCTTGTACATACACAGATGCATTCTTCATGTACTTCATCAATTCCATATGAGTAAGTTTCAGAACCACTGTCAGCCCTAAAACTGTCCTATTAGCTATGGAGTGTGCTCAAATACCATGGCAATAGCCACAGAGTAAGAAACCTTCTTACGTTTTTCTCTCCTATTTCCCACATGCTCTTCTTGATCCGTTAGAGCACTGTTTTGCACAAACCCAACTTATTTATCTTTTTGCAAGTGTTTTAGCATCTTGCAGCAAAGTCTGTCATAAATACTGCTTTTATACAATAGGTTTATTGAATATTCTACATTTCCCTTGTGCCTTTGAAAGCAAGAACCAAGCATAAAGATCTAGTTCATGAGAAAGATATATGCACAAGGTCAGAGAAATTAGTTCTATTTCTGATATACTGTTCTTCACCCAATGTGCAACTAGTGATTACTATCAATGTATATTGCACAGAGAAATCTCAATTACTTTCTGCATTTTACATTCTGGTTTATCCCACCCCCTCTGAAAACTGCTACCTTTCCTTCTGAATTATTTATTCCCCTGCATTCTTTTAGCTGGAATAAACCCTTCTGTGATGACTACTACCTTGTTAATGTCAGGAGGCACAGGAGATGAAGCAGGTTATTTATCTGGTTATCTCAGAGCTGGGTCCTAGGAAATCATTGTGCCCTCTATGACCCACACTAGGGAAGGACAGGGCACCATACAAAGGAGTATCAATGTGCAGATTTGTCCTCCTTAGCCTCAGCCTCATCTTGGGACAACGTCATGAAGTGCAGCAGTATGTACTGAAGCTGATGTCATGCTAAATAAGCATGGTGCTATGCTCCCCCACTAGAGAAGATTTTATCCAGATTATTCCCAAAGTCCTCAGTGGTGAAACTACTCCAAGCTGTGTTTCTGCCACTAAAACCATGTTTTCAGGAGCATGCTACTGATTCATCTAAAAATGACTGTCTATATTAACAAGTAGTGCAGTGCAATAGGAGCAGATCTAAGGAACAGAACAGTTGGTGCTGTGGATGCAGCACCCACACTATGTGTATTCATGGAGGCGGGGGGTGGGAAGGGTAGCTCAGACCAGCTCTTGCATGGTCCTGTGGGCTGGGTGCCTCTAAGTGGTTGAATTGCAGCAAAGGTGCTCCATGGACGTGTCATTCAGCTGAGCGTGGAGTTGGAAGGATCTCTGTCTGCTTTAAGGCTGCTCCACAAGGTGAGCCACAGCACAGCAAATGGGTGTGTATTGGAGACTTGCTGCAAAGGCACTCTGCCAGTACAATCCAAATATTCATATCCACGTGCCTGCCATCAGCCCCTGCTTCAGCACCAATATAGAAGGCACATTTTCAAAAAACCCCAGCGTATAGGATGTTAAAATCGTCTGAAGGTATGATCAGTTAGTACCAGCAGATGAGTGCTGTTAGAAACACGGGTCTCACTGTATAGCTTAGATGGTCTGGTAAGCTTAACCCGAATTGCAGCATTGGCCATCTGGATATGCAGACCTGTAATCTTAAGAATCTGCTCTGCAAAAGTTCTGGTTCAGCTGCTTATTTGTGAACTGGGGTGATGTGATTTACTGATATCTTTGACTTTTATTGCAAATCTTGTGGTTCCAGCATCCACTCCAGGTGTCATGAGACAAACAGTTTTCAAAACATATGGTTTTAAGGATGCTTTTAAGTGAGTCCAATTAACTGAAAGATATGAATGGTAATTTTGAGCATTTTACCAATACTATTGTGTATTCTTCTACCTACCTTTTGTGTCTTGCTCTTTTGTGCAATGACTGTATTGTGTATTCTACTAGCTACCTTTTGTCTCTCGCTCTTTTGTGCAATGACTGTCTCTTGATCTGATAAAGAGTTTCCTAAAGACAGCTGATATAGAAATACAGTTAGTAAAGGGGTGAATAATGGCGCATATCCCCACCATTAAACAGGAAGATTGAAGCAAACATTGCTTTCATTCTTTTTAGGAAACAAACCTGATGAATGCAGATGTTTCTTTGATAAAATTGTATTTCTTTGAAAAAAACGTATGTGTGGGGGGAGTGTTCCTGCATGCAGCCAAAGAAAAAAACAGCAGATCTGTTTCTTTGACCATAGCTTGCAACCTACCTGATCAGGCACTCAGTCCACAAGCTGTCTGTAAACTCATCTTGAACCTCTCAGAGTGCTAGTCTGTTTTGCTCCTCTGTTTTATTGTCTTCAGTCTGAAATTTGAAGAAGTAGAAAATGCCAACTTCCATCCACATATTTACATACCTCCACAAGTAGAAAAATGTCATGCAAATTCCTGAGTGGCCTGCCATGTGCATTCATTTTTGTTAGACCCAACTGAGTTTTGATGTGAAAGGTTGAATCATAGAATCACTTAGGTTGGAAGAGACATTTAAGAACATTGAGTCCAACCACAGCCTAACTCTGCCTAAAGGAGCTTATCTCTTTCTGTTCTCTTAAATAGAAAATCAGTTGTGCTCACTTGCTTTATTTCTAGTTCACAGTAAGTGAAGTGAAACTCAAGATGTGAAGGTGTTTCTTCAGGTGTCTGGAAGGTAACCACCTTATTTCGAAGGTTTGTAACATGAAACAAATTTAAACAACAACTACAGAGGCTGTGAAAATATCAAAATGAAGTAGTTTTGGCAGAAAGTAAAAGTTGAACAGCTTTCATTTCGCACACGAAGTCCCTACCCAATACTTTTAAATGGTTTGCTAGATAACACGTCTGCTTCACTCAGCAGAGAAGACAGATTTGTCTTGAATAACACAAACCCTTGAATTTTTTTTTAATTCTTAAGCTCTCTCCATGCTGTGTTTCAACAAAATCAGGGTGTCCAAGGACTTTTTTTTAAATCTGTAACTTGGAAAAATAACACAGCAGCTCAGACTACAAAGGTATCACACCTATAAAAAGTCCAGCATGTTATGTCGTGATACACACACCTTGCAAGTGGATGTCTAATTTTCTGTGCCAGGGCAGCACTTCAATTATTTCAGTTACTAAAATGCTGTTACCTCACTTAGCAAATTAACAGTCCAGCCATAGGCTTGACTTACAGAATGATTAATTTTTTTTACATACATGTGAATATATTTCATAATGTATCACTTTAACTGCCTTCTCTGCTCAGCCACCTTCCCCCTTGTCAAGTTTATGCCAAAACATAAAACTAGTTTTAAAACCAGAAACTTCCATTTAAAAATGCCATGTTAGAGATTCATTTTTAAAAGAGATGTTCCAAATTTCTTGAGAATTCATCTGAGAGGGAAGAGAATTTAAAAGGAGGAGGTAAGTGTGGCAGGCTGAGATAGTGCCCTTTAACGCAATGTTTGCAGCTTGTAATTAAAAACAGTTCAATGTAAAACAAGCAATTCTTGTACTGTGGCACAGGCTACAAAGTAGAAGGGACTGTGCACCTTAAGTCAAAGGGTTGATTGAGGGTGGAGAGGGATGGGGAATGTAGTAATTTACAGGACAACGTGTTACTTATGAAAGGTTCGGTAAATTTATCTCTCTCAAAGCTTTCTGAGGTTTATCCAAACTGGATGTTCAATCAGATCAATTATTGTATGGCAAGTGGTCCAGAAAAAGAGAGTCTTTTAAATTAAAGGGTAAATTAAATCTAAATGGAGAGACAAATAGCTGAGGTCTTCTGCTCCTCCTGTAACCTGCCAGTTTTAAGCACCTGGTGTAACATACCCATGCCATTTTTGGACTGGAAATACCAACTCAAATTATGCCAGCTCATATCAAGATTTGGGATTTGTCTGCGTCTGTCCATGAGGATGCATTCATAATTTTGGCAGAAATCTGTAGTGAGCCTGGTAGCAGCTCTAGGGCAAATGATATCCTCTTTAAAAATTCTGTTTATTGCTAAGACAGCTAACAACCTTCCAACTTTTGGAAGTTTGTAACTGCTTAGATGGAGCAAAGGGTACAATTAATTTCTGTCCTGACTACATAGCTGTGGCTCAAGGTTTGCCAGCACTACAGGTAATGCTGAACTTTACCATTCCAGGGAGATGATGGCTAAAGGACAGCTGAGTCTTGGAAAGTCATTTATGTTTGTACCACTTGCTGCTCTACCAATAGCTGCCACCCCACATGACCAGGCATCTCCTTGCAGAGCAGCAGCAGCAGCCAGCCTGGCTTTCCAGGTGCTAGCAAGGGCAGAACGGCCATGCCATTCCCTGGGGCACACCACTGCATTTTTTGTGGATGGCAACAAAAACAGCACAAATTCTCCTTGTATACATCACATTTTGCTTTCAGTAGACCAAAAGGATGTCTTTAAAACTCCATAATAGTGGGCTGAGACTCTCACACTAAACATCTTGTTATCCACTGGTAAAGATATACAAGTGGCACCTGGACGCTACCTTCTATGGTATGACTGTGGATAATGAGTTACTTTTGTCTTGCATTGTAACAGCTTTAAGCTGTACATATCTCTAATACTGCTGTATGTATGGTTAAGCTTTCTCTGTCACTCTTCAATCCTCTTCTTAGGTTGTTACCCTTAATACTTTTGATCTGACAGAGAGAAAAGTAATCTGGTATTTAAATGAAGTGGCAAAGGTTCAAAATTAAGCCATATAAATCTTGAAAGATAAACTCTTATATAAGAGTTTTCAATAAGGTACAAAGGCTGCGTAAAGCTACTGCTTAATGCCTGTGGCTGATGGTATGGACCGAACAGACCTCCCCTGTGGTACAGGTGAGCACCATGGGACAGAAACACGTGGGGCACAGTGAGGTTGCATTTATCACTAAACAGTGATATAAAAGTAGTAGTACTAGTTACGAGATGTTTTTTGTTTTCCTAGAATAACAGTAAGGATACATTCCTGGCTGGACGGAATGCCAGAGCAAATTCCTGCAGACTCCATGCAGTGGTGTTTTCACCCTAAAGTGATTTTTTTTTCTCTGTGAATATTCTCATATTCCACTTTACTGGAAGGCAATGATGTTAAAGTTTTTGTTTACTAGCAGAGCTGGGCATCTCCTTATGCCTATTAGTACAAATTTAACAGGGAATGTAGCTCCAGGTTTGACCCCAAAGTTTGCCTGTATGCAGAGAGTAGCTAGTGATGAGTCACTGCCTAGGAAGAGCTTTCACGTGCCACTTGCAAACAGTAACTTGAGTGCTGAAGGCCAATCTTTAGGGAAGCACCTTCATTCATCAGGGTTTGAGCCCAAAAATCTTCTTGTCAGGGAACAGCAGAAGGAGAAAGAGAACTGAGAGGGAGGCAGGGACTGCCAGCGGCCATGGAGGCTGTGAAGAGCAGGGACCGCTGGGGAGAAGGGCAGCAAGACCGAGTTTGTCTCATGCTGCTTGATGTGTCTCTCCAACAAACTTGTGATTGAGCTCACAAGTCAGGCAACTCTTCTTGCACAGAGAGGTTTCAAGTCAAAACCCATCGCCAGCAGGCAAGCTTTCAAAGCACTGTGGGATTTAACTTAATCATGTGGGTGCTTTTGAAAATGTAACCTTAAAGATCTTTTTGTTTATAACGGAGTCCAATAAATATTTCAGAGTAAGTATGTATTCTTCCATTGGCTTCAAAGGGCTATGAGTCACACAGACTAATTTCTGTTAAATTTTTTTTCTATCAATAAATCAAGATCCTGAAAACAGGTGTATGTTTCCTGTTATTCTTTCAGAGGTGGTTTTTTCCTTTCTTCAGATAATTTTTCTATGGCTATGTTTGCAATAACATAGGAAATCACTAATGAACAGAATCAATGGAAAGTGAGGTTTTATTCTGTGTTATAATTGCTCATTTTAAAACTCTCAAAAATAAAGATATACAGAGCTGGGTATTCTTTTCATTACATATTTCATGGCAACAGTAGCAGCTGAATGTTGTAGTAAATGAACATTTGATCTTTTAAAGAGAGTTTTTAAACAAATCCTGCTAACATTACAAGGAATTATTTCTTTTTCTTCATCCAGGGTGGCTTGATCAAGGAAACCCACTGAGCACCTTCTGCACAAAGTCGTGTTCAAAACACAGCTGGTTTTGGACTGTATCTTCCTGAAATGGCAACGTGACAATCTAACCACAGAGTTGAAATAGTGAAATAGTATAATGTTGAGTTTGATTTTACTAGAGAGGTTCCCAGGTCCCAGTTGAGAAGATGAGGAAAATTTATTCTAGTTGCTGATGAGAGACACCCTCAGGGAAATTTAAATTTAGGGAGTAGTATATGTTATTTGGAGACTGAGGAGGTACCACTCAGGTTTCTTTGCTTCTTAGGCTACAGACCAGTGCCAGTACTTGCAAGGGTTAAAGTAAGCGCTTGACCAGTGTGTATAATGGTAGAGATTCCCAAGCTATTTCCAGACAACTATATGAGTGCAATACAGCACACCACTGGATGGAGAGATAGGTCAGCATTTAAAGAGGCTTTGCTAGGTCTGTCTGTGCCCAGATTCATACACCACTCCCTCATCTTCACCAGATCAGATGTTCTGCCCCACACTCTGGCACATAGCCCGGCTATACCTTTTGCAAAACACAGAAAGGAGGGGGAAAACTGCAGGTTTCTCTGCTTTTGTTCTGAATTGCTTTGGTACAGGATAGCCTCTTTTTCTTAAAAACAATGCCAGGCTCCTGTTAGGAGCAGTGCTACTCCCTGGGCAGATATGAAAGCAGTGAGATCTCCATTGCTACTGCTCATGGAGAAGTATGGATGCTCATCCGTTCCATCAGTGTCTTATGCTGCCTCTGGGTAGTTCTTGTCCTGCCCCGATGGCTGTGTCAGCATCCCACAGGGTGATGCACATTGCATGTTTTGCAGTGTAAGCCTCTCAAATAAATGATGTTCACTAAAATGAGGTGTATACACCTTTTCTATGGATTTTGGCACATATATTTGCTGGTGTGGGCAAACTATGTCACTGTCATCTGCTTGTAACCATCTGTATATATAAGCCATGTATGCTATTAATATGGATCTAAATAATGAATGCAAACACAGCTCAACATGTCAATGTTTTCACCTTGATGGGAATTGCCCTTTTCTTCTGAAAGCTTCAGAGACAGGTCCTATGCATGACTCTCGCTGAGACAAACACGCAGCCTACATTTAGACTTTGATAGATGCTTTGCTCAAATGGTGAAGAAATGAAAAAACAAAGAGATCAAAGCGGCACACCAAATCTTATAAGTTTTAATTAAGCATAAGCAGCTGCATCCTGTCTTCTCAGAGAAGTCCCATCATTTGTGCTGTGTAACATTAATGCTCACTGAATTGTAAAGCTCAAGGGAACTCCAGGCACAATTTGGAAGAGACAAACATTTGTTTTTCAGAAACAGATTCATTATTGTTTGAAGTACTGGTTTAATCTAACCAGAGATCTTATGGGAATATCTTTGAAGAGGTCTGTCTCTGCAAATCAAATTAATTTATAAGAAAAGGAAATAAAAGGACCAAAAAGGACCAGATTAGTATTTCAAACAGGACATTGATTGTATTTTTTCAAGGAGACAATGACATTTTACCCTTCAGAAAATCATCAGAAAAAGAAAAAAAAAACCCACACCTAAAAATAATTTTAAAACAATAGATTACTTTCTGTCCCTTGGAGTGCTGGAGGACATGACGACAGAGATGATTTTGGCTACAATCTTCCTAAAGGGGATTCAAACTTTTGTCTTTTTCAACAAAACAATCTCCAAGAGGCTTAGAGCAGCACTAACAACAGTAAGATATTTCTCTAGAGACTCTGGCAACAGCAGCAAAGCCTTAGTGTAACTCTCATAATTCAAGCTTGGCTTTGGAGTACATGCTCACACCCAGGCTACGCGTGCCCTTGCAAGAGGTTTTTGATGGAGTCTGGGGCACCAGGTGTGTTGCAGGGCAGTTTTCTATACACAAAACTAATCATACAGGACTGAATGTACCAAACATACATAATGCTGCTGGGCTCTTATTTCTGAATTGCACCTGATACCAGAAATAAAGCTGGTTAAGAAGATGTCTTGATATAAAAAGTTTGTGCCATTGAAAAGTCTCACCAGGGCTGAAACATTCTAGAAATACAAAGCAGAGATAGCTCACTGCCTTCAGTCAGTGAACACTAGGGAATAAAGCCCAAATAATCAGAGGTAGATTTATTGACAAGCATAGCTGTTCCTGTAGTCCTTATATTTTTCATGTTTATTGTATTCATTTAATCATTTTCAGTTTATTCAAAGATCTGTGTTTGTTAGTTAGGACCTGCCCACGCAGCATGAATGCTTCACAAGAGCAATGTGGCCAGGCAGCAGTGCAGGATAACAAAGACATACAGATCTTGCTGGCTGAGTCAATCAGTCATTACTTGTCCTTGAAACGTTGCGTGGTGTCATTAATGATTGTTAGCTCTTTTTAGTATTTCTGGCTGAGAAAGGGAAGATGTGGAGTATAGCACCTCAAAGAGGAACCAGCCTGAGCTATCTGGAACTGCTTGGTGTGTAACTCAGAGGTCCATGTTAAAGAAGTGCTGACAGGCCAGCACCCAGGCAAAACCCTGTCAGACTTCTCACCTGAAAGTGATCATTGGAGAGTACCAAACAAATTCAGATCCTATAACCAGCAATTAAGCTATTCCCTAAAGTTGTTAGCTTGTGCCTGAAGACACTTCTCACACTACAGTACAGACCCTGAAGTTCTTCCATTTCTGCCTAAAATTGCCCTAATGATCCCTGTAAACAAAAAAAAAGTTTCTTCCAATCTAATAAAAATATTAGCATAACTGCTGAGCAAACCTTTGACCTGATATTATCCCTTTTTTAACTGTCAAAGCACTGAGCATGCCCACAAGTAATTGACAAACTAATTGCTGTCACTGTGTAGAACTGGATCAAGGCAAAAATTCACCTTCCCCATATAAACCCAGAAAAGCACAAAGAGCAGGTGAAACTGGATGTCAAACTATACAGAGACCAAATTGTCTTTGGATGAGGACTTCAAAATGTCATGCATTTCTGTAAATACGCTTTTGAAATGGCAAACAAATGTGAAAGATGCTAGAAAAAGAAAATCATTGAAATAAAAGATGGAGTATGAACATGAGGATTTCTGATGTTATAAAAAGAGAACTGCTTGAAAAAGGGCTTGGATTTTGTTTGGTGGTGGAATTTTTTTAACCAATAACAATTTATCTCCCCCGAGAGAATTATAACAATGTCTAAGGAGGTCAAACATTTCCTGCAAAAATCCTCGTTTGGACTAATAGGTTTTTAACTGGAAGAAAATATGAAAAATGTTCAAATACAATAGCTGATTCTCTCTACAGATCCCTCAGCAGAAAAAGTCTTCTGAGAAAAAGAAAGAAAAAACTGTTTGAAGTAAAACTAAAATTCAAACTATGGAATATCTGTGAGCCAGTTGCAGACCTGGCTGCTCTTTTGCTCTTAACATCACATAAAAATAAACTTCATGGGTTTTTTCTTTCAGCTTTGTTTGTTTTCTCACTGGAAAAGGTAAAGACCTATTATTTCTCTTCAACCAGACATGACAGCATGCCTTTTAACATATGTTCTTTGTCATAACAAAATATTGTAATAGCTTTCTTGTACAAGGGAAGATGGAGTAAGCACAAATGATCGTCTCTGCCCTCAAAAGGTGAATTAGGCTTCCTTAACTTGTCCTTGCAAGCACAGGTGTGGTGCATCCCAGGTTATCTTCCAACAACGTTGGCAATTCTCATAGCCCGAAACTGAGCTGCCAAGTCTAGATTTTCCCAGCTTCTCTGCTGGGGAAGAAAATCAGTCTCTAAAGCAGCTTACACCTTAAGCCATCTATTTTTGTTTCCTTATGATTCTATCTGATCATTATTGTTGGAATATTTCTGAGAGTTCTTCTATTATTATAATGATGGAATTAAGGACTGGGCAGGAACCAAGCCCGTGTATGCTAAAAATTTTGCCAATACAGAGCAGCTAGGAATTCTTATTGTTCCAAAGAGTGAAGACTTGAAATGGTAAGGATAGAAAATCATGGATAAGGTGTAGATAGAGCAATCAGTGTGACAACAGCAGTGATAAGCTTGTACTTCCAATGGCTGTTTATCTTTTTTCTTCCCTTGAAAAATTATTATTTCATTGGACTTTCAGAGATTTTTTTTCCTAATTCTTAGGATAAGACTTGGAGGATTTTCTGCCAGAGAGGAAGAAAAGTGGAAAGACAGGTAGACTATTACTGGGATAGGGGAGTACACCAGAAGGAATTTAACAGCGAAGCAATTAATGCATAATCAACAGATGTTACACAGTATCAGCTGGGTGTTACCCTCACTAGTTGCTTGGTGGTTTCTTCTTCTGCTCCTCTACTTGCTCCTGCAGAAAATCTCCACAGCTTTGTTCTCTGCTGCAAGTTCTGCCTCAGCCCAGGAATGGCAGTGCTGGAGAAGTTTGGCTGCTCTTAGAGGTAAGTGAAGACATCCTGAGTTGGGTTTTGTAATTTCCATGGGGTCATGGTAGTGACCAGGTATGTGTAAAAGCCTGAAACTGCATGTGTAGGCCTTCATGTGAACATGACTACAGCATGGGATGCCAGGACCTGGGCCTGCTAGTGCTCCCTTATAAAGGAAAGCCTAAAACTACATGCAATCCTGTAAAATTAGGGCTTATATCTATAGGATCAGCTATAAATCATTCTGAAAGCATTATAATGGAAAGTACAATGTTAGTCACCTGAAAGTAGACTTGGAGAACTAAAAAGCTGAATTTTGTATGGAGACTGAGAATAGGGAGTAACTTTTTGGTGAGCCAACGTGAATTTTATATCTCTTTAAGTGAAGGCATTATAATTGCATTATCTTTAAGATGTTCATACTATGTGATAGAGTGCTCCTGGGAACAAGTTAATTCCTGGTAGAATGGGGTTTCTTCCCAGCAGAATTCAGGTTCTTTAATTTCTCTTTCCACTTAATGGAAAGGGAGGGGAACGAAAATACTTTTCTTCTAAAATCTCTAGGAAACTGTTTCCTTCATATCTCCTTGATGTCACACAAGCTTTTACCCTTCAGTTTCTGAATTCAAAATTTTTGTAACAAACTCTGCATAGTTGTTGATTTATTTTGTTGCACTATTTTGTGAGCAAGAATAAAACTCAATATTCTACTAACAAAAGATTTTGCAGTGCCTCAAAAGTACCCCAGAATATAGGCACTAGGGAATATATGGGTGCTATATTCCCTATTCTCCTTAGAGGAGAAAGAGCGGCCACTGCTAAATAGTTCTTGGCTCCTCTTCATGAAGCAATTGTTCTTAAAGTGTGAGGTTTAGGCAGGGGGATGTGGGAGTTATTTGTTTGTTTGCCTGTTCTTTATTGTTTCAATGTTGTGGTGATGATAGGTTTTCTTGTTTATTTATAGTATGCTGACGTTGGTTGCCTAGAACCTGCAGGCTTTTCCTTCAGTGCTGCCAGTGTACAGAAACATTCCTTATCAAGAGTTCTCTTCACAAGCTGGTATAGGTGCCTCAGTAAATAATCATTCATCTCTTCTGGCATTTCATCAAGCTATTCAATCTCTTATTCCTTCAAACAGCAAAAGTTCCATAGTTGGCAGGTATCATTTTTAGCTTCTTTCATAGTACAGAGATACAATTCACTTTTGGGGCATGGTAATGCCACCCTGCTCACTCGTTAACTTCCCACTCTACGTTCTTGCACACCCCTTCAAAGTTTTCATCTGATTGATTGTAATGAATAAATTTATCCACCAAAAAAAAGCATTTAATACTTCAGATATTTCTATGACCTCAGTTGTCAGCTATTCCTTTGGCAGTAGTGTCCTAAGGCTGTAATGGAGACAGTTGTCCTGCACCCTTACATGTTGGACGAGACAGCCCTTCTTCTGAGGAACATGGAATAAGTGTTGGGTAGGATTGGTGAAGGTGACTCTTGTCTTCTTATGAGCTCCTCTGGGACCTTCTGTGTCTCCTTAGAAGTGTCCCTAAGGAAGCATTTAGGTACAAGCAATTGCTATTTCTATGGGGCACCTTCTCCTAGATGTAAAAATGGTGACTTCTGCATTAGTTGCATCTTTTCCTGTTTGATTGGATACAGAAGTTAGTTATCATTTATAACTAGTTTCTAAGTGACAATCCAAGTATTGTTCTTTGTGCCATTAATAAAATTTAAAAGGCATTACCAGTGCTCTTTTGTTGGCTTGGAACCACGCAAGAGAAATGATGAGTGTGTACTCTGCTAGGGGTGCAAAAAAAAGTTTTGGCTTCATCTAAACAACTAGGAGGAAGAAAAAGAAGGGAGGGAGTACTAGTTCCTAACTTGTTTTTTCCCCTTTTAAAGAAAGACCATTCAAACCCAATAATTACAGTAGCTTGTCATTAAAAAACAAAAGAAAGATGACAGCACAATCTCTTTCTCTCTAATGTATTATACACTGCTGTGTGGTAGTCAAGTATTCTCCTAGAAGAGGATGAAGAGCAAAGAGGGTGAGAACATGACGCACAATTTTGTAGCAAGAGCACTCACCCGCAGAAGGGAGATCTCGGTCTCAGCTCTGCTGTGTAGTCTGTGCAAAATGAAAGCACATCAAGAAATCAAAAGTAACCCACCAAGTAGCCTGTGGTAGGTATTTAAAGCATTTTTCTGGAACATGGGAGAACAGTTTCAAATATTCCCTGCTTACGAATTCACCCGGAATTGCTGTATTGTGAATGTAGCCTTTCATCAATACATGGGCATGTGCCACTCTTGGGAAGGACTTGATATCACCTGTGGTAGAAGAAAGATTCAGTGGCAAGGCAGGATGAGGATCCAAGGGATAGAATGGAGCAAGGGGAAGTCTAGCTTTGGTCTCTGAGCAGGGCTCACTTCAACATTAGATGAGGTTGTTCCATGTAAGTTTCCTGTCTGGTACAATCGGATTCCCTCTAATCTGCTTTCATCTGCAAAAGAAAAAACAAACCATCTTAGGAAGTGATGGAAAATGCATCTTCCACGCTCGTGTCCAGTTTGATAAAGTATCATGTACAGGTTGTAAATGTGGCACTGAGGGGAGGTGTTGCAAGCTATGTCGAGGAGTAATACAGATCTATGAAATTAATCAAAGAAATGAAGGAGCAAATGATGCGTAATGAAGCAACAGAGGAAGGTCAACAGGAAGCACAACTAAAAGAAAACATCAAATAGAGAAGAAAAGCTTGGCTGCTTAATAGTTTTGCAAAGTGCCTTAGCCACTGCTAACGTGGAAAAGGCAGCACAGAACAGCTGTACAAATCTTTTTTTTTCTTTTTGATTAAAGATCAGGAGATTATGGTGTTAGGGAAGGATTAGGATATCCACAGATTGGTCCTGAAGCGGTTAGTGTGAAGATAAAAGCTATAATAGGTTATATGGTTCAGAGTGTAAGAGCTGGAAAAATTTAGTATGAAAACTGGAAGCAACATTTTAAGGCAGTTAAAATGATGGTACTTTACTGGAAGCATAAACAAGTGTGCAATTTGAAGTCTATGAAGATTGAAGGAAAGAGTAGTTAAAATTGGCAGCCTGAATAAACTGTGGAGAGTTACAGTGTCTTTTCCCAGTGTTACTCAGCTTTCAGAGAGAAAAATTATACCCTCATAAAGGGGTTTTGGTGCCTTTCAGAATGGTTTACAGATAAAGAGTGGGGTTTTTTTTCACCACTGGCTCTCATCATCTTCTGGGAAGGGGAGATTAAATTATCACAGCCTGAAAGGGCTCAACTTGATTTCCTTATGCAGGTGGCCAGATGCTCCAGTCCAGGGGGTATCTGGGCAAGGAACACAGCAGGGCTCCATCCTCTGTTCCACAGAGTGACTTTCTTAGAAAACTGCAGCTGATAGGGCTTTGCTGAATGCTAGATCTGGATACAAATTTTCGGATCTTAAACTGGGTAGGATGGTGAGAAAAATGCTTGGCGAAGTAAGGTGAAGCAACAATCTGGTGTTACTGGAAGAATCGCTGGGGTAGCTGCGCATCTTGTGCTCTGTTTCATCCCTGTATCTGGATCTTTGTGCAGAGATGCCACAAGGGAGAGATGTGTCCGAAACCAATGTAATGTCTGGGCACAAAGGGTCTGGCTATGCCTGCGTGCCTCTGCTAACATGGGGCTCTGGTGCAGGAACACAAGAAATGGAGGGGCCAGGAGGGGAGTCTCAAACTGATTAAGAAAGGGGTGTGGAAAGTGTATTGGAGCAGAAAGAAAAGTGGACTAAGAGGAAACCTTGTTGGCTGCAGGTGTGGATTCTGTCCATCTCGGATATGAGCGTGTTTCTGATGTTTTGGGGTAGAGTTTCTTTAAATATCAGAATTTTCCATCACATAGTAAAGAGGTTTGCTAGACTGGGTGTCTATCTCTGTCTCTTTTCAGATTTCAAACCATATATCGTCTTTCATATTGGAATATTGTTTTACTTTTTTTTCTGTCATTTAGATACTCTCTTGTTAGGAGGTGTATTTTCTTCCTTTGTCTTTAGTTCTTGTCTTAAGCATCCAGTGTTTGTGTTCCTTAAATGCAGTCTTGGATAGAAACTTATCATGTTCCAGCTAGATAAATAAGGATGAAAAAGCAATTAGAAGCTGAACTTAGACTGGAAATATTTGTACGATCCTCTCTGCAGATATCCTTCGTAGTGGTACACATTACTTTATAAACAAGACTCAGCTTTGCAAAGAGATGTGAACATAAACGTGCCTGTTTTACTGATATTAAAGACTAAAAATATAGGGGTTGAGTTGTTTAGCTGAAGTGGTTTGTGTCAATAGTCAGCAATAACCCAGTACCGTGAAGCTGGAATAACAACACTAAAGAAGAAAATTAATGAGCAGGAATGTAGTCAGATGAGGATGGATTTAGAACATGCTAGTACCTGGACTGATTACAGATGGAAGGAGGGCTGTTCAATTTGTAGATAAATTTAGAATAATGAGTCTTGGAGTGTAGACTATGATGAAAGAATAGCTGCTAATTGGAAAGTTGCTGCTGCATGCAGAATAGGAGGATGACTGGCGAGCTAATTTAGAAATATCCCCGGAAGATTTCTGCTTAAAGCTCTATGACAGAAAGGAAGGGACATGACGATGAGACTGCCACTGAGGGTGAGTCAGAACCTTCTTTTTCAGATGCCTTGCAAACCCCAGATTAGCCAGGGTTGCACTGAGACCCACCTCGTTGTCCTGGCCTTATGAACTCCCCTGACCCCAGAGGACAGCCATCCTCCATTTGCAGGGGAATTTATAATCCTGTGGTTTGTGTTGAGGGACTGACAGGGATTCAGTCTGTGGGCTCCGTGAATTCACGCCTCTGAAAGAAGAGCTGCAAAATCAAAGACATCTCTGCTAGGGGGGATACTTTTGTTAGCTCAGGAAGACGAAATGGGAGTGTTAAATGTCAGGAGTGGAGAGGAAGGCTAGGTGGTGAGAAATGCTGTGGTTCTGGCTGATGAGGTTCAGCACGTCTCTATATGCAAACAAATACCACTAGTACCATTTGGTGGGACTGTATTGGCAGGGAGACATCTGGCAGTACTGTGATGTGGAATTGCAACTACTTGATCTATGCCAATAAGTGGGAGTTCGTGTGAATTTTACCAGCCTGGCCATAAACCACTCTGCCAGCTATTGGTTGTCCCACCTTGTCACTGGAACAGGACCATGGCCAGGGTGTGGGATGATGTACCGAGCTTCATCATGCACTCGCTGATCTCTCAAAGCGAAATGGTTCCCACATGGGGTAAGTCAAGGTTACCTCCTCCGCCTGCCTGACCTGAGACTTGGAGGCACCCTCTGTTGCCTCATGGTACTGTTCGGAGTTTTGGGAGGAAGCCATGGTGCTTGCTTTTGACCGAGAAGAAGGAGAGTGATACAAGGCCTTTGCAGTCTCAATTCCCATTCCTTCTGCGTGCACTGAAAAACAGAAATAGGCAGTAGAACTCTCAGTCCTGCCATTAGAGGAAATGAATTAGGCACTGTCTGTAACTGGAATGAAGAGAAGATCAGATTTCAGGCTTGCCTTCCCTTTTGCGCCAGTGTCCCCTTGAAAGCAGTCCAGGCTCTATTTAGAAGCAGTTGTCTTTTGTATTGAAGAGAAGTGCTAACTGCATGGCTTCTCAACACCAGCATCCTCACTGATAGGAAACCTCCCTTGTCCTGACTTGTTGCATTACCTTTTTGTCTAGAAAGTGATTTCGTGCTCCCTGTTGAGTTGGAAATTAGAAGCCCTGTGGTGGGGGAAGGGACATCTAATCAGCACCGTGGTTAGGACCAGTGCTGCGTAAGTAGAGCTATGGTGCTCAACAGCTTGGAAGGAGAAATTTTGGGCATCCTGCATGTCTGAGTCTGCAACTTGAACAAAGGAGTGCTCCTTGCCACATCCTGTGCTCTGTGTGGCAGCCGTATTGGTCAAAAGCAGTGCTCTGAGAGCAAGTCCCGAAGGGCAGGAAAGGCAGGTTCACAGCAAAATGAGTTCTTCCCAAAAGTGAGCCCCTGTAAATTGATTCAGAAGTACTTTGTGTCGGAGCAGAAAGAGTTAAATGAGGAGGGCGAAGAACAAAGCAAGACAAAGCAGAAGTTTTGTCTAGGAGGAGAGGCCTGGTGCTTAGCTGACCCAGCAAGATATAGAGCACAGCAATGCTGAAGGTCTTCCTTGCACAGCAGATGAATGCAGTCCTCAACTGTGTTTCCAGACACTGGAGGATTTTATTCCACAGCAATGCTTATACTTCTTTTAACACAATTCATGAACTTCTAAAAACTTCCTAGGGGGCCTGTGGGTCCCATGTGGCAAACACCAGCCCAACAACCAGCATTTCTGAGAAGGCGGCTGAGGAATCGCTGTGCTGGGAGATCAGAGCCTGGTGGGTAAAGCTAAAACTTAGGCAACCTCCTTGCCTTTCAACTGCACAATGCCCGTTTCAGCACACAGCCCGCTTTAATTGCTTAGACCTTTGTTTTTGCAGGCTTTGGTTTTTTTTACCTTTGGGAGGGAAACTCTAGTGTGTATGGCTTTTCCTTTTTGCACTCAGCACAGAAAAAGGCTTTAAAATAAACCTGAAAGCACTTAGAGAGACTATAGGAAGCTGAAGCTTTTCTTTCTTTCTTATTTTTTTTTTTAGGACAATGTGCAACAGGCTTTGCTGATTCTAATCATATACAAAATTAATGTAATGATTTTTAATGAGATAGTATATTATTATTAAAACACCAGCTGGTGAATGAAAGCAATAAAAGTATTAGAGGTTTTTATCTTCTGATCTTCTGAGTATTGTGAGTCCATAGCTCACTAATAACCTTGGGACTTAAGTTGCTAACAATAATGGTTTGTGTTGCTAGGGAATGGTGTTGTGCTACGCGTGGTGAGGATGTGCCCAAGGTGTGATGGCAACTTGCTAGACCTTCTCTTTTATTGAACACAAATACTGTTTGATGACCCACAAAGTTGGATGCAGTTTACAATGCTGGTTAACATCGCTTGTCCTAAATGATTGGGTAACCAGCACTTTGCAGCAGCACGGGTATTTACAATATTACTTCCTGACAACTGGACTCTAGATGAAGTAGAATCATAGAATTGTAGGGGTTGGAAGGGACCTCGAGAGATCATCGGGTCCAACTCCCGATGCATGCAGAGAGTAGGGTTCTCCAGGGCTCTCGCTGTTGTCTGCCACTAAACTGCTACATGCCTCTGGGAATTTTGCTTCCTTGGACCTTTGTGTAAAAAGGTGAGCAAGTATTTTAAGGTAAAGCCTATTTCTTGCTCCTTTTTTATGCTGCTTAATATCCCAGATTCCCATATTTTCTTGGGGCAAATAACTTTCAGGTTTGTGACTTTTCTTCCAGATATTTAATTGATACTGTTACCAGAAATGCACATTGACATTGCAGTATAGAATTGCAGATTGACTACAGCGCTTCACTGAAAGAAAAGTGGATATTGTAACCATGTAGTACTGCTGTGCCCAGCAGAAGATACAGATAATTGCTGCACATTGACAGATGAGGATAGGGATGCAGTACCTCTGACATAATAAAACCTCCGACATAATTGCTGCTGAGGAGAAGGGCTCTGAAGCGGGAGACTCCGTCGAGGGACCCCTTTCTGCAAGCAACAAGCCCCGGGCATAGATCCGCGAGGGCAAGGGAGAAAAGGCGACAGAGATCAAAAGGAGAGAGGCAGAGGTGCGGCCAGCAGCACCCATCAGCACCCATCAGCACCCATCATCCCGCACTGCCCGGAGCGGTGACTCATCGGGGGCGGAGCTAAGGGCGACAGCGGCAGTTTAAAAACCACCGCGACTGCCTCCCAGTTCAGCTGCTGAGGAGAAGGGCTCTGAAGCGGGAGACTCCGTCGAGGGACCCCTTTCTGCAAGCAACAAGCCCCGGGCATAGATCCGCGAGGGCAAGGGAGAAAAGGCGACAGAGATCAAAAGGAGAGAGGCAGAGGTGCGGCCAGCAGCACCCATCAGCACCCATCATCAGCCACTGCTCGTCCCCCGCACTGCCCGGAGCGGTGACTCATCGGGGGCGGAGCTAAGGGCGACAGCGGCAGTTTAAAAACCACCGCGACTGCCTCCCAGTTCAGCTGCTGAGGAGAAGGGCTCTGAAGCGGGAGACTCCGTCGAGGGACCCCTTTCTGCAAGCAACAAGCCCCGGGCATAGATCCGCGAGGGCAAGGGAGAAAAGGCGACAGAGATCAAAAGGAGAGAGGCAGAGGTGCGGCCAGCAGCACCCATCAGCACCCATCAGCACCCATCAGCACCCATCATCCCGCACTGCCCGGAGCGGTGACTCATCGGGGGCGGAGCTAAGGGCGACAGGAATTATCCCTCTCCATACAAGAGCAGCCTCTGGGAGCGCGGCGACCCGGAGCGCGGCGAACAGGACGGGCAAACAGGGCGTGGCGCGTCAGAAGGGCGTGGCGCGTCAGTTAGCGCGGCAGTTAGCGCGGCAGTTAGCGCGGCAGTTAGCGCGGCAGTTAGCGCAGGCAGGGCAAGCAGGCAGGGCGAGCCGCCCCTCCTAGCTAGCCGAGAGGGTAGATTCAGCGGACGGGCTTGCACAGCACGAAGGGTGAGCTGAGGGTTCCCTGTCTGCTGTGGGCTGGTAACCATGGTCTCCACCAGGCGGAGAGGTTCCCCCTACAAATCTGGGGCAACCCCGACGGAGGGCCTGCCTCGGGATGCTGCGGTTCAGGTCTCCGGCTGCAGGGAATGCCAGAGTCTGCAGTTGCCAGGGAAAAGAGGCAAGCCCCTAACCTGTGTGAGGTGTGAGCAGGTCGACGATCTGCTCTGTTTAGTTGTAGAACTGAAGGAAGAGCTCGAAAGACTGAGAGCAATCAGGGATTGCGAGCAAGAGATTGACTGGTGGAGTAGCTCCCTGGCAACCCAGAAGGAAGAGAGTGGGGAAGACACTTCGCACCTGAAGACGGTCCCCCCGCTCTGCCCTAGACAGGAAAATGGGAGTGTCCCAAACCCCGAGGAGGGCTGGAAGACAGTCCCGACTCGCCGTCATAGGCACCCCCTCCCTACCTACCCCACTCCCCCAGGTTTCCCTAAGCAACAGGTTTGGGGCCCTGGCAGTTGAGGAGGAGGTATGCGAGGAAATGAATGCAGCCCCTCTGCCTCAGAGGAAGCGGAAACCTAGAGTGAGGCGATCATCTGCACGCCTTGAGACTGCCTCTGTGAGGCAAGAGAGAAAGGTTGTTGTAGTAGGGGATCTTCTTCTCAGAGGGACAGAAGGCCCTATATGTAGACCGGACCCTACACACAGGGAGGTGTGCTGCCTCCCTGGAGCCCGGGTCAGGGACATTACAAGAAGGCTATCAGGGCTGGTTAGACCCACTGACTATTATCCATTACTGATAGTTCAAGCAGGCAGGGATGCAATCACGAAGTGTAGCCTGCAAGTCACCAAAAGGGAATTCCGGGACCTGGGGCGCTTTGTTGAGGGCGGGGGAGCCCAAATAATATTCTCGTCTATCCCCACTTACGGGAGGAGGGGCTCAGAGCAGGACAGGCGAACCCACGAGTTGAATGTGTGGCTGAAAGGCTGGTGCCGGCGCAAGAACTTTGGGTTTTTTGACCATGGGATGGTGTACTCTGCTCCTGGCATGAGTACTGCTGATGGGGCTCACCTGTCCCATAAAGGAAAGAGGATCCTTGCCCAGGAGATGGCAGGGCTCATTGACCGAGCTTTAAACTAGTTAGGAAGGGGGAAGGGGATATTAAGAAGGCTGCTGGGGTTAGGCAAGTGCTTCGGGAGTCACAACGAGAGTTGATGGTGGAAAAAGGTAAATTCCAACAGCACAGTGGTGGACTTGGAGATGGTTTTCCAGGTGTGAGTAGGGAAAATTCTGTGGATTGCCCTGAGTACTCCTCAGTGGAGCCACTTTTGCCAGTCCCCTGGCAGAAATCTCGCTGTGGGCTGTTGAGAATACCTACATCTGCTGCCCCACTTAAATGCCTTTATACAAATGCACGTAGCATGGGGAACAAACAAGAAGAATTAGAGATCTTTGTGCGGTCGCAGGGCCACGATCTCATAGCAATCACAGAGACGTGGTGGGATAACCTGGACGACTGGCACGCTGTCATGGATGGCTATGTGCTTTTTAGGAAAGACAGGCTAGGGAGGCGAGGTGGAGGAGTTGCTCTTTATGTGAGAGAGCACCTAGATTGTATTGAGCTCCACCTGGGGAAGGATGAAACATCTGTTGAGTGCTTGTGGGTTAAAATCAAGGGGCAAACCGGTATGGGGGACATTGTTGTGGGAGTGTGCTATAGGCCCCCTGATCAAGAGGAGCGGGTTGATAGTGCATTCTATAAGCAGTTAGAAGTAGCCTCAAGATCCCGGGCACTAATCCTTATGGGGGACTTCAACTATCCAGATATTTGCTGGGCAAGCAACACGGCCAGTCGTATGCAGTCCAGACAATTTCTGCAGTGTGTTGAAGACAATTTCCTGCTACAGATGGTGCAGGAGCCTACAAGGGGAGGGCGGGTGCTGGACCTTGTTTTAACTAACAAGGACGGGCTCGTTAGGGAAGTGAAGGTCGGGGGCAGCTTAGGTCTAAGTGACCATGAAATGGTTGAGTTCAAGATCCTGGGTGGAAGAAGCAAGCCAAAAAGTAGGATAGCTACCCTGAATTTTGGAAAAGCTAACTTTGATCTCCTCCGTGACTTAATAGGGGCTATCCCGTGGGCTACGCTGTTTGAAGGAATGGGAGCCTGTGAGAGCTGGCTAGCATTCAAACAGCACTTCTTCCAAGCACAGGAACGATGCATCCCTTTGTGCAGGAAATCGGGAAGGAGAGGCAGAAGACCTGCGTGGATGAACACGGAGCTGCTGAGTAAACTCAAAGAGAAGAGGAAGATCTATGAATTGTGGAAGAAGGGTCTGAGCACATGGGGAGAATACAGGAATGTAGTCAGGGCCTGTAGGGTCGCAACTAGGAAGGCTAAAGCCCTCTTGGAAACGAAGCTGGCAAGGGACATAAAGGATAATAAAAAGGGTTTTTTTAGATACGTGAATAGCAAAAGGATGCCCAGGGATAATGTAGGTCCCTTGATGAATGAGGAGGGTGTCCTGGTAATGGGGGATACTGAGAAGGTGGAGATACTGAATGCCTTCTTTGCTTCGGTCTTCACCTCAAAGGCCCCCGGGACCCACAGGCACTGGATGTAAATAGGAGTGTTTGGGATATGAAGAATTTCCCTCTGGTTGAGGTAGGGGAGGTCCAGGAGCGGCTCAAAGGGATAAACGCACACAAATCCATGGGTCCGGATGGGATACATCCACGTGTGCTAAGGGAGCTGGCGGTGGTGATTGCTGAGCCGCTCTCTATCATCTTCAACAGGTCCTGGAGAACAGGAGAAGTGCCTGAGGACTGGAGGATAGCCAATGTCACTCCAGTCTTTAAAAAGGGCAAGAAGGAGGATCCCAGCAACTATAGGCCAGTCAGCCTCACCTCTGTCCCCGGAAAGGTAATGGAACAGCTTGCTCTGGATGCCATCTCCAAGCAATTGGAAGAGAAGAAGGTCATGAGGAGTAGTCAGCATGGATTCACCAAGGGGAAATCGTGCTCGACCAATCTCATAGCCTTCTACAATCTCATCACCGGCTGGGTAGATGGAGGGAGAGCAGTAGATGTCATCTACCTTGACTTCAGCAAGGCTTTTGATACTGTCTCCCATGACATCCTGATAGCAAAGCTGAGAAAGCATGGGATAGATGAGTGGACAGTGAGGTGGGTTGAGAATTGGCTGTCGGACCGAGCCCAGAGGGTCGTGATTCGTGGAGTGGAATCTGACTGGAGGCCTGTGACTAGCGGTGTTCCCCAGGGCTCGGTGTTGGGTCCAGTCCTGTTTAACATCTTCATTGACGACCTTGATGAGGGAATAGCCTCGACCCTCAGCAAGTACGCCGATGACACAAAGCTGGGAGGAGTGGCTGACACGCAGGAACACTGCGCTGCCATCCAGCGAGACCTGGACAGGCTGGAGAGCTGGGCAGTAAGAAACCAGATGAGGTTTAACAAAAGCAAGTGTAAAGTCTTGCACCTGGGAAGGAACAACCGTTTCTATCAGTACAGGCTGGGGGATGACCTGCTGGAGAAGAGCTCAGTGGAGAAGGACCTGGGGGTCCTGGTGGATGACAGGTTGGCCATGAGCCAGCAGTGTGCCTCGGTGGCTAAGAGAGCCAATGGGATCCTGGGGTGCATCCGGAGGAGTGTAGCCAGCAGGTCAAGGGAGGTGATCCTCCCGCTCTACTCTGCCCTGGTCAGGCCCCACCTGGAGTATTGTGTCCAGTTCTGGGCTCCCTGTTATAAAAAGGACAGGGATCTCCTGGAGAGAGTCCAGAGAAGGGCTACGAAGATGATAAAGGGCCTGGAGCATCTCCCCTATGAGGAAAGGCTGAGAAGATTGGGACTGTTCAGCCTTGAGAAGAGAAGACTAAGGGGGACCTAATTAATGTTTACAATTATCTTAAGCAAGGGATGCAGGGGGAATCAGCCAGCCCCTTTTCAGTGGTCTGTGGAGACAGGACAAGGGGCAATGGCTGCAAGTTGGAGCACAGGAAGTTCCGCACCAACATGCGGAGAAACTTTTTCACAGTGAGGGTGACGGAGCACTGGAATAGGCTGCCCAGGGGGTGGTGGAGTCTCCTTCTCTGGAGATATTCAAGACCCGTCTGGATGCCTATCTCAGTGAAATGTCCTAGGGAGCCTGCTTCGGCAGGGGGTTGGACCCGATGATCTCTCGAGGTCCCTTCCAACCCCTACAATTCTATGATTCTATGATAATGCAGCACTCCAGAGGAGACAGTCATGCTCACAAACCAACTTGTCCACGTTGTTTGGATCCCATGGGCCATCACAAGTTATAGTCTATAACCCTCCCTCCTACAGAGTATAAGCTTTGATGTACTGCCATCTCTCCTCTATGCTTTGGCCAAGGGCTCATTTGTAGCTGTCTTATGCTATCAAAGAACAAGGTTTATTGCAACACAAGAAGTCAGTTATGCATTTAATCTACTGTCCATCTATCAGTCCGCCACAGATAATGACTTAAACCTGTTTGTTGATCTTCTTCAAATTACAGAAAATTAATTTCCTGGAAACTCTCTAAAATTGTTGCCTTGACAGAGTAGGGAACTGAGAGATTTGTGATCCCAATGACACAAAAAAAAAAGCAGCAGCAGAATTCAACTGCTGCTTGTGATTTTGGGGGGTAATTTTCCAGCTGTCAGTAGCTCCAGATTGTCTGTATGCTGTCTATTACCCGATTAAAATATTAAAAGGGCCCTAGGATAAGTAACACCTTGAAGGGAAAGGAGAAAATTTGAGGGACAAAGTATGAGTACCACAGAGGAGCAGGCATTAATAGTTCTGCTGCACACAGAGCAGCTTGTCTTTAGTCACCTGTGTCCTTCTGCACTGCCCCAAGAATGAGGAGTGCCCTTTCAGCTTTGGCTGGAAATATCCTCTCCTAAGCAGTTAGTTAATAGAGATTTATTCAGATATGTCCCATGGATTTGGTTTTGACAAAAGGACCACCCTGAGAAAACAGAAGATTGGGCACCAGCAGATAGGTACCATCCATACAGCTCTGTGTTGAAGCAAAACAGTTCTTATAATTTGAAGATCAAAGCTTTGCTGTTTCCAAGTCTCTCACAGGTGGCCCCTGACTTTCGTGTCCTGCCTGTTTAAAACAGGTACGAAGCTTATTTCCTTTCTCCCTCCAAGTTTTACAAACAAGATAAATCCCCAAGGCCAGTCTCGGGCAAGGTAATGTGATGGCCACCATGGCGTAATCCTGCCAAGTGCTGAATGCATGCCGCTTCCTTTGCAAAGCTGAGCTGTGAGTGCTCAATAATCTAATAGGGACCACACACAGTCCTTCACTGGGACAAATGACCAAGAGTTGGTTAGAGACATTGATAGGTCTCATAACAGAATAAAATATTGCTGATTTTCAGCAACGCTCCTACTGCAACAATGAAAAAGTTTGAATGGAAGAAAGCCAAGGAGAATATTCCATGACAGCAGCATTTCTTTTGTGTTTCCCTTTCACACAGCCCTGTATAATACAGACTTCCATTTCTGTTCATTCCTAATGCCTTGTGTCCTCTTTGGGTCCTTTGAAACGCTTTCCTGAAGCGTTCCGAGCACCAGTTTGAAAGGAAACGTGTTCCTTTCAAACTGGTGCTCGGCTTTTGCATAATCTTACAGTGCATGAATATCTGCCATTTATCAAATTCAAGTGAAAATATTTTGAAGATATGATTATCTGAAATTTTCCATAATTTTTTTGAAAGGAAAAGGACAGATCATCCGCAAGGAAAAGAAAAACATTTGCATGAAAGCAGGCAACATCAACATTTAATAGCTAGGGTAAAACACAGAGGTCAGTGAATCGGAAATTAATTTTAAAACATTCTAGCTAGAAAAAGCAGTGTAGTCATTTTAATTAGTAATTTGTCTTAAGCACCAGACAGAAAATACTGCTTTATACGTTGTGTGATTAAAGTCTTGAGTGTTCTGCACCATCAAAGTTCCACTAAACAGTAGAAGTCAAATCTCTCCAAAGTGTTCATCTGCTTTAAAGACTCCTTCATCTTAAGGTCTATGGACTCAGTGTATCCTCTGAGAAACAGTTGCAAACAAATAACCCTCTTCACTGAGATGTTTGAATACCCTTGTTGCCTTCTGAGAGAAATAAGCCTCTGCTCAAGCAGAGCTCTTGAAGGTCTGAAATGGAAGGTCTGCCTTCTGCCACCCACTCCTCGACCTATGTCTCTGCTGTAAATGTAATTATTTGTATTCACCCTAATAGAATAGTAAGAAGTGAAACTATTTGGATGATGACTTTGAATAAGAGTTTGGACATTCTGGGGAAAAAGAGCATAGAAATGCAGTGTCACAATCTAGATCCTTTTCCTGTTATTTGGATGCCACTTTTAGTTTTGCCTTTATGAAACAGAGTGGATTTCAGGCCATGTATGCCGGTCTAGTTTTTATTAAAATCCATAAGAGTTGATTGTATTTTTTTTCTCCAGACATTTTTCTTACAGTCTTTATTATGCTAAATTAGCCTTAAAATTAGTCTCTGTCCTGATTTCCTATCTTCTCCTGCTTTGTACACCCTGTTCTAGTGCACGTGCTTTAGTAGTTTAGCTCTGTGGAGGGTAAACTCACTTGTTAGAACATTATTGAACCAATTATACTAGATGCAGATGAGGTTTAATCTGTCTCTTAAAAGCCTTCTGTTAAGCTTCTGTGGAAGCTAAATAATATACACTCAAGCTTGGGTAAAATTCAGTGACTGGTTTCATCTGCACGAGGAGAAACAATCAGTAAGAAACAGTGTATGTCTTTCTGTGCATTGGTTTTGTTCCAGAAGTTCTAGGGTTTTGTGGGTTTGTTGGGGTTTGGTTTTTATTAATTTCAACTTTCAGAAATAGTATGTACTACTTCTAAAGTTGCCTTCTGAAGTACAGCTTACCTGAGATCAGAACACTTTGTTTTAAAGTGAATGTACTGCTGTAAGATCAACATGAATGCCCCAGAATTTTCCTTACCCCTAGCCGGCCACTGACTTAAAATGTCATTATTCCAAGGGTTTGGTGGTTTTGGACAGATATAATAATTACAGCAGATAAAATAAGTGAGAACCAAGCCTCTTTTTATTTTTTCTTTTTTTTTCTTCCCAAATTCCTCTTGTGCATGCCATGAAACATATGTCAAACCTTTCATTACTGTATTGAAATCAATATCCTACATAGTTAATTCCTAACCAAATGCTATTAATGAAAGATTAATAGGGTAACTCACATTTGATTTATAACCAAAATGATACAAATAGCTAAAAATGGAGGACTATTTTGCATTATTTTGTTGTAAAAATGGAGCTACTGCAATTAATACTTGAGCTTGTCCTACACTACAAAAAATGAAATTTATAGTGACAAGATGACATTCCATGGACAGTCAGTCTGGCAGGTTTGATGGTCTCTTCTGGCTCACAGAACCCAACTGCTCACTGCAAACACAACTGTGAAGTTGTTTATAATTGTCAGTGCCGTTGTTTAAAAATGCTGCTGTATCCTATAATGGATAACAGACTATGCATGAGATTAAGGTGGTTTCAGAGCAATCTTAAGAAAATTATTACACTTCAAATTTATTCTAGTGTGTCTGATTGTAAATTCTTCTCTTTTTTTGGAGGGGAAAAAAAAGGGGGGAGGGAACACAGTTACTTTCGAAACTCCAACCAAAATTCAGATGGACTTTAATATTTGTCTTCAGCGATACAGTTGGGTGTGTTGCAATGAGTGCTGTCAGTAACTCAAAAAGACTTTGATCAAAATCAAAAATTGCAAATGGTTATACAAAATCCAGTGCAACCCTTCAAGGAGCTTTGTATCTGTAGAAATATGTTATGAAATGACTGTGAGGAACTTCTGGTCTTAATTGGACAAAGCTAGCTCTTGCTCCTCCTGCACACTTATGCAATGACAGATTTTTTTTGTGTCACTCTTGCACTCTTCAATCCAACTGAGAAAACTGAGTGTGAAAAAGGAAACAGATCAGAACAAGGCTGTAGCACCAGGATCAGTCAAAGCAACTTTGTCCTTGTGGGTGGAGTCAAATCAGAATCCTGGGTTTATAAATTGGTACTCAGTGAAAGATCCAGTAACTTCGTATTTTTCTTAAAAAGACACCTTTGGTGACTGCTGTAACAGTTTGGTAAATGCAAACAGTGCTCTTATTAAATGCTACAGCCCCCCCAAAACCAAGTGGGAGATCTAAAACCCAGCAACGTTACCCATCTCGCAGCCTCCAGGTTATGCTGTCTCCTCAGGTTGGACAATCAGAACTGTAGTTGTTTCACTAAGGCAGGTATAACAACACAGGTTTATGTGGGATGCTTTGAATGGCAAAAGGAAAATTTTAGTAAATTGCTCTCTAGTTTGATCTATACTCTGTGTCCCATTAACGTTTCAGTCCCAAAGAGTATCAAATTGGGTCACATATACTGTCACAATTTCACAGTTAGCAGTCCCATTGACGTCAGCATGAGTCCTGTGTTCTGGAGCTGCAGAGTTGTGGGCTTTTTGAAAACTGCTTCAAAAAACGAAATTGTTGTCTGCTGCTTGATCTTTCTGACCAGGAGAAATGAAATGTGAAAGGAGTCTTGAGAAATGAAAAAACCCTGTAGGGATTTCCTGTCATCATCTGTAAAAATGGACAGAAACTCTGCCAGGCCTTTGTTTTGGTTTTTGGGGTTTTTTTTTGGTTTTTTGCTAATGCCCTTCACCTTAATCTTGAATGCTTGTGTAATGCACCATTGTGGTACCATATCCCTTTTGGCAGTAGGAATTAACAGACTCGTAGAATCTGTAGGTTGGAAAAGACCTCTAAAATCATCAAGTCCGACTGTCAAGTTAAACTTGTGGAGGCTGCTATGCAAATCTGAACCAACATTATGAGAATTTCTGCTGATAATATGGTGAACACTAGGGAAATATAACGTAAAAATAAGTATATACCTTGACAGAAACAAGACTTGTTCTGACTCAGCCCAGGAGAGATGATCCATCTGATCCCTGACATCCAGGCAGGGCTCTTCTAGTTCTGGGCCAACACTGTGTGCTAGCAAAACTGACCCTAAAAATGATAGCCTATAGGATCCTTGCAACTTTTGACACAAAATAGCATGACTAGAAAATCACTTGTTTGAAACTTTCCACAAGATGAGGATGGTGTATAGGCAGGATGCCAGTGGAGGCCGGCTTGGGCTTGGAGACCACCGTGTCTCCAGTGTTCACAGCTCTCAAACAGTCGTGCACATCTTCACAGTGTAAAACTGAAACAGTTACTTAATGAGAAAAAAGGGTAGCAGTGCATTTTTGCTTAGTGTTTGCTAAAATTCAAAGGTAAAGAGTGCAGTAATAGTTTAAACTCTTAAGTTGTCTAGAGTGGATTTCAACAGGTTAGATAAGGTGTATTATTATTTAAATGTCTCTTTGTCTTGTGAAGATGGGTTTTGCTGGAGCCTTGCACAGTTTAATTCCTTCAAGCCAGTGGGGAAAACCAGGCAAAATATATTGGTTACAGCTACTAGGTTCTGTTTGCCTATTTATTGCTGCTCCTGGAAATAGATTTTTTATTTTCTTTTTTTCTGAAGTGTAACTGAAATACAGAATTAAACCTATAAGTCTCATGTATGTATATCTGTATGACAGTCCCGAGATATAAAACATATCATTGTTCATTTATGCACTGAGTTCAGCAACTTTCAGGCTTGGTTATTAGGAGCAGAACTGTTCCTACAAGGGCAGACACTGCATAGCTCTGGCCAGCAAAGAGTAGAAATACTTAATAAAACCAATAAAGTTAAAAGAGCAGCCTGGGCTTGATCTAGCATTTGAAGACTCTTAGACAGATGCTTAAAATTTACAGAGAGAAACACAGATCAGTGATCCCAATGAAAAACTGAAGGGATATACAAGTGTTCACACAACAGATTGTCATCTAGCTGGTGAAAGTTGCTGAATTTTGAAAACAGGGAACTTAAAATTTACAGCTGAACCAGTGTATGTACAAAATGATAACCATCTGACACACGGTGACAAGTGGAGTACTAGACCTGCTGGCATTCAGTGGTGCTCTTTACAGGTGATGTCTTCACATAGTCTTGAGGGCTCTGGCTCGAGAGACTCCAAGTATCACTTCCCCATTACTCTCACCACTTAGGTACCTAAGCGCCAGCTAGGCCTCCCTGTAGACCACCCAGAGTATTCATGAAGTACTTGCTGCCTTAGGCCAGTCAGGGGCAAGAGGTGCTACAATTTTAGAGAAAACTACCTGCAGAGTCTTACTGCTTTGTTGCATCCCCAAAGAAAAGAATTAGTGTCATAGAAACAAGTTGGTTACTCTATGGCCACCAGATCTCCCCTGTTCTAGAAGCAAGAAAGTAACACCGTGAATAGGTGTGTGATTGCTTACTGCTCCCAGAAACAGTGTCGGGAAAAGGACAGGGACCAGCATCTGTTCCTGGAAAAGAGGGGCTGCAAAGCAGGGAGAAGAGATGGCTGTGGTTAGTGCTGCTATTGACAGATTTTTCTATTTTAACTACATTTGGTTTATCCCATACAGTTTAAATAAATCATGGGATTTGAGTCTGTAATCCAGGAAATCTGTATTGCATAGGTTTTCTCTCAACCTGTAGGTTGGTGAAAGTAAAAAATACACCAGAGAGAGATGGGAAACTTCTTGAAGGGCACATGACTCTCTGAATCATTCAAATATTTTAATATTGTCATGGTAGGATAGTGTATCATGATATCCTACATGTAGTAGTACAGTGGAATCGAATAAGCAGCTTCTCAGACCCCACAGGTACTGTCTATCAGGTTCTGTGTATCTGGGACCACATCTAAACAAATTTCAGACTTTCATCTAGCAAGCCATTCTTCTCTGGACATGGAAAGCTGTTGCAGAGCTTTAGAAAGACCTCTAGGTAAACTTCTGAGAAATAGCGATGACCAGGAATCTTCCTGTCTGTCTGGTTTTTCAAGTCTGCTTTCCTGAAAAGAGAGTGTAAGAAGGTCACAGTGCTACAAGATGGCAGATGGATTGTCTCTCCACATCTTGGTCAATCTATGTGGACTCCAGCCTTCTTTTTGCAACGGAGGGATTTGCTCCTGCTGTTGTTTTATGAAAGCCTGAAGTCTTGACTCCTGTTAATTCTGCAGGGTCATGCTGCTAAATAACCAGTATGCTGAAGGGGGGTTTTTGTTATGCATATGAGCAGACTTGCTCAATCAGTTCCAATTAGTAGACTAATACATTTCTCTTTCACTTATGCAAGAATAAGCTTTCACAAGCAGCACTTGCCCTTTGTGCCAGAAAACACGAATTTCCTTAGTTTTTCTCTTTTGGCTGCAGCTCGGTATCAGGTTGGTGGAACTGACACTTTGTGACCTCTCCAGTGCTGCAAACCTGCTGTCCTTGCCTCCTTCCCAGGCAGAGCTGTTATGGTTTTAGTTTAAGGGAAGATACAATTTACATTTGTGCAGTGTTGTGGATTAGACAATGCTGCATCTCCTCTTGCAAGTAGGTAAGCAACTGATGAGTGATTATGTGCAGCAAAGGGAACTATGCAAAATGCCAAGGATGGGTTTGTGTGATTGCAAGAACATCTGGTTTATGGCAGGTGGCACTGAACTCTGCTGTGGATGCCGTTAGATGTCTGTGCTCTGCGCCGCAAGTGAGACTTTTGTAATGAACACACTGATAATTAATGCTTAAACTTCTGATTTTGAGCACCCAAAATTAGAGTTCAGCAATGGGACCAGAAAGGGAATTGAAGGTGTTTGAGGTAGCACTGCACCACAAGTAACTAATGGAAAGCCTGAATGCGTGTGACTGAATTGCAATTAAGATATAAAAATGGGTACAATACATGAGGGAACATGTCTCAAACTGTGCGAGTGTCACAGGGATGTGTTTCAGCTATTTCTTTGAAATACCCTTGGGGCTTGGGAGCAACAACTCGTTTGACACCCCTATGCTTGCACACCTGTAGAACTGCTTCATTTAAGACTTGCCACTACAGCAAGGGGCTTACCTCTGTACCCAGAGCTGAAAGGAGACTTCCAGAGCTTGTTCCAACTTGTAGAGGAAAAATACATCTGTCTCGTATACCTTCTGTTGGGTATTTCAGGAGTTGTCTTGAAGCACTTAAACAATTTCATTCCTCTTGTGGCATAGAATATTTTAAAATGCTGGTGGAGGTGGATGGGGAGTGGTGGGGGAGGGGAAAAGAAGTAAACCAGAAAACTTTTCACGGTCTTTAAGAATAACAAGGTGGGACTAAGGATGAGAGAAAGGTGGTAGCGGTATGCAGCTGACATGAAGTGAGGCGAAGTACCTCTCTCACCCCCTGGTTTTGCAGCACTGGATCCGTGGGGCAAAGATATTTAGAAAACTGTTTTAGCATGAAGTGCCATTTCTCTTTGGAGCCTGAGGATGTTGAATGCCTACTTGTGGGCCAAATACAGTTCCCTGCAACAGACTGGGGGGTAGAAACAGACCCTTGAATTTAATTTCTTGTATTTTGAGATAATTAACATGCAAATAAAATGGTTCCTTCTGTCTAGTGCCATACTCAAGAGCAGTCTGGGATCATATAAGCAGAAGGAGGCAAGGTCTGGTAGTAGTGAGATGCCATGCTGACAATTGACAGCGTCTCCCCTATTTCCTGATCCACAGGCATGTTTGCACTCCCTTTCACAGCAAAGACGCTCCTGCTTTTTAGCAATCTCCACATCACTTGTACTGCAGCTAACTGGAATTGATTCGAACTATTAATCTTTAATAAACTAAGACGCAATTAGTACTGAATATGCAAAATATTTAAAAGGTTGTTTTTCATGCCTATTGCTAAAATTAATGCTTAGATTACAGGAAAGTTCTTCCCACATTCTATTTTAAATTGAGATAAATGTTTCACAGGAAAGCAAGGTTTTGACTGAGCTTAAGGGCTGGAGAGGCAAAAAAGCTAGCATACTGGGTCATAAAATGCAGGAGCTTGTAGGGTTTTTTTTTCAATAATGTAGCATGATTTTACATGCAATTTACCAAACGTGTGCTTTTTTCTCTTTATGTACAAGCATTTGGATTTTTTGAATTTTAAGATCTGCAAGGGTAATGGTTTGTGACAGGCATGGAAAAAGCTGATCTGTGGCTCTTCTGAAGCCTCTTGGAAGGCTTGAATTTGGAGGAAGGAGGGTAAAGAGAAAGTAGCATGTATATATGTGTGAAGAAACAGCTCTGAAACACTCTCTTCAGCTTTTTGATGTCTTTAAGATTAGATGCCCATTTTCCTAGTTTCTCTTGCTTTTATTCCTTACAGTGCCTTTCAATTTGACAAGACTTACTTTAAGGCAAGATCAATCAATTAATGTCTTAGTATTGAAGCAATGAGTCTACTGACAATTTAAAACATTAAGGCAAATGCCTGCTGAGATGGTTTGGCCATACTGAAATACTGTGGGGTGGAATCCTCTCCTTAACATACTTCTATTTTTAAAGCAGCTGAAAGACATACATGCATACTATCAACATCGTCTCAAGTGCATTTATTCTACTCCCACATAAAAAGTAGGGAGGGAGACCTTATTTTAAAACCATTATAAAGATGTAACTATTGAATTCAGGTTGCCAGAGAGATCATTTAAGAAAGAAAACCACCGTGTCTCAACAATAAGATGAAGTCATGGGGGATGGATGATTATCCAGGAGATGTTTACAATACTCGGGAACAAAATTCTCAGCTGCTTTTCCTTCCAAAGCCAGTACCCTAGGGTATGAGAGCTTATTATAATATATTCTCTGCTGTGCATTCAAGCCAAAACACTAAAGTATAAGCTATCACATAAGAATGCATCTTCTTGTCTCAGTTCTTAGTGCTGGTAGGTTGCATAATACCCAAGTCAGATTGTTACTTCTGGGGATAAGAAGTCCAAAATGCTAAGCAGCATTCTTGGTGCTGCAGTTCCCTCCTGGTTCTCCTTATTTAAGACCTTATTGAACATCAGGTCAGGGACAGAGTGCTCCTTTTAAAGTTAAGGGTGTTCTTGAAGACTTTGGATTAGGGGGTCTGTATCACAAACAGTAATTCAAAACCCTTAAGCACTCTTGAATCCTTATAGAAGTCCAGCATCAGAAATATTCTGAAAGATATTTAACAGAGCTTTTCATCTAGGAATAAAAAGGATTTACCATGTTACTATTTCTTTAGGATGGTCTGAAAACTAATTGAGAAAAGGGGCAAGATTTTGCTGCTGCAGCCTAACCTTCTGGCTTTCTTGCTCTTCAGAGCACTTCGCTGTGGGATATGTAGTAACACGGCCTCCCCTTTCTCTCGCGATTGGAGCCCTGCCCAGTGACATCGCAGACAAGCGATGCCCCTTCCTTCTTTAACCTCCAACTGAACCAGGGATGGACACTTGACAAGCTGAAGTAGCATCCTCATCCTGCTTTAACTGGGTCAGCTTTTCTGAGAAGGGCAAAGTGAAAATAGTTTTTCAAAATCCAAACACTGCAAAAAATGGAGAGCGAATAGAATACTTAGTATCTGGCTATTTGCAAAATGAGTTTTCTTTTCCCTTTAGAACACATGTTTTTAGGGGCTGACAAAGAACTGGAAAAAGCTAGATCCAGGGCAATAGGAAGACAATTCTGACACCACTAGCACCAACCATGACCTCTACAGTGATACATGAACCCAATCTCCCAACTGAGTTCCCTTTAAGAAAGTTGGACCTGAGTGGCAAGTCTCTCTCATTTTTCTTCCTGGTTAAAAGAATAACAATGTAGGTACTTTATTCACATCTGCCTTGCCAACAAACAGAAATCTGCTATCCTCTACATGAACTCTAAAATGTTGTTTTTCTTAAAAAAATAAACCAACCCAACAATACAAGAAGAAAAAACCCAACAAAACACAACACCAAACCTAAAAAAAAAAAATCTAGAAATGCTCTGAGCAAAACTCACCCTCATGAAAAATCTCCCTCTCAAGTTTGTGTGCAAAGTATCCTCTATTAGAAGATTCTTGTAGGCAGTGCTTAATGTATGATATGCAGGGAAGACAGACATTAAGCTACCATGTTGATTTCTCTTTTTTCTTTCCTTTTTCAAAGTAGGATTTAACCACCTAAAGCAAAAGATTCTTAGTTCCATGAAAGCACAGGCTACTGAGGATAAAATATTCTATTGGTAGAGGCAACACAGCTGTCAGTTCCTGGAGAACTTAATTAATCTATGCTATTCTTTGAGTCTTGCTGTCCTTACAAATTTCTTTTTCAGTGATCTAATCTTCCCCATCCTGAAACACCAACATTGACTGAAACCTGAGATCACAGTACAAATAGTGATTTTCTTTCCTATGGTGCAGTAACACAGCTTTGATAGCTTCACTGGGAAAAAAAAACCCAGAATGTTTTTAGGAAAAGATTGAAGAAATGGGATTTTTTTGTTATCAACTATTCTTTATTTACATGGAAGGTGACTTCTATACAGTTCTGGAAACAATGGGTCTTCAGAGAAGCCGGCTGTCCAGAGCCTGGGCAACCAAGAGTGGACACTTAATATCCACAGAGGAGGATCTATCAAATTAGAGGATGCTTTGTGGGAAGACTTGTGTGAAGCTTGCAGTTCTAGGCTGTGTTTTTACAAGGGAAAGATAATGAATAAAGGCTTTTATTGGCTTCTCTCTCTTCCACCCACACAGCACAGGAAATGAAATGCTTGTGCATGTGGGTATATAAATATGTGCGTGCACTGAAAATAATACTCAGCTGAGGTGTGACAGTGACCAGGTTCATCAAAAATTACAGTTAAATACCCCATGAGTTCTGAGAGAGGTTTCAAGAGGATTACCCTCACAAAAATATTATTGTAAGGTAGCTGCATTAATTGTCTGATTTGAGAACTACAAGATAAACAAAAGTGTACCAATATGTTTATTTCATTACCAGGCCAGCTGAAGAGGTCTGAGCCTTTCAAGTCTTGCCTGTTTTATTATTCGTGTAGTTATCTTTATTGCCAGTAAGACAGTTTGACAAATCAAAGTCCAAAAACTGGCATAACTGATGCCACAATACTGATGGACTCTGCTGCACACAGTGATACTGACTTTCTGGAATAAATCCACTTTAAATGCTCCAAAAAGATAAGCCCTTTGTATTGCCACCAAAGGTACAAATATTTAATAATATACCAGCATTTGGAAAAGTTCCACTGCCACCTGCTTATGTAAAATGAGCCGTGTATGACAGAAACAGGTTCCCAGTATGTTAGAATAATTAACTGTTTTGGAAACGAGCAGCATCCTCCCACTGAGGAACGTGGAGCATAGCCCACAAAGTATTTGTCCTGTCCTATCTCCAATGTTGTTTAAGTTGGGGGAGGGAAGAAAGGAAAAGCTTAACTTTCTCCAACTGTTCATACACTCCTGCAAGGCAACAAATGCAAAGCTACAACCATATGTTAAGTTGATGTCTTTATATTAATTTCTAGAACATGTAAGGCAGCCAATTTAAAAATGTTTTCTCAAGAAATTTAATCGGAATAACGATCCCTGTGAGATCACCGAATTAACCCAAGTGCAAAGCGATTCATGCAGCAGGTCCTTCAGCCACGAGTCCCATGAGCTGTGGTTCATTTACTTTTGGTTTCTTGGTTGTGAGGCCATGTACAGTGCAACTAGACAGTAGATAGTCCCGCCTATCGTTAGAGCCATAGTGGTCCGGTAAAGCAGCCTATCTGGAACTCCTCGTTTCAGGTGCACTGGCAGCCCATCTGGTTTCTGTGGGAAGAGTTTAAAAAGAAAACAAACAAAACAGGAAATGAACATCCATGCCACGGCCACAACAAACAAGCTACCTCAGGTAAATTAACAGACTTCCGTGAGTGAAACCTCCTGACAAATGGGCTATGAGTGATCAAGCAGATTATGTGGGTTTCGTTTAGCAAGAAAAACACAAAGGCAAGTTAATTTTATTAGCCAAAGCTGGTAAGTGCAGGCAGAAAGAATCTATCTCAAAACATTTCTAAAGAGGACCTGGATGGGAAAAGTGCCACTAACAAAAGAAGGCGAAAAGGTATAAAAGGTTATTCACCAAGTCAGACTGACACAGTCCAAATGCAAGTGGCATGTAAGAGAGAAAAAGGTACATTATATAAAGCATATTCTTGATGTTTTTAAAAAAATGCTTAACTGATTTGTTTTATGAAAATTCCCAGTACATTTAGAAATTGCACAGCTCACAAAGTGGCTTTGAAAACTAAACTGTGCTGTTCTTAAAGCGCATTATAACCAGCTTCAGTAATGTTGAAATTATTATACACAAAACAGTAATGATTTGCTTTACTCCTCCAGATCTGCTTTGAGACACACAATCCGATTCTCAGACAGAATGTTTCCAATAGTCAAATAATAGAATAACCATCTTCTGAAGACAGTGAAAAGACAGACGTTACTAGACCTTCCACTTTCTGTATTTACCCCCTAAACATGGCATAGATACCTTCTGGTATAGCAAAAGTACACAGGTTCTACTGCACTTGACATTTAACTGGACTTTATAAAAATTTTGGTATTGTACAATGACAAAAGTCATTAGCCACATTAAAATAAGGAAAGATACATCCCACTCTCCAGTTTTCTTCAATTTACTCTCAAAGTTGTCATTACCTGAAAAAATTTCTGTAGGTCTGGCACCTTGTTTTTACCCAAGAAAGACTCAGTTGCTGGTAAATCTGAAGCAAGTTTAGTTGTTGTCCCAAAAACCGGAGCTGGGGATTCAGTGGAAACTATTGGTTTGAGTCCCTGCATAAACAGAGATTAAAATATCAAGGCTTATATATCACTTGCAAATGTCCCACTGGTTGCGTTAGGCAGGCAGGCTGCCTGTCATTACAAGGAGACGTTACAAAGAGTATTTATCTGGTATCAAGACCTGTGACAATGAGCTAAAGACACACTGTTGGCCCCTCGTTTCTTAGCCAGAACTTTGGGTCAGGGCTTAGGAAGGAAAACAAAAGCCATAAATAACTGGGCCGTAAATAATTTGGATGTATGGTTTCAAGGGCATATGGGGGGGATAGTTAGGACCACATTTCATACAGAAGTAGTACATGGTGCTCAAGGACACTGCAGAAGCCCTGACGTGGTGAGTATTTTATGCATGGGTAACTACACCCATAACTCACATGCTCCTGCAACTTTCCACCCCTCATTGTCATGAGCAGCATGACTTAATTTCCTTTCAGTTCAGGTAGGTGCCCTCCATATTTGCCATAATTATAAACTACACAATCCAATTCTATGGGTAAGTAAATACATAAAGACATAGCCATCATGAGGGAGCCTCCTTGCCTTCATTGTTAAACAGCTATGCCTGGATACACTGCACAATGTTTTACACTATGGCTCCTGAAACAGCTGTAATTTTTTTTTCCCTAACCTGCCACAAAAACTAAAAGCATTGTAAAATAGGTTAATTAATGCAATAGGTCTTTATTATAAGCAGAAGCAGCAGTTGCTCACCATGGGTCAAGTTAAGGCTGCACTGAAATTCTAGATTCTGTTCAAAGGTATAGTTGACACATTTTGTATTTAAGAGAACTGTCTGAACAGTATTTGGAGCTGGAACCAGACTGGTACTCTACTCTTATACCTGCCATAGACCAGATATGGTTTTCCCATATATAAATTCTCTAAATTCTCTGCTCTGCTACAAAAGGGATCTTCAAGAGAAGGCCCAGATTTCTCTACATCCCAAAATAGCCTATGTAACAGTCACTGGGGCTCCATCCTGAAAACATGGGTCCAAGCTTCTCGCTTTTCTAGTACCTGAATGAATATTAGAATCCATTTGTGACCTTCTTGGTTAAGTTTTGAAAGACAGTGGTGAAAACTGTATCCCCTGTCACATTCAGTAACGTGCCTTCCTACTGAGCAGGCTGCATAGAAGGCAAGTAGTGAACTGTTGGACTTGATGATCCTTATTGGGTCCCTTCCAACTCAGGATATTTTATGATTCTATAAATTATTTAAGACTAAGCAGTTCTAGTGACACCAGTAAGGAGGAAGCATCCAAGAAACTACTGTTATCAAGGGGAAGTGCCGCTTACTTCAAAATACTTGAAGAAAGCAACTCTATAAGAACTTTTAAGTATGTTAAGTACTTTATTAAATTTGTCTTTAAAAGGTAGATGATGGAGTAAAAAGAACTATAGAACAGAGAGATGCTTATACCACACAAACAGGTGGGGGTTTTTTTCTCCAAAACTTTTCTTTCCTTCTTGATTGTTACTACCACAGCAATGTGCATCTTTCATCTTGAATCCTATCTGTGACCTGTGAATCTTGTGGTCCACTCCGGCCAAGCTCTACTGAATTAGCGTAACCACACGGCTGATCCAACTGGATACCTGTCCCTATTCGAGAGGAAGTGGCAAGTGCTTTTTCTCACACCCAGCTGCTTGCTAAGCTTAGTGTGGCTGAAGGGAAGTAAGAATTTCAGTACAGACCGTGTTTTAACATCAGTGTCTCACTAACTTCAAAACAGTACCCAGGAATGAATGCCTCTGCATATCTGACCTATGCTCCATAAGAAAATGTTTCACACTGGTAATTCATCCTCTGATATTAAGGTGCTAATCTTTTAGTCCTAATCACATGAAGAGGAATTTGTTCCAATTCTTAGATAAAAGACAGCAGATCTACTCGTGCAGAAGAGTCAACATCTGCTGATTTCATCTGCACGCTGAAGCAATTACTTTGTCAATGAAAAGTCAGGACATGTAGCTAGTCCAAAACAACAAACAAAATTCTCTGCCTACCCTTCTGGAAAGTGCGTTTGTTTTCCTGTCAGAGGTCTGAAGGTCTTGGAACCCAATCTACCTGCTCACTGGACAATGTGCTCAAAGTAAAACAAACTTACACCTTGCTAGCATGAATTCCCAAGCTAGATTTACATTCTTCTGACAGCGCAAAACTGTTAAGGATGTGCAGCACAATTTAATGAAGACAGCGCCACACTTAAGTGCTTAAATGTCAGGGGAATTGCAAAAACAGATCAGAGAATGTGAAAGTAGAGAAAACTAAGCAAAGGGGAAACAGGAAAGAAAGTTAAGATGAGAATTATTATTTCAGAATGTGCACTGAAATAACTTTTATGAACTTGGTGAACCCAGAAGTTTCTAACCTAAATAGCAGGTCCTTCGTAGCAAAACACCTCACTGTATGAGGTTAAATGTATTTGCTTCCACTAACAGAAGGATCTTTTATGTTTGTATTGGGGTGTCACACTTCAATAAAAATTATTTTGGGTACATTTTAAGCATCAGCTACAGTATAAAAGGTTAAAAATTACAGTTTCTCAACACACTCCAATTAACTCCTAACAGCTAAAATCAAAATATCTGTGGTTTGGGGTGGGGGTGGGGGGGGTCTATATAGCTACAAGCAAAGCATCTTGTAACAAGTAAAGACGTGATAGTATGGGATAGTATGATAGGATCGTGGTCAGCCATGAAGAACTTGAGGTGGACAACCAGTCTGGTGAAGGGTTAGAGAGCAAATCTTATGAGGAGCAGCTGAGGGAACTGAAGTTGTTTAGCCTGGAGAAGAGGAGGTGGAGGGAAGACCTACAGTTACCTGAAAGGAGGTTGTAGAGAGGTGGGTGTCGGTCTCTTTGCCCAAGCTAAGGGTGATAGGACGAGGGATAATGACCTCAAGCTAGGCTAGGGCAGGTTCAGATTAGCCATTAGGGAAAAAGTTCTTCACCGAAAGGATTATTGGGCACTGGAACAGGCTGCCCAGGGAGGTGGTTGAATCACCATCCCCCCGATGTATTTAGAAGATGGGTAGACTTAGGGGTATGGTTTAGTAGAGGACAGGTACAGTTAGACTCAATGATCTGTCTTGTCCAACCTTGTGATTCTGTAACCTAGGGAAAAGTTCATGCAGTCATCTGATGGCATTTGAAACTGATGCCGCTATTTGTACTTTAAACGTAAGCCAACTCTTGAATTAATACTTTTCATTGTATTTCTAATGGTTATGGCAGTCTATCTTCTTAAATTTTAGTAGTAATTTTTAACCCATTTGACTCCTCACCTGCACTAGCTGAGAAAGTTTATTCAAACAGGCTAAATTGCTCACATAACTTTACATGACTTAATTTTGCATTTAGCGAAGTTTCCTAAGAATGCAAAGGCTGAGATGGAAATACAGGTTTCAACCTAAGAAGAATTTTTGTTAATATAAGCTGTTAGTTATGTCACTGTCAGCAAATGAACTTCTGAAATACATTGGGACTGATGCGAGCCCACAATAAGCTTAAACCCGCAGCAGAACGATACTCCCTTGGGAGCCATCAGAATGCAACAGTACAGAAAGGAGCAAAGTCTTATACTGCATATTTAATCAAGCAGAATTTGAATTGCAGGATGTCTTTGTTTTTCCAGAAACATCAAGATAAACAGAAGCCTAAAGAGCAAACTACTTTACATGCTGAGCTATGGTTTTATTAAGTACAGCAATTAAATCAAAAGGAAACCATTTCCTTCAGTTTAGATTTAACATCTACTTACTCCCCTGATTCCTTTCATATTTTAATCTCTATTTATTCCAAACAAATTGATCAGACTGATGTGTCTGAATGTGTCACCTGGGACTAGAGTCAAACTGAAAAAATATAAAGGTTTCTACCAGACAGCTGGCCTAAGAACACTGTAAAATGGGATAGAAGTTAACTTTTTAAAATGCAGCTATTCTATTGCATAGCACGTTTGCATGCCACAGTTGAGGACTAAGCTGTGTGGATGGTGACCCAAACAGAAAAGATCATGCTGCTTGAATCAATATGAAAAAAATGCCTAAATTTACAAAGCAAGGCAATAGTCATAAGACTTATGTGAAATGCTCCTGCTTGGATATAATCTCATTCTCTCAAAAATTAGGTTTCAACATGTCAGGGATGACACCAAAATGAAATACGATTACCTATGACAACCTAAAAAGAAATCGCTACAATATTCAATAAGAAAAGTATTTTCTTTCCTGCTTTTCAAAGCAGAGCAGTGATAACTAGACTTTTTTTCCCCCTATCTTCAGTGGTCCCTGTGTGTAAAGCTAGTTTTGCAGAGACCCTTTACAAACCAGTTTTGATGTATGACGCTACAGCATTTTAACCCACAAGTGCCAAGAATACAGAATTTCTTGTGGCTCTCTGTATCTAGTGCATTGATGTTCACACATACCTGATATTCATTAACAGACCAGAATATGGGATATCAGAGAATTCTGTATTCCCATCCTGTTTTGCTTCTGCCTTTTTAATGCCTAGCAAGTAAAGATGTACTCAAACCGGGGTGACTTTTAGTGAGTTGGAGTGATCCTGCTGAACAGGAAGGTAAGCACAGCCTCCCTGGATACCTGCTCTGCTGCCCCATCAGCAAGAAAATGTTTCACTATATCCAGGTTGAATCTCAGCTCACGCCTGTTGTCTTTTGCCCTCCCCACCATGCACCACTGTGCACAGCCTGGCTCCATCATCTTGATAACTCCTCTGTACATGCTGACTGGTCAGGCTTAGGTCTGCACCTACCCCCATCCCCTTCTCCAGGTGGAACAAGCCCCGTTTCCTCATAATCTCCTCAAAGGGAAAGTGCTCTGGCCCCCCAACCATCTTGGCAACCTCTGCTGAACTTGCTCCAGTGGATCAAGACCATTCCCATACAGTGGAGCAGTAACTATTAAGTGCTGAGCAGAGAGAGATCATCACTTTCCTTAACCTACCAGTTATGCCCACTGCAATAGTGCTCAAGGTGCTGTTGGCCTCTGTTATCGACAGGATACACTCCTGGCTCCACTTATTATAGGCATCCTGGCAGAGTATGACCAATTAACCACTATGCTGTGATCAGGCAGTTCTCTTTTAACCTTTCTAATTCTCTACCCATTTAACTGTAACATCTTAACCTCAAAAAACTCCACTCAAAATTAAAAGCTTTACAGTTGGTCTGGGCCTCTGGAAACAATTTGAGATTTTTAGTACATTTTTAGTACACTTTTAGATGTTCAGTACAATATTCTTGCTTGCAGAAGATGACTGGATTTTCCAAGTAAAACACACAGTGAAGAATATGCAGGAAAACACAACTGTAAAGTAGGTTGCTAACAGAATTAGGCTAGGAAAGAATGGAATAGAGTTATTTGTATATCACAATACACTTTAGTCTACAAGAACATAACGTCTTTCAGTTACCTTTTATTAATGAGTTTATCAAGAAAAAGATAAACCATAACTTTGACTTGACATCTGTGGGTACACATCTACTTTTATTTTCTTAAAAACCTCAAGTCATATCATGAGTACCTTTACTCTCTGGAGGCAGTTCTTTGGAAGGTTGAGTTTTTAAAAAAATATTCACCCAATCCTTAAACTCCAGTTTTTGTTGTTTTGGCCTTTTTTTATCACTAAACTGTAAGAACTTAAGTTTTTCAGGTTTACTCAGAAACTCAAACGTGGTATAGCAGCCATGCTGCACTTGCCCCATGCAGAATTGCATAACAAGCCTCCCTAGCATGAGGAGCTTTATCTGTGTGGATGTACATAAAGGCAAAAATGTTCTGTGATTATTTTTTTTTCACCAATATGAAACTTTTTGGTGTCTTGGAGTGGCTGATGTAATCAGGACCCATACTCCCCTTTCCTCAGTTCCCCTCCTGCTGAGTTAACCATGTACTTTAGCTATAAGGCAGGGAAAACACAAGCACACTTAATGCAACCATTAACCGGCATGCCCTTCGTAAGTCAGTCAGCATCTTACAGAGGAGAAGATGCTTTTCACTTTGCTTTACACAGACCACTATCAGCACATGCTCTCTCTAAGGTGAGTTTTAATGGTGCCAGTAGCCAGCCTTTCTGCATGCAGACAGGAGGGCCCACCCGCCGTGCTGGTCAGGTTTGACAGCTGTGACCTCACGCCACCACCAGCCACCGTTCTAGCCCAGGAACAGTCCTCCATCACCAGAGTGTTCACTCCTCGCTAAAACACCCAACGCACCCCAAAACTGCCGCGGGTGCCGCACTGCAGAGCAAAGCACCGCGCCCAAGGTCACACGACAGGCCCAGGTCGGTGGGTACCGGGGCGGAGGGGGAGGGGGAGGAGGGAGGGAAGGTGGGTTGGGATGGGAGGGCAGCAAACCTCTCCGCAGCGAAATAAACGCCGCCAGGTCCCAGAGTCCCCGCCGGGGAGGCAATCACCGGGGCACCGGCCCAGCATCCTCAGCGCACACTCGGCCGCAACTCCAACTCCCCGCGACCCCCTTCCGCCCGACCGCCGGCAGGGCTCCTCCAGCGGCTCTGGGCAGCGAGCGGTGCCGCGGGAGGGCGGCGAAGGTCACCGGTGCGAGGCCACCCAGGGCGGTGGCGGCGGCCCCATTACCTGGGGGTTGTAGGCGGCGGACGCCGTAGCCCCGACCAGCCTCTGCGTGAAGCCGCTGAACTTGTAATACATGGTGGGGGCCACCGGCAAGCGCCCTCCCGATGGCCCACCGGTTGCGACGGCTGCGCAGGAGGACCCCAGCCAGCTTTTTGCGACGCCTTTACGAGCAAGGACCCGTTAGTTCATAGGGCTCGCCACGAACGCCTAAAGACGGGGGAAATGAGAAGCCGCTGCAGGAGCGGAGTAAAAAAAAAAAAAATCAGGCGAAATACATGACTCACGTCTAAAGCGGTGGGATAGCCTCTCTTTCGTGAGCTATCGCCGCTCTCAAAATGAGGCTGGCGGCAACTTTCCGGCAGGCAACAGGCTGGGGCCCTAACAGATCGAGTTATAGAGCGCATGCGCGCCAATGCCTGCCGAAGGACAACGGTATTGGGACGCAGGCTAGCGGCAGGTGGCGAGGAGGGGTGGGGTCGGGGTCAGCCAATCAGCGCAAGCGTGAGGCGAGACCCCGCCCCCGCTCTGTGTTAGGGAGGAGCAGGGCGGGGGCGGGGTGGAGTTGCGGCCGTGGTCGCCCGGCTGGTGCTAGAGCCTGTGTCGGTGGCTCAGCAGGAGGGATATGTGTGGGAGGGGACAGGGCTGGGGAGAATTGGGCCTGTGTGGGCCTGGTAGTCTGCTCGCGGTAACCTAGCCTGCCCTTTCCCTCTGAAGGGCTGGCAGCTCCGGCGCTTCCTCGGGCTGCTGCCCTGCCGCCGTCGGGGTAGTTACGGGCACCTGGTGTGTGTTTCTGTTCGGTGGCGGCTTGTTTTAAGTGCTTGTTTTCTGCTGGGAATTAGGACAGAGTAGCAGCGTGCTTGTTTCCTGGAGCCCGATCTGTGGGGTCCGCTCTGTGAGGTGACCCTGTTCTCTCCCTGGGTCTTTTGAAAACACCTCGAGTCTGGAATTTGTTTCATAAAATGAGGCTTCTGCTAAACGATGTCAGCTTCGTGAACTGGGGACTGCACTGTGATGCTGCTTCTGTTGTGACTTTGACCTCGCTGAAGCCTCGCAGAGCACTTCAGCACCCAGGGCTGAAGGTGCGATGTGGTAGGGTTTTGCTGCGGGTACAGCTCAAGGGGCTTTGGGCCTTGTGAGGGCACAGGGCATCTGTGCATGCCTTTGGTCACAAGCGGCTGCCAGCAGAGATTTTGGTAATCCAGGAGATCCTGCTGTTACCAAAGCCTGGCAGCGCAAATTCATCATTTCAGTTCACCCTATGAGTTGTGTACTGTTGGTTAAAATTAAACTTGCTGAGGCCTCGTTAAGAAAAAAAAAAAGAATTGTTTGTTGGCACTGTTTAGTCATTAGTGACCTGCACCAGTTAGACCCTAGGCTACTGGGGTCCCACGTAGAGTGTTGTGGGTATGCTAGCTATATAAATATCTGTGGTCATGCACCGAATGAAAGCTATCAAAATATAAAGTGGAGGAAGATCTATCTGTAGGAGATGTTGTTGAAAAGTAAAGTACTCATATGAAAATATCTATCATATGATTTCTTTACCCACCCGTGTAATGCCTTCTACGCAGTTTATAGAATTTGTGTTTGGTGGCAGCAAAATGGAGCACTGAGTCGTTTTGGATTTATCCCTTTCTGAAGACATACATCCTATACAGGCTAACTGCTGCTCAGAAATGGGGAAAGCCCCCCATGAGCCCTATGTCTCTGTCTGCTTGTGAGAGCAGGATCAGGAATTGGAAGCACAGGACCTTGCTTCATCAGTTCTTAGCTGTGCCTGTTGCCCCGGGGGCAGGTTTTCCTCTTGGTGAGGTTACAGTTCCACGAACTCTGGCTCTGTTTTCCTCTTAGTCAGAGAACCAGCTGGATAGTCCATACCTGATACCCTGAGTTACCTTCAGACTTTGCATTAGGAACGTTAACTGGAGAGGATATGTTATTTGCTCAGTAAGTAGGAAATTTATGGAAACATTTTGTAAATGTTACAGGAAGAATTGTGAAATCCCTGTAGCTTTTAAGACTAGGCAGTATTAATGAACTGGAACATGTGCTGCATAATTTATGGTAAAAAGAATTTGCTGATCAGGATTCTACCTATTTCTGAGAAAACAAAGCAAGGAAGTCATATTTGATTGCAGTTCTCCCTGCAAGGGAGGAGACCCTGAAGATGAGGCATATATATTCTTTTAGAGTCAAATGCTGTGAATTGTGGTGAGGTATGTGTGGTAACCATCCTGACCTACCGAAATCCATGGCATCTGCCTTGTATTATACCTACTGTGGAACCTTCCCTGGGCATACCTGTTTGCAGGTGCTCTATGACTTCTCGTGTCCAGCTATTTCAGCATTTACTAGAAGAAATAGGTGCGCATGGAAAACTTGCTTACTAAGGTGGTTTTATATCTTGCTGTTCTATGTTTGGGTGGGATTATTTCCCCCCAGTATCAATACATGCTATAATCCCAGAGGAGCAAAGGGTTTGTTGGATGTCATGCATGGTGATAATGTCGTTGTATAACTCAGTCTTGCTCCATTGATGCTTTTGAATCAAGTTCTTGGAAAGTCATTCAATATTGACTGAAGGCCACAGAAAGGAAAGGTTTGGGTGCTGGAGCTTCAAGGAGGCTGTGAAAAACATACAAATTTGACCCCCTTTTCAGTTAATCATTTTAAAAGCTTAAAAGTAAGCTATGAAACTGCCACTGCGAACGGTTCAAACAAAACCTAGGTGCTTACTCTGTTTTCTTGTAGCTCACATAATTGAGGATGGGGAATTGTTTGTCTTGCAAGACAGATGCATGGGAGGATGACATGAATAAAATGATAGTTACCATGTATTGCGGCGTTGTTCTTGTAACACAGGCACACAGGGATGTTCTCTGAAAAGGAAACTAAAATCAGAAGAGCATAAAGTCCTTCCTTCCCAGGAAGAAACTTGGTTTTGCCTTAGGCTTTTGGTCCATCTTTTGCTTTCATCTTTTTTTTTGCTGAGATTGCTTTGCTTATCGGATTTTCTGTCATAATGGGTAATTAGACTGTAAAACTATAGGAAGCAATTGGGGCAAAAAAATGAGGCCGTTCACCCCAGTAGAGTTCAAAGAAGGACTGGGCATCATCGTGGACCATAAAACTATGTAGAGCTAATGTAAACAAAGTCTTCCGGAAGGAAAAGCCTTCCCACATTGGACTTTAAGCTGAGCTCAGACTTTTAGTTGCAGAGACGAATAATTCAAGGGGACTGGCAGTTCTACGTCTAGTGTTGGGGACTTTATATCTTCATCTGCAGTGTGGTATTGTCAGCAGTTAAAGACAGTGCTATCCTGCAGGCTACGCTGTCGTTTAATCCATTCCCTTTCCCACCCCCCTGCCCCCCCCCCGGATTTTTAAGGTAAATGATTTTATACATGAAAGTTAGTTTATTGTGGCTTGTTCCTGGAATGGCATTAAGATGATGCTTCAAGCAGAGTAGATTTCTGGGAGTGAATGAAAGAAGCCAAGTACCTCGAGCTTATTCTGCTTTTTTTGTTGTTGTTGCAATTTTTGTGTATTTATTTTCTTTTTGAGGATAAAATAAATAAAAAAACAAGACCACATTCTGTTGCTTAATGAACAAAGCCTTCATATGCTGATCATTATTTCAGCACAGATGTCTGTAACTCAAATTCTGTGAATCTGCCCATGCAGCTCTGTTCTTGAATTGCTGAGAACAACTGTGTGGGTGGATTTAGAACATGAAATTGCCGTGTGCGCTCATGTTTTGTTTATGCAGTACTTATTTTTAAGAGTAATAGATTACATTTGCTTAATATTTGTGTGGGGGGGTGTGTGTGTACAAGTATACATAATGTATACAAACCCCTAAACTAGAAGATGATCACCAAGCATAAGCTCCGTTAATGCAAGAGACCTTGACATGGTAAACGTGTTCCATTTGAATCATGTTAGCAACTGAAAGAAAGAAATTAAGCCTATGCAGAGGGTAGGGTGGTTGTTGATTCTGTACCTGAATGTGTTGGTGCTTTATTGCCTGTATGTACTGAATACAGTGCAAGTGACTCTTGGAAAGAGACTACTCTTGTCAGCTGAGAGGTTTCTCTTTGATGTAACAACACAGAAAATTAATAAAAATAGCTGTTAGTTTTAAAACTGTGCATAGAGTTCCCATACAAATATAAATGTAACCCAAGTTTTTACTATGTGTGTTTCTCATAGCAAAGTTCTTACTGGTTTGGTTTTTTTTTTCCCCAGAGGGAGCTGGGATTAAAGAGGTGGCCATTTACATCTTTTCTGTGAATTCAGAAATCCTTGCATGTTTCACTTCTGCTTTCACAGGCACGTCTTTGCCTTGGCATAAGGCTTCTACATGTGAAACTATTGATTGCCAAAATTACTACTGCTATTAAATAACAATTGCCATCAGGATTTTGCTGACTCTAGTATGATGGGAGACAGGAATCTTTTCAAAAGTGTTGATTTTTAGTTGGGGGTATCTCCCCCTTGTTACAGATGTATTCTTATCATAGAATCACAGGTTCTCAGGCAGAATGTCGCTGAAAAAGTAAATTAAGTAATTCAAAACTTGATGTGATTACTGTAAAGCCTAATGATTGAATAATGCTTCTGGGGCAATAATTTATGCTTTTTATAGACTTTTTCTCTGCACTTACATGTTACCAGTTTAACAGTGGAATGAAAATTGTGAATAAATGGTCTGTTTCAGTTTAGTAATGAAGGATTCTTTTATCCTTCAGTCCCTAGATGTGAGAGCTTTACAGGAACCTACAGTAAATATTGCTTCCACTACTTTTCAGCTTTGTTGTTTCTACTCCCCCCTTAGTTTCTAAATTGCAGAAGTAAAGGTGAATTTCTCACATGATTGAGATTAAGACATCGATGTTGGCTGTTAGTAAAATAATAATTACCTAAAACCCATATTTACTCTACTCTTGAGAAAATAATCTTCAGATTCCCAGGTTGTATCTTTATGGCTTATAACACCGCTTCTGAAAAGCTGTAGTAGATGCTTGGATCCTTTGCCCTTTGGTGTTGACTTTGATAGGGACAACCATAGCTTGCAGTTTCTGTCTACGTACTTTCTGCTGTGATATTTTTTTCCTTTATGACCAGAAGGGAAAAGACAGTGGTACCTTGTTCTTCCTGAACTTTTCCTTTAAATATTATACAGGGAGCGAAATAGGTTCCTAAGTAAAGCAAGCAATGTCTGTAATCAAGAGGTAAAATGTGTCTGCAAGGCTTTATGTTTTCATGTTGCCACCAAAGTCTTCCTTCATATCTTCCCTCTCCCTCCCTAGGCTGTAAGTGTTTCTGTCTTTGTTAACAGTTTGCAGCAAAAATGTGGGTTTGTTGTTTTTTCCCCTGTCCTTAGATACGCTGTACATACTGGGAGGATGATGCGTTGTCCTTGTATTTCACTTCTTCTTACCAGCCTTTTCATATGCAAATCCACAGACTGGAGTCCTGAGAAAGCCACATCCTTAGCGCAGTATTGTAACAAACTTCCCTGAATAAGGCAAGATGATTTATAGATTAAAAAACCCTCCTCTGCACGTGTGTTTGAGGAAATGCTCTGTACATCTGTATAGTCTGAGGCAGATAGTTCGTAGGGTAGTGTCAGGCTGAGGGAAGATCCCATGCACTATTTCTCATACTAAGAACTAAAATACAATGCTCTTGGAAAAGCATGAGGCAATTTATACTTAGTGGCTTCACTTAAGTACCAAAGTCTTTCACTCCTGAGGCCAGTGCCTGCTCGTTAGTCTCTCATACTTGAGAAATTAGTTATTATCAGTCATTTCAGAACACTTTATACAGCTGTGCTTGGGCTTCATCTACCCTTTCCCAACAGTGATTCTGCCCTGTATCCTCTCTATTGGTTCCTTGGAGAGGCAATAATCGATGGACATGCAGGACTGCTAGCACTAACTGCTCAAAAATAATGAGCTTGGGTTTTCAGAAATTGGCAACTTCTGGGTTGCAATTTCCTGAAGAAGGTATAAGCTGTTCCTTAGAGCTCCACCTTCAACACAGTGCAGAGTGACTTAGAGGTACATGCTGAGGCAATTCTCTTTCATAAAGTGCATTCTATCCATGCTGTTCAGGACAAAGAAACAAGAATAACAGCAATTCTGCCACCAGAGGATCACTTTTTGCTAATAATTCTTAAGGTGATGCCATCAAATAACAATACTTTACTTTTTTCTTTTTTTTTCTTTTTTTTTTTTTTTTTTTTCATAGAGCACACTATCCAAGCATCCTTGTGAGAGCACTAGACAATCCTTTGGTTGTGTTTTAGATAAGAATATGTCTAAGATGCAGAGCCCAAGAGTCATCTCCCAGTTTATTCCTGTACAGTTTCCTGTGGAAGGAAGCTACAGCAGCCTTTGGCTGAGTGTGTAGACTGAGTGAAGAGGAGACCAGGACCATGCATTGTGCTATGCCTGCTCAGCCAAGATGCAGTGTAAGAACAGCCTGGACCTGCAACTCCAGTGAAATGTTTGCAGTTCTGTGCATTCACAAAGGTTGGAAAGCATATCTTCAGTATGTTACAGAGGAGAAAATTAAATATAAGGAACAAAACCAAAACCGTCTTCCAAATGTACTCAGCTGGGAAGCTTTTAATCAGAAACTTGCTTTTTGAAGTGAATCTCCCAGTTGCGCCTTTTAGGTGTGCTTTGGGTTGTGTCACTGAGCAGACTTGGAGCTTACAGACTGGATATCTTTTAGAGGAGGATGGACTTTCTGGTTGCACAGAAGGAATGCATCTAATGTGCTCCAGTTGCTAGCAGATGTTCAGACGATAGGACCAGGCTAGAAAAGGTCTGAAGTGATGCCCTTGAATTGTGCATGGGGTGGGTGGCAGGCCCTCAGCATTGTGTTTCATTCTGCATGTTGCTCTTCATGTCCCTGCTGCTTCCCACAGTAGGCACACCCTGGTAAATGGTGGAAGATGGGATGTGAGGATGGATTTTCTAGATCCTAAATGCCTGCCTAGCATCCCTTTCACAGCAACTATCTCTAATCCCTTCTTCCAAGTGCTGCCATGGGATAAAGCCATTTGGAACTGGCTGAACTCTTGCCATACTGACTCAGAAGGTCCAGCTCTACCAAGGGTAGCTGTCAGCAGGCTGTGCTATAAGGAGTTTCTATTTGATTGATTTTAAAAAAAAAAAAAAAGCATACTTACATTTAGTTCTACTATTGTCAACTGTCTGGTTACAAGAGAAATCTTTCTTATAGAAAATATTATTGTTTTATGCATCATTTAGCACATCAGAAGTAACATAATAAAAATAGATCGCTGCCCTGAGATCAGTGTCTCCTGCTTTGAAAATAATGCATAGTTTTGAGGATTGTATTCTTTCAGCAGCAGGAACCATCACCCTGCGATACCTTTACAACTGACAGTCTCCTAATTATCATTCCTGCAGCATCTTATAGCCTCACCAGCATTCTGTGAGCATTTTTGGTTTAGTTTCTTCATATGGCAGTGGAACTCTGATCTGTTTCAGGAAGTCTTGCAGGTTTTTTGATGCGTTTCCACTCTTTCTGGACACATTATGAATATATAAAATATTCTGTCAGCTGTTGTATACCTGTTTGTGCCTTCTTACTGTGATCAGAATAGGGACATGGCAAAATGGGGAGTGCAAGGAGATGAAAGAACTGTTTACCTCCATATCAAAGGATTTCCTCATGTAGGAGAAAAAAGTTCAGAATGCTTAGGTGAGAGTGTGGGAGAACATTGATCAAGGCCGGGTGAGGGGAAGCTCAGTAACAGCTCTGCAGAAAAGAAGGCTGAAGTGTGCTGGAGTGAGTAGAGTAACAGCAGGGGAAGCTGAAAGGAGCTGTTGCCGAGCCAAGTCCTTGCACACATTAAAGGGTTGGATAGTTGCAGAATAGGAGCCCTCCAAGTAAATGCTGCCTGCAACATCTGCCTCTGTGTTGTGCGGGAACCTCTCGCTGGCAGAGCACACGCAGCCTTACAAAGCCTGTGGTTGGAGGAGGGCTCTTTGGACTGTGCTTCATGTCTCCCGCTCCCAAGCGAGAGGTGACCTGTGTAAGGGCGGGTGCATGTACGTGGATGGAAGCCATGTGATTCAGCTGCTGACCACACTTGGCACCTGAGTGGAAAATTTTTGTTGGAAACATGTGTTTTGACAAATCTTCCCTCCTAAAGATTTTTCACAGTAGATTTGCTGAACCATATCTGGCTCCCTTGTCTTGCGTAGGTTCTGTGATTCCAATTGCTAAGGGAGAGTTTCATTTGGCTCGATATATAGCATCCTGGGCTTTTTAATGGGAAGATCCGAATTCTGTTTTCCTGGGGAGCATCAGAGCTTGCAGTACCACTGGTGATGCTGGCATGTTCATTTAAAAGTGCTATATCCTACTCTGCAGTCTGAGGGAACTGAAAAAGGGTGGTGAGGAAATGTGGAAAGGGAAATTTGGCACCATGATTTTACTTGCTTTTTACTTTGCATATTCTTGATTGTTTCCCCTACCCAATCTAGTTCTCTTTTTAGATTTTGCAGTGTGGAGCTGATGTGATTATGGTTTCCTGAAGGATTCCCCATCTCCTTTAGACTACAGTATTTGTGCGCAGTCTTCAAAGGCAGAATAGAAACTTGCTTCTCTGCATCTTCAGAATTGCTGAGGGCACCACTTTGACCCCGTTAAATTCCTTGTCCCAGATCCAGCTGCCACGTTACAGACGGTATCAGAATATAATTTGAATTTACGGACTCAAGCTTCTTAGCACTGGCTAAACACTTGCCTTACAGTGTATGGATTACACTAAAGTAATGGGAACCAAATTACTCCTAGTTCTTTCTTTGCTTTCACTAGGTTATTGAATTATAGCATCATGTTTGCTGTGCTACAGGGAGAAATGACACACTTGCCTTACTGTGAAGTTTTATGGGTAGAGACAAGGGAAACATTCTCAAAATGCTATTTTAAAAGACTTTTACTCAAGGTCCCATCTATTTTCAATGTAATCAAAGAGCTGACTCTGATTCACATATAAATCAATTTGAACTTTGAAAAAATACCTATGTGTGTTTCCTTTTGTTCCTTTTTGGGTGAAATAAAAAAAAATAATCTGAAAATATGATTTGTACATTTGATAGATGAAGATGAAATAGAAGCCCCAGTAGAGAGTTTATGGATTATTTATGACCACTGGTAAATAACTGCAGGATTCTACGATGGAGTTTTCTTTTTGAACATCCAAGCTGAACATCTTTTCATTCAAGTCTGAGCAGTGAAAATGCCTTATCACGTGCCACAGTGCTTATCTTCTTACTCTACTCTCCAAGACAATTTATGGTGCTTTAGCTGAGCTTTTGTTTCATACTCTTTTTTTAAAAGCAAAATAGAAAGTACTGTTTGTAGTATATCCTGCTTTAAAATAGGGGAGAAAATGGATAAAGATATCACTTGGGAGACCAAGTTAGAGCTGAATATAGCAGCATTTGCTATAGCCTTGGAGTGGGAGGAGATGGCTGGCATGGCGCTGACCACTGCTTTACCCTGTGAAAGCAGCAGAAGGTTGCATTTAGTGTGCTGGCTATCATGGTTGAAGGCTAGGTTTGGGACCCTTCATGCCAAGATGCCACATCTTCATGGAAGTTTCCCATGGTCATCTCTGAAAGGAAAGGATGTGACTTTTGGGGAAGCCTTAAGTCAAAGCCCTCTGCTTATTTTGAGTTGTAACCTGCAGGATCCAGGCCCTGGATCCCTTTACTGTGGAGGCTTTCTGCTTTTCGGTAGTCATTAGTGCTTGATGGAAAGGGAAGCGGCTGCTGAATGGGATGAGACAGTGCCAGGTTCTCTATTCCCCTGATCTGAGAGACTGTGTCTGCTTGCAGACGCATTCAGAAAACATTTAGAGGGAAATAGTAAATCACAAATGTTGGCAATACATGTTGTTGTCACAGTGTGTAACCCAAAGAAAAGGCTGAAAGCTGTTTTTTTCTTAGCGAAGTAGGCAGGTATTGGTTGGGTTACACTGACTAGGGATGAGTGGACTGAGGAGCTGCTTTTTAGCACAGTTCCTTAAGAGGGAGGGCATTTGATTTCTATAAGCATGTACCTATAGAAATGACAGCAAGGCAGAAAAGGATGGGCAGGCAGTGGGCTGGCACTGCTATTTCAGGACTATTTGATGCCAGCCCAGAAGCCTCTCAGTGTGGCTCGTGGCACAAAGAAAATGAGGCAGCAAGGAAAAGGGTAAAAATCAAAGAGGAAAGGAGTTGGAAGCAGAAAGTCGGCCAAAGGAAGTAAACACAGATGTGGTTTTGGGGAGGATATGGGAGGAGAGCAGCAGTGATGGGGAAGAGAGCTTTAAAAGCACAGTGAAGTCAGACTGTTTATTGTCAGAGTTATCTGCATTGCATGTTCTTAGTTTTTGGTGGGTCACTTAGAAAGGATCTCATTGCTGTCTCAGAGCCTTTCACATTGTGAGATTTAGTATTTTTAAACTCTCCCTATCCCTCTACCCCATTTATTTTTTTCTTTTTCCCCACTCATGAGTCTTTTGCCTGCTCTCTGCAGTGTCCTTTGAGTTAGTGTGCCAGTCTTGCCCTCTAAGTAGGGACAATTTCCCAAAGCAGGGAACATAAAAGTAGTAATTCCTCTTATGGATCTTAAATTGGGATCTTTTAATGCTAGTGTGAAAGCCTATCAGCTTCTGGGGGTGTCAGTGCTTCTACAACGACTTTATTCTGTGCTGGTGGAAGTGGACCAACCAGTGGCAGTGTATTGTCCAAGCCTGGCCAGTTTGCTTCACTCTGAATTGCCATTTCTACCGTGAAACTGTAATCAACCAAAAAGTGAAGAAGTACAAGCCTGTAACTCTGACATCCCGTTGGCAATTCAGCTGTTGGGTCCAGTCCTGCTGGCAGCAAGAGGTGGTCAAAAGCAGGTCGGTGACCTTTACTGCAGAGCTGTACTGCAGAGCTGTACTGCAGACCTTTACTGCATGGGCTGGGAGATGTGAGGTGCCAGGATAAGATTGTAAGTGAAGGGTGGGATGTGGATCATTTTGGCTATTTTGTATTGCTTTGTAAAAGCTTTGCATGACTGTTTCTTCCTATTATATATGACATTTATTGTGGGGGAGGAGAGAGCTTCTTATCCTACACTGAGACAGAGAAATATATGGATATTTATTGTCAGCTTTCTAAACTGGAGTTGAACTGAATTGCAAATGTGAATGGGACAGTCTGTATAAAGACAAGGCGAGGGGAACAGCAGCCTCAGTTCCTGAGTGTTACGTTTAACCATTCAGCTCCTGGAGTGAGGGACAGGTGAAAGAAGAAAGGCCTTGGTAAACAAGGAGATGCTGAAGATGGAATCCACTATAAAGAGGCAAGCAGATGAGCTTCACGGTCCCTGGTCTTGCTTTGAGGGTAGCATGTCATTTACATCCAAGACTTTGTCTTCCATAACCAAGATGACAAGATCTTCAAAACCAAAGCAAATTTCATCTTAGCTAGCTTTTATTCACTGCTGGTTGCCAAACTCCCTTAAAGATTTTTCTCTTCAGACATATCTGGGGTTTAGGCCAATGTCAACGGAGATCAAAATGCTGCTGTGACCTATAGGCTTAGTTTGTATCAAAGAGCTCATCAGGTACAGCCTAAAGACACTGCCCCTGAAGGCAGGGATACTCAAGGAATCAGTGCTCGTTTGAGGGCTACAAACAAGAATCTCTGACAGGATTCCACACTTTGTATTTATTTTGTATTGAAGTAATTTTGTTACTGATGCTTTGCTTTTTAGTAGGCCTCAACATGGGTATACTTAGTGAATACACAGTAGTGGGATTGTTTTTTCCCTCTTATATGGCATCTATACAATAGTATCCTTGTATAGCATCGATTCAAAATGCTATTCTAAAAAATGGCTCAAATTTTACTCATTCATAGCATCCCAACAAATGACATCCAGTTCAAATGTTAAACCCTAACAATAAAAGCAATGGTTGGAGGCTGTGCTGTCTTGGAACAGCCAGTGCAGTAGACAAAGCCTTTAGCAATGTAGAAAAGACTGTCTCCTAAGTGCAGCATTCTCTGGGAACCTCTAAATTGAAGAGGAAAATGAAAATTGCATTTGAACACTTAGTGCTATGCTTGTGCTACCAGAGAAATGCCACGTTGTTTGCTGGGGCTGCTGTGTGCATACAGGGCTTGATTTGTGTTTCAGGCTTGGGTTATGTTTTTCGGGAGCGGTGCTGTAATTTTTGTCTGTGGCTTTAGAGCACTTAGTACAACAGAAGCCTGGGCCCCGCTGTAGCTCCTAGTTGCTACTCCAATATTGCTAAGAGAGCAGTGAAAAAAGAAATGTGAAACCTGAAGTGGGGGATTTCAGGAGTACAAAGAAAAGTATTCCAATTTTGAACTTGTAGATTACCTAGATTTTAATGAACATTTTCTTTTTAAAAGCCTTATGGCAAACAAATGTATTAAATAATCCCCCGGATAGGAAGAATCTGTCTGATTTTGGGGGGTTCTGTGTATTTACAGTTGCATCTCGAACTGCTTGGAGCTGCAAGTGCTGGGCATGTCTGTAAAATAATAGCATTGTTCAAATGCTAAAAAAACCCTTCTCCTTCTAAAATATTTTAGAAGTTATTCTAGAAGAAACACCTCCATAACATACTTATATGACCATGTGGACACTTGCTTCATTTCTTCACTGATTGATTTTATGTAAAACTTTTAAAGCTAATAAATAAAATATGAGAAGTAAAAACACTCATGATTTTGAAACAAAAGTCTGTTCATTTTCATAATAATGCAGTGGGCTGGTGCCAGAATAGTTCATAATTCAGTGATCTCTTAAAATATTCAAACTTTTTTTTAAAGAACATTAGTTATGATTATTTTTGGAAGTACTTTTGAAATGGATGCATTTAAAGAATTACCTGACTGTCTCGGATCTGTTCCCAGTATTGCAAGCATTGCACTGGTGAAACTTCTGGTTGTTTTGAAATTCCAGCAGGAAAACCATATTGAAATTTTGGGGGCTTTTTAGGGGGGTTGTTGTGTTGGCTTTTTTTAAAATACAAATACATTTTGAGGAACTTGAAGCTAACAATCCATTTTTCCAGATTTGTTCTTATAAATAATACCTGAGGAATAATATATGTCTTAGATGGCTGCTTTTTCATTTTGTTTTGACAGTTGTGTTGTCCATAATTGTAACAGATACTCGATTGCCAAAGAATAACCCTGTGTAGGTTTTCCTTTCTTTTTTGGTTCAGACTATGTTCTGCATCAAATATTAACACTTTAAATAGAGTAAAACTCCTAGGTTCTAAATGGCAGGTTTCTTGGTAGCAAAATGTTAAAGGAAGACAGTTTTTGCCAAGGTACAATACCAATATGAATAGCCATGGAATTTATTTGTAAAAAGAACACATTTTATAAACACTTGTGTTTTGGCCACCAGCCCATAAAATATAGCAACAAGACCAGAAAATTTTATTACATGATTTTATGCATCTGATTCTGTATTCACATCGAAAAAACCACATTTATTTCCTTTTCAAATTATAGTATACATCTTTCTTTACAGATAAGCAAACAATATATAAAATTAATGTTCTACAAAATTATAAACCTTTGTGTTTGTAAAGAATGAAGGAGTCTAAAATGTGTAGTTGCAAGCATTCACATTTTATTAATTTGACCAAAGATGTATATTATTCTTCTGTGGCTCTTAAAATTTATTGTCAAGCAGATTGTCAGTCTTAAGCTGCTCACTGTGCAACATCCTTGATGCTTAACCTATCCTGGCATCTGCAAAAGATTCTCCCTATGCTGTGTTCTCCATACATCCTAAAATTTTCTCATTATGAAAGAGCGTTTTGTTGTTTGTTTCTTCTTTATGGGCTGAGGCTGCTCTTCAGCCAGTGTAAACTCTTACAGCTTTAGCAAAGCTGGAAGACCTTTCCCCTTAAGCCCTCTAATTTTAAACAGGGATTGGTTTTATGTAGCAAGTTTAACTAGCATCACATATACTGACCTGCATGTTTGCTTTTACAAACAAGTAACAGAAAATGAGACTCCCTTTCCTTTTTTAAAGTTGTAGTGAAATTATTTTTACTAAAGCAAAGTGATCTTTCTTGCTACACATAGCTTATTTAATTTTCCAGGAAATGTCTCCTTAGAAGCTCATTTGAAAGGGTAATTCCAAAATTATGAAGCTACTTCAAAGGATCAAACTTTAATCAGTAGCTTTATTCTGAACCTCTTAAGTGGAAGAAAATGCAGAGCAGAGCAGAGCAGACCTTGTTCGCTGTGCTGGTTCCCAGGATCCTGGCTGGCTGCAGATTCTAGCTGACAGGTTAGTGTGTGCCAATGCCCACTGCCTGGCAGATGCTCACATCTGGTAAGATTTTTGAGGTTGTTACCCAGAGGGGAACAGACAGTGTTTTGATCCCGTAAGGTCTTCACTTTTATTTCTGGAAACATGATGTTTGAATGCAAGAAAAGCTGAGATAGAGTTCTTTATGGGCACAAATTGCATATGGGAAATGAAAAGCCAGTACCTTTTCCTTTAAATAAATGGGTATCAAGATACCAATCTTACATGAACAGGATCTTGATCTTCCTCAAGCTTGCTACTATGTATATACCAGGATAAACCATTGTACAGTAAGAACAAATATATACTTAAATGGCCTATCCCTACGCTGATAAGCATAATTAATTATTATTTTTTTGGTGGATACTCATCAAGAAAATATCATCTCCAAAGCTTACATCAACGGAAACTATAATACTCCTCTGTTCTTTATGATTTGGGATGGTGCTTCATGTAGAACTGCAGAAGGAAAATGCTCCCTGTACAGCTCTCTGTCCCAGTGATTTCATTAATGATCAAATGCTTTTAAGTGGTCTGTGGTGCCTTGAGGGATTGCAGCCAATATATAGCTTCTGGTAGGTCAGTCCTGAGAATTGAACTGATTATATTACATACAGTTAACCTTCACTGTCATCAAAACATACAATGGCAGTTCAAAACTCAGTGGCGTTGATTTTAGTTTCAGATGAACAGAAAAGGCTGGATCACCATTATATAAGCCTGTCTTCTTTATCCCTAGCTTTATTATATTCGTATTTAATCTAATTTGTTCCACAACATTCCGGGTGCTGAAAGAGGTACTGCCCATGAAGCGTTTTATTGCGTAGGGTTCAAACTGGCAGTGATGAGCAATGAAGCAGCCTGTCTTCTCTTGGATTTGAAATGCTGTATTGCAAAATTGAGTGCTGTGCTTCATGTCTGCATAAAACATGGTCTCTAGTAAACTTTTAGTAAAGCAGTTTCATCTGTTTAGAAGTATGCTTATTTTTGACTACACATATAATAGAGGTTTTTTTAAGTTACACTAAAAAAACACTAGTCCATTGAAAATAAAGTGACTGATATTGCTAGAAATCAAGAACCCTATTTACATACTATGAAATACAGTTTTAAGGCTATGTTACTTCAACTTGGTTTCTAAGGAAACTAAAAATCTACACACTGATAACAATACAACAATAAAAAAGAAGGAAAAAAAAACCCCAAAACCCAAGCAAACCCAAAACACCCAACTCTCTCTCTCCTTAGTGGTCTTATATAGAGAGCAGTTTCAAAAGAGTATTTCAGTATAACTCAAATTGAAAAATACATTAGGTCATCCTGTTCACATTTTCCCATGTAAAAGTGAACATAAGCTGTTAAAAAAAAAACCAACAACCCAACCCTTGACTTAAGATAATCTCCACAGACTCACTCCTTCACACAATTATTTTCATTAGGTAGTCTTTTTACACTGGGAAAGGATTATTTAGCTGAAAAACACTATAGAAACATTTTGTCTGTATACCATATATAGCCTGGATATTTGAAAACTCTTCTGTCCTTAATTGCTTGTGCAAAATGATTCATGGTGCAAATTTGTATTCACAAGTTATGATGTGCATTAATTTATTTTTCTTTTCCTTTGTAAAGATTAGATTTATAGATTGTGCTGAAATGTATTCTGTTTTGTCTTGAGATCAAGATTGCAACAGACTTTAAAGAATATTCATGTTCTGTATGGATTTCTATTGTTGTTGCACACAACTATTGTTGTTGTGATGTTTTGGGTGTTTTGTGGGAGGAGGGTTGTATCTTGGAGTATTGGTTTGGATAAATGCAATACACAGACAAAAGATAAAGTAAGTTTTACGGAGTTTTATGAAAAACAGTATTTTTCCCAAGCATTAAAAACAGCGTATGAAAATCTGTAGGGCTCGGTTCTTACGTGGGTTTTTTAACCTATTTTTACTGGGGAAAAAAAAAAATTAGAGCAGAATACAAAACCCAGCTATTTTTCTCCTTGAAAATGGTTTTGATGCTGTCAAAATAAACTTTTCATTAGAAGATGAAAATGTCATTTTCTTCAACAGCAGTGTTTGGATTCAAGTCTGAAATTTCAATTTTGTCAAGGAGGAAATTTTTTGTGGGAATAAAAAAAAAAAAAAACCCAAACCATTTCAACTGACTATAATATATAATATATGCAGGATATATATAGGTACACATGCAGGAATACAGAGCCAGCATCTCTGCTGGTGTAAAGCATCGAGGTGTCTCTGAAGTCACAACTTGCCTAACTAGCATCAGCTGTGAATCTCGCCGAAGAAAGGAATTTTTGCTTATCTCCTCTTCACCTCTCTGTGGAATGCTGGAGCCGCTGTCTGAATGACGTGATTCCGATATGAAAGGCATAACTCGAGCAATGGAGGGAACTACAGGGCTAACCACCTGACCCCGTAACGCAGTGGCAGCAAGAAGCAGAGGTATGGCTGTAACGTTACTTAAAGTCTTGACAAACTGTTGAAGGAAAAGTCAAGCTTGTCTGTAAGAATGCTACTAAAAATCTTTTCGGGTCTTCAGAAAAAAACGCGTTTGCGATGTAATTCTTAAAGACTACTTAATTGAGACTAAGACCGCTTAAAATGACAATGAGTTTTTCAGGCCTCAGGGCAGAGCCTTCAGTGTACTGGTTACTGACCAGTGGGGTACTTTTATTTCAGTGAGCAACTCCACAGATGTGGTTTCTAAGTGGTACTTGTTTTACTTCTAAAGCCTTTAACAAATATGTGTAGAAAAGATGCTCCCACAGCACAGTAACAGTAAACGCGGTGTTTTCAGGCAAGCGCACCAAATGCAACTCTGCTGATGACCCTGACCTCCCGCCTTGATATTTACTGGTACTTCCTGACGTTTATTGGTACCCAAATTCGTAAAGCTCTACTGTAACGTGGTTTTAGTATGTAACTGCACACTTCTACATAGCAGCCTTTCAGAATTCTACTGAACAATGCTATTAAGCAGTACTACACAAGAAATGTAGTGAACAGTATTTCAGAACCTAACTTGATTCATTTTAATTTTCTAGTTACATCAGAGAATATTCCATTTTGCCAAGTGCAACTCACGCTTTTGTATTTCACTTTCTTTGGTATGCTCTGGGCTTTTTACAGTTGTTTTTATAACTTCCATTCAAGCGTATCCTTCTGTAAGGATTGCAGAATTTAAAGATGAAGAGTCTCATCTGACAGGGCACAGCTACTCATTTTTCCAGTGCTTTCTCTAGATGGTTTCAAGTGCTGGAACCTTACAATTTGGCTTGGAGAACTTCTGCTATGACGTATGTGTTTAATTAAATGGGGGTGAGGGGGAAATCTATGCTTATAAGCATGTAACTTCAGGTGGGTGGAGTTGAACTCAATGTAAAATTTGGATAGCTCCCCCACTAAGCTACTAGAAAATACATTTATCAATGCCAGATTCTTTTCTGCTGATCTTTATGAAGTGCAACACTTGATTCTACTACAGATTTTGTTCCAGAGAATAAATTAATTGTGGCTAAGGATGTCCTTGCTATGACATTCAGAGGTGCTCTTCTTGCACCTCTCTGAATTATCAAATTGAGAGCAATCCCACTGTTTTTATAGATTTGTGTGCTTCATCAAAGATCAGAATCAGGACTGAGGATTTCTTGCCCTACAGACCCATGTTCTTCATCTTGCCTGAGTTAAAGAACCAGCTCTACTCTGTTGCGAAGCTCAAACGTAGCAGTGATTCTCCTTCAGCATCTGATTTGTTCATCTGAGTTAAAAGCAGAGCTACTTCAGGCAAGAAATTATCAGTGCCTCTATGGAGCATTTAGTTACTGAAATCTTTGAAAAACTTGTGTGACATGTTGCTTGGAGTGGTATAGAATGTAATTATGGGAATGACAGATCTCGGTGTTAAGCACATTGTTTTGTTCTGCTTTTGTGTGTGGAAAAGCAAACTGAAGACCCAGCTGGTCTGCTTGAGGACTTCCGAATCCTCTTTGTTAATTTTGTTCCCTCAAATGTGAAGCATCACTCCCTCTCCCTGCAAGGTGCCCAAGGCAGATGGCCATCCTTCCTGTCTGAATGGTGACGGGCTTTCTCCAGGCTGGCGAGAATGTTGTTCCATAGGACCATCCAGTCAAGGAGGACATGAGAAGGGACCTTCCACCATTCTCTTCTAAGACAAAGCTTAGCAAGTAACTACAACAGAATGCAAGTTTGGTCAATTTAAGAATTCGGCAGAGAGGCTTCTACTGTACCTAGCAGATCGGAACTTGAGCTCATGGTAACATTGCACAAAGCTGTGGTAAATGAAAGTGATCGGCAAGGCTAATAAAACGATGCCACTAACCACACAAATTCCACCAAGAATCCTTCCTGGTACAGTGATGGGACACATGTCACCATAACCAACCGTGGTCATTGAGATGATCACCCACCAACAAGCAGCAGGAATGCTGGCATAATCCTTATTCTTTGTTCCCAAGTCCAGCCCGTTTTCAAGAAGCTGGGAAAGTGCACTGAAAATTGCCATAGCAACACAGATAAAGACAAGTAGCATCACCATCTCTCTGTAACAGCGCTTCAGAGTCAGACCAAGTGTTTGAAGGCCAATGAAATGACGAGCCAGTTTAATCACCCAAAAAATCCTCATCATTCTTAAGACCCTCAAGGTGACTCCAGCCCTCTGAAGCTGTGAATTTTCCCCTGTAAAGACTGTCATTAGAACAGAGATGTAGTAAGGAGTGATTGCCAGTAAATCAATGATGTTGAGAGGCCTTCTGACAAACTCACACTTGTTTTTGGAGACGATGAACCTCACAATGCACTCTGCGGTGAACCAGCCTATGCAGATAGCTTCGATTATCCTGTCAAAAGAAACAAAGTACAGTACTTATGCTCTGTGCAAAAGCTTTGTTGGATGTTTGGTTTATTCACAGATAGTACCAAATCGACACTCAGACCTTCACAAACGACACACAGAAAACCACATTATTCTTATCCTACACACGTAGCACCAGATTTCAGCAATCAACCTGAGGATCTAGAGACTTTACACTGAGTGCTGCTAAGAACTCACTCACTGATTATTTTCTTTGAATTACAGATTGCTACTAGTTCTCATGCTGGGCAAATCCATCTACAAGACCTGGAACCCTACGGGAAACAGTATGTCACTGATATCAACCTGTAACATTATCTAAAGCACTTTGTGGTGGTGGTTCGGTTTTGGGAGATTTTGTTTATTGTTTTTCTTTGTTTTAAATCTGTGAGGCCTGATCCACTTGGGAATGCCAAAGACCGTGGATCAGTGGACTGGCTGGTTATGGGCAGCAACGTATGGAACCAGACGTCTGAACTAAAATGAAAGTGAAAATGGAGTTGCCAGAAATCAGCTTTTGTACTGGGTAACTCATGCAGATTGCTCATTCGGGAACTAACCTAAACCAGTCTGTCCAACTTGCATCCCAAACGGGGCCTTACCTCGAGCTGTGTTCAGAACTTTATAGGTATTGCCACTAAACACAGACGGTATTTTATTTTCCACCATTGATTACACAAAGCAGTAAGCCTGTGTCTCCCCATTTGCCGCTGTGCTCCCAGTTACTGAATTTCTTCCTGTGTTTTGAACTGTGCTGCAGCAAAAATGTCAAGGTAGTCAAAGCAAGAGGCAAGGTCAGCACCTTGCCAAATACAAATATCAGCCTTAAGAAAAGAAATCCTGGAATGTGATTTCAGTATGTTCTTAAATTTTTTTCAAGTTCCCAGTGCGGTGAGCAAGACTTGAAACCTCTCAACTTGAAACCAGTGGAAGACAGAAACAGAAGATGAAAATGTTGCTCTAAGATTATTTAATAACTCTTGTGCACATAGTCTTAAGTCTTCCACCTGAAAGTAACCCTTTTCTCAGGAATTCTGACAGTGCTCCCTTGTTTAATACATGTGGGAAAGAGAGCTAATCTTTCCCTCTTTGCTTTGTTTAGCTTTTCTTCACCAATGCTTTCCAGAAGCAGCCAACAGGTCTAAAGCCAAACTGTTGTGAGATGGGGATGTGAAAATACTACGTACAAGCAGAGGGCTTTTGCTGCTGCTGGGATCCTAACCAGGTAGTGCCCGTAGAAGCATATAATGCTTTGCAAGTAATAATCCAACTGTCATTTCAAACCTAAAATTTTCTTTCCCTAACACATCTACATAATTTTGTACCAGTTCTGAAATCTCTTGCTGTTATTAAGACAGTGGCCTGTTAGAAAGACAATATGCCTCGGTAACTGCTGAAATTATACTACTAGACTGGATAAAGTAACTTTCATAAAAGTTTCATATGCTAAACTTTAATTTTTTATTTATTTCATTTTATTTGTTCATTCACCTTAGTTTCATGCTGCAAAATGGAGGAAACGGCAACACCCACTCGACATAAAGGAACACTGTAGTTCCAGCCACAGCAAATTTAGATGAATATAAGTTAATTATTTAAATAGTTGCATAAAATCAGACCTTGCTTTTTTTCCTTGTTTCACAAGTAATAATGAGAGTTCTGCAAGTAAGTGGCCTTTCTTCATAAAGGGCTTAAGACACTCGTTCACGTTTGCACCTTTTGACAGAAAGACCTGTGGCTTTCAAATAATAACTTGCTCTTAAGAATTATGTGTTCTCTTCATAACAGGTTTAAAAAATTTTGGTGCCGCTTTTAATGATAGTGTGTGGTAATTGCAATTTAAAGTCTTTCTAAAAAATGCTCCAGTAATAATGTCTTCTAAACAAATCTCATGTACAGAATATACAAAAGTTATTGTATGAATGTGGATTTTAATTTTTTTATGTGGGGAAAAAAAAATCAGGAAAAAATCTGACTTGTAAGTTCTCTTAAATCCTTTTTACACAGGATGATGAAATACCTAAGATTTGCCCTAGTAAATCAGCCAAAGGGCAAGATCGTGGTAATGGACGCAGCACTGATAGAGTCAGGCTGCACTTAATATATTGCCTAGTTGAGATCTCATGTAGTGATTAAAAGAAAAATGGTATCTACATAGAAAGTTGCAGTCAGGAATATTCAGCAATTCCAATAGATTCTATTTTATTAAATTTCATGAGGTCTCTCTGGTAGTGCTGCCTGTGTCCTATGACATGAAGCATTTAAATGAAAAACTAATTTGTAATTTTACAATTTAAAGCTTTTTCACTTGGTATTTCCTCCCGATGCCTTGATAATGCTGAAGATGTGATTTCTCTGGCTTTATCACAAATTAGCCAGGTTATCTCCGAGTTGAGCTTTGAGGAAGTTGGGTCCTGATCATTGTGATTCAGTAGAAGTCTTCTGTGCTTATCAACATAGATTCAGTGGCCTGGTGTAACTTTGGGGTAACAGTTGTGCAAGTCAAAATTAATGAAATATGATCGAACCATTGTTTTATTCCAGCAGTTCCTATCACATGAGATACTGTGAATCTGTTAAATTTGACTTGAGTAGGGAGGAGTGGAGAGCATTTTATTGTGGAGCAGGCTTGAAGAGAGCTCAGGAACATCACTGATGCAAAAATGACAAAGCAAGATCACGAGGGTGGGCAACGCATTACCGCCACTCTGTTACATTCTGCGCTTCTGCTTCTCCATTGTGCATCTATCCTTCATCGTCATCACTTAAAGCATCCTGGCTAGCGAGACCATGATGGAGAGAGAAGGGCAGTGTCCCCTATTTTTTCCTTTTCCTGTCCTGCTCAGCCCCCAGTGAAACATTTTTCATTTTTCCTCTGTTGTCACTCCTTTTTGCCAGTGTAGATGGGTTTTGGCTGTCCTGCTGAATCATCTAAAAGCTCTTTGGTGAACCGAACTAGAAACCTCTGGTCTGCTGAGAAACCTGGAGTGATATGTACTATGGTTCCACTTACAGATCAAGCCTCCCTCTCCTTCTAGTAATTTAACCTTTACAGCTAAACTTGTTAATGGATAAGTAGCATCTAATTAGGAAAGCAAATTTAACAGCCCCCAAGAGAACTTAAGTGAATATGAAGTTAAAGCAAACTAACACATACACACAGGAGACTAAAGTTACTGTATCTTCTGGAACCTATTCTTAAAATAAATACTGCATGTTCACAGGACAGACTGCCTTTTATTGCTTGGTCCAAGAATAATGTTCCTTTAAAAATCTATAATCTATATATTTAAACCATGAGCTTTTTTTTTTGTAAAATATAATACGTATTTTAAATCATCTATCACAGTTTTTGGTTGTTCCCCCGACTCCCCATCAGTTCAGGTTTAACACAGCTAGTATTCAAAGGAGAGGGGAAATTAAAAACAAACTCATTAAATGCTTCCCTGCAGATTCCCCACAAAATGTAAATAATCATAGAAAATACTAATTTTTATTCACTTACAGATTATTCCAGCTCAAACTTACTGTTCATTGTCCAAGGCCTAAGCCCATGAAAGAGGGTCTTTTTCCTACAATTTTAAGCCTCTTGGTACTTAACAATCTATCAAGATTGTTCTAATGAGTCTTTTGTCCATAAATAGGACATCAAGCCTTTGTGAACCTCATTTCTCCTGTAATCCCCTCACTGTTCAATTTTCTGTTCTGTCTGATAACTTCCTTTCAGGATAAACTATTTGAGGTACAATGAGTTAAACCACTCCAGAAATTGTTGGTTTTTTACAATCACTAACAAGGCTAGTTTGTTATTGTTAAAAATAATAATAATAAAATAAATCATATGGTGAATGTCTTTGAATATTTCACCTTAGCATTATGCTCTGCCCCAGCATGCTGATTTGTATATTTGCAGTATCCCCCGCTGAGCCGGTTGAAATGTAGCCAAAATATTTGTTTGTGGCACTATTATCTATTAAGCTTGTAAATAAAACACACACGTCAACAGGACACATGAGGAAAACAGATGATATGAGTGAAGACAGTATATTGACGGGATTAAAGCCTGTCAGCACTGATTTGTTAAATTGTTGCTAAAGCCTATTTCCACGTAAAGCACACTAAACCTGAGGAAGTCCAAGCAGTAGCCAGAATGATCAAATTCCTGCTCAGGGAGGCTCCTAGTCATTTCAGCAAGCGTCTGGATTTTCAAAATCCTTTTGAAATTAAGAGGATCTCTCCCTCACTACAGACGGTAGAGCACGGACCCCAGAACAGCTAGTTTCCCTGCATTAAAAACCTTGCCGGCTTCTTTTTCAGGCTCTGCCCCTGCTCTGGTAACAGCAACATGTCTGGATGCATTAAACTCCGATGAGGTAGGTGGGAGGCTGTAATGACCCAACACTCCCCAGGGAAGGGGCACAGGCCTTTCGCAGCTCTGGGAGGATAGATACCTGGATGTCAACATCTCGAGCCCTGGGGTCCTCAGCATTTTTTGCCATATACTTTGAACAGGAGCAGCACCCAGCCCCGGTGAGTTCGTCGAGGTTCTCCGTGACCCTGCAGTGATGCACATCAGTTTCTTTGTGTCATCTCCATTTTTCACAATTCTCTTACATTCATTAGAGGAATCCCCACCCGTGGTTTTAACGTTGGCGTGTATTCTTTACCTTCAGCCTTCGCTCAGAACTTAGACAAAAATGTGGTGTTTATGTTAGATCTTAGGCAAAACAGAAGTTGTGGTTTGGGATTTTCGGTAGGTTTTTTTGCTTGTGTTTTTTTAACATGTTAGATGGGAGCATTCAGATGCTCTGAAATTCCACAGCCATAAAGGAATAATGATAATTTTTTGTGTCTTGGATTAAAATGCAACTTCCTAAGCTGATGTTTCACAGAGAGGAGAAGAAGAAAAAAAGCCCACTGACATCTGTTGAGAGCTGCTGTTTGGAGAAGTCACTGCATTTATCTGCTTTTGCTCATGAACACAGCAATCTTACAGGCTTGATAACCAAGGGATTCTTTCAATACACATTTAATCATGGCTAGTAAGTCAAAAAGGAGCAAGAGGCTCTCCCTCACACTAACAAGATATTCGTGTTTAGTGTTGGAAAAATAGGTTTAAAGGCAGGTAGAAAGGACTGTGCTGGCAGTAAGTCAAGGAGCTTCAAATGATTTCCTGCTACATGCTTGAGAAGCTATCCCCAAAAGATTGTGCTTGCACTCAGTGTATGGCCAGGTCCCTGATCAGAGGCTCGCGGTTTGCATCTGCTGGCACAGTTCAGAGCAGAGCAAAGATGACTTGAAATTGCCAGAAGCAACAGAAGGGGAGACAGGTGTCCCTGCTGTCTGCTCCTAAACTGTGCAAATCTGACGCAAATCTTCAGCTCTGATAAGCGAAACGTGCCAAGGCAGGGAAGAGAGCAAAAAAATCTTAAAATGCCTGAAATTTAATAATTCATCCCTCATCCTGAGAGCAGACCCGGGGAAGGCAATCCCTCTGTGTATCAAGGAATTACATTGTCAGCATCTGTAAGCTCTGTGAAATTCAGAGGTCAGATTCTCCATCCCTCTCTCCTTAAAAGCCCTTACTTGTGGAGTCCTCTGTTGCCCTCTAAAGGGTGTTACTCCAAAGGCTTGGAAATAGCCGTAGACTTTATCCTTTGAGAGTGTGGTCACCATGAAAAGTCATAAAAATGTAATGGTTTCTGAGAAGAGGCTGGTGAACTCAATTCCTCTTATGGTAAAGAGGTGTTCACATAAGAAAAACAAAACACAGCTGATGTTAACTGGCAGCTGTAGCAACCCTCACTGCAAACCTCATTAAAGAGGATGATTTGGTAAATTACAGACTTGGCGACCCCCTCACTCCTAGAGATGAGGTCTGGGTAAGATGGAGTCACACTGGTAGAGCTGTTTTGACTACAGCTGCCTGAAGCCTTTCTGTGCAGCGTGGTTACCACACTTCTGCCATGGCAATGATCCATGTGGCACCTTTCTGAGCCGAGAGGAACACAACAAGGAAAGGACAGGGAGATGGGGGGCTTATTGGTAAACATATGAGAGACTAAAAATACCAGATTTCAGAGTCGCTGAATGTCTTGAGGTAGTTCTCACTTCTTCTAAGCAGTGGCTTATGCTGATCTAAATAGTGGGTTACTTCCAAAATGTACACTCCTAGGGGCTTCTTTAAAAGTTTTCAAAATATGTTTCTAGAATAATATAAAGTCTTCATACCAGTAATTACGGGGCCACATGAGTCTAAGCTCACTTGTATACAGCATTTATGTCACGATTTCTCTTGACAAAAAAATATTGTATTATGACATAAAGATTATTCTATTATTATTATTATTATTATTATTTTTTATTTTTATTATTATTATGTGAGAACCCTTGATTAATAAATAGAAGGCAGGATTTGGCTTCAAACTTTTAAATTTATCAGAAACCAGTGGCCAGATTTGTAAAAGCCTTCTTCTCTTCTCGCCCGAGATAAACAGCAGTGCTGGAGTACACAATCCCAGACACTCCTGCATGTTCTCTCTGGTCAGACTTTTCAGACCAGACTTTTAGATACTTAGGTTTTGAAAACTTCACTAATTTGAAGTGAAATAGCTACAAACAAAACAAATTAACAATCTAAACAAACGAAGGGAAATAAAGTCAAGAGGACAACCAGGCATGTTTGGTCGAATCCTATGGTGTGTCTACATTGTCGTAACTAAAACTGGCTCACTCCTTCAAAAGCAACTGTAGTGTGTAACAGCTTTTTAGTCATGATGCTCCCCCAAGAGAACACGGCCACCTCAGCAGGTGACCAGCTGTGGACAGAAAGGAAAGACATTCATATCTGTTTTCCATGTGTTCATTAAATTACAAACAGTCCCCATGCACTGAGAGCACACGGGGTAAGTCACACGCAGAATGAGCCAGCCCAAATCGGTGTTCATGTGTGACAGGCTTTTGCAAAAGGATGGTTAGAAACTGTTCAGCCACAACCTTCATGGTTCTCTTTGTTGCAATTCCATGGAGTACGTACTACAACTGGTACTGAAGAAACTCACCCTGCCATTAATGGAGGTCCTTTTGGTTTTAAAGCGGACTTTGCTGCCCTGTGAAGTGCTTGGCTGCACCATACCTTACTTATTTAGGACCTTATTCTTCAAACATTTAGAATACAGTATGCAATCATTCAGAAGAGTAGAACGATGTGTGCATACAACACACACATGTTCTTGAAGACAAAGGAACTATGAAGGAAAAATGACATGCCATGTGCCTTCTTACTCTGCAAGTTCAACTCTTTCAGTAAGATAAAAATGGTTCTTGACTCCTACACGGTGAAGATGTGAACAAAGACATAACTGATGTTGTTAACGCTGTGGTAGCATTGTACCTATTTTCCCTTGTCTATTTGGGATGTCTAAGGAATTTGCTGCCTTACAAAAAGATTGCCCTGATCGTGCACCCTTTGAAATAACCTTGCGAAGCTCACATACAGCTTTTTAACTGGAAGATATGTAAGAGCAATTTTTGACATATCTGAATCTGAGCAGGAATCAACAACTTCTCAGTCTGTATCTGCTCTCTTTCTGTTCATACAATTAATTCTTTGGCTCAGCTACAATCAGAAATACAGGTGCAGTTTTCCATTAAGCTAATGGAAACTATGAAAATACTTTCCAAGGAATTGATTTGGCTACTAAGATATAATATATCACATTCCAATTAACTCTATGGTAAAAGATGATGATTTCATGATGACAAGGCTGTGATTTCACTGTAGGGCTCCTCTAGCAGAGCAGAAGCTGAAAACTTTGTCCAACAGCCTGTCTGGTTTAAAAGTAGGGAGAAGCTAGCAAATACAAGAAAAATTTACTTCTTTCTTTATATATCAGCCTTATTCATGGGAGAAATCCTACCAGAGCCGTCTTGATTCTGTTCTCTAGGGAACACGAGAGAGCGAGCCAGCGAACAAGGATACTGAAGTCAGCAGAGTTGCATCAATGTAACCCTAAACTGAGGTCAGCTTAGAAAAAAGATGAAGAACGGTTTGTTCTTACTAACAAGGCGAGGGATTGAGCCTTGTACACCATGCCCTGGTTTCTGCAATTGTTTTGCAATGTTTAGTGTGCTTACACACGTTTCATCTAAAGGAAATGTAAACATTTGTTACGTTCATACACTGGGGCGCTTATACGATGTGTTTCCAAGAGTTTAATGCTCGGTCTGGTCTTCTCCTGTGTTCCCCACACAAGGAATGTAAAATGCGAAGAGGAACAGGGGTGAGGCTGCTCCCACATACAACATTTTACAAGGCGAGACCCGTAACAGGCGCTGGACCTGCTCCAGCAGAAGGACCTGGATGGATATACGCAGAGTGCATAAAGGGCTGTGCTTTTCCCAAAGGAACGGAGAACGAAATTGCGTTCTCTTAAAGAAAAGGGCATTATTTCCCTTTGTTCTTTCCCCCCACGATCGTTAGGGCCTAATCTGATTTTCTGAGTGTTTGAACTTCTCTGTGTGGGTAAGGAGTCCCGTGGCTCCTAACGCGGGGGCTGGATAAGAGCTCCGCGATCCTGCGGAGGAGGAGGAGGCGGCACCGGCACCCTTCCAGAGAGCGGAAGCCGTTTCCGATGGCACCTGTTCGCTACGAGCCCGCCCGACCCCTCTTGCCCGACTCCCGGCCCCGGGCTGCCCGCGGCACGGCTGCTGCCCGCCGCAGGGCTCCGCTCCCGCCCCCTGCACCCGGAGCCACCGGCACAGCCCGGTGGGAGCCGGAGCTGCAGAGCAGCGTCCGCTCCCCCGAGACGCCCCCACAGCCCTGCCCGGCTCCCCGCTCCGGGGCCGGGGTTCTAAAGCGCACGGACGATCTCTGCCGGCGGCGGCTACAGCTACGGACCGTCAGGACGAGAGGCAGGACACACTGGACGGGACACACGGGGACCGGACAGCGGCAAAATAAAGGATCCTCCTACCCTGAGGGCTCCCTCACTGACTCTGCTGTGTACCTGCTCTGCTCCTCCACGCTGCGGTTCTCCGGCGCCCGCCACTCGGGCAGGGTGCTGGCGCACAGCACCACCATGGACACGATGACGAAGAGGATGGAGACGGTGGCCAGGACCTGGGCGGCCACGGAAGACGTGGGCTCCTCGAAAGTCCTCCTCATCCTCTCCAGCCACTTTCCGCCCTCGGCTCCCGCCGGCCGCCGGCCCTTGCCCTCGAGGCTGCCGCCGGCCGGTTCCCCCGGCGGCTCCTCCGCCGCGTAGTAGGTGCATGTCTCGGACATGCGGTCGTCGAGGCGACGCTGGCAGCAGTAGTCGAGGTGGGAGCCCTCCAGCCCCCAGTAGATCATCTCGTTGTAGAAGGAGAGCTCGCACATGTGCGGCACGAAGCGCAGGTGGCCGTGCCGCACGTACAGCATGATGAAGCCAAAGGCCTCCGAGTGCCGGTCGAAGAAGTACTCGTTTCGCTCCCGGTCGTAGTCGTCGCACACCTCCAGCACGTCCTGTTCCGAGAGGCAGCCGTGCAGGCGGCTCACCCGCCGTAGCGGGAAATCCTTCAGCACCTCCCGGGAGAAGGAGTACCGGGTGCCCCCGACGTTCAACACCACCGAGGGGCCGCGGCCAAAGTTCATGGCTTGGGCGGGACGGAGGAGGGGAAGGGCGGGCGAGGCGGGGGGCAGCGCGGGCGGCAGAGGCTCGCCCCGGCTCCGGCTCTGCTCGTACCGCTGGCGGCTCCCGCTTGGCGACGGGGCGGGCGGGCGGGCGGGGACGGAGGGAGGGAGAGAAGGCAGGAGAGGCGCCGCTGCGGGCGCCCCAGCAGCCGCGCAGGAGACGGGGCGCGGCGGAGGCTGCGCGCCCCCTCGGTGATGCCGCTCGCAGGTGCGGCCGCGACCTCAGCGCCGGCGGGCGGGAGCCTCCGCGGGGCCCCGCCAGGGCGGGGGCGCGGCCGCGGGCATGGCGGGGTCGGGGAGCTCCGCGCCCGGCGCCGCTCCGCTCCGCCGGTGCCGGCTCGGAGGCGAGCGAGAGGCGGTGCGGCGGGGTGGGGACACGCCTCCTCCCCCGCCCGCGCACATGGCGGAGCGGCGCGGGGGTTCCCACCCGAGGGTTGACTCCACTCCCTCCGCGGACCTCTCGGGGTTCCGTCGCAGCGGGGCAGAGCCCGTCCCCGCCTGCCCCAGTGCCCGCCCCGCGAACAAGCACTTGGACGAAGTTGTCCGTGGAACCCAAGAAACACTTTGGGGGAGGGTTTTTCTTCCCCCTCCCCCCAAAGCGAGCCGAAAGCGCAGCGTCTGAGCACCACACCGCTCGCTCCTCGCGTAAGGCCCCCGGCTGCCAGCGCCTGGCGCTCCCGTCTCGTTTGTCGGCCGGTGCGGCGGCAGCTCCCGGCCCCGGCAGGGCTGGGCGGCGTGGGGCAGCGGCCGGGCTTGCCGACAAAACACGGGTTGCTTTTCACAGCCCGTCCCCCGCACACATCTGGGTAAGGAGACGCTCCTCTTTCTCCTTCTCACAGCGTGTATGGGCAGCAGGAAGAGTCCGGTAGCCCGGGCAGAGCCTTCGTCCCTGCTTCTACCCACCTCTGCCCGCTGTCTGTGCTCCGGCAGCTTCCTACGTTCTGGTGTCCGACACCTACCTAAGCAAACACCCACCGCCACCCTGCCTGCCCTTCCGAAGCTCTGGTATCACTTGGTTGCATTGCGTACAGGGGAGTTCTTAATTTCCACTACTGTTTTTTATTTATTTTCTTATCCCGGCACGACAGTTCTCCAGGCGGAGGTATTCTCTAGGCTTATTTACATCTGGAGCATCATGGAGTAAAATCACCCAAGACACAGCCCTCCTTTCTGGAGGGATGCTTCCAGCTGTTGAACGCGCCTCCAGCTGTCGGGAGACAGGGCAGGTGGATACATGCTTCCCAAACCGATGACAAAGATGTCCCTCCCAGGGTTAAACCAGCGTTCTGCCACCCCCGTTCTCTGTCGCTTTGTCCTTATGTGGTGGGGGGTTGTTGCTTGGGGTGGGTTTTCTGTTTGTTCCTGCTCTGCTGCCACGCCGCTTTCTCAGCTGAGGTTTGGGAGGCACATATCGGTGGGTCGAAATAAACGGGGGGTCGTCTAGCTCGGTAGCAAAATTTACAAGGTGAGCGCGATGAAGCACTGCTCTTTTCACCCTTTCTGACATCTTCCTAAAAGGAAAAGAAAATAATCTGTAAAGACTGAACCCGCGGAGCGGCGGGAGCGCGCGCGCCCGCGGCGGCACCGGCCGCGCTGGGGCAGCGGCCGCTAGAGGGCGCCGCCGGGCACTCTTCCCCGCTCCGCCGCCGGGAGGGCGGGAATCCCGCGGGAATCCCGCCCAGGCCCCGCTGGCTGGAGGTGGCGCGGCACCGCAGGCCGCCGAGCTGTGCCACCCGCAGGTCTTGGTTTTTGGGGTTTTTTTCATTTAGTTATTTTTCATTTCTATTTGTATTTAAATCTGTCTTTAGTCGCGCTGGTGCGAGTCTCTTCCGAGCTGGAAGGCGTTCAGCATCCAGCAGCTGCCCCCAGTTAATGCATCTTGGCGGCTCGTTAATTTTCTAAGCAACAAACGCTACTTTAAACCTCTCCACCGTTCCTTGATGCGTATGCTGCTGTAATCCCTTCAGGAACAGTTGCTGGAATGTAGGGTTTCTAAATAAACAATTAAATAGCAAAAGCGGAGTAGAGGTGGTGACAGCGATAATGAGTTACCCAGGTGCTTCTGGCTTTGTGATTTGCCATGGTTCCTGCTCCACACGTTTTAACCCCCTTTCGTTCCTCGCTGGGACCTTGCACAGGAAGAGGGGGAGTACAAATAACACAGCCTGAAGGCATGCATTTGCTAACTGCATAGAAGCACGGGTTGGAGGGCATGCTCCAGAAATCACTTCTCTGCGAAGGAAGCTTGATGGGCTGCGTTGTGAAGCTGTGTGGCAGAGCAGGTAAAGTGCTGGCCCAGCAAGAGCCAGGCTTTGCCTTTAAAGCATGTCACTTGGTGAAGGTTGGCTTGATGCTTATTTCTGGCTTTTGGTTTCTTCTAAATATAGAATGTGCTGGTTCCTTTCTTCAGAACAGCCTTGTCCTGTGTCAAGCATAAGCAAAGCTAACTTGACAACAGCGATTGTTTTCTTCACCTCTGTGGCCTGGCATGTTCAGGTTTGGTTGTTTAAAATTGCTGACTTTCAAATGAGGAGATTTGCTCTAAAAAGCTGGTGTCAGTAGCTGTAAAGAACACCTCCTTGCACTGGGACCAGCAATTCAGTGGGAACAAAACCTTGGGTTTTAGACAGGATTTGTAAATTTCCAGCAAACGTTCTGGTTTTTGGCACTTTGAGACTGGTCACTCTGTTGCAGTTATGAAATAACTGCTCTGTAGTAAATTTTTGGTAGTTCAGATTATTTCATGGGAAATACTCAGAGTTAAAAGTGTTGGTCCAGTGCTTGTTGTGGTCTGTCTGTCTTGCTTTCCAGGAAACTTCAGTGAGAGTAACCTTCCTTTGGTATTTAGTTTTGTGAGAGTCTTATGAAAGTTTAAAAAAGAAGATGGAAAGCCTGAAAGAAAGGGACAAAACACTTCAGACACTGTGTGACCTTAAGCAAAACACCTAGCAATATGTTAAAAAAACCCCAACCCTTTAAAGGCTGTTGGGGGGAATTGTGGCTGACAATTCCAGTGGCTGCATCTTGAAAGATGGTACCTAATTACCAAAAAACAAGTGAGCCAACAAATCCATTTAATTTAGGTCAACACAGAAATTAGTAAAGAGTATTCAACCTGTCTGTTAAATGGTACAGTGTGAGGTGTAAAGAGCATTTTTAGAAGGACTGAGCTGGCTAATAATCTAAAATATAATAAAGACCTCTTACAAGTAGTTGAGTTTGGGTAATGGGGGATTGGGTAGGTTTGGGTTTTTATGATCTGGAGATACATGCTGGGATGTTGAATCAAAGCAATTACTCTTTTCCTGGTGTTACAGTTCTTATCATTTACTGCCCAGGAGGAACTTCACAATTAATAGTCATTATGTAAAAATAGCACTGTTTTGTGTCAACATTTATTTTCATGGCTTGCACTGTGCTATTGCATCCTAGGGGTATTTAATGAACTTGAAATATTTTCTACAGTTTCCAAATCTTTCTGGCCCCACGGTGAGACCATTGCTCTTGCTCTGTGTTTTGAGTGCAGCTCTGCGTTCACTTTTAGATAAGAGATTCTTTACTCGGGTTTTGTATGCGAACAAAGTGGTGTCTTGTGATGGCAGGCATTTTTCAGAGCTCGGCATGAGATTCTGTTCCTACTGGGTGCTGCTGGCTTCATGGCAGGCAAAATTGGCTTTTGGCGGGGTGTCTTCTGTCAGGAATCTCTGTTAATTTTATGACTGCAACACGTAGCTGTGGAGCAGGTTGCCATGATGATAGACCTGTACATGCAGAATAAAAAGAGCTTCCTGGCCAGGGAGCGTACAGGATGTAAAACTGGATGGTTTTTGTTCTCAAACCTACTACTTTTGGCCACATAGTAATTACTTGAAGAGGGGATACATAAAGGCTAGAATGCATGCTTCAAGAGGTTCTGTGTTCACAGATGCACTATGGTTTGCATTTCTCTTTAGTTTAGGCCTTGGGGTGGGGAATGGTTTCAAATAGATGTTTTTTTTTTCTTTAACCTAACTTCTCTGCACCAAAGCTCCTCTACTTCAATGCAACTTGTGGGCTATGTAGAAAACCTTTCAGGAGATGAGCCTATTATCATATATAATTATCAAACAAACAGTCTAATGACAGATGCGGTTTGGATTGTCAGTGGCACCTGACATAAGAGTATGAGTTTCTTTGTCACTGAAGCACTTATGAAAATCTGAATAATTTTGAATATGAATGTTTCTAAAAGTGGATGAATGACATTTAGTAGGGAGCTGGGTATTCACATATATATACATGTGCACATAATACAGTCTGTAGTTGACATTTATAATTAGACTTAGTTATTTCACGAAACACACTAACAATTTGGGGAAACTTGGCTGTGAACAATTAAGATTTGATACTGGAGACTTGGCGTGTTTGTAGGTCAGACTGTGATATCAGCTGGTTGGGGTTTTTTGGTTTTTTTTTTTTTAATGTGAGAGATGGCACCTTCTCTGTTGTTCTTCACCTCTGTATGGAGAAAACCCCAGCAAAACTTCTTGCACCTGATTCAGGGCAATTACTGAAGGCTATTAAACTTCAGCGATCAGTTAATCAGATGAAGCCTTCTTGGACAGCTGGGGTAAACCAGTTTGTTACAGCAAACTCCAGGCAGGCAGGTACAAAGCACAGAGAGAAGGACATTGTTTGCCTGAGGAAGGTGATTAGAAGGAGACTTGCTAATAGGGAATTCAAAGGCATGAATGAATTCTCCGAGGAGCATGCAACGCAGGAATGTCTTTTCACATCAGAGACATCCTTTTCTAAATGCCTACCTAGGGTAAAGGAGACTGTCTGCAGAGACAATGGAGGGAAGTCCTGGGATTTGGAGGCTCCCTGTGGGGGGTGAATCCTAAGTATGCTCAGAAAAGGAAGAAAACTGGACTAGATAAACGCATATAAACATTGTTTTGTCACGATCTTGCTCCTCCCTGTCCCCCCGCCCTCCCCCCGGCATTATCTGACACAAAGGGTTCCTGTTTGTGTTTTATTTGTACCTTTTTTTCTCCCTTGCATTCTCGGCAAAGGCGGTGAGCTCAGTGCACTTCCCTGAACATGCACGTGTTGGTGCTGTTTGAGATGCCCTCCATTTTCCCTATTGGCAACCTGCTGCTCCAGTAGAGCCTGTGTCCTGTCCACCAGCTGACTTGGAGGTCCTGGATGCTGTACAGGGCACGCTTCTGTTACATAGCTGAATTGAGCCCTAGGCATCTCTTCTGCCTCGTTAAAGAACAAGACTGGGAACTTAGAAGTTGTTCAATTTGTTTTGTGATGAATAGGGGAAATGTTTCCTTCTTAACTACTGCTGGTTTGCACAGAGCTCCTGTAAATTATAGAGAATTGGGTCTTGCAAAACACTTGAGTATTCAAAATTCGGTCACTTTGACCATGACTGGTCAAATGTGTGCAGGTTTTTATTTCTACGAAGAATTAATCATCTCTTTAGTCTAATCCTACATGTTCTTCCAGAAATCCCAGAAACTCTTCCTGTTGACTATACTGGTCTATAAAAATGATCAAGGTTGCGAACTTAGAAAAAACATTTGCAGAACTAATTAAAACTTAGAGATGATAGTCGGGTTCTTAAAACACTAAATCTGAAGTCAAGTACTCATCCAGTTAAAATTCCATTAACCACTACTGGTTACAAAGAAACCCCTTGATTCTTGGTGAAAATGAGATCACACCTCTATAAAATCCTCTTTTCCTGAGCCTCTCGCAGCCCCAGAGAGCGTGGTGTGCTCATATCCTTCCCCAGGACATAGACAGGCCAGGTTCTGTGGAGCAATGAGGTGTTAAAACCTTCACGTTATCGGAGCTCCAGGAAGAACTGGAGCATATCTCCATTACAGTTGCAGGGAAGCCAATAAAGCCACTCCAGCCCGAGCTCACAGTGTAGGGTGTTAAATGCAGCTTGTCTTTCATGGCTGTGCAGAAGTAAATGAAGATCCCCTGGCACTCTGTAACTCACCTGCAGTAAGAGGACCCTGGCCTCTAGCAAAAAGGCTTCATTAAATTGGGCTGCCTGGTGCTTATGTCATCACTATTAGCATCTAAATAAATTATGTCCATGTTCCCCACTGGTGCCAATTGGTATCCAATTCTCCCCCTTTACATCAAAAGATTTCTTTCTAAATCACACAAGAGTTCGGATTACATCTTGGAGATGGAAGTTGAAGTGACTGCACCGTTATCTCCATTAGACAGCTCAAAATGACTCTCACAGCCAAAGTGAGTCTGTCTCTCTGCTGTCATTTTATGAAGGTAGTATGTTCCTCATGACAGTACCTTTTAACTGAATTCAAGATGTAATCACTGATGGACTGGATCAAGGAAAAACACCTGCAACAAAATCCACCAGAATGATCCAGTAGGTTGATCACTTCTCAGCAAAATATCTGAGAATCGGGTTCTTGAGATTAAACAGCATGAGAAATTTTTTCTTTTTTTCACACTGTAAAAATATACATTTGTGTACAGTTTTTATTTTGAGTTGTTCTCTGGTATAAGTTACTATAGCTTTGGTTTATGCAGTTACTGACTTGGTGGTTTGGTTTTTTTAAACACACATTTTTGCCTATTTCAGCACTCTCTTGTTTCTCCATTGGCAACATGCAGACCTGCCCCCACATTTTAAGTCAAGTGTCACTAAAGTCACAGTTCCTGAGTCACTTCTTGGAAAGCTGCAATATGTTCACTTTTTTTTCCCCCTACTAATTAAAGGGTGGAGGGAGCTAGTAGAACTCCCAGCACTCCCCTTAGGGACGGAGGAGTGGGATTTGGAGGAGGAGCAGTTTGCCAATGGTCTTCCTCTATAACATGTGTCAAATCCATCACGAGATTGCACTTGAAAAAGATGTATTCCTTTGCTATCACAGGGTGTGTTAGAAAGCACTGGTGGTGGAGTCTGCAGAGCTCAAACAGTTGTGTCATGCTGAAAGACAAACAGCAAGAGGGCCACTTGTGTTGCTGTAACGGCCACTGCCTCTCTGACTCCGCGACTGATGACTGACTAACCTCCAGGATGTAAAGCTAATCAACCGATGTTAGCGATTCAGACATCCCCTAATTTCCCAGCTTTCAGCTGTGATAAACAGTGGACCTGAACTGCTGAGGCTCAGGTGAGTTTGGCACAACTTTGCCATCAAGTTAGGGCTGACTCCAGCCTGGATATAGCAGACAAGCAAAATGTCACAATCTTTATGACATACAATATATATATTTTTTTTTGGCCATAATTTCCAGGAAAAATCTGATTAATGCTGTCTGTAGACCTATGTAAATTTATTCTGATAAAGATCTTAGGTAAATTTTCAGTATGACTAGATTTTTGCATGTTCAGCTGCCCAGGCAGGTTTATAGATGTGCCTTTCAATTGCAAAAGACAGAATAAAATAAGTTGCTCATCTTGGGTTCTAAATCGCGTTTCCTTTGATCCATGGGTTTGTTTTTAAGGATTTTGTTTGTCTGTTCTTTTAGCTATTGCACAAACACGGCAGGAGGCGTTGGTAATGTTGAAATTGTAGCAACAAGAAATTTGTACATGTCTTTCTAGAAAAGCTCAACATCATTTAATGAGATGCACTGCACTATGTTGCACTTCAGTGAATACTTTGCCCTGATTCTCAAAGGTGGGAAATGACAGTAACAGCCACAGAAGCTCATTTTTAGAAGGCTCCTACCCTTAGTGCAAAGTCTCTGCCCATCACTGCTGCATTCTGGCATGCCGCAGAGGCCGGAGCAGCTTCTTTCTCTTTGGGCATTTGGACTTCTTTAGTAGTAGTAGTATTGTTTTCTGTTGTGATCTTGTGCTGAAGACAGCAAAACATGACCTCAAGATCATGTCGCTTCCTTAATTTTCTGGAGAGTAATGTTTCCAGATTATCAACACGTTTTTCCTTCAGCAGGTTTAAATGTGACTCTCCTTCTTCTCCCTTTTTTTAGAGATTTCATCTGTTTAAACATTTGTGCTGCCAAACAGACTTGAAACTGGGAACAGACATCTCATGTTTGCAGTGCCTTGTTTGTTTGATTTCTTTCCTCCTATGGCTATGTCTCTAATTCTGAGATCTGTCTTTAATTCACCAATTTATATCACTAGATTTCTGTATCTTGTACCTAATGCTTTTTGTAATTAATACGCTAAAATTATTTTTTATTCAAAAGATATTAGGGAAAAGAAAGTTTGGTGGGGGAAGGGGAGGCAACAAAGAAAACAAAAGAAAAAGCCTCCAAATCAACAATCCCACTCCCCTCCAAATCCCAAGTACTGTAAAAGAGAAGATTGCAATCCTGTGGTTGTGTTTTCCCAGGAGCTGTATTGGGAGCCCAACTTTTGAGTGTCCTACTTGGTAAACCACAGGTTCATCCTCTTTTCTTAACCACAAACATCTTGTGCCTCCCTTTAGAAAAAGGATGGTGAGGAGTTCCCTACTCAGCCTGGAGAGAATTTTGGAGGGCTGTGGTCGTCCAGTCAAAGATAGGTACAGTTGCTGTGTCCTGGGTCCCAGGAGAAATTAGAAATGTGCCAGAGCCTGGCACTCTTCCTTTTACTAGTTCCAGAGATTGTTTGGAAAATCTTCCTTGCAATCTCCTTGTCTCTCAAGTTCATTTCGGTGACTTGACAGAACGTGAAAAATACTCAGCTGCTGCAAAATACATCAGGTTGTCTACTTAGACAGCTGATTTTTACAGCCTCTTCCATTTCTGCTATCCCCAGAGGAGCAGTCCTTGTAAGCAGAGAGGAAGACAAGCTCACGGAGCTGTGATCCCTAACCCCACGCTTCTTGGCAGCTTTGTGGGAGGAAGCCCATTGGGATGCACTGCTTATTCCTCCTCCCAGGCTGCTGGTGAGGTCTGGCAGATCTGTTACTGACTTGAAGCATGAGGTTTCCCATCCCATACCGGGAATGGAGCAGATAAGGGCACAGGCTTCTTCTCATGGGGTGGGGCCTTAAAGATTCAGTCAAACACTGAATTTTGTAAACGCGTAACCAAGTTCTCTTGTTTTCCCTCAAGACTGTGATTCCTGTGGATTAACTCTGTGGTATCAATAGAGTTATTCTGAATTCACAGTGGTAAACTGGGAGTTAATTGTGGCCTGGTATTTCTGAGTCTCCGCAGGCAAATAAAATAATACATTTTCATTGCTAATAATGATGGTCTGCCTGGTATTTCTGTATTCGTTGTATTTGAGGAATTTGTACCATGTGGATGATAAATTCCATTGAAAGGAATCTGCATTGCAGAAACTGTGAGCATTTGGGTCAACTGGCTCAAGAGACACATATTCTGAGTAACAGAAAGAGAATTTCTCATAGACAAATTGCTTAGTACAACTGTTTGTGGGCATTAGATTCTTTGCCTATTTTGTTGACATAAAACCAATCCTCTCTGTCTCCTTCTACCAGAGAAGTAATTCTGTAGTGAAGAAAATAGCTCGTGGGTTCCTTAAACCTCACAGGGCAAATTTCAGCCTGGCGTGAACTTTTACTGCCAAGTTATAAAGCTCGGAACAGAGGCTGGTAATGGAAATAGTGATGGAGAAAACTTTAGTTATGAATGGCGACTTGATGGATTCTCTGTGCCTTGAAGTTTTGCCCTCAGAGGGGGTAGCAAGACTGGTGTGTCTGAAATAGCAGCACTGCCTTGTGCTGTTCATAACAGCAGACTCCAACAGAAAGCGAGTGTGTCGATTTAATACACAATTCCAGAAAGATCATGAAGAACTGTAGCTACTTCTGCCCTCTCTGGTGGGGAAATAATTTTGATGAAAGTCTAATGCCATTTTCTGGTGTTTGTAGGGAACAGTTCATAGTTTATAAGGAACAGCTCATCCCTGAACAATGAAGTTCCTGAACTCTGTGCTACATTCAGAAAGGTATTTGAATTTGTTAAGAACTAATTCAGCAGCGAATATTGGCTTCAGTCCTCATGGTACTTCCATCATAGAAATCTGTAGCTGAATAAGAAAGCTGCTCAGCAATAGTTTGTCCCATTAAAAAATAAATATATATATGTATATAAATAGAAAGAGATGCTTATAACAGCAAGTTGATGCTTGCGCTTTTACATTTTGACGTATGAGGAAAAGGCCTTTACACATGACTGGTCACCTCGAAGTCATGATTGCTGTTAGGCAGTGTGCCTTTACAAGTTTTAAAGGTAGAACTAACAAACTTAATATGGTCTATAAAGCACAGACTGTATGAAGCTTGCTAATGAGCTAAGGTAGAATGTCAGACTGTAAGGTCCATGGTGTCCAGATTCCACTCTATAGAAGGCAACACTACACCCCTGCACAAACACTTTCTTCCTGCTTGTCTCATCACAACAGGTCACTATGATGTATTAAATTATTTGTTATTTTCTTTTCTGAACAGAAAAGGTTTGATAGCATATTCACAGTGTCTCAAGGCTTTGGGTTTGCGTGACAAGGTTTTGGCAGCAGTGAGGCTACAGGGCAGCTTCTCACTACTTCTGTGAGAAGCTGCTAGAAGCTTCCCCCATGCCTGACAGCCAATACCAACTGGCTCCAAGAAGGCCTTAGAGCTGCTGACCAAGGCCAAGCCCACCAGTGTCAGTGGTGGCGTGTCTGGGATAATGGATTTAAGAAGGTAAAAAAGAAGGGGGAAAAAAAAAGCGTCGCTTTTTGCCATCAGAGAGAGGAGTGACAAGATGTGAGAAACCTTGCAGACACCAAGGTCAGTGAAGAAGGGTGGAGAAGAGGTGCTCCAGGTGCCAGAGCAGAGATTCCCATGCAGCCTGTGCAGAGAGGAACCCACGCCAGAACAGGTTTGCTTGCAGGACTTGTGACCCTGTGGGGGACCCATGCAAGAGCAGTCTAGTCCTGAAGGTCTGCACCCTTTGGAAAGGACCCATGCTGGAGCATGGGAAGAGCATGAGTCCCTCCCCTGAGGAGGAAGGAGCAGCAGAGACAATGTGTGATGAACTGACTACAACCCCCATTCCCTATTCCCCTGTGCTGCTCAGGGGGAGGAGGGAGAGAATTTCAAGAAAAAAGTTGAGCCTGGAAAGAAGTGAGGGGTTGGGGCAGGTGTCTTTAAGATTTTATTTTATTTCTTATATCTTACTCTGTTTTGCTCAGGATAATAAATCAGATGTAGGGTTTTTTAATCTGTTTTGCCCATGACAGTAATTGGTGAGTGATCTCTCCCTGCCCTTATCTCGAGCAGCAAACCGTCTGTTTTATCTTCTCTCCCCTGTCCAGCTGAGGAGGGGGAGTGATAAGAGTGGTTCTGGTGGGCACCTGGCACCTCATGTTCAGAAGAAAATACTCAGCAAACAATCGTAAATAACCTTCCTCATACCAAAATGTTGGGTAACTACCAAAGAGGAACCCAATCAAAACATGAAATCTTCTTAAAATATTCATTAAAAATATCATATTCTGAAAGGCTTGACAGTTACTATGGCTAGGATATTTTTATTGCAATTCCCCCTCCCTGTCACACTGTACTATTTTCATGGAGAAGTCTGTAGGGAACTGATGTTATGCATAATTACAGGAACTTATATGGTACTCTCCAGCTCTGTGAAGTTGGAAGGTCTTCTGCCTGTGTGGTACATTATATACCTACAAGGTGAAGTTCATGAAAGCAGATGGCATTCAACACCTGTTACAATGGAGCCCTGCAGTGAGGAGTTTGGATGTTGACCACCGCTTATGCACAGACCCAGCCAGTCCTCAAAAGCGTATGAGTCTTCCTTTGGGAAGACCACCAGAACTTCTGGAAGCAGATCTGAGAAACATGCATGAGCAGGCCTCTTCTGTCTCTGAGTATATTGGATTTAGCAGCATGAGCTGTATTTTCTCTCTGATGTCTTCTGAGCATTTTATGTACACAGATGTTTGTACTTTGACATGGCTGCTGGTTGTTATTCTGGTGATGTTCAGGAACTGGCTTCAGTGAAAATAGTCCTGAATAACTTACTGCCTAGCCTTGGGGCTTTTTTGGTGGTGTGGGGCGGTCTTTGCTTCCCTCACCCCCTCCTCCTGATACACATTAATTTAAAGACTTTACAGATCCATAAAGGGAATGTAGCTGTAACAATAGGAAAGGTTGTGGGTTTTTTTTCCAGTATAGCTGAATCTTGTGTTTAGATGAATAGGAAAAGAGGCACTCTGGATGCATGCAAGCCCAAGACTCATTCTTTCTATGGACCATGAAATACTTTCTGAGTTTATGGTAGAGCCACCAGATCAAAGAATCTGGGCTATTTCAAACAACGTACTGTAAAAGACACTTCTTTGGCCACATTCTTCTTGAAAAGCAAGAATTTCTGTTTTTCCCTAGCAGTTCTCTGCATTGTCACCTCCCTAGTTCAGAGTAGTTGGTTGGATGGCATTGAGAAAGACATTCTGTATCTGGAAACATTCTATGTTGACTCTGTGTGTTTGTTAGTCTCGGCTATACGCTGCATTCTTGCCTCTCAGTGGAGCTTTATAAGGAGAAGAGGGCAGATGCAGCCTGCTTTTTGTTTATTTTGAAATATAAATGAAAAGAACAGCTTGTTTTTAAGCACATATAATATTCCTTGGTATTCTGTACAATATTGTAGAATACTAAAATCCAGATAATTGCAGACTGTTAATCCTGGGTATCCTGCTGTTACGGGTTTCCATCCCCAGCTGTAACCAAGACAAGGGTCTAGTTGCAGAGGTTAAAAGAATCGCGAGAGGCTCATCTGATCAATGGGCCTGAAGACTGTAGAGCCAAAAATCCTTGGTCTGCCAGGGAGAAGGATAAATCTTGACACACTGGGGATGGACATGACAGGCCTAACAGGCAGAAGAACTGGAGTCTACCTTCCCTACAAAGAGGAGAGACTTAACTGCAATAGCGGGGAGATTTTTACTGCCCATGGGTGTTCCAGAGGCAGGTAAGGCATTAAGTTTTTTTTGTTTGTGCCTATTTGGTACAGCCAGCCAGATCGGGCACAAATTTGCCTATTCCTGTATCTACTTTGGCAGAAGCAGCCCTCATTAAAGAACTTGTATGATGTATCCATTTGTATGACGCCCTCAGTTAGGCTTCTTGCTGTAGTTGTGCATTGGAAATCTGTAAAATCTCCTGTTCCCTTGCTTACAGGGGAAATACTTGGGGTATTCTGAGTGTGTAAGTGTTTTCTGCCAGTCCCTGGTGTGCTATGGAGAAGGGGGTTTCCAAACTGTTTCCTGTTTCCAGGCATAACATGTAGCCAAGTTAAAACAAACAAAACCCAAGCAACAACAACAAAACCATGTCAGCTTTGCAACTCAGGAGCCTGTCATTCCTAAAGTCTTTTTTTTTTTTTTTTTTTTGTGTCTCACCTATTGCCTGGTGTGTTAACTCTAACTACCTGCAATCACCTGGTTACCAAAGGGTACACGTTGCTTGTTCTTTCCGCTCATCCTGCAAAAATACTTCACGCACTTCACTGACTTCAGCCAGGAATGTGATTTTTCTCTAGGTAAGTGACTCCCTTAAAACTGATTGCCAGTACTTTCCAAACCGAGGTCATTACTACTGTTCTGCAGAGCACTGCTGTTCTTCCTTACAGAGACTGATATTTTTTAATTTCTTTTTTTTTTGGAAGCAAGTCATCTAGTCAGAAGCCTGTTAATTAGGTGGGCAAACTGACCTCCTCCTCTGTGACACCGCCTGGTTTTAGAAATAAAGATCACTTGGATGCAAAGTTAAATTCACTCTGCGTAAGCAGGCACAATTTCCCTTATTTAAGAGAAAGGTGCACGTGCATCGTACCACTGATAAATCTGTCCCTGAAACTCACCCAGCCATTTCAGAAGCGAAGTTCCTCCTACCACCAGAATAATGAGGAATCATCACTGCACTGACCTGGAGACTTGCTACGTGCATACAGAAATTGTTCTCATTTTCGATGCTTAAAGTAAAAGCAGTACGTCAAACGTGTAATGCAAACACAAGGCAGTGCTCAGAGGCACAGTGAGGAACTCAGGGTACCTTTGATCAATAAGTTGTGCTTTGGTGTTGCTTGCCCGTAATCATTCAATCCCCAGAAAAACTGAACTGAACAGATGCTGAGTCCTTGACTTCAATTAATTCTGCTCGGATGAATGTACTGTACTCTACTTAAATATGTGTCATTAAGCACCTTTGACAGCTTTTTAGCAGGTGTTTAGCACGAAAAATAGATCAGTTGAGAGAAAGGGAGAAATAACGAGTAAATCCCGCGTGGTGTGTTTAATGTCTGTCTCCTCTTACTGTGCTCAAGCCCCAAAGGGCTCAATTTAGGAGCGCTGCCGGTGCGTGCAACACTCCAGCGTGTTTCCGACTGCTCTGAGACACAACCTTGCTAATGTCCGAGATAACACAGGTCTATAAACGTCTCATCTTAGTCCTGCTGGAGTTGACCGCAGCATTCACATCGGCTTCAAAAGAAGGATGTTTTGAAGTCAGAGACTTTACGTAAGACTGCCACATAGGATAGGGCACAAAACCAAACGTGAAAGCTGGAGACTTTTTCTTCTTTGGGATGGGAACTGCAGAGGAAATTGGTAACTGTAACAGAAGCTCTACATGGACAAAGTTTCCTTTAATTTTTTTCAAATCTGATTAGAAAATAAGATCTTTACTCTGTTATTGAGATTACTATCAAAAACTGTGTTATGCCTGTAGAGTGGAAAGAATGCATTTTCTGCATATCTAATCTCTGTAACAGATTAATAATAAGCCCCACTTTACCTTCCCTCCCTCTGTCAAAACTATGGTACTACTTTCATCGCACTAGAATGGTTTTCATCACAGCAACTTCAGTCAGAACAAGGTGACTGGTACATACAGGCCCAGATCTGACTTATTTTGCACAAAAAAAAGATGTCCTTAATTAAATTTTATGATTTATGGGAGATATGTATGGCGTCAAGGCAGTGCCATACAGTAGGCTATAGCATCTATCTATATAAGAACATGATACTTACTGAAAAGCTATTACCAAATATCTCTTTTTTACTACCCACTCAAATAATAACTTGTTGCCAGCCATAAGAACCATTTTTCTCTGCACATTGATATACTAGTATTCTTATACAACTTTAAGACTTGGATTGAACATCTAAATCTGCAGGCTACTGATAATTCAGCAATTAACTTTAAGCTATTGTTTAAATCTTATTTAATGAAAATAGTGACATACTTAGCTAAGAGTCTCTTGAAAGATCTGACTCACACTGTCAATAAAAAAGCCAGTATTACTTCTGATGCCAAGAGAAGATGATTTTATCTTGTGAGAGGGATGAGGGTTTTTTTTTAATGATTTATAACAAAATTGATGTGGAACTATCTACTACAGATTGCACCTAGCCTCTCTTTCAGTAGAGGCAGCTAAACTTTTCTATTTGCTTATGATAATAAATATTGAATTGTATGTTCCTGTAAATGAAGTAAAAAAAAAAAAAAAAACCCAAACAAAACCAAACCCGAACTTACATGATGTATGTTACAAAATGGAACTTACCTAAGTTTTTTCTATAAATATTCATCAATATCAATATGGAAAATATTTTTCTTTGGTGACTAATTAAGTGACAGCAGTATTATTTCTGTTTCTGGTAGGAATTCATTAATGAGGGTTTGCAAGTGATGGTGTATCTTTGCATTAGTGAGAGAGACAAAAAGTGCATGTACTTTTAGCTGCCTGTAAGCCAGCCTGATGGATGTGCAGCTCCAGGAGCTGGCATGTTTGTTCACACTAGATGAAAGTGACTTTGTACAACCTAGGTATTATTTTTCGGCCACAGGACAAGTCCATGAACTCCTGAAGCCCTCTGTGGTGGCGAATTACTCTCAGTGTAAGTAGAAGTTTAGGCTGATAAGAAACGACCATTTGTAAAGTCCTCTGTATTTTTTTAACTCTTTACATGGTTCATGGGCATGCAGCCTGAGTATTCGTTGTAGCAAAGTTTTGCTAGCAAGGAAAGCCACATTCCCTTGGCGTGAACTCATAAATTTGAACTTCTCAATGTCTCTTGTGCTTCCACATCATCCACGCCAAGAAGAAATTCTAGTCTCAGCTGCTTTGAGTTACGTGTCCTGTAAGCAGGGCCCAAGGTTGGGAAAGTCAAAGTGCCTTTTCCTTTCTGTTGCACCAGCATGAGGATGAGTCTCTATGAAAGCCCTACAAGGAACTGAGCGCCTTTTATTAATGTTCAAGCAACTCTGTTCTCCAATGCTTTTATTGATTGCAATATGATGTTTCTTTGTAAGATCCCAAAGTATTCTGTTCTTATACACACTTCCATCAATATATTTTACTTTAGACACCTGTGCTGTCTGTTTAATCCTTAAGCAAGTAATTTACAAAGATTTGTTTGCAATACTAGTGTCTCTTTTGGTGAACAAGTTTGTGGGTTCGGTTTTGTTTGTGTTTGTTGCTGCTGCTGCTGTCAGTTTCAGGCTTTTATTACCTAGAGAAGATGCAGGGCTGGAACCTTTGAAATTAAGTTCCCCAGGAACAAAACAGGATGTTGCAACCCAGCTGCAGTGGAAGTTCCCTTATTCTGCTCTGCTCTCCTGCTCTCTGCACCACCTCTTCATCTCCTTCAGTACTGCCGATCTATCTCGCCCTGGGGGCAGTTGGCGAGCCAGGATCGGGGAATTGGTCTATATTTTAAAATTATCCCTTCCACTCTATTCTTCTTGCCTGGTTTTGAGAAATACGAGGAGGAATGATAGGCTGCTCAGGATGGCACAAAAATAAGGAGAAAAAATTAGAGGTGAAAGGAAGTTCTGGGGCAATCTCCATCTCTAACAGAAATAATCTGTTTTGCAACTTTGATACAAATCGCCCCATCTCAGCAACTCAGTAATTAATACATTTCACTTTCCAGCTTAAGACAAAGCTCTTATCTGAATTTTTTTCTCAACAATGTTGTGGTTGAAACAAGAGTTTTCCATTGTATTTAATCTAGAAAAACGAAAATGTTTACATAACCAACATTTTTCCCATTCTGTGTACTGAGATAGCACAGAAAATAATCTGTATCCAGGCTTTTGTATACATTATACCACAGTAAAATGTACTGCCAGTCCTGCAACTCGGTACCCAACCACAGCTAGCTGTACCTGCTGCCTCCCTCTGCTTCCAGCAGTGCCTTTAAACTATACAAATACAGCAGCATGTATCAGGTTGTGCTGACAGTGGTTATACAAACGGCACTGGTGTGAATAATAAGGCCCAGCAATTCAGTACCATTCTTCATTTATCTGCTCTTTGCTGCGTGCTTTAGTCGGCAACTGTAAATAAAGGGGCTTTTCTTACTGTCTTCAGGCTGTCAACCTGAAAGTATGGACTGGGGCCACGGGCTTTCCTGGGCTGTGTTCTTGGGTTTTTGAGAAGTGAATTCTCTATCTTAAGGAGCTGCCTTCCTTTCTCATAGGTCATGCCTTCAGATGATGGAAGCAAGAGCCTGCTTCTATTGAAATCCGCTCCTTGCTGGATGAGTGTACAGTGTAAGCTTCAGAGTGTGGGAAATTCCTCTAAGGTTGCAGTGCAGGCTTAACTCTGAGGAAAAGAGCTTGGAGGTATTTTGTTTCACTTATAATGGCTAAGACAAGACAACCATTTTAACTGTTCTTTTGCCACGAAAGTTTAACCGGTTTGGTTTACCACCAGAGTAAAAATAACACACCATGTAACTTCTAGCTCTTGGTATTTAGGTCTCTGCTAAGGTAGTGTTACTGTGCCTCTAGAAATAATCAGCTGGATAAAGCTGTTACTTCCCAAAGAGTTTCTGCAGGCTTTATTTCTGGCTCCCACAGATGTTTTTATTAGGAGATGAAACATGCATCAATGTGTTGCTGTTTGCTAAAGACGACTCAACCACTCTATCCTATGCTGATTTCACGACTTGCAGGAATTTGGTACTCAGTTGCCTGTTTGATACTGAAGTAGTCACTCAGGAAATTAGAAGTGCCTTAGAACTAATCTTAACCTAACCGTCCCTGGTTCACTGAAGAGGGGAAAGGGAAGAAGGCATACCATCGTTTAAAAGACCAGGGCAGGTCACCCTGATGAACGCCTTGCTCCCCTGCAGCTCAGGGTGAAGGGGAACTTTAGCTGCCTAACGCTCGAGCTACAAGCACACAAATCTAGGACGTGAAAAAAACAATAAACCATCGCCCATCCTTGCGAGAAAATGCTAAGAAGTATTTCTTTCCGAAGGAAGCATTCCACAGCAGGATCAATTTGTTTGTAAAGCGCGTAGATTGCGATGGTGTGAACTTTGTATAAACACGGGGAAACGGCTTCGTGTTACATCAATATTGATGTTTCTGAAGCATCCCTCTCAGCAGATGATTTGTAAGCATCTCCTTCAACGCTCCCCGGCTCCCGAGACGAGCTGCTAGGGTTTATCTTCGTCCCGGCGTCGATGTTTTCTGGCTCCCGTGGCGAGCGTGCTGGCTTCTTTCTCCCAGCGGTGAGCAGCTCGGGCAGCCGCCGTGCCACAAGCGGGCCGGCGGTCCACGAAGCCGCTCTCCCGGGATGCATCCTGCTCCGAAGGCGAACAAAGGAGCCTCCAATTCGCTCACCAACAGGTGCTGCGCACACACGTGTGCGAAACTTTCTCTGGGTTGTTACTAGGAGTTTGCAAGGGGGAAGAGATCCCTCGGCTGCAGGGGACAAAGCAGCGCCGGGGAAAGGGCAACCCCCACCGAAAAAATACCCGAAACAAACACACACGCACACACACACCCCTCCCCAAAATAAAAAGAGGGGGCCGGGAAGGAGATGGAATTAACAGTCGCCCACTTCTTCCAGGCAGCGCGGGGCTTCCCAGTTTTGGGACAAAGCGGCGGCAGTCCGCGAAATGCGGTGGGCTTCGGGGCACGGCGAGTAGTGCTCCCCCTGAGGTAAGGCACCTCGCTCCCTCCGCGAGGAGTCGGGGCGTGGGGGCGAGCACCACCACCACCACCACGCCCCCCCTCCCGCAACGCCCGGCCGCAGCCACCGTCCCGGCTCCAGCCGCCCCACCTGCAGCCGGGCCACTGGGCCCCTGCCTCCGACCCGCCCCGGGGCCGGTGTGCGCGGGGGGAGGGAGGGAAGTGGTGGGGGGCGGTTGTTTAACCCTTTCCCCGCCGGGCGGCTCCGGAAACGGCCGAGGCGGCGGCGGCCCCGTGAGGCGAGGCGCTGTGTCCTGTGCCCGGGCGGGGAGGGGTGGCGCAGGGTGGGGGCGAGTGCGGAGGGGGGGCGGCGGGAGCCGCTCCCTCCTTGCCCAGCCCGGCAGAGGCGGCGGGAGGAGGAGGAGGGCGCAGAGCGCAGACATGGCGGCCAACATGTACCGAGTGGGAGGTATGTGGGGACGGGGCAGCGCCCGCCCGGCGCCGGGGGTCTCTGTTCCCGGCAGTGGAGATGGGGCCCGGCGGGGGGCCCGGCCGCGCCGCGGGCTGTGCGAGCCCCGCCGGGGTCTGCGCGCGCTGCGGTGAAGAGAGGCGCACCGGCCCCCTTCCCCTGCCGTCGCCAGCGCCATGGCCCCGAGTGGGGCACCCAGGCCCGGGCGGTCGGCGGCAGCTGGTCCCGGCAGAGGGGCCGCCGGGCCCTCCACGGGGCGGGGGACGCAGGTTCCTCCCCCGCCAGCCCTGTACGCCGGGTGGGAGGCCAGCCCCCACCGCCGAGGAGGAGAAGGGCAGCGCCGCCCTCCGCGGGGAAGGGGGAGCGGTGCTGTCGGTTTCCTGCCCCTTCTACACGGTGCGGGCCGGGTATGGCCTCCCTTCGCGCCTCGCCTCCTTCCCCGGAGAGCGGCGAAGGGGCCGCCCGGTGTCCCCCCGGCCCCGCCGCGCCAGCGCATGGCACCAGGCTGCTCCGCTTGCGAGGCGAGCGAGGGGCGGCCTAACAGGGCCGTGCGCCCCCGGCCCAGGAGCCTGCTACGGCCCAGCCACCGCTGCGGCCTGGCGAGCCCGGGCGGCGTGGCGCGGGCAGCCGGCGGCCGCCCCGAGGGGCGCCCGGTGGCGCTTCCGACCGTGCTGTTGCCCTGCCCCCGCTCTTTCCCTTTAACGGCGGAGCGTCGCCGCGCTCTCCTTCATCTCCCGAAGATAAATAACAAATCCGGGGGATTCTGTCAGCTTCCCTGTTTACCGACGTGACCCCTGGGCTGTGTGCTGTTACGTGACTGCTGGCGAGGGGGTTTACTTAGGCGGTAAAACCCACGGCAAGCGTTTTTCTTACCACCCCCAGCCTGTCGAAATAGACACTGGTAACTTTCCGATGCCCTCCCTTACGGAGCGACCATGGCTGTGTGCCTAGCGCTGCAGCTCCAGGTGCACCGCTTAAGTTAAATCCTGACTTGCCTCCTCCTGCTCTCCTCAGCAGTCTGAGGTGAGAAGGAAAGATGCAAAGAAACGAGGGGTGAGTGGTTAGTCTGAATCTCTTTCTGCCTCTGGTTTGAGGTCTGCTGATGCACCCGCAAATCATCCCTCTGCATACACCCTCATTAGGGCATTTAGATTGTAATCCCATCAGCCTTTACTCATGAAAGTAATCCTCCTCTGAGCAGTGCTGTTGAAATCGGGGTAGGGTTTGCTTTTTAGGTCATCATTTTTTAACTTTATTTTTTTGGGGGAGGCGGGAAATCTTAACATTCAATAGTGAGCAATATACAGAGATCTTATTCTTTCTAAACAAACTGAGACTCTGTTTCACTGCAATGTAGTGTTGAAACATTTCAGAGGAGTTTTCTCTGTCATTATGGTCCCCACACACAACCTTTTAAAAGAGTTTGCAAGTAGCATGGTGCAGAAGTCAAATATCCTATGTAAGGTTAGCATTTGATGGGTACTTCTTCATTTGAGAAAAATAAGTTTTGGGAAGACCACTGAAGGAAATGCTCTGCCTGTCAGTTCTTTGTGCTGCACGGAAGCAGCTTTCATAAGTAAACTTCATATACTCTATGAAGGATTTTTTATATTAATAATGCTATAAGAGTTTCTGTCTTGGAAGATCCTTGCTAACCTCATAACTATTAATGCTTAATACAATGTGCATATTACTGAACAGTGATGACAACAAAAGCAAGGATCATAAAATGTACTGTACATTACTCATGTAGACACCTTACTACCACTGCACCTGATAATAAATGTGAGGCAGCACATCTTAAATATTTATCTCCATAGTACAGAATCTCACTAAAGTGCTCAATTCTTAAATCTTCCCTAGTCATTTGTGAGAAAACAGCGCTTTTACATCAAGATTTATGCAGTGTGTGGATTATTGAATTACAATATAAGCTCCAGCCCAATGCATTTAACTTTGTTTCAGCATGACTGCTAAAGGATGTTATGACCAGAATTTAGGAACAAATTGTGTTAAATCTCAGGAAAGAAATATTTAGTATTTACATTTACTAAGAGAGCTCTGCTTTTTAACAGTTTCTAGGTTTAGAAGAAAAATTTTGCACAAATAATGAGATGCTTTTACATTTGTGTTTTGTGGGTTTTTTTTTAATTTCAGTATCTTTCCTTTTTTTCATTGCAGATTACGTTTATTTTGAAAATTCTTCCAGCAATCCATATCTCATTAGGAGAATTGAAGAACTTAACAAGGTATTCAAGTATCTATCATTTTTGCTTAACCTTTGACAACAGTCAGTGCACTCTGGAAAAATGGAGAATGATTTTGATCCATAAGATTTGTATTGTTAGAGAATTTTCTGGATTTTTTTTATTGCTGTTTTTTTGTTCTGTTTCTTTTTTAACCAATCTTGAGGTGTGATACACACTTTGTGTATAGTTCAGTTACTGAAACCTTACTACATAATATTTTGTAATATTGCCGTGTTACCTAAGGAAACACTCAGTTGAGTATTCCCAGTGAACAGGAGTACTCTGCTGTAGAAATTTCCAAACCAATTTTATGAATGCTTGTTTTTAATTCTCTGTATGGCGGTGGCACTGTGAATCCATCTGGGATGATAGCGATCATGTAATGTGTCTGATTTTGGCTGTATGTGTGAAGAGGTAGTAGCTCTCAGTGAGACTTTGCAGTGATCCAATAACAGAATATGTGACTTCTGTGGTTGCTTATTGCTCTGCTTATTGGCAGCAGTGAATGAAGGATGGGCTTTTGAATAGAAGTAGACTTTTCTCTCTCTTTATCCTGAGTCTATTTTTGTAAAGAATGGAGGCTTTTCAGATTGTCATTTTGGGGAAAGCATGATTATTTGTTCATTCTTATACTACTAAGAACGGTGTGGGATTTTTTTTCCTTCCCTTTTTCAGCGTGGCATATCCTTACTATTCAAGCAAACAGTGTTGATACTTACTTACACATTTAGTCAAAAATTAATGATCAAAGTGCTTGTTGTGATATAAATAATAATATATTTTTCCCTGTGGTTAGAAAGTAAGTTAAAAAAATTGGTGACCTGCAAATTATTTTCTTCCTAATGGAACATAACACTACTCCATAGCAGACATTGACCATGTTACCTGTTAACTGCTGTCCAACACAACATTCGCTGAGCTTGTGCATGGCAAATCATTTATTGGAGAACAATATTCTTTGTTTACAGTATTTGAAGTGATTCCAATCATGTTGCCAATGTAATGCTTATTATCTTTAAACTGCACTGCTATAATTAAATCTTGCTCATGGATGGCAGAGTATGTATTGATTTTTTTAAAGACAGTTTTGAGGATATAGTCCAGATATCTTAATTGTGAATTAGTGCTTTCATGTGCTAAAGGCAGTGAGCACACATGGAGATGTTAGACAAATATGTAATGAAATGCTTTGGTTATTTTACCAGATACAAGATGCTTTGTTTTTTTGATTAGAAACTTAATTAAAGCGTTGTATTTTTCAGTGGCACATCTTGAGTTTTAAATCAGTAAATAATGGGAATGAACTAATCTTGTGCTTTTCCTAACAAGAAAGAAGTTTTGGTTCTTCAAATATTAGTAGATTCTCAGGCTAGAGAGCATAATTCCTGTAATGAGTCATGAGAACAACTGTGAACTAAACAGCTCTTCCATCTTAACAAGCTGCAGTGAATTTTTAAATAAACCATGTTGTGATTCTGGAAAAAATGCTGGAGTACTTGGAAATGTACATTTCTGTCTAAAGCTGGGTTGCAAAGGAAAGTTCACAAGCTTCTAAAATTTTGTAAGGATTCTTGTGTTAACTTAATATTGGCATTGCATCTCTAGACAGCCGAATAATAGATAAATTATTAGGACTAAATAACTATCATCAATCCTGTTGTCTGATCTGAAATGGATATTGGCCTGTGTCAGGAAGTTTTTACTTGAGTTACCTGTTGATTTCAGCCTGACTGATCACATTAGAACTTACTAATATGAGGGAAAATTGTGAACAGAGGGCATTTAATTTGTGTTACTCAGCTGAGGAAGGATACATTCTGACTTGATTTATCTTTCTTTTGTAGACTGCCAATGGAAATGTGGAAGCAAAAGTGGTGTGTTTTTACAGGCGAAGAGATATTTCCAACAGCCTTATAATGCTTGCAGATAAACATGCTAGTAAGTAGATCATGATTTTAGTATTTAATGTGTAGTACTAGCTCATTTTTTTTAAAGAAAGAAGATACTTTTTGCTTATGTTCTATGGGGATGATTAATTAAAATATTTTTCTAATATAGTTAGGTATCCTTTGTAAATTATTGATGACCTGTCTTATAGTAGTCTGCCCTCACAAATATCATATTCTTTTGAGTTCTTCCACATGAACTGGATAGAAACATAAGACTTTTAGTGAGCTTTGCTAAGCTTTCCAGCATGTTTTGTTTGGTTTTATCTTCTAACAGAGAGGGCAGGGAAGGATGAAAAGGATAGAAATTTTACGGGAAATAGTTGTGGTTTTTTTAAATTTGATTTTAAAAATGTGACTCTTCGGAGGTGTTTTTTGGTTGGCTTATTGCTTAGAAAAGGCTGTGCTAGTTCTGTGGGCATCTTTTGATCTGGAAAAGTGAATAAGATTTTTCTATTTCCTTTGTGAGTTTTAGATTGCCATTTTGTCAGCACTTTGATATAAAGGACTTGTTGACGGTCTGTTGCTCTTCCACTATAGCGTGCTAGGCATTTGTTGGTGTCAGTAGAGGTACTGTGGAAGCTTCCATCACATTTTCTCTACTGAGATTCTCTTGCTGTTTTCTAACAAGAAAATAAAAATGTGATTTCTAGCTGATACAACAAGCATCTTTAGAATGCCTCCGTCTCAGAGGTCATAAGTCTTCCAACCTGTTGTTCTTATGAATTAGGTTTCTCTGTAGACATTTTCCTTCTGACCAGTCTGTGGAATCTGTACAGCTGAGCTATCTTGTGAGATGTATGTTACAGTTACAGGGGACAGCTTATAGTGAAGGATTGCTTGCTTGCTGGATCTTTATCCAACTGATACAGCAGATGCAGCTAAATGTCAAATCAATTTAAGTGTTTTGATTCTGGAATACCACAGTGTTCTGTTTAAAAAATATGATGTATGTAAACAAAATATTTGTATATTTATGAATTGAATGTTTAGGAAACGTTCCATATAGCTAAGCATGTTGATGCTTCAACACTTCTACCTGGTTTGTTATAAAATAAATGCTAAAAGATAAAGAGTTTCTTACAGAATGGAAATTCTAGTTTGTTCAGTGGTTACTCCAGTGTATGTGTCTAGAGACGTCTTTTAAGTATAAGATCTGCTTGCTGTGTTTTAATGAGATTCTATATTGCTAGAATTTTTTTTTTCTTAATGGTAGAGACAGCTCTCCTGAGTAATGCACTTTTGAAGATTTTTGGCAGGTGAGGATTGGGTGTTTTTTGGATGTTGCTTCTGTTTCTGAAGGTTGCGTTTTGGAATTATGGTCCCATTTAACAAGAGAAGAAAATATTTTGGAATTTGAAAAAGTAACTTGCCAAACTTTCAGCAGAACTTTAAGGGGTGTCTGGGAAAAATGGAATGAAGTAGATCTGCAGCATTATCAGTGATGAAGAGTCAATATACTGGGGGTTTTTGTGTGTGGGTTTGTTTTGTTGTTTTTGGTTTTGGTTTTTTTTTTCTAAGTTGCCTTCAAAAAGATTTTAGGATATAAAAAGAAATCGGGGTATGTATGGGGGAAATCAAGTTGGCCTTAAGGTAATCTAAAATACTTGGATACACAGATTTCAAAGCATCTGACACTAATCTGTGAGGAAATTGCATTTCCTGTTTTCACACTGGTGTTTCTGGTGGAAGTTAATGAGCATTTTTGTTTGTCTACCAGCATCTACCTGTCTAGATTTGGGAATTGGGATTTTGAATGTTTTGTGGGCTTTTGAAGAAATTATCGTTTCCCCCCTTTGCTTTCTGTTACTATAAACCAGAGTCTGTGGTAGGGCCAACTTGAAAGCCAAACCAAAATACTGGTCAAGATCAGCATCTTGATCCTAAGTTGCCGCCTAAACTAGGAGTAGGGGAGTTCTGTTGGAGTGTAACACCCACCAGCTCTTAAGTTGCATCCATTACCACTCAACTGGTCACTGTGAGAAGGCCATTCTTTTCTTCCTGCAGTGGAGTAAGGCTTTCATCATGGGGAAAAGGAGGGATGAGTAGAAGACAGCAGGCAGTACAAAAGCTGTTGCAACAGATGACTGAAGTACGTAAGCGAATGAACTTGGAGGGATGGGATGAAACCACACAGCTCGTTAAAATGGGTGAAGCAGACATGAAGGGGTGGCATACGTGGTTTTTTTCTAACCAAATGGTGTGATTGAAAGAGAAGTGTAGCTGGAGCCGTAAAATTTAAATGATCCCTTATGGAGGGAGTGGAGTTGATGTAAATATTTCAGGGCAAGGTTTTAATAGCTGGGGAAGGATAATGTACCAAGTCTGTACCAGCACTAGTTTTGGGTTACAGGGAAAGGCTCAGCTTCTGTATTTGCTTCTTTTGTAATAGATGTATGAACTATTACTGTCTTGTAGCTGAGCAGGGTGACCTGAGTGCGCGATGCCATTTTCTTGCAGGTTTTTACATTTAAAATTCTTCATCTGGTCATGTGCTATCATGTAATATGTCTGAAGTTAATTCTCTTACTGCAACTCCTCAAACAGCTTTTGCCTAGTCAACCACCTGGGGAGCATATAAAAAACCACTCTGTTGTCAGAGGCCTTTGTCTTTGATGTATTAAGAGAACTTGCTTTGACTTAGATGTGCTGAGCTTCTGACTAAATGCCCAGAATTTTTCTGGGTGTATGATAAAGCTGATGCACTGTGTATTTTTTCTCATTAGCAAAATTGATGCTCTTGTGAATGAGACAGGAGTCAATTTAAAAACAGCCTGAGACATACGGGTTTCAGTGACTGAGAGATGAAAGGTAAACATTTCCAGATTATAGAAGCTGTAGTCTAAATCAGCTTGCTGCTTCTCCCTCCCATCTCAGTTGTTCTTTGACGTCACTTACTGGCTTTACTACTCACAGTTACGCTTTTGTTGGGACTTTGCTTGCAGCTCTGAAGCAGTTGTGTTTCATGTGTTGCTTTGCAAAAATGGTGCTTCTGCTACAGAACTTTTGTATGCAATAGATCTGTAGGAAGAAAAGAAGTCTTGCCAGAGGTCTAGTGACTCCTGTTGGAGTCTGTGCTCTGTTCTGACTTCGGTATGACACTGATGTTTTGTGATCGGAAACAAATGAAGTATTTGCTATACTAGTTCCCTTATCTACAAAGCAGTGCTCTTATTGGAAGTTACTAAGGTTGGTGAAATTTATTAAATATGCCAGTACACTTTTATCATTCTCATTAAAAGATCTCAATTAGCCTTACAGTTAGCCTAAAAGTTAATACTATTTTGTGTATTGATGTATCAGGAGTGTTCCAATGGTCCTGGAGATGGTTTGACCTTACACAGCACTTCTGCTGGGGTTGGGTTCTGTTACTTTTATGTAAAGATGCTTTGTATTTGGGTAGGAAAAAAAAAACAAACGCAAAACCCAACATAACTATATTGTGTATTTTCAATCTACATTAGTATCAGAACTGCCAGACATTCCAGATGCATCAAAGAGAACGAAGATGTTCATAATCTATTTGATTTATTGGAAACACTTCAGGTAGAGCAGCAGGCTAGCAGGTAGCGTAGAAGATGGCAAGAAAATAGCTTAACTTGAGAAATACTGTTTAATGTATTTAATAGTAATGCAGGGTGCTCATTAATGTTCCCAAAGATACACAAAACTGAAAAGTAAATTCCTTTCATGTGCCAACAGGTTCTTTAATATATGGTTGCAGTTGCATAGTGCTATTCTTAGTACTCTACTCCGGGAAAAACATGAAGAGTTTTCCTGTCCTCTTCAACAATTTATAAAGTATGACTTAAAAAGTATTTTTCTAATGTGTATGTAGTACTAAAACAGAAATAGGGGAATTCAGATGCTCAGCCTGTGAGGGGGAGAAAAGGTATGTATAGAGATCCTGGGGGTTTGGTAAAAGCCTCACGATTAAAGTGCTTTGTGGCATTGAGTGTTCTTCTCTCTTAGTCACTTACTTGACTCAGTGTAATTCAAAACATCTATGCTATAGTACTGCTGGGATGGTTTTGTCCAATCAGATGATAGCACAACCAAAATCCTGTGGGTTTTGTGTGTGTGTAGTTGTTTTTCATCATGGTAGTTCTTGTATATCAAACTAAAAAGCAGTTATTCAGAAAGGATAGATTTTTTGAATTGTAATCCCTTTTCTAAAAAAGAAATGAGAGATTGCTTTTTACTTAGTCATGTCTTAGCGTGGAAAGTGTCTTTTGACTTGAGAATTTATTTTAAACTTTAAATTGACTTTTTTTTCAGTACCATTAATTCCTTCCAATACCTGTTGTCTCCTCAGTCTAAATTTAACTGGAAGCATCCTTGATCAAATCAGAGACACAAATTGCATATGGTCAATTTTCTCCACATTAATAATTTTAAATGTTGATATAATGTTGACATCTTTCTTATTTATTTTTTGGTAAATGTTTGTAATGTTATATCTGGCATACAACTACCAGGGAATAAGTGGAGATAGTTTATTTCTGCTGCTAGTATTGCTAGTAGAGATTGTCATATATGGTAGAGGAAAGGATGCTCAGAGGCAGAGAGAGTTCTTAGCTGCAGGTTTCACTGGAAGTCTTCAGGATAAAAAGATCATTGTATTGTTATCTTGTTACAAGTAAAATAAAACCAAATCCTTTTGGGTCTTATCTACAGTAACATGAGTACCAAAAAAATTCTTTTAGAGCTCAAGAGTTCAATTAATTTGTCTCTTACTGCAAGAAGTAGCTCTTCCATGGAATGTGGTGGCTTTCGTAAGGTTTTCTGTTAGGTTATGATTCCTGTTTTAATTGCACTAGATCAGAAAGCCTCTTTCTTGCTTTGCTGTTAAGAAAACAGATCTGTTGATACTGCCTTGTGATGAAGGCTACCATTTTTCTGGATGTTAGTTAAAGGAGCTAAGGTGTGGAAAGACAGAGCTGGGAATCAAAGATAGGAGAACCTCTTGGAGCATTATAAGGAGGAAGAAGGCGGCTTGTCTGCTAGATATGCCCAAGGAGTGGGTGAGCAGACTTGTATAACTAGTTCAGTGAGATACTACTTAATCATAAGTTTTCTGTAAATATAAACTAGTGTTTGTGTTTATAAAAATAGATCTAAATATTTTAATATAAACAAGTTGTGTGTGTGTCTGTTCACATCCATCCATCCTACCCTTGTGAGTACTGAAGAGTTAGGACAAAGTTATTTTTGACCTTATGTATCTGCCCTCTTTCCTTTGAGGAAAAAGTAAGTCTTTAAAAAGTCTATGTCTGTGACCAAGCCATCAGAAGACTCTTGGAAGAGTTTACTTTGAAGGTGAGGTGGTGAACAGAGACAAAACCAAATACAGTAAGCTAGGGAAGTTTAGGAGAATGAGTTCCAAAGGCTCTTTTGCTCGAGACAGGGATTTTACATGTTATGCTTTTACAGTCAACTAACAGACATGTGAACTAAGCACTAGCAATTCAAGTATGTTATGTTGCTTCTGGGTATCCTGAAGTCTGTGATGTGGGTGAGACACACCCTGGGAGGGCCATTTAAGGATGATACAGATAACAAATTCTTTAATCAGTAGCAGAGTAATTTTTATGCTAAGGTATTTTTATATTAGTGTAACTATCACTTGCACTGAAAGTGTGCTTGAAGAATAGTGGTGGGGTTTTTTGAGGAAGACATGACCTTTTTGATCTGAGACAAAGGAACATGATGTTTTCCTTCATTTACACAAGAGAATGCCTTCGTTTGTAATTTATTTGGAGAGGGGGGAAAAAAACTCAGAACTGCTGAAATAGAGTAAGCCTTGTCCAAAATTACATCCTTGTCACCAAGGAGAAACTTGTCTCAAGGCTCCCAATTATCCTTTTCAAGGATGCTTTGGATAGACTCATAAATTATGTGTTGCATTCACTTGATTTTTGTGCAAGAACTGCATACTTGTGACTTCCCCCTCCCCAACAGTAAAAGCAATAAAGAAGCGGTAATGAGGAGCTTTTTGCTTTTGACAATATCTGAGTCTTCATTTTGCAAACAACATTTTTGAATTAGTAGTTAGCTGTAGCATATATTGTCTCATTAACAAGTTTACTGTCAGCTCTAAGTATTATTAACTGCTGTGGCCGTTCAAACTCTCCTGTCGGTGCAGAATGTCGTGTTAGATGTGAATGTCAATGATCTTCTCGGACTGAATGGATTTCAGCTAAGCCCACGGTTTTAGGAGTTCTTAAAAGAACCTGCATAAATACATTTTCTTTCACCTGAGTATGTATTATCTGACTTTGGGTATGTAGGATTTTGCACATATAAAAATATACTGCCTGCTCTGTTTGTATAAATGCTAGCTTTGTCTTTTGACCTCTTAAGAATAGGCTTATGATTTTGGGCAGTGATACCTTTTTCTATACCCTCTTTTTTCTTTTTTTAAATTCAGAAGCCTTATTTTCTGAACACATAATTTAAAAGGCTTGAACACATTGCTGCTGATCTCTGTGAATGTAAAAACAAAAAAGCAAAATCTGGTTTAACTCCATGAGTTTGCTGTGGAGAGTGAAAAGCTGCAAAATACCAGTTCATGTTTATGCTTTAAATTGTTTAATAGGTATCTGAAACTCAGCTTTTATTTTTATTACTTGACTACAGGAATTTACTTCTCTAGTTAAAGGCCCTCCATAGGGAGTGACTCGGTGGGTTACAAAAGGTGGTGCATTTTTGAGCTCTGGTCACAAAATAAATTAATGACATTCGAGTTTTTGGAAGGAGGCAGCATTCACAAAAAACTGCCACAGCCCTGTGCATTCTGTTTTCCTGTGTTCCTTAGGATTCCTTTCCCCATGGTCAAGTTTAAATAAGTGCATCTGTATTTTCGTAATTTTTGTTCTGGGTTTCTTTAGATTTTTGGAAAACATGTAACTCTCAGCTGCTAACTTTCTTGTCTCCTTAATGCTTGTTAATTGTGCAGACTAATGGTCCTACACTGTTTTCTTGATGACCTCCAAAATACTAGTAGCATTTAAATTGATACTATTAATCATAATGTTTTGTATCTCGAAGATAAATAGGATGTTTCACACAACCTAGTTTTCCACAATCTCAGATGTTTTTGTTACTGGTTTTGTTTTTTTCCCCTCCTAAAATTATGAGCTAAAGTGAATGCTTTGCACTTTCTCCTCAGTGTACCGACACTATACTTAAGCACCTGAGGCATAAATTTTGGACTACAAAAACAGTGCTGGGTTATCTCTTATCTGTAAAGCTCCAATTAGAGATGCATTTTGTATCTTCAGAGAGTTCTCTGATAGTCTGAGTCAGTAGGTCGTATCATTTAAGAATCTGGATGATGTAAACTCACTGTTAAAACAGAGAGACTTTTTTCCCATCAAGCAGTGACAGTGAAACATGTGAATCGGGGATCAGGCCTGGTGGTTTAAAGTCTTACCAGCAGTAACTGTTGAATGTCTCTATCACATAGTGGAATGAAGTCTGCCATAGTTGTCTGGGGTAGGACTCACTCGTGCCTGTAACTTTACAGATGATGACAGAGATGGAGCTTATTAGCTTGGGCAACATACTGTGTGAGAATGAATATAGTGCTTCCTACCCATTCATTCGGTGCTGTGTGTCTATTTGGTGTGAGGTATTAAGGAAAAGGCAGAAGTAGCAGATAAGATTAATCTGTAAAATATTTGTGTGGCTAGTCTGTCAACTCTTTCTGTTAAATGTATCATGCACAAAGAACAGGATATGGGCACAGAGTTTCCGTGTGTGGTGAGTTTGACCTGCCCCAAACAACGTGGACTATTGGTGTAGGTGGCTGGAACAGATATGCAATTTGGCAGTGTGATTTGTCTGTTTAATCAATACTTAATTTTTCGCCTTGGATACTGTTTGTAACCCTGTCTGAGCAAGGGAAGATTTGTAGTGTGAACCTGCTTTGATTCTGGTTTTGATGTGCTACACAAGTGCTTCTGTAATGATCCTTCCAGAGAGGTTTTGTGCTGACACAGAATACATTATTCCCATGAACAAAACAAGTTTTGGGTGGTTAAAAATGCCATTTTTTCCCAATAGAAGCCTGTTCTACATTATCAAATTCCTAAAAAACTTTGGATTAGTTCATCTGTTATGCAGTGTCTGAATCCAGAACTTGTTTGCAGATTTCTCACAGTACATAAGATGTCTTTTCTGTGCATATTGCATATTTGCTGAGGTATGCAGAGAGCACTATGTATGCATACATCCAGAGGTTATCTAAGTACATATGCATTTTCTACTTGCACAGCAGGTTAAGCATATATCAAAAATCAGTGCTACTATGTTAGCAGTCTTCCCATTTTTGATATGTCAAGTGATACAGTCTACATTTTCATTTGTCTGTTCCTGTTTCTGTGAAGGATTGTGACAGTGATACACAACGCTGAGGAGTCATATTTCAGGTTCCTGTATTAAGAGTACAGCCTTGATTTGGCTTAAACCAGTGCAGAAATTGTTTGTGTTGGCAGGGTTGGTGACTGGTAACCTAGTCCTGCAGGGTACCGTGGCCATTTGCTATGTGGTGGTTCCTTTAGGCTAGACCCCTTGATGGATGCTGCTGACAGGAGTGAAATCATGGTGCTGTCACTCTCAGTAGGACCTTAAGGAGCCGAGGACTCAGTTGCCAAGTATAATGCAAGAAAAAGGGCATTGATACACAAACAGCTTTCTGTATTTACTTTTGCCTTCAAAGGATTATTAGCTTCATTTGCTTTCACAGTGCTCTTCCCTTTTTTCTTTAAAAAAAAATCTTAATAAGAGGAAAAAAGCCAGGATCAGAGTATTGAATATTCAGCATGTATGAGGTGAATAAATGATGATTTTTGATATTTTACTTGATACTAGAATAAACATGGAATTTGAATCTGTTGCCTACAAAAGAAAGTACTGAATATAGAAGAAAAACTTCATTAGTTTACTTGATCTTCATTTCCATTTATTTAAAAAAAGGACAAAAATGGCATATGTATTCAGGAATTGAGTAATTAATACAATGTGATGTTTATTCTTAAGCTGTTCTGTTAATTTTTGCTTTTTTTCCCACTGGCATCATAATTAATAAATTAAAAGCTTTTAATAATTCAAAGTGATACATATATTCATATCCCTGTACACTTTGTATGTATAGTTAATTATAATCTTAAGATCTCTATATGTGCATCAACGAAATAATGTACCCTGGAAGATATATCTGTAGCATGGCTGCAGATGTAAAAAGATGAAGTTCTAAGTCGGTGTCAGAGTGAATAAACTCCTCTTCCCGTTTTTCTCCTTTTCTTGTCAGGTCTGTAAGCAGAAAACCTTTCTTACCGTGCAGGCGCTGGGGAGACGGTACCTTGGATAACATTCTTCTTATTTTAAAATCATGCACATAGAATTTGAAGGTGTTTCAGTTTACTCAACAGCAGGATATACAAACCCTTTTCTTTTTTTTTTTTTCTTTCTTTCTTTTATTTTTTCTTTCTTTCTTTCTTTTTTTTTCCCTTTCCCCTTCCCCTCTACTATTACTTTCCTCCCTGCAAAAAAATCTACCAAAATTCAGCCCTTCTGGAAGGAGATACTGTAGATGATAAATAATTTGTGTTTTATAAGCAGAATCATATGCCATTCTGAGTAGGGGTAGAAAAGTGTTTGTACAATCTGTGCCTTTTTGTCTCTGCCAACATTTTGAAAAGCTGTTTATCTGCCATTGAGGATGCGAATTGTATGTTAGAAAAGCAGTTTAAATCTCTGAAGCTCTGTGGTTATTGTCACACAGTAAAGGACAAGTGTAGATTTTAACCATGGACTTTAGGTTCTTCCACAGAACTTAAGAGGTTTTGGTGTTCTCAGTTCTCTACATGGTAGAAAACTGTCTTTAAAAAGTATTTATAATGTATTTTACTAATGTGAGGCATACCTGGTGCCTATTGTAAATGAAAGACCATCTTGTTTTAACAAGACGCCATGAGCAGGATGTCTCTACGGAAATGGTGAAAAGCCAAGTGATGGAAAAAGTTAGTAGCAACTGTTTTATGAAAATGGAAGATAGAGATCTCCCTTTTCTCAAGATCAGGTCTAATAATTATTTCTGCAGGTTATATGGCATTGTTGCAATTCTTGAGCCAGGTGATAGATTTTAAAAATGGATTTCTTGGGTGGTGTCAGATTCCCCATGTGCACTTCTGCTCTGTGGGGCGGCCTGACAGCCTGGATTTGAAAGTAGAGCTGAAACTTCCCACTTTTTTTTTTGCCTTTTGAGTTTACTGCTTGCTGTTGCTAGTGAGCTGCTTAAAGAGGTGCTAACCAGCACTGTTGTTACATACATGCTGCAGCAGGTTGCTGCAGTTCTTACAGGTGTACACATGATTGATTGAAGCACATTTTGAGCCCTGTAACAGGGTGTTTTCTGATTTGGAGAGTTTGTGTTTGAATAGATGAGACAAGAAGAGGGGGGAAAAATGTAGTTTAGATTTATGGTATAGAATTGCCAGCTCTTTCACTGTTACCTGCATGTTGTTTTCGTGTTTCTCTGGGATGCTTTTGTTCCATACCATTGTCAAAAGCTAGTTTGCAGTGCTGAATAACAGAGTTAAAAAACTGGTGTGCTTACTCTTGCATTTATTCATGTTGTTTTTAATTTAGTAGGATATATTTAATATAGCACACTGTGATTCATGCTCTTTACCAAGGTAATCCTTCCCTGCCTGCCGCCCATGAGCTCCTTGTTCTCAAAAATCTCCAAAGCCAGTTATCCAAAAAAACCCTCACCCATCAAGTTTTGGAATGTGTAGTTTTCTGGTAATGAAAACCATTATAGTTTTCATTAAATAGTTTTGCTCCACGCCTGTGATGATTGTGAAATAGATAGTTGTTTATAACTGACTGCCATCCTGGAAATCATCAGTATTGTAAGTTGCTAGTTGGAAATACAGCACGCACACACACACACACCCCCTGCTTTTGCATGAATTTAGAAATTTTTGTTATTGGGGAATAGGTGTGGCATATTAGTGCTTAATAGTTGTGCAGTATAAGTATTTTTATTTTGTGATGTCTGGTAGAAAAATAGTGGCATGGTAGTATGGGAGGATCATCTGGAGAAGTGTATAAAAGTGTATAAGAAAACTGGATAAGCCCGTAGAAGCCACGTGTCTGTCGGTGCTATCCGATAGGAGTGAGAAGTACACCTGTTCCCTGTAAACATAACCAGTTGGGTTTTTGGGGTTTTTTTTAAATTTTATTTTCCTGTCTGCAGAATTGCTCAGATTCACACTTCAGGTAGTAATGTGCTATCTAAATGACTCACAATCCACATAAAATGTGCTTTAGGTTTCTACTTGGATCTGGCAGTAACAGCAAGTATCAAATTGATGTTACATATTCTAACAGCCGTCTGAACATTGTACTAACAGACGTGGTGTAACTAAAGCTAATTAATTCAGCTTTGATAAACACATTCTCAGTCAAATTGACAGTATCACTATGCATAGTCTAGCTCACAAAGTTGTTTGAACTGCTTTACTACAGCACTAGCAGGTTAAATATCACCACAGAGTACAACACATGTGCAGAGAAGCCTCAAGCAGATGAGCAAATGGGCCGACTGCTCACCTAAGAGAAGCTCGCTCTTCATTCACAGGCTGAATCGGTTCCTTCAGACGGTTGAACTTAATGTTGGATCTTTTGTACTCATTTTGGCAATAAACAATTTACTCCCTCTCTGTCTTAAACCTGTATTTATAATTCTTACTGCTGTAGCATCTAATTGCCAAATGTGTGCTTGATGTTCTTGCCACAACCCGCTAAGCTTAAAGGAGTGTTAACGCGCAGCCATCTTTCCGTTGTGAGTGGTAAACTCGCTGCTCTTCAGTGTTCTCAGCTTTCTGTTTGTAGGTTTTAAAATGAGTTGGTAGTACCTGTGATACCCAATAGAAGAAAAGAGTCTTCAGGAAAGAAAAAAAAGTTTAGGAATTGTTCTGAAAGTAGGGCTTAGTGGCATTCTTTGAACTGAAATTTACGCTGTTCTAAAACAAGGTATTTTGGTACCATTATTCTGGTAGTGATTTAAGGCTCCGTGTAAGTTTGCATAAATTGGATGTAGCTAAGCTGAGATATGGTTTCAAAATTGGAAGCAATTAAGTTTAAGAGGTAGGAAGTTAATGCACCTCTGGTTTTGGTTACACTGCTGATTTAATTGAGCATCAGTCCATGCTGCCGCTGAAAAGAGTGAGCTTGGTTTTTTCCGATCACACCTTCCCAGTTTTAAATGTCTTATTCCTGCTTTTCTCTGTTGTGCTGGCACTAGCAATTTTGGTAGGCATGCTAGGGCAAGGAATTGGAATTTATCTGGATTGAGGGACACCTAGGTGAATAAAAAACCTAATTTAATTATTTGAGTCAGAGGGTGGTGGTTAAGGGTTCATACTGTGTGGGGTCCCACAGGTGTCTATATGGGGACCTGTCTTTATCAGTGACCAGAGCAGGCCCTGTGGTGCACTCTCATCACCTTCACAGGTGACACCATGCTGTGGGGGATGACCAGGTGATATACTTGAGGCAAGGGCATGTAGTGAGGGATTCCTAGAAAGCAGGAAGAATAGGGTATGGAGAACCTGAAGATACTCGGCAGGGACAAGTGCCAAGTCTTGCACCTGGGAAGGAAGAGCTCCTGGCAGGGATACAAGCTGGGGACAGAGGCATGGGCAAGCAGTTCTCCAGGGAAGGCCCTGGGCGTGCTGGCAGACAGCAGGCGTCCTGGGCTGTATCACTGGGCACATAGCCAGTAGATCAAGGCAAGTGATTATTCCCCTTATTATTCATTGCTTGTTGCATCACATCTAGGTACTGTATCCTGTGTTGGGCCCCTGAGACAGTGAAGTTGCTGATAAGTTGGAGCGAGTTCAGCAGAGACCACCACAATGGGCACTTGCCCTGCTCTAGTGGGGGGAAGCTGCAGGAATTGGTTGGAAAAGAGGTGGACTTCCAGTCCCTATGGGTTATAGAGAAGATGGAATTGGACTCCGCAGTGACTGAATTGCAACAAGAACAATTCAGATCAGATATAAAGAAAAGCATTTTCATCGTGATTGGGTTATGTGGTGTCTGTCCTCAGAGGTTTTCAAGATCCAACTGAATAAAATGCTGAGTAACCTGGGCTGACCTCACAGCTGAGCCTACTTCGTGGAGGAGTTTGTACTAGAGACCCCGATCTTGAGTTCCCTTCCAGCCTGAACTGCTCTGTGTTTCCATGGTTCTGTGATCCAGCCAATCTCTGGCTGAACATAACAGTCAGCAGTTTGGTGGTAATAGAGGGAGAACTTTCTTTTTCCTTTTAAAACTGAGCATTTACTCCACCTCCCTGAAGACAGCTTGCAGTGTTTCATCTCTGCTGCAGACAAGTGGAGCATGTGGCGGATTATTTTGACTTTAAAGAAGGAGTAGTATGTTAGAGGAATCTAACTTTTTTGCTAGTTGATGGTTAACAGTGGCTTGAACCACATTTAAACTTGTGTCTTTCAGGATTTATTTCTTTGTTTAATTGTTTTTAAACCATTTTACTTTAAGTGGGTGTGTTGTGTTTCTAGAGACTTGCCCTCAGTTTATTTTGATTTCAGCTGTTAAAAACAGGCAGTTCTTCCTACTGTCAGGCTTGAGTCATCAGGTTACTTAACTATAAACAAAGACACTGTACACAAACTTCAGGTGACATGGACAGTTGTTTCTTCTCCTGCTCACTACCACCACCACTTTATAACAGTGAATCCCACAAGTGAAATGGATGAGTTAAAAAACAACCCAAGACCAGAGTGCATCACATTTTTACAAGTGCTGATGCGTATTGAAGTTGGTGATGATGACAGTTGCTTCCCTGTATCTGTTACTTGGTTGATTCAGTTAAGCCTCATTTACATCACATGGAAAAAAGGAAAAGTGTAAATCTGCAGCAATGCCACTGAAAGTGTCACCAGATCACTCAGGTCAAAGTTAGGTATCCACAATTGCTGATTAGAAAGCCCATGTATAACAAATAGATCTAAAACCTTAAAAGCTCACTGGAGCTGCTTGCTTTTGTGCTCCAGGGTTTTTCCTGTAAATAATAAAATAATTTTTTTGTAAACCAGGAAAAGTAAAGCAGTATTATCTTAAACTTTGCCCAAGGCCTACAAAAAAAGGGATTGTGTCATTTTCAAAAGCTGTTAGTAGTTATATTTATCAAAATATTTTTAAGATGAACAATTTTAAATTGAATTTTGTTTTCTCTCTAATCTTGGAACAATGAGGCCTGTGTATCTCATCACTGTATTGCTCCATTAAAATACTTCCTCACTCTGAGCCTTTGCTTTTTCTTCCACATGCTGAAAGTGTGCTTAGCTTAGTGCTGCTCCATGGTTCCCTGCAGGTACCTTCCATTTCACTCTCTCTGACAAGAATAATCTCTCCCTGGATGGCAAATGAAGCTTCATGTGTGCTGCAAATCTGAGTTAAAAAGGTGAAGGGAGATCTAGGAGTACTGGAAGTTCCTCATTACTGTTCTGATAGGTGTTAAGGTCTGATCAGTGCAAAGTCCTTGTTCAAAAGCAGCAGTCCAAAGGTTTGTTCATATGCAGGACTCATTCTATTGCCGTCAAGCAAACTGGGTTTGTATTTGCCATCAAGAAGATTTAGTTTTCTCACTTCCTTGTACCATCAAGTGTTTCCTTCCCTAGTCAGAGGTTTGTGTTACTGCTGGGGCAAACTATTTCTAATTTTACTAAATGCCGAGCTTACTGTTAGTGTTGGTTTTATATTGCAGCGTTGAAGAATACAATTGTAAAATTATCCTGGTGGTAAATTATACTGTGTTGAGAGTGGAACTGTTCTGTATCTGGCAGTGGTTTGCTCTACTTACTGAGCTTGTCAGCTCATCCTGAGTTAAAACATGTTTTATTTGTAAAAATACAACAGAAAAAGTTACATTGTTTCATGTTTAGGTTTGGAGTTGTTTGAGATGTGGGTGAGAGACGTTCAGTTTCAGCTTCAGGCTCTTGGATTAAACGCTTTCTTGCCTCTCGTAAATTAGTACAATAAATATATGATTAATGTTTCGGAGAGTTTAAAAATAATTTTAAAATTTGAATTCTTAGTCCAAAGGAGCTATTAAGGTAGTTGGATAATAGGTGTCTAAAGTAATTTTAAATTCTCTGGAATATTATCTCTGACTCCTTGCAGCTACTTTAAAATGGCACTTACTCTCCCATCTTTTGAGCCAGATCTGCAGTCAGATGTTTTTGGATATGTCAGTCTAAAATGGCCCCAGACACCCGTGTTTGGATGTTTAAATTGCATTCTAATGAACTGCTTTTTATCAACTCTGTTCAGAAGGTTGTAACATAAGATTACCTCTGGTATTTTTCAGGAAGGAGAGGAGAAATAAATAGCCATTTGAGAACTTTGGACTTGTAGACTACTACAAGCAGTACACTTTCTTTAAAAACTCCGAAACCAATAAAGCAATCACTGGCATGTCTTGATATTAATGCTTGAACTTCGAAATACAAATAGAGCTTGCAACAGTTACTGTAATAAGCAGTCATAGTTGTCGGTTGCTTGAAAAATTAACCATTTAACATTAATTAATCTTTTATTCTTGCTTAATTAAAAAAAAAGTTTTGCCTTTGCACAGGTTTTTGTGAGCTTTATTTGTAGTTAATACAGTATTACAGATGCCAGAATAGTTCTGAACTGAGTCAAGGTTTGACTTGAACTTGTACCGTAGAATCACAGAATGGTTAGGGCTGGAAGGGACCTTAAAGATCATCATGTTCCTACCCCCTGCTGAGGGTAAGGACACCTCTCTCTAGCCCAGGTTGCCCAAAACCCCATCCAGCCTGGCCTTGAACACTGCCAGGGAGGGGGCAATCCCACTTCCCAGGGCAGCCTGTGTCAGGTGAGACTGGAGTGGTATGTGGGTCATCTTTTCATTTTTGTTTTGTCTTGCTGCAAAACAAGGAGGGTGACTGTGTGGTTTATGAGAAGATGACGTGTATGGAATTGGGTTTGAGGAAGTTAGTTATATCAGAGTGTGGTGTCGTATCACTTTTCTGGAAATAACTATTAGAAGTGGAATAAACTACACATAGGCATGATTTTAAAAAGTACTGCATTTGGAGAGAACTGTGGTTGCTATGAGGACACATGCAGGCTTCATTTTGAGATAGTGTCTGTAGGCTGGTTGTAAAAATGGTTATTGTTGGAAGAGTGGATGAGGTGATCTGTTGTCGGCAGTTACATGAAATCACCTAATGCTGAGGTTTCATTGTTTAATTTCTGAGGCATATTTTATGGACACACTTGGGTTTGCAGCTGATGGATAATTTAGCAAGTAGAAAATCGCTAAATCTCACAGAAGTTTAAGTGTCTGTATTTTTTGAATACTGTGTTCTTGGAGGCTTTTTCTCATTTCTGGGAAGCTAGAGGAAGTACAGATTGAAGTTCCGCATGTCCCAAGAATCCAGCAGGAAGGCTGAGTTCCGCCCTGCAAGTCCCAGGGTAATAATTTCAAAGAGCCTGTCATATTACAACATGTTAGCAACTACTGTGAACGTTGTTCTTTAACTATGTATGTGATGCTTTCTAGTATCTGCTTTTATTTCTTCCTCTGTGATCTCAGTTTACATTTTCAAAAGGGAATGATTTTTTTGGTTCTGTCTGAAATTCTCTATTACTACCTTGTACATGATAAGAGTAGTTATAGTTTCCAACTGAAAGCATCTTTCAAAGAGAACTATATAATTTATGACTAACTGTTACAGATGTGTTGTTCTATATTAAATAGTGCTGTCTTGTTTGAAATAGATTGAAAAAATCTTATTAAAATATGTAAGAAATTGGTGTTGTCAGTATCTTACCAGGTAAACAATAATGGAAAGAAGGAGGCTTTTTCTGTGTGGTTTTTGGGGGTTTTTTTTAAGACTCTGATTTGGCAGTCTTAATCTGCAATTGTAATTTTGTGAATTTCTGTTCATAGAAAGTGTGCTTTTCCCTAGGACTTGTGTAAAAGTTTTAGTAACACCAGTATCAGCAACAGAAAAGCTAAACCAGAATGGGTCAGCAAGCAAGAGGCACCCTCAGAGAAAGCAGATGAAAGAAGATGAAAAAAGAATGAGTAATATTGTCAGGATTGGTCTTGCAGCTGTGTGAAAGATGTCAATGCATAGTACAGTAGTTGAGAAGTATAATTCTTTTCAAGAGTTTAAGTAGAAGGTATAGAATTCAAAATACTTAATATTCTGTCAAGTTACATAAACTGTAGTCTTGTTAAACTCATCTTTTCTTTGAAATATGAAGGAAGGTTGCTAAGGGGTGGGGGGATGTCAAGTGAAATGGCTGCAGTGATGTTATGCAACAGAATTAATTTCGACCTACGCTCTTGCTTCTCTGCAGAAGAAGTTGAAGAAGAGTCTGAAACTACAATTGAGGTTGACTTGACTGATAAACAGAAACATCAGTTGAAGCACAGAGAGCTCTTCCTTTCTCGCCAGTATGAGTCCCTTCCGGCAACGCACATCAGGTAAGGAAAAGTAAATGTCATTTATCTCTGTATTCTCTCGAGGTGGATTGCCTGCCAGTACTTCACCTGCTTGAATGCTTCAGCCTTTATCTTGCAAAAAGGATGCTGTTGATCACAGATGAGCTGTGCCAGGTTGTCCCATGAACTACTTTTGGGTTTTTTCCTTCTGTTCGTGTCAGAGTCTTGGAAGGGACAGGAGTCTCAGAGCTCTGGCTTGCCAATTAGAGCATGATAATGTGGCATAAAATCCGACTATTCCACCTCAGAAGAGTTGTTTCATTAATTCTTCTGCTGGCTGGAGGAACTTTGACCATTTTGTTTGCACAGGGAAACCACAGGTGGGTTTGGAAAGCAGACAGTGATTCGGTGGTCAGAGCTGCACACGTTTAAACATAAAATTGTCCCAATGTATGTCAGTAAATGTGAAAAAGTCGTGAGTTTGGCTGAATGTTGCAGAAGCAGTTCAAGTATTTTAAATTGTGCTAATGCTAACACAGGAAGAGGCTTGCTAAAGCGCAAAAAGGGTTTGTTGATTTCTTTCTGTAGATGATGTAAACTAGCCCTCGTCATCTCCTATTTCGTAGTCGAGGACATTGTTTTTTGGTGGATGGGAGGTTTATGGTGCACCTGGAAATAGAAAAGATCAAGCACTGTGTTGGGGGAGCATAGTAAGTGTAAAACAGCGGCTCTTGCATTGGGTTCTGCAGGAATTTCCATTTTCTCATTACATCCAGGTCCCCTCAGCCATTTCAGGCCATAAATGACTAGAAGCAACAACAGCAACAAAGTGACTAGCTTGAATAGGAGAAACACTTTGTATGTGCGTGTTTTCTGTCTCTCTGGCAAATAAATGTGTGGCTTATCTTTCTCACCTCCAAAATAAAAACAGGAAGTTGGAAATTTTTGTGTTAATTTCCTGTGCTTGATTCAGCTATGTGTTCTCTGACTTTGAGAAAGTCATTTAACTGTCAGATCTCTGCTGCTTCAACTATAGCGATAATAATCCAGCACAGTTGCTTTTACTTGCTTTGACATTTAGATACCGAAGTAAGGTGTTCTCTTCGTTGAGAGAAGATTACATAGAAGTAGTATTGTAAATGTCTTTTCAGCTCACAACTTGTGGAGCAAATACAATAGAGGTTCTCCAGTGCACACTTCACAAAGAAGCCAGAAAACCACGTGAATCCATAGTATGCGCAAGCGCTGCACATCAGGCGAATGCAGAGTGATGACTTGCATCTGCTTTTCAGAACAGAATGCTGTAGGGCTGTGCTGTCACGTGTTACTAACACTTCTGCCAGATGAATTCTAGAATGAGCTTTATGTAGTCTAATGACATTTTAACAGTCTTAATTATTTTTAAAAGAAACAAGAAGAAAATATACTGTAAAATGTTCCTTATTTAACTTTTTAACTTAGCAATGTTCAGATTGTGTGATTCTCAATAGCTTTCATAATTCTTACTGCTTATCCTGTGGAAGAGGATAGAAATCCTCCTCTAACTTTCATCACTACTCCAGAATACCCAAAGATAGAAATTCCACAGCCTCTCTGGATGTCTGTTTCAGTGTTTGACCACTATCATGGTGAGAATTGTTTTTTGGTGTCATCTAAATGAGATATCCCTTGCTGAAACTTCCTGTCCACCGCCTCTCGTCCTATGCGTGTGCTTCTCTGCAGGGGGCCTGGCTCATTCCTTATTTGTATACATTTTAATTAAGCAATTGAAGACAGCAGTAAGATTTCAGTTGTCATAACTTGAAAGCAAACACACCACTTAGTATGATCTGCAGATTCATTCAAAGTGTACTCAGTTAACTTGTTCAGGTTGTTAAACTGTCAGCCCCAGTTTCAGCACTTGGCGGATGCTCCCAGTAGCCAGCTGCCAGCTGGACTTTGCACCAATAACCTTTTCAACATGGTTGTCTAGCTAGGTTTTTCCAAACTTATTGTCTGCTTACCTAGTCCATATGTTACTGATTTGGTTAAAGGACACTGAGATACACTGCAGGCCTTGATAAAGTCAGGGTTGATGACACTGACTGGTATCACTTATCTACCAACCCAGTCATCTCTATGTAGACCGTGAGCAGATATTCATGCTAAAAGTCTGAGTAGTTCCATCCATTCTGTGGGCCTTTGCTGGGATAGAAACAATTGGATAGAGTGGTAAAATGGAGTAGAGTGGAGAATGGAGAGAATTTCTCTCAAGAGTAAGAATACAAAAGCTCAGTCCCTTTGGAAGGGAAGAGAGGAAAGCTAGGAGTGCTTTAAAGACAACGGAGGAGGTTGAAGCATCTAGTTGCTTTTGTCAGCTACAGATCTTGAACTTTCACTGACATCTTCAGCCAAGAAAGGAAATTGAGTTGGGTTGCCTTTCTGCTCGTAATTGAAAGAAATAAAATAATTTTGCCTGTTGTGAGATATTTTTATTCAATTTTTAATAATATACTGCTGCTGCTTTTGTTTTTCTTTTCTTTCTATGTTTTAAAAACTGAATATCAGAGAAAATTACAGCCCTACCCCCCCACCACCCTCCTCTCACCAATATTGTATGACAGCAATTACTTCTATTCTAATTCACCATTAGAAATACAGTAATGTCTGATTTATACACCTGGTGCCACTACTTTTTAGTTGAGATGCCTTGCAGTTATTTTAGGAAGTTTGATTTCTTTGATGTGCAAGACTAATTCTAAAGCTCTTTGGTCTGAAGTGTTGAGTTTTGAGTATTTCTGATGTAATTCATTTGCTTTCGAATTGCTGAAATACAACTTCATTTCTTATTCTCATACTTTTTCTTTATACATTATATATAACTCTCTTGAGGATATAATTTGTGTTATAAATATTGGAATCTTTAGAATTCACCTTGTTTCCCCTTTATGTTAGGTGTCACTATGCCATTTTAGTAGATTGAGGCAGTGGTATAAACTTTGGCACAAAAAAAGCGTGCCAGGTTTAGAAAAGAATTAAAAGCAGGTAGTGAAGTAGTAATTAAACATGGCATCACTGCCTTGTGGGTACTGTCCCTGCAGTGGAATGTATTTAAGAAGGTATAATTGCCTACCTCAGTACAGCATCTTTCTGCGGTGATGGCATGTGGTACAGTACAAGCTCATGTACTAGTTTGAGTCTCAAAGACAAGCCTTGTTACCTTAGTCCCTAGTTGTCAAAGTAGAAGTGAAACTATTCTCTCCCCATCTGTTCAAATACCTAAGGTTAGTAGCACCCCTCCAGTGACTTATCTCCTTCCTTCCTAATCCCTTCCTGTTCCAGATGCAGTTTTGCCAGGCGCTGTAATCCCTAGATGTCCTTGTTACCAGAGCTGCCCTGCCAGCCAGACTCACTGAAGGCAATCCTTCCTTAATGTCACACAGCGAATGCACCCAGAATTCATGCAGATGGCTCCTGTAAGCAGTGCCAGCCCCAGAGAGAGACTGAGTTGAGCTGCAGTGCTGTGTACTTTGGTTTTCGGAGATTTGAGCATGACCAAATGTAGCATTTTGGAAATGCACAAGAAGGCACATGGTGTAGGGGGAAATGTTGAAAGTTGTCATCGAGGTGAAATTGTTTGCTAGTGTTGCCAAGCTCACTAGAAAACTGAGCATGTGGTGAAACGGGTCCCTTGTATAAAAGTCTGCCGGTGGTTACCTTGTTGGCGAGATGCACTGGGTTATCTGACTGAGGCTTTAGATGTATTTTTCGTTAAAGTCTCAAGAGTTAAGAGGTGTTAAACACGTTTAGATTGCTGTAAAAGATTGCATTAACTTCTAAGATCACTTGTAATTGCTTTAAAATTTAATACTTATGAGTTGTGTAGAAGAATTTCTCCACCAGGGTTCATCTTGACATTTAATTTTCTTCAGTCTTGGGATTGTGCTTTTTTGTGGTGATGTGATTATTAGGAAAGCATACAGGAGCCAAGCATTCGCAGATGTAATAAAATCAGGTGTGGATCTTTTGAGCTACTCTATACTGCAATAGTACCACCATCCCTCAACCCCACTCTCCCCCCTAAAAATTAAAAAAAACCCCAAAACTAAAATTACTCCTTTATGCAAAGTAAAATACGTTTTGCTTTGCTTGGACACAATTGCAAGATGTTGAAATTCTTGCTGAGCTTGATTTGTGGACTCAACATAGCTATCTATGATATATGTGCATGTTTGTCATTATGAAGATGATTCATGTAATTGTAGTAAATCTATACCCTAATCTTTAATGGGGGAGTATTAATCTGTCACCAGATGAACTAAGTGCTGCTTGTATTTCTTAGAAGATTATATGGTTGCTTGGCATAAGCAGCAAATTCAAGCTGTCTACATCCTTGTGGCCATAATTCAGAAAAACTTTCTGAACTCTGATTCTGCAGTCTTAAGCTCTTTCTAACTTATGATTCCTTCTCATACCCTATATTTAAAAAAAAAAAATCAAAACAGAAAACTATCTTAAGATGTTCTTAGCTTGTTTTAATTTTATTCCCACACAGAAAGGACTTCATGAGCGTTTTAAAGGTTGTGATTGTGTAAGATCATTTTATTAAAAGCTGATTGATATGACTGGGGAGAAGGTGAATAATCTTAGAGAAAGCCGGTGCATGTGTGATACTTCCAAATAGTCAAATCATGAGAATTCTTGAATTTTTATCAAGCAATTTGGAGCTTCTGTGTGTTTTTACATGTAAGCTTACAAAAGAATGTACTTTGACTTCTAAAGTATCAAGTTACAAGAATCTTAGTTTCCATCAGTTCTGGAATTGTTCCCTGTGTTAGTTTTATACACTTTTGTACTCTTTTAGTGTCTTACTTTTGGGGATGGGGGAGGGTTGAGGGTGTGTTTTGTTTCAGTGGTGGTTGTTGTTATCCCTGTTTCCTGGATAGACGAAAGTAACTTGACATCAGAAAAAGTAGCATAAGAATATGCAGTTAATAAAAACGTAGTGCTACAGCCTGTAAGACTGTGATGCTTTTCAGATGCATAGTAGACTCAGTTTTATCATACAGCTGTCTTTATACTGTGCTTTCTTCTCCATGATCTTGTCAGAACTCACTAACATTGCTACTTCAAGCAGTGAAGGGGCAGAGAAATACTTTTTGTGGAATACCTGCATTGAAAACACACCACATGGTCTGGAGCTCTAGACAGGGAAGATCATTTTTAGAAGAAATGTTGTGACTTAAGACGTGGTACCTTAGTATTTAGTGGTATTTCCTCAGGATTTCTAATTTTGGCATTCTTGGTAAATTGAAAGTTTCTGGTGTGTGTGTGGGGAGGTACGTATGCATTTCTATACCTCGTGTGTGTGTGTGAGACCCAGATTTTAGCTGATTTTTAAAAACTTTCTTTGAGCCTTATCAGCCTGATTCAGATTCTGGCATAAATCAAACGGGGTAAGGAGTGAATCTACTTTGCATAGGCATGTGCCTACCTGATGGTTTGGATTGTTAATAAAGGAATCCTTCCTTTCTGGATTGAGTTATTTAGAGCAAAGGGACTTTCAAAGCATGTCTGGTGGGATAGAGATTTTTTTTGTTTTGTTTTGGGTTTTTTTTTCAATAGAATTCAGAGAATTTTTGCATGAATTAAGATGAAAATTCAGTCTAGGACAGTATCTTGTTTTCAGATGTGGTCAATAGTCAGTACCAGTTACAGTATAAGAAAAAGCGTATTTATCAGCAGAAAGTTGTCACTTAACTACCTGAATAGCCATATATATTGCCCTGCAGTGACATAATTACAAAGTAGGAGTCTTTCATACGGCACAAAACTTTCAAGTTCAGTTGCATGGAGAGATGTGCTTTGCTTCTGAGCTGGGTGACCTTGTAATCTCACACTGAAAATTCATTCCTGAGCAGCCTCCTGTGGTTTTGTTCAGTACATGTGCGCTGCTGCTGTTCTAAAAGGTAACTTTTTTTTTGCTTTTAGCAAGAATTAATCCCTAGAGAAAAAATATCAATGACCTGAGTTTCCTAGAATAGTTTATAGAAAGTATATATATGATTATGTTGATACTGGAGTATTAAAACATGTAGTTTTATTGTGTCCAGGCCAAGAAAAATGTACCTCTCTCTGTGGCACTCAGTGCAGTGTTCTTTCTGCCCAGTGCTTTCTTAACAGATCCACTTCAGCTACAGAACACAAGACTCAATTGGTAATGTAGACTGGAACAGTAGTAGTGTCAATCCAGTTTCAAGTGATAATGTGTTAAAGCTTGATTCAAATACATAAATGTTCACAGATCCATCCATTTACCTCTGAACATTTTCTACAGCTGTTTTGACTCTTCAGCTAGCAACGTAATAGCTTAAACTTGAAATACGTAAATTGTTGCTGAATGCAAAGTGTCCTTTAATTCTTGTCTTTTCTGAATTTGTTTCATATTGGGAGTGCTTTGTCCTGTTACATAGCTGTCTATTCACAATCTAAAAGTTGGAACCTTAAGAATATGCAAAAAAAAATTGAAGATTACCTACAAATGACTTTTAAATCCATGCCAGTTGTGTACGGTTGCTCCAAGAGACTGCCTTTAAATCTTACCAATTTGGAGTACTCAAAATCAGCACTCCAGCTCTAGTTAAGATTAAAACTGCAATTTTTGAGTAAAAGCCACATGTAGCATAAAAAGCCTGGGCCATACATTTGATCTCTGCTTATGTTCAGATGCCAGGCATATACCAGTTCATTTAGAGGTACATAAATCAATTTGCTCTGCACTCGGTTTCTAATTTTACTTGATAAAGACTGTGTTAATTTGGAATACTGAGTTTATTGATCTGTCCTTTGACCACAGATACTCTATGGTTTGGCAGATCAGTTTCATCTTGTGAGAGACACTGATCCTGGTAGTATTCACCTGTCAAATGTTTTTTTGGTCTGTTTGTTTTTTCTTGCGTTTGAGATGGCTCTGTAAATGAGCAGAGCCAAACTCAAGCCAATAAGTTTGAATCAATACAATACAGATCTTCCAGTATCTAGAATTGACAGAAGAATATTTTAAAAGGCAGCCTGTAGTTAGGGGTCTGTTGCAGATTTAAATCACTGTTGATGCTTTTATTTTCTTTTTTAGTGTTGTGCAATAGCTTGCTCTCCAATTGTAAATAACTTTGAAATCTGGAGAGCTTGAAATTAGCTATAAGAACTGGTGTGTGTCTGTCAGCATCATTCTGTGCCCCTTAAACCAGACTTAAAAATAGATGAGTATTCTTGTTAGTGGCTTCCCATAGCTGGGGAGTCAATTTCAAATAATTAGCAGCAGCTCTTTGGACTCCACACTTCCTAGTCTGTGGTTTGGTGATCATCACTGCAATTGAGAGTGCTAAAGTAAGGGCTCGAGACTTGGCTCAAAGTGTTGTTAAATTGGAAACCTTAAAAACATTTTCCCATTTAAGACAGTTCAGGAAAAATCTTTTTTTATGTGAGGGAGCTCTCTCCTCTACTCAATATCTGTACCTCTTTTCTTCCCCTTCTTTCCCTTTATGCTGAATATGGGAAAGGTTACTCCTGAGTTCTGTACAAAACCTTTCTTCCCTCTTCATTCCGTTCCCTTTTTTTTTCAGTTTAATCTCTGGTTGTCGTTGAAGTAACAGCATATGTTAAAATCAAATTAGATCTTCCTCACAAGCATAATATTTCCTAATATTCTGTCCTGTTATTTTATTCTCAGACTGTCTAGCTAGTGACTCACACTTCTGTGTTCCAAATCTCTTCTAAGACACTAGCATTTCTTGATGAAGATCAGCAAGAGACATTTGGTATATCTGCACAGAATTACCCAGTACCATTCTGTCATATTCAGGATGGCAATTAATAATTGTCGATAGCCCAATTTCTGCTGTTTCTGTGGGGTCATGCCTGCACCTATTGTTTTCTTTCTTCAACTGAATGGCCAGTCAATGCATATCAGGTTTGATGGAGTTAATAGGAACTCAGAGTTCTGAGAATTCTTACACTGCATCCATCTTACCCAGACAGCATCAGCATTACAACAGGAACCTACGTGGCATGATACCATAGCAGTGAGGTTGCTTTTTCCACTCCTGTGGTTTGTGCTGGTTAACAGGCACTAAATGTTTTGTTGCTTCTTTAATTTATTTCTGCAGTTTCTGTTGGCATACCTCCTGTCCCAAGCAATCTGCACTAAAATCAGATTTGTATCTCATGGGCTGTCTTACCTTGTGAAAACATGAAGGCATAGCCTGCAAGAAAAGCAGAACAGGTATTGTAGAGCTTTCCACAGGCTTAATATTAAGCCCTCCAACTAGTCAGTAGGGGCTGTCCAGAAACAAACAAGGACTTGGCAAGTTCAAAGCAGGTGCTGTTGATTTCCATTCATTTTGGTAGTTTGAAAAGATCAGTGTTTGTATTACTTTTCAAAATTTTGGTGAAGGTTTAAATTATATTTTTGATTACTTGAAGAAAAAAGCTTTAAAAGTCCAATTACCCAGGCAGTGCAAAGAAGTCTTGATTGGTGGCTTCCCCTCCCCCTACCCAGATGTTCATTAAGTGTGTCTTCTGGAAAAATTGGTGGTTTGCTCTAGGTTGTTTAACCAGGCTGTATTGACATCTTTTCATAATCTTGTCATAATGTCTTGTGTAATAGATTTGTTACGACTTTTTTTTTATATATCTTAAATCCTTGAGCTGGTTATCATTGTCTTGAGGCATGTGGAGTCCCAGAGCCCATCGACTGTGTTGAGGACTGAGGTGAAGAAGGTGTTAAATGTCTCTGCTTTGTCTGTGTCCCTGTCAGTAAGGTGACCATTCTCATCAGTAACAGACCAACATTCTCTGGTCCTCAGTCTTGTAAATGGATTTGAAAACCTCTTTCTTTTAACTGTCACAGTATTGGCCAGCCTCAGCTCTGAGCTTTGGCCACATGAATTCAGAAGTTGTCGACCTACTGGTTGCAAGTAGACCAGTTTTTAACAAATGAGTCTAAGATATGAACAGAGTGTTCACATGGTTGATGCTTGAAAGAAGTAAGTTACGAGTTGTAGCTCTTGTTCCTAGGACAGGGGAAAGAAACAATTTAATCCTGAGTGGTTTATGTGATAGAGACTGGTAATACCATAAGCATATATACAGGCAAGCTTTGTTGTCTCTTTTTACTGCAAGACTTCTAAATTACTTTTTATTGTTCACTGATTTAATACTATGACAAGTTTTGTTGGGATTGTCAGCTCAGCGGAAGGACTTTTTATTTGTGACCAGTTTAAATACAAAGTACATCTAAGAGCCAGAAGGATTCTGAGGGCACAATTTAGTCTCATCAGAATTGAATTGTGAGGATGTGAAAGCTAACTTTTGGCTTTGATTTGTGGTTATAGCTACATCACTAAAGTATCTGAACTTCTCCATCAATATTAATACAAGATGAATTACACTTATAGGAAGTAAAAATAACTTTTGAGGAGAAAGATCAAAACCAGATATGTAATCTTAAAATCATTAAGACCTTCTGATGCTACTTTCTAGTAAATCACCCTGTTGACTCCAGTTAGATCAATAGTGAAGCTTGGTGTAAGAATGTAGTTTGAATCACAATCATATGAGAGCACAAAAGTTTCATATCTCTATAAATATTTGGCAACTCTCCAGTTTTTTAGTTGTGTGAGGTTTTTTCATTTCACAAAAGCTGGGTAATTCTGTGTAAGTTTTGCCTTAGTTTGGTTAGTTTTGGGACACATTTCAGGGAGGAGAATCCACCAATAGAACAATGAAATGGTGGCATTATACTTCACCAGTCGGAACTTTCAGAAATCCTAGTGTCTTTGCAAAGACAGTATACATTTATTTTGTTGAGTAGCTGACTGTACAATCTGGTAAATGAAGTGTGTATTCTCTTTCACTTTGTGTGCCTCTAGGCAGCTAGCTCCCACTTTTTTCCTGTCTTGTCTAGGTTGTAATAGTCAGATTTTATCCTGTTGTATCGAATCTTTATTTGATATAGGTCCGTCTGTCCCAGTTAGCTGAAATGGTTTAACAGCATTATTGAATGAGGTTCCAGAATACTGTGAGAAGGATGATACTGTATTTACATCTGGAGAAGCTCTGGGTTTTTCCTAATTTTTTTAGCCTTACAACAAGACTTGGAGTTGTGGTTTAAACTACATTAACTTTCTCTCCAGGGCATTTTGATTATTAGTATTGGAAAAAAGGGTGAAAAGTGCAGTGGTGGCTAGAGAATATTTGGGGACATACCTCTGTAAATCATTATTCACTTATTTTGTGGGCGTCCATGATTGAGAGATGCCAGAGTCAGTATGAACTAGATGCTTGGTTCAGTCCAGCAGATCAGTAGGCTGAGAGAATTTTCCAAAGGAAAGAAAGAGAAGCTATATAAATGGGTAGGCTTTTCTGTGATGCTTTTTTTTTTTAAGGTTCTAAATAATTTGTATTAAGTATTGCAGGTTTCTAGATTATAGAAACTGGTAACTTTAATACAGAAAGCTGTTTCTAATTTTGCCTATGTAATTTACCTGTCTTGAAATAGTTGTTTGGGTTTTAGGGGGATTTTTTTGGTGAGGGCTTTAGCATTTTTGTTTGTTTGGGGTTTTTGGGTTTGGCTTTTTTTCATTCTAGTGTTGTGTTTTCTACTGTATGACTAGTATTGTCTGTTTTGAGACTCTAGTTCTTGCATTTGTATATAAAATATTACTTGTGTGTGACTCCAGCCATTAGATGATTAAAATGCTTTACAAAGAAATGTAGCATCAAACAAAATTTCACTCTGAGAAGACACGCTGGGGGCAATTAATCTTCTCTCTTAATGAAATAACTTTTAAATAACTTTTATTCTTCTTTAATTACCAGCAATAAGGTATAAGGTCAGTCAATACAATACTCTTGCAGTTGCAATCAAAAGTGAAGGAATGCCTCTGCAGTAATTGGAGTTAAGAATAATGTTTAGCCGTTAACAGAAATGAATAAAGTTGGCAAACTGACTTCATGGTGCAAGGTGTAATACATTTTTAGGAGTGAGTATTGTGGAATTATCAAGGTTAAAGGCATCAAAAAAACCACATTCAAAGACATGATTGAAGGTAGAGGAGCTATCCTACTTCTCTACTTGAAGAGTCTTTTCCTCTGCTGTTCTGTATTGTGCTCAGATTTTTCTTGCTTACCTTCCCACTGTGACTCTTTGGTGATGTGGTTCTCCTGGCAAATAGAGAGATGAGGAGGAATTCAGGAGGTTATATACTGGAGAGGTAATGCGTGCTTTAATCCTGTTTCCTGTCATGTGCAGTGGTAATAAGGCATTAGCTGGGTATGTTTGTTTAATGATCAGCTGTTAACAATTGGCATCTAATGCCCGTGGTTGAGTTGAACAGTCAGCATTCACTGAAATTAACTATGCTTTTTATGATAGCTTTTTTGCTATTATCTTAAAATCCAGGAGGTCTCTGCAAACAATTATCTTTTCTTTCTGGGCAGGGGTCCTAGAGTCTTACGTGTAGGCCACTGGAACTTCTGGTAAATACCAACTAAACTGATAGAATGTGAATAAAACGCAGATGCATGAGGTACGCCGTGATGTATGGAAGGGATAATAAATACATGATGTTATACAGTGATTCAGTTGAAAATGATAGCGGTTGCTAGCAAGATGATTCAAGCACACTTAACATTTTTAATACACTTCTGTGTGTGTTTTTTAAAGATACCATTTGTTAAAAATAATTCTGCTGATTATTTGCAGAGGTGGTGGGGACTGAGGCATTGGAAGCCAAAAGAATGTTAGAGGAGGAGGGGGAGTGCAGAAAAAAGGGTGGGGGTAGTGGGGGTCACACTCCCATTGCATTATCTATCTGTGTTATACGTGAGCAAATCTGTGCCAGTGCTGAGTAAGGGGAAGCTCTCTACTGGCAGCCTGGACAGAAATGTGGTAGTTAGTATTTTAGTGTGGCCATAGAAGAAAAGACTAGAACTCCATGATTAATTATTAGAAATAATTCAAAGAAAAATAGGGTGGTTTTTTACAGGCCATTGGTAAAAATTTACATTGTTTCTAGTTTGGGTTGTTTTCCAAATTAGGCACTGCATATACTGGAGGTAAATCACTTGGAAGTGATGTTTCGTTCATCCAGGCCTTTTTATTGTATGCCGTACTTATTGTTTGCCATGGCACCTCTTCTTTCATTGCTGCTCTATTTAGGAAACTATTTCCCAGTTTGGCAGAATTCTTACCTGAGTGCTTGTGTTAGCACAGCCATCCCTTTTGTTGCTTGGGTATATCTTAAAAGTACAGCAAAACGCATTTACCCTGTTTTTAATGTAAAAGTTTAAAGTGTATCTGCATCCTTTTCTTGCAAGTAACTTTCTGACATTCTGAAAAATTCAAATTTTTATTAACAGTTCTTCCTTCTTTTTGTGTAGGGGAAAATGCAGTGTTGCGCTTCTGAATGAGACAGAATCTGTGCTGTCATACCTGGAGAAAGAGGTAATATATCACTGCTATTTGTGTAAATACTGAGGGGGTTTTATGTTTTTTTACAGCTGTATTTTTGTAAATGGGCAAGCAGTTTGACAGGTTTGTTTTGGGTTTTTTCCTTGAATAAGTTAGAAAACATAGCTTGTTGAAAACACTGTTTTTTAAGACACTGGATAAAAACTTCATCGACAATCTTAAATGAGGATTTTATTATGAGTATGGTTATATTTAAAATAATTTCTTTTTCTTTTCCCCTGGAGGTGTTGTAGCAATAAGAATCTTCCATAGTCAATGGACAGAGAGAGAAAGAGGATCCTGTAGAGGGCAACTTAGCGCAGGAGTTTAATTTTAAGACCTCTGAATTACTGCATGGAAAGTATTTCCTTGCCTTTCATTTCCTGTGGAAAGAACTTAGGGAGCTTAACTTTACCAGAGGGGAAGAAAATTCCCCAAGAATTCGAAAGATAATTGTATTGCAAAATATTTTTAAAATAAATGTATTTTTATTTGGAGTGTCTTAATGTCAGGCAGACAGTGCTTTTTAGCAGAAATAACCATGTCTTTATTTTTAAATTTTTACACCAAAGCCACTGATAATCAGTGAAAAAAGTATCTGTAAACAAGACTTGCTATATATTTCAGCACTCACACTCTACCAGTATGCCAATACCTATTTTGTGTAAGCTTTTTTCAAACACAGTGGTTTATGCTTTTTGAGACTGATAATGCAAAGTCAGTGTGGTAGACATATTTAGGAGGAGAAACATGTTAAATTCAGAAAGCAGTTAACATGAATTATTTTCAAATCCATTCATAGATTTCTAGATATGAATCTTTTTGGTATAGCTCTGTTCTGACTTAACTCTTAGCAATGAGAGAAGCTTCAATCAGCCATTTGAAAGTCCTCATGAAACTTTGCATTATTGAAAATAAGGATTAACATACCAAACCTGTGCTCTGTAGAAGTGTGCAGGTGAGGTTTCTTTAATGATACAGATTTACAAACCTAATTTAAAAAATCATTATGCTGTTGCAAATGTGTTTTCTTTTTAGGATACTTTTTTTTATTCATTGGTGTATGATCCATCACTGAAAACGCTTTTAGCAGACAAGGGAGAAATCAGAGTGGGGCCTAGATATCAAGCAGATGTGCCAGACATGCTTGCAGAAGGTAAATACGTGATTTTGATTATTAAAAAAACCACCCCAACCTCTCATCTTGGATTTTTACTTATGCTTGACTTTCTGAACTAAACTAATGAGCGTAGAGGCAGAGAAAGTAAAATAGTAGGACTTAGAAAATTGGTGAATACCACTAGATACTATGAAGAAAGAAAGAACGGATACTTGAATAGCTGTTGAAAAGACATTGTCTGTTTCCAGTTTGTGCATAACACAATTTAGTTATTTAGTGGTTTTTTTATTTAATTGTATAGTCTGGTTAGTCTGATATAAACCTCATGGAAGGAAGGTACTGAGGACCAACCCATTTTATAGAATAATAACATGGTAGCAAAATAAGTTGAAAACCGTATTCTTTCTCTGCCTTTTAAAACAGACTCTGCATAGAGAGTGTGTCCTTATGCCTTTTTAAAATAAAATACAAGCTTCCATTAAAATACAGTGTCTGTTTTCTAGCAGGACTGAAATAAATGTTTGAGGCCTTGGCATATCTTTTTAAAAATAAGTGATTTTAATTTTATTTTACTCTTTATAATGTAGCACAGCTACCTGTGCCTTAGTCTTTTGCTATATAGGAACTTAATCTTTTTAAGCAAAATTTCAAGTACACTATTAGTGTTTGGATGTTATTTAGGAAGCATGAGCAGCTGTGTCTTGTAATGGTTGCATTTATATTTACTTAATACGTTTTGGACTGAGCTGGTTTTGTCAGTGAAATCTGTACTCTAAATTGAATGCTTATAAGAGGAAAAAAAAATCCTGAGGAATGCCTAGGCATGGATACTGTTTTCAAGAATGTTGGTATTTATTCCCTAATAAGAAAATATTACACGACAGGAATATCACTTGCACTAAGTCAAAGGAGTTCTGAATACCACAAATACGTATATTTGTAACCTTAAATGGTGTGGTTTTGTCAATTGCCTTTTTTCCCTTCCTATTATTTTTCTTTAATACAAAGCAAGCATTATTTCTACAAAGGTTATTGAATAAACTGCATAAAACAAGAATGGTTTTATGGTTAAATGGATGCTGCTCAGTAGCTCACCTGCATTAGTGCTCTGATACTTCTTTTAATAACCAGAAATAAACTTTAGGACAGCTTTTCCAAAGTTGTTTATGAGATGTATAGACTTGTTTCAGAACAAGTTTATGACTGGAATATGATGCAGTACTACTCTTGCTGTAAAATGCCCTTCTGTGGGGAAACTAATAATTATGTAGGCATTCATATGCTCAAGAGGAAAGTTTCCCAGAGTCTGAAGAGAAAATGACTGACTCAGTGTGTCGGTTGAGTAGCCAGGAAGTATTGATGTGTGTCCGAAGTAGCCTGTTGAATTGTTGGATTTTCAGGACGACCTGGGGTTGTCTGCCAGGCAGGAAGTCTTTTCTACTGAGTTCTGCTACTTAAGTTACTGAAGACAGAGCCTAATGAATGCTACATATAAAGTAAATGGGTTTTTTTCCTGTGGAATTTTTGCTTATTGAATTTTTTTTTTCTAAAATTAAATTTTCTATTTATTAGGAGCTAAATTACTAAGTTAGTCTGGAGCTTAACTTTCTGAGTTAAATCTGTGATTCACTAAAATAAGTAGATCTTTTGCTTACCTCATGAAGACAGGATTTTACTGTGTATTATTGTCTTGTTTATTTCACACCCCATTAATCCCCAAAGTGCAGTAAGTGATGCAGTCTTCTTGTTGTCTTTAATAGGCAATAACAGTCCATCAATTGTTAAGGTTCAGAAACACCAAGCTGCCCACAAACCAAAGATCAGGTGGTATACAGAGCACTTTTTTGGCAGTTTGATCAGATTAATCTGCACTCATTTCCAGTAGCTGATAGAAAAGAATGATTTTGGTTTTAGAAGGATAAAAATGTCTCAACTATTGTAGTTTTGACTTGATTGTTTTTACATGTTTTTGTAGCCTTCTGACCTTCATGGAAAAGAAAGATGATTGAGCTGTTAGTTTATTACTATGTTAGATAGCTTCAAGGGGGAACCAACAGCAACCCCGGAGTGCCTGGGGGAATTTGTTGAGAAGACAATCACGTTCTTGACAGTGGTGCATATAGAGGGAAGATGATATAAATAAGACATAACTTGAAATGAGAAGTTCAGAATGGCCATGAGCAGAAATTTTTGTTTCAGTCAGTGGTCAGGTAATGGAACAAGTACCCAGGGAGGTTGTGTCATTTCTGTCCTTAGAGGTTTTCAAGTGGATAAAGCTGTGGTCTGACCTCACAGTTGAAGGTGCTTTGAGGAGGAGGTTGGGCTGCAGACCTTCTGAGGTCCCTTCCAGCTTGAACTGATTCTTCTGTGTTGCTCCAGCTTAACAGATTCATCCCAGCCTTCTGCTGTACCCTGTGGCAGGGTTTCTTTATCTGTAGGGAAAGAATTTGAACTGGAGCTTTATTATTTAATCTTTATTAAACAATCATGTGAGTGGACAGTTGTTTAATCAAAATGCCTGTGCTTCAAACATTATTTCACATCTTTCCCTGCTTCCTGCAGTTGTATTTCATTAAATACAGGGGAGGTTTAGGTTGAATGTTGTGAAGAGGTTCTTTGATGGTGGTGGGGTACTGGAGCAGGCTCCCCAGAGAAGTGGTCACAGCACTGAGCTTGACTGAGTTCAAGAAGCATCTGGATGATGTGCTCAGCCCTATGCTCTGACTTTGCTGGCCCGGTGTGGGGCCAGGAGGTGGACTTGATGATCCTTGTGGATCCCTTCCAACTCAGGATATATTGTATAATCTCAAACTGCTACTTGGTCACCTTTCACCCCAGTGATGAAGCTAGGTAGTAACTTCTTTGTATGTGTTTGGTCATTATCATTAGTGTGCTCAGTTTCAGCTGACTTTTCCATAAAGGTTTGAAGATAGTATGTTGAGCTTTTTAGCAAATCTCAGTCTAAAATTAAAAGAAACATCTGAGAATTAGGAAGGGCAAGCATTAATGTTGAGCTAGCAGCATTCATACCACCAAAAAGTCTTCAGTATGATTAGATTATAATGCTGCAATATAAGAAAAAGTGCAAGGTATGCACAGTATGATTCAGTTAACAGAGCAACGAGTAAGTTCTAAGAAGTTTTCTCTATTGTCAAAACATGGAGTAATTTTTGTGATTTAGTGCAAACCCACCAGCTAGAAAGTAGACTGTAGAGGGACTGAACCTCTGAACGTTCTTTACCCATCTGAAGTTGTTCAGGCAGCTGAAGGGTGCTTTTGGGCACACAAAGATTCCCAGCCTATAATCAGCAGCATCACAGTGGCAGCAGTTTGCAACTATCAGTGTGCACCCACTTATCTGAACAGTGGAAAGTGCCTGGTAAGAATGTTTTAGTGCTAATTAATTGCCTGTGTATAGCAGCAGCTTCTGTCAGCTCATCTAGCTCTGTTCGTAGTGCTGCTGTGAGGATGCTGAGAGCTGAGCAAGTCATGTGGAGCTAAAGATCACTAGGCAAAACAAGCACGTCAGAGTGGGAAGTGAATGCATGAAGGGTTAAGGTTGATTGGCGGTTGGTGGGAAATGAGATTTTAGTCTTTGTGTAGAGGTAATATAGAAGGAGATAAGCATGAAGAGGCTGACAGGTGTGGTGAAGAACGATAGGTTTAGAGGTCTATCTAGAGAAATGGCTGCTAGTACTAAGTACTGCTAGTCCTAATTGAGTGCTGCAACTGGCAGTGGCAAGCTATTTGCAAATCCCTGTTTTAATTAGTCTGGAGGGCTGAGCTTAATTAAAGTCCCTGTTAGAGAGATCTCTGTGTACTGCTCCATGGGGTGTTTTTTTCTCATTTAATGGTCCCCTCTCAGCTGCAGTCCTGTTCCTAGCCCAGTGGTGCTTATCTTGTGTATCTAGGTTTAAAAGGAGACAGCTGTTCTGGGGAGTTCTTTATGGAGCAAGAATCTGACACAGGTAGAACAAAGAGTTAAGTAGTTGGGTTGGTAAGGAATAGTACCCTCTTGCTAAGACATAGAGAGGAAGAAGAATGAAGAGTCTCTGAAATGGAGGAAAAGGTAGTCTGTAGAAAAGACATTCTCTACAAAGTCTTGTGTCTTAATAAATTAAATTATAAACCGTATTCAAATTACCTGTATAAAAGCCCAGAGTCCCTCTTGTAAATTTGAAAATATCCAGAGGGCACCTGGAAATAGTACTTGCTGTGCAGTCAGTTCAGTTTCATGAAGGCAAGGCACTTTAGGATGAGTGATATTCAGGTAGCTGAGTGCTTAAGTAAGAAGGGAAATGGTTGAGGGAAAACTGAGGTGTAAAATTTGGGTGACATTCAAAGAACTTGTATCCAAGATTCTAAAGCTTTTCTCTGCTATGAAAAAGAACATAGCAATTCCTTTTTAGGTATATCCTGATGTAGCCTGGGTTTTTTTGCTTCTTTCAGGGACTCAGTTGAAAGATTATGTTGTTTTTAATAGAGCAGATATATCTGATAGGCTTGAACTATGAGTTTAATAGTTGCTATTAATGTTTGGGAATATTGGAATTCTGAGATTTTAAGTTTTAAAATTGTATAACTGAAGAGACAAATAAGGAACTAATCTACATACTGTTTGGATTTTTAACGTTATGTAAGTGCAGTATGCATTGACTCAGTGTTTGGCATTCTCTGGTTCCTTCAATGTTTCCCATATACACTGAAACTTTGTTTTCATTTGATAAATGAAACAATGTGCTTTAGAATAGTGGAACCCAACTGTAACCTCATGAGGGGGGATCTGTTTTAAGACTTGGAAAGTCCTCCCATTTATTGGAAGAACCACTGCTGAGTTTGGAAGTCACTAGCCAGAGACCTGCAGGAGTTGTTTGATTGGTGCAACTGATTCTCTTACCAAAAGTCTGTGTGCTATTAGTGTTGATGTAGTTGCAATGATTTCTTCCTGTTAAGAAAGTGTATTGGGTAATACGAAGTATTTTTAGAATATTCTATATTGTAATATTATGTGTTAACAATTGGAGAGCCGTGAAATTGTTAGACTCTGAGACATATCATGTGTGGCTATGAGAGGTGTCTGACAGGATAAACAATCACAGAATCGTAGGGGTTGGAAGGGATCTCAAGAGATTTGGGTCCAACCCCAGTACTTCTTCGTGTCCTCTCAATTTTCAGAAAATATGGTCTGTAATTTCAGTCAAGTGAGATATGAGAACTGGACACATGAGTATAATAAGCAGTTCTTAGAAAATAAAAATCAGAAAATATTGCCCTTTTTTCCTGAGTTTTTAGTATTTCACAAATAGTTTATATCTAGCCTTTGGGTTTTAACTGGCTTTAGGAGGTTATGAGGACTGATGATTTTGAGGCCACATGATCCTGAAGTGTAGTTACTGTTTCCTTCTTAAGTGAACCAAATTGCAATTACAGGAGTAAATCAGTGGATTTAGTTTAATCCCAGTTGCTTAGGTACAGTCATCAAAGAATTGCTTTTCCTGAGCACAGAGAAGGTGACAAGAGCTGCAGCAGCTTTAGGCTTTTTGATGAGCAGTATGTTGGTGTGTGAGGAAAAGATGTTTGTGGGAAAAGCTGTCAACTATAAAGTATGATTTTTGGATCGGATGGAAGAAATCATTTGTGTAGTAACTCGTGCACATCTTTTGTTTTGTGTTCAGCAGTTTGGGTGTCTGTAGCCTGTTGTCCAAAACCAGATTTCCTGTCAATTCAAGGTGACCTTAATGAGATCTAGATAGCAGAAAGCAAAGCTCAAATTCTGATACTAGAACTACCTTCAGTAGCAAGTATAAAAGGAAACATTTATGCTCAACTTGTATTTCCTTTGAGATATTCAGGAACCTTGTAGAAATCTATTCCACCAAGTTCAGGGTGAAATACATTGAAGCTTCAAAGTTGTTGGAAAATGTAGTAAGTTAGCATCAAAATAAATGGTAATTTCAAAATACCAGTCAGTATATGCCAGAAGTAGAGGCATCTGTTTTACATCTTTGTTGGTGACATGAAGCAGTGGGATTAAGAACACCCTCAGCAAGTTTGCTAACACCACATTGTGTGGTGCAGTCAACATACTGGAGGGAAGGGATGCCATCCAGAGGGACCTTGACAGGCTTGAGTGGTGGGCCTGTTTGAACCTCATGGAGTTCAACAAGGCCATGTTGCAGGGTCCCACACATGGGTCAGGGTAATTCCGAGCATAAATACAGCTGAGTAGAGAACAAACCGCAAACAGTTCTGAGGAGAAGGACTTCAGGATGTCTGTGGATGAAAAGCTGGACGTGACACAGCAGTGTGCACTTGCAGTCCAGAAAGCCAACTGCATCCTGGACTCTGCTCTGGTGAGACCCCACCTGGAGTAATGCATCCAGCTCTGGAGTCTCCAATACTAAATTGACTTAGAGCTGTTGGACTAAGTCCAGATGAAGGTCACAAAGATGATTATTTGGAGACAGGCTGAGGAGGTTGGGCTTCTTCACCTTGCAGAAGAGAAGGCTCTGGGGAGACCTTAGAGCAGCCTTCTAGCACTTAATAGGGGGTCTTACAGGAAAGTTGTAAAAGGGACTGTTTACAAGGGCAAGTAGTGACAGGACAAGGGGTAATGGGTTTAAGCTGAAGACAGGTAGATTTGGATTAGACATTAGGAAGAAATTCTTCCCTGTGAGAGTGATGAGGCCCTGGCACGGGCTGCCCAGAGAAGCTGGCACAGGCTGCTCCCTCCCTGGCAGTGTTCAAAGCCAGGTTGGATGGGGCTTTGGGCAGCCTGGGCTAGTGGAGTGTGTCCCTACCCATGGCAGGGGAGGTGGAACTAGGTGATACTTGAGGTCCCTTCCAACTGACACCATTCTATGGTTTTTGAAGGCAGCTGGTTCTCCTAAAAGATTATGACTCTGTATTTTAATGAAGTTTTCCAAAGGAATACGTGGAACAAAAGATACAGCAAGCAGATTCAGGAGTTTCTAGTTGTTGAAATTAGAATAGAATGCAAGACAGAAAAACGGTGATTGTTCTGATCCAGTAAGACCTCTATGGTCAGAGTAGAATGTTGCTGAGACTTGCTTCATGTCAGCTGAAGCTGGGTATTTAAAAGAGATTCAGGGTATGTTTAAGGTTAGATAAGATGAATCTCAATAAATACATCAGAATAAAACCCCCGTTAATTTGAGTTCAGATAGTTTTTTGTCAAATGGAGTTTTTAGTGGTTGCACTTTTCATTTTGAATGAATGTGAACATTTTTTTTATTCCTTCTAAAAGAAAAAGGTGTTTCTTGAGGGTTAACAAATTAAAATACGCTTGTCACTTGTTTGATTTGCAGGGTTTTTTTCTTGTTACTAAGCTCAGTGGAGTATTTTTTTTTTTGTAATTAACTGTCAAGTTCATGATCATCTCAAATAGTAAAATACTCTCTACGATATTGTTCCTGTAAAATTCTAATAGGATTATGATATCCTTAACGTCAGTCTTCCCAGTCTCTCTACTAAGGAGCTAAATTGATTTATGTGCTAGGCAATTAAATGCATGTTTTATAGACTACTTTCATCAGCTTTACTATAAATTAAATAAAGCACGTGTAAATGGCCTCTTTGTGCCTGATTTTGGTAGAAGCGTTATTTACTTCTGCCTGACCTTGCCAGGTGCAAGGGAAATCTGTTGCTAGGGTTGCAGCTCCATATACTGCATAAGTTCAATAACATATTTGGAAGCTTTGCATTATAAAACATAGTGGTTTATGAAGTGTTTTCAGTTATGTTATTAAAAAACATTTGTTGCCTTTGGTATAATTCATTGAGGTATTAAGTGTATGTTTATAGGTTTTGATCAAACAAGCAGTTACATGGATTAAGTTGTATACTTGCTATACTTGCAGTATTCTTATATAATGTGTTAATGGAAATTTCTGAGCATCAGTTCTCAGATAATTCACAACTATTGCAGCAACAGTCAAATGAACGTTAGAGGAGTTGGAAATCGTGTTATTTGGCAGTTACACCTTGTAAAGCTGTCAGTTGAGGAAAGCTGTTCAGGTTGTTCTGCTTGGGAACTGTTGCAGTGGGCTTTTTTTTTTTAATCCCTGTCTCTGCCCCAAGATATAAAAATGAGTCTAGCTTTCTTCTCAAGCGTTGTGCTCTGTACTTGAAGTCAGTCAGAGTTGGAGTCATCACAACAGGAGAGACATGATTTCTCCTGCTGTCTTTAGCTTCCTGAGGAGACCTAGGTATGGGCTGTGCTGCATTGTCAGTGTGGAAGGTTGTGCATGACTGCTGTCAGAAGGATTTCTTTATTAATAATAGCTGTGGAGCCTTGGCTGAGATTGTTCACATGCTAAATGAGTTCTGTCAGGTAGTCAGGCTTACGAAGGATACAGTTATTTATTGTATGCTGTGCATGTGCTTATTATCCCAAATAATGTACCGCAGAGAGCCCTCAAATCACCTTTCAAGCAGCAACATCTTAGGGTTTAATTGGCTTTGCTGATTTTTTTCTACCTCAGTAACTTTGCCTAAATGAGCTTATTGTAAGTTAATGTTTTTGTCTCTATTGCTGTTTGAAGTCTGGTTTTCTTTTAAGTTTATTCTGTACAAAACGAAAAACAAGTATCAGATGTGGATGAAATATGGTTTTTACACTTGAATAAGTCAAAATACACTTCATCCTTAAAAAATCCCCACCTCTAAATTATATGTTTTTTTTTAAATTTATGCAAATGAGTAGCCCTATTCATCTTCAGAATATTGTAGTTGAAGGGAACTTGCATAATAATGGCAGGAAGTTTATGTAAAAAAAATCAAGGACTAGAAATTTAATTTTAACTTAATGCTGTAGGTTGTTTTTTTTTTGAAGAATACAAAATCTGTGCATTGTGGTATCCCTCTTTCCAAAACAAGTATTTTTGATATTGTAAATATTCATATGTAGTGTGGTACTGTTGTTATTTACACACAGAACCGTTTTCACTGTACTTTCCCGAAAAATTTCCTCACATGCTGGTATTACAGGAATTCAGAAATTTCAATCTTTCTGTATTCAGATTGGAATAGATTCTAGACAGCTGACTACCAACCAAAAAATCAATGTAACAAGGAGGTGAGGGGGAGGGAATCTTGGTGCAAAATACATTGTACAGGTTTATTCACAGATACCAACAGAGTAGCCAATTCCAAAGTGAATTTGGAATTCTTTTAATAAGTTGAATACTTGCCCTTGCCTTTGAACTGAAGGTGACCTTCTAGCTTTATGCAATAGATTAATTTAGGTCGTTCCCTTTAGGATGGCCATAAAAAGCTAAAAAAGAAGGACTTTGTACTATTTCATTTCTGTAACAGTGGGGATTCTACCTAAATGTGATTTAATGTAAGGACTGTAAAGTGAGGAATGATGTGATGTTAGGACATTATGCCTCCATCTTTGATCTTTTTTGCATCCTGTTCTACGGGGGTTTGGGAGAGAGGCAGCCTTACTCCCTCTTTTTGTCCAGCACTTTCTGTTCCTGTAAGCCAGCCATTCATAGAATCATAGAATGTGTTAGGTTGGAAGGGACTTTTAAAGGTCATCTAGTTCAACTCCCCTGCATGAGCAGGGACAACTTCACCAGATTAAGTTGCTCAGAGCCCTATCAAGGCTGAGATGCATCATTATGGAAAGTTGGTCATTACTATGTGGTTACAGTTAGGTTTATTCTGAGCCTAATTGTAATTTTTCCCTGTTTATTTCTAGGAATTTAGGACATGCTGACTTAAAGCTGTTTTGAGCTTTTTGTGAGGTCTTGGCTTCTCATCATCAGTGGTTGATTTACAAGCACTGCAAGACTGAGCACTGGGAGAGCTCATTGGAGTTGGAGGCAGTTTAATTCAAAACAGATTTTTTTCCAAGTAAAAAATGAAATTTTTTAACAGGCTAGAGCTCTGGGGGATGGGGGTGATTGGGCTTATGTGTGTTTTATTGGCTTAGGAAATGCTCAGTAGCAGTTTGAAGTGCATTATCTGCCAGATAATGGGCTTGTATCCCCTGGTATCTTTCATTTGTAGTCTCTATACATGTAGTCTTTATATACTCTGGTTTTAATTTCTAGTCTTCGTACATGCATTATGTTCATAAATCAAGCTTTTCCGTAAGATTTGTGTAAATATGAAACTTATTATCTGAATGGTTAATTGAAATGATGGATATACATCTGTCAGGCAAGTTAGGGGCACGGGGAGTTGTGCAAAGGAAAGGTAAGCATAATTTTTCTTTTGCCTAGACTTTTAAAACAGTGAAAGCTTCCTAGTGTTACTTTAATCAGAGTAATTATGTCCACATAGTTCCATTTTTCCAGAGTTGAGTGTAGGCTTTTCAGCTTTTTTCCTGGATGATCTTTGATTGTCAATACCAGTAAGAATCACAAAAATAAAATTAAAAAGTATCAAGAATTCTATGCCTGCAGAGCTTTTATAGTGTAAATTCTTTTAGTCAAGATCAACAGTCAGCTAGCTGTTTACCAAGAATTCAGTTTATGTGGAGTGAAACTCATTAAGAGTCAGTAGGTGAAGTTTGTACATCTGTCTGAAAGATGTCTTTCCTCCTGTATCTCATGTAGAACTTATTTTCCCACTGACAGTTACGTTAACGTTTTGTAACTGGCTCTCTCAGTTAAGCTGTACATGCTGCCCTCCCCATCAGTTGTTTTTCAAAAGCTGTGTGATGTTTTGTGATAATTAACCTCTGTGTGTGAATGTATAATTTATCTTATGCAGAATTAATATGCTGAGTGTTTTAGAGGAGAACTAATGAACTTTTCATTGAAGGAGAAAGCTCAAGATTTTGCTGTAGACAGACAGGTTTAATGTCTGGAACAGTATGAAAAGATGCAATGTGATGCTATTTTTCTCATCTGTAAGCCAGAGGGAAAGTTTGCAGACAAGCAGTCTGTCCTGGTTTCAGTCAGGATAGAGTTAACTTCATTTGTAGCAGCTGATGGAATGCTGTGTTTGGGAGTTAAAATGAAAGCAGTGCTGATAACACCCTGATGTTCTTAGTTGTAGTCAGACAGTCAAGGACTTTCTTAGCTTCTTCTATTTCTCTATTCTTGAGAAAGGAGGGGCGAAGCCAGGACAGGTGACCCAGATGGGCCAAAGAGAGTATTCCATACCAATTACGTCCTGCCTAGGAAAAACGGGGGGCTGTTGGGAAGAAGGAGAGGGGCGGTCTCGGGACGCGTGCTTCTTGGGGGGACGGTCGGGTTCCGGGACAGCTCTGGGTGGTACGGCCTGAGTTGTGTGGTTCGGTGAGAAACTGCATTGTGTATCAATAGTTGTATATTCTTTTGCTCTAAAGTCCTATTAGCATTGTTATATTTTATCTTTCTGTTATCTTAGTAAACTATCCTTATCCCAACCCACGGGCCTCCTAGTTTCTTGGTTTTGGAGTTATTTGTCCCTTCCTTTTCCCTTCCCTTGTTTCCCCCTTTTTCCCTCTTCCCCTGCTCTTTTACTTTAAGGAGCAGGCAACTGCGTGGATCTCGGCCCACAGCCGGGGTGAAACCACGACAGTCCTTTTGGCGCCCAACGTGGGGCTCGAAAGGTTGGGATAACGGTAGATCTGACCCGATAGTAATTAAGACAAAGTTGTGATAAGTATTGTCGTTTAAGCAGTCTCCGATCATGAGGCTGTGGTATTTATTTCCCCTGTTCTTGTATTTTATGTTAACAGTCTATGATACAGTAATAGTGAACTTGTGCTGGTATTTGTATGAGAGCTTGCTGCCCTGTCCATTCTTTGGACAGGAAGAGTTTAGTAACGGCAGCTGGTATGGTGGGAGTTCTGCTTTCTTTTCCTTTGGGCTAAATACAACAGCTCTGCTAGCAGTCTTTAAAAACTTTCAATATCCCTGGGATATTCAAACTAGCATTTTGCTGTTTCTCGGTTTGGTGCAGATGGTTCAGTTGTTGTCAAATATTAAGCAGAGGTTTATGAATACCACTCAAGATTTTTCTGTGAGGCCAGATAATCGTGAGTGGCAGGGCAAGTGGCAGAGCATGGGCAAGTACCTAGGCACTTTCTTAACTCCAGTGGTTTGGAGTTTCACTCCTGAGCAGTTACAAGACCCTGAAAAAGTGACTGCATATCTGAAAAGAAATTGCTCTAAGCTTGCCAGAGATACACACCTTACTGCACTGTGCTGGGCCCTGGCCACTATTTACAAAACATTGCTTGATAACAGGCAGCACTGTCAGTACTGTCAGCACTGTCAGAAGGAAAAGAATGAAAACAGACCAGCAAAGACTGCAGCTGCTGCAACCCCAACGACTGGCACTGCAGCTACTGTAACCACTGTGACTAGCACTAAGGCCACTATGACTAGCACTGTGGCTACTGCAATTTGTCCAACTGATGCTGCAGCTACTGCAACCCCTACAGCAGATACTGATGATAAAACAAAAAACCAACCCCCGCCAGTGTCTGTTGCTCCTGTACAAAAGAGGAAACAAAGGAAATCAGTTCGTGTAGTGAAGGATGAGGATGAATCAGGGCCATCTGGAGCATGTCAGGATGACTCAGGGTCATCTCAAGCATCTCAGGATGGAGCAGGGCCATCTCAAGCACCTCAGGATGGAGCAGGGCCATCTCAAGCCCCTCAGGATAGAGCAAGGCCATCTCAGGCATTTCAGGATGAGGCAGAATCAGAGGTTGTCACACGATCTCTGACCCTGAGTGAGCTGCGTGAGGTTCGAAAAGATTTCAGCCGCCGCCCAGGTGAGCACATCATCACTTGGTTGCTCCGATGCTGGGATCAAGGGGCCGATAGTCTGGAATTAGATGGCAGGGAGGCCAAGCAGTTGGGATCCCTAGCTAGAGAAGGAGGTATTGACAAGGAAATTGGGAAAAAGCCAGAAACCCTCAGCCTCTGGAGGCGACTACTGTCAAGTGTGGAGGAAAGGTATCCCATAAAGGACTATATTACATGTCAGTCACCCAAGTGTAACAACATAGAGGCAGTTATCCAGTACCTGAGAGAATTAGCTGTACGGGAGATCATTTATTATGATCTGGGCAAATGGCACTCTGACCCTGATGAAGTTGTATGCACCGCAGATATGTGGCGTAAGGTTGTACGAAGTGCACCAGCAGGGCACACCAATTCATTAGCATCAATAGACTGGGATAATATGTATCCACCAACTGTAAGTGAAGTGTCCTGCCGACTCCGGAAATATCAGGACAATGTTTCCCAATCTGTGATCGCAGCGGTAGAGAAGCTGGTCGAACGACTTGACAAAAATTTGTGCAACTCCCAACCCGTATCGTTGTGTGAGGTTGCAGCTACTGGGAGAAAGCGTCCATCATCCCAGAAGGGAGGATGCAGAAGGTGCACACCACGAGACACGCTGCGACAGCAGCTGTGGTTTGAACTGTGTGACCATGGTGAGGACATGAGGAAGTGGCATAGGCAGCCCACCTCAGCCCTCCAGGCACGAGTAAATGAGCTGCGAGGTAAAAGAATCCCACAACGCGATTTTGCCAGGAAGAAGGCTGCACCAGTGAGCAGCCAATATGATCAGCAACAATAGAGGAGCCCTGCCTCCAGCCAGGTGGAGGAGAGGGATAACCGTGCTTATTGGACTGTGTGGATCCGATGGCCTGGTACGTCAGACCCACAGGAGTACAAGGCTCTGGTGGATACTGGTGCCCAGTGTACTCTAATGCCATCGAATCACGTAGGGACAGAACCTGTCAGCATTTCTGGAGTGACAGGGGGCTCACAGCAATTGACTGTGTTAGAGGCTGAAGTGAGCTTAACTGGGAAGGACTGGGAGAAACACCCAATTGTGACTGGCCCAGAAGCTCCATGCATTCTAGGTATAGATTACCTCCGTAGAGGTTATTTTAAAGACCCGAAAGGGTACCGGTGGGCTTTTGGAATAGCTGCTTTGGAGACAGAAGGCACTGAGCAATTGCGTGCCTTGCCTGGACTCTCAGATGATCCTTCTGTTGTGGGGTTGTTGAAGGTTGAAGAACAGCAAGTGCCAATTGCTACAACGACGGTGCACAGGAAACAATACCGCACTAACCGGGATTCCCTGATCCCCATCCATAAGCTGATTCGTCAATTGGAGAGTCAAGGGGTGATCAGCCGAACCCGCTCACCCTTTAACAGTCCCATATGGCCAGTGCGGAAGTCCGATGGAGAGTGGAGGCTGACAGTAGATTATCGTGGCCTAAACGAAGTCACTCCAGGTATAAGTGCTGCTGTACCAGACATGCTGGAACTCCAATATGAATTGGAGTCAAAGGCAGCCAAGTGGTATGCCACAATTGACATTGCAAATGCTTTCTTTTCAATACCACTGGCGCCAGAGTGTAGGCCACAGTTTGCTTTCACTTGGAGGGGCATCCAATACACGTGGAATCGTCTGCCCCAGGGGTGGAAACACAGCCCTACCATTTGCCATGGACTAATCCAGACCACACTGGAAAAGGGTGGAGCCCCAGAACACCTGCAGTACATTGATGACATCATTGTATGGGGCAATACAGCAGAGGAAGTATTTGAGAAAGGAAAAAGGATAATTCAAATCCTTTTGGAAGCTGGTTTTGCTATAAAGCAAAGTAAAGTCAAGGGGCCTACACGAGAAATCCAGTTTTTAGGAATAAAATGGCAGGATGGGCGTCGTCAGATCCCAATGGACATTATCAATAAAATAGCAGCTATGTCTCCACCAAGCAACAAGAAGGAAACACAAGCTTTCTTAGGTGTTATAGGTTTTTGGCGAATGCATATCCCAAACTACAGTCTCATTGTGAGCCCACTCTACCACGTAACTCGGAAGAAGAATGATTTCCAATGGGGCCCTGAGCAGCAGCAAGCCTTTGAGCAGATCAAACGCGAGATAGTCCATGCAGTGGCCCTTGGGCCTGTCCGGACAGGGACAGATGTTAAAAATGTGCTTTACACTGCAGCCGGGGAGAATGGCCCTACCTGGAGTCTCTGGCAGAAAGCACAAGGGGAGACTAGATGTCGACCGCTGGGGTTTTGGAGTCGGGCCTACAAAGGATCTGAGGCCAATTATACTCCAACAGAAAAGGAAATACTGGCCGCCTATGAAGGGGTTCGAGCCGCTTCAGAAGTGATTGGAACTGAAGCTCAGCTCCTCCTGGCACCCCGACTGCCGGTGCTGGGCTGGATGTTCAAAGGGAAGGTCCCTTCTACACATCATGCCACTGATGCTACGTGGAGCAAGTGGGTTGCACTAATTACTCAGCGGGCTCGAATAGGAAACCCTAATCGCCCAGGAATCGTGGAAGTGATCACAGACTGGCCAGAAGGCAAAGATTTTGGGATGTCACCAGAGGATGAGGAGGTGACACGCGCTGAAGAAGCCCCACCTTACAACAAACTGCCAGAGAATGAAAAACGATATGCCCTGTTCACCGATGGCTCCTGTCGCATTGTGGGAAGGCACCGAAGATGGAAAGCTGCTGTATGGAGTCCTACAAGACAAGTAGCAGAAGCCACTGAAGGAAAAGGTGAATCAAGCCAATTTGCTGAGGTGAAGGCCATCCAGTTAGCTTTGGACATTGCTGAGAGAGAAAAGTGGCCAATGCTCTACCTTTATACTGATTCATGGATGGTGGCTAATGCCCTGTGGGGTTGGTTGCAACAGTGGAAAAAGAACAACTGGCAGCGTAGAGGCAAACCCATATGGGCTGCGGACTTATGGCAAGACATTGCTGCCCGATTAGAGAAGCTTGTTGTAAAGGTACGTCATGTTGATGCCCATGTACCTAAGAGTCGAGCCATGGAGGAACATCAAAACAACCATCAGGTAGATAAGGCTGCTAGGATTGAAGTGGCTCAGGTAGATCTAGACTGGCAACATAAAGGTGAATTATTCCTAGCTCGATGGGCTCATGATTCCTCAGGTCATCAAGGGAGAGATGCAACATATAGATGGGCTCGAGATCGAGGGGTGGACTTAACCATGGATGCTATTGCACAAGTTATCCATGAATGTGAGACGTGTGCCGCAATTAAGCAAGCGAAGCGGTTGAAGCCGCTGTGGTATGGAGGACGGTGGATGAAATATAAATATGGGGAGGCCTGGCAGGTCGATTACATCACCCTCCCACAAACCCGCCATGGCAAACGCTACGTGCTTACCATGGTGGAGGCAACCACCGGCTGGCTAGAAACATATCCTGTATCCCATGCTACTGCCCGGAATACAATCCTGGGCCTTGAAACACAAGTCCTATGGCGACATGGCACCCCAGAAAGAATTGAGTCAGACAATGGGACTCATTTCCGAAATGCTCTCATAGACACCTGGGCCAAAGAGCATGGCATTGAATGGGTGTACCACATTCCTTATCATGCACCAGCCTCTGGGAAAATTGAAAGATATAATGGACTCTTAAAGACTACCCTAAAAGCAATGGGTGGTGGAACATTCAAACACTGGGATACACATTTGGCCAAAGCCACGTGGTTAGTTAACTCTAGGGGTTCTACCAATCGGGCTGGCCCTGCCCAGTCAAAATTTCCACGTACTGTAGAAGGAGACAGAGTCCCAGTGGTGCATATGAAGAGTATATTAGGGAAGACGGTTTGGGTCATCCCTGCTTCAGGTAAAGGTAAACCTATGTCGGGAATTGTTTTTGCTCAAGGACCTGGTTGTACTTGGTGGGTAATGCAGAAGGATGGAGAAGTTCGATGTGTACCTCAAAGGGATTTGATTTTAGGTGAGAATAGCCAATGTAATTAGTAAGGTAGAAATTGTATTATAATAAGTACTAAATAACTCATTACTGTATATTCATTATTACTATAATTGCTGTATGTTGTTGTTTGTTTTACCAATGGAGTTACAGCTGGAATCATACACGACAATGAAGGAAGACTGCCACGATGATGGGACCAAGACCTGCCATCACAAGAACTTTTTTCCTCTTCCCCTTTGAAAATGAACACTTTTGATTCACAGACTATGACCATGGACCATGTCAGATGCATCGATCGAGAGTCCGAGATGCAGCATGCAACGAACCAATGACGCATACTGACACCATGAGAGACTGCTACAATGAATGAAGCCTGAAAATCATGGACTAAATCATTTACTCAACAAAACTTAGATGAATGGTCCATAGACTAAGGGAATAATACATATGTGTGTGTCTGAAACATTGGTTGTACCCAAAAGAAATGATTGGACCTGGTCATGACGTAAATGGTATGGAATAAGGGGTGGAATGTCCTGGTTTCAGTCAGGATAGAGTTAACTTCATTTGTAGCAGCTGATGGAATGCTGTGTTTGGGAGTTAAAATGAAAGCAGTGCTGATAACACCCTGATGTTCTTAGTTGTAGTCAGACAGTCAAGGACTTTCTTAGCTTCTTCTATTTCTCTATTCTTGAGAAAGGAGGGGCGAAGCCAGGACAGGTGACCCAGATGGGCCAAAGAGAGTATTCCATACCAATTACGTCCTGCCTAGGAAAAACGGGGGGCTGTTGGGAAGAAGGAGAGGGGCGGTCTCGGGACGCGTGCTTCTTGGGGGGACGGTCGGGTTCCGGGACAGCTCTGGGTGGTACGGCCTGAGTTGTGTGGTTCGGTGAGAAACTGCATTGTGTATCAATAGTTGTATATTCTTTTGCTCTAAAGTCCTATTAGCATTGTTATATTTTATCTTTCTGTTATCTTAGTAAACTATCCTTATCCCAACCCACGGGCCTCCTAGTTTCTTGGTTTTGGAGTTATTTGTCCCTTCCTTTTCCCTTCCCTTGTTTCCCCCCTTTTTCCCTCTTCCCCTGCTCTTTTACTTTAAGGAGCAGGCAACTGCGTGGATCTCGGCCCACAGCCGGGGTGAAACCACGACACAGTCTAAATAGCAGCATGAGAAGGTGGTTCATGAATTGAAAGCTCATTTTCAGTGATTAATTGCCTGTTTTTAGTGTTAGGTAGCTGTCGTGGTTTCACCCCAGCTGTGGGATGAGAGAAAAAGGGGGAAACAAGGTAAGGGAAAAGGAAGGGGCAAATAACTCCAAAACCAAGAAACTAAGAGGCCCGTGGGTTGGGATAAGGATAGTTTACTAAGATAACAGAAAGATAAAATATAACAATGCTAACAGGACTTTAGAGCAAAAGAATATAAAACTATTGATCCCCAATGCAGTTTCTCCCCGAACCACACAACTCAGGCCGTACCACCCAGAGCTGTCCCGGAACCGACCGTCCCCCCAAGAAGCACGCGTCCGCCACCGCCCCTCTTCTTCCTCCCCTCAGCCCCCCGTTGTCCTGGGCAGGACGTAATTGGCATGGAATACTCTCTTTGGCCCATCTGGGGCACCTGTCCTGGCTTCGCCCCTCCTTTCTCATGAATAGAGCAATACGAAGAAGGTGAGAAAGTCCTTGACTGTCTGACTGCAACTAAGAACATCAGGGTGTTATCAGCACTGCTTTCATTTTAACTCCCAAACACAGCATTCCATCAGCTGCTACAAATGAAGTTAACTCTATCCTGACTGAAACCAGGACATGAAGCTATTTAGGATTACCTGCAGTTAGCATACTGCCCAACAGTTCTGACAAAAATCTGCTAAATGTTGTATCTACTGAATCTGATCCTGTGTTCCAGTAACAGCAGTGTCACTGCCTTGCACTTACATGCAGAATTGAGCAGTGGGAGCAAAGGACTGACAAGGATCTCCTTTCTGCATTCTTGCAGTGTAGCTAAGAGATAGTCCTGTTTCACAGGTGTAAAACCGAAGCACAAAGATGAAGACACTGAATTAACTACTTAGGTGTATGCCAAGTTTAAAGAATATTAAGTATCTACAAAGGGCTTTGTTTTTATGTGCATAGGTGTTTTGTGTGTCTGAGTATTTATTTAATGCCGAGTCAAAACTCCTAGCTGATTTCAAGGGATTGTGTTGAGCCCTGAATTCTTCCTATAACCAAAAAATTAAAGCTACAGATTCTCTGTCCCATGTGTTTAAGGATCTGGTAGCTGGTACCTGTTCTGTGCCTCTTGAAACATGGATTCACTCAGAAAGCTGAGTGCTGCAGGTATTTAGTCTATTAAGTTTGATTTGAAGTGACTGCTGAATTATCTTGTGAAAAGGAAGATGAAAAGATGTTTTGAAAAACCGCAAACTGTACAAAATGCAAAAATAAGACATTGAACCTGACAAGTGACATCTCTAAAAACTGTCCTCCTGGCTGGTTTTCAGTCAGATACCTCATCAGTTGTTTAATTACAGAATCACTTTTAATCATTAGAAATGGAATTGGGATTGTTTCTCTGAAAAACATTTAAAAAATACCCAGTTGTATAGATTTCATATTTCAGTTCCTAAAAAAGTATTGCAGCATTGCTAAATATCTGTAAAATTATAAGAATTGCACTCAAAGAGAATGTTCATATTTCATATTGCAAGTTATTAACTTTCAGTTGAATGTGTTACAAGAAGAACATACAATCATGCTGAATCAATCTAATGTCCTAATTACCTTGAGTGTATTTATCTGTGGGAAGTGAAGTCTAAAAGACTTAAGTAAATCTTTAATTTCTTGTAGTTCATCTTAATTGCCTTCAGTTAAAAGTTGCAATTGATTTTCTTTTGTTTTGTAAAAATTTTCTTGCAGGTTTTTTTTTGGGAGGGTACATCATGCTTTCCTTTGTTTAAAATGATTGAAATGTAGAGGTTTTTTTTAAGGAAAAAAAGTTTTTTATTAGAAGAGAACGATGAGAAGACATTGAATGATTGATGAAGAGAACCAGGCATATTTCTGGCCATCTATTGTTTTCCAGTAAAGTTAATCTTCATGATTAGATTGGCTATAATAACATTGTAAGCAGCACTGAAAATAAATTGGATATACTTGTATGTTACACCAGCTGTTCAAAAACTAGCCTAGCGCTTCTCGGAAGCCGTAGCTGGTCTGGTAGTGGTGGTGAGGGACGGTAACACTTGTAAAACAGAACCTGAGAACCTTCTCAGATGCAACTGAAAATGTCAAAAGTTAAACTCCCCTGTTCAGTTTGTACCCTGGAACTTGCCATAGCATTCACCCCTTACACTGCAACTTTGATACCCATTCAGTTTGAATGTTTTGTAGTTCTGTGTCAAATGCAGCACTATAAAAGATAAATGTAGAGGTGTTAGAGAAATTGTATCATAGTTTTAAAGGGGTCTGCCACATTAAAAAAATCCTATAATATAAGCTACAGGTATTACTAACTGAGGACAGACAGCTCAAAGAAAACAGAAGGGGTTTTTTAGAATTACTAATTTGAAAAAGATGTCCTCTAGAAAGAAGACCTGTTTATCTTATGTGATCTTCCTATACTGAGACTCTCAGCACAATCAAAGGAAGTAAACAAAGTTTTTATTCCTGAAATCAACTGTCTGCAGCACTGCTTCACTGTGTCCATGATTTGATCTGTTTAGGTTACTTTTCCTGTTTAAATGATAATATCCTGCCATTTAAGTGGAAAATGAGGAATGAAGAATTTTGTAAGTGCAGTTTGGCAGAGACCACATATCTTCTGGAAACCTATCTACCATTGTTGCACTAATACTTAATATTGCAAATATGGCATTATAAGTGTTTTGATTCTTTTGGTATAGATATTCCAGTGATCTTATCCTATTCATGTTTTTTACATCTTGTTCTGCCATTGCAGAATATTGTTTGGCAGTATTTTAGATTGCCCTTTACTAACAGTCAGGACAACATTTTGTAGTAACAGTTTTTTAATAATCTCTCACAGAAGCAAGATATGTAGGGTTTTTTCCTTCTGTTGTTTCTTCTGCATGTGGTGATCAATTGCATTTGTGCATCACTTGTTTCATTATTAATTACCATTATTTTACCTTCATTTGTTATCGTATTAAATGGTATTTATCTCGACCCACCAGTTGTTGGTTTGGGATTTTCCCCCTGTTCTTCTCCCTGTCTCCTTGTAGTGGGGAGGCAGTGAGCGAGCAGCTGCATGACGCTTAGCTGCTGGCTGGGGTTAAGCCATGCCAAGTGCTCAGAGAATATTTGTAAAATGTAAAGCATCACCCACAATGTGTCTGTCACAGATGGAAAAAAATCATCTATTGACAAGTATGTAGTCCATTGAATAATTTTATTGACCTAAAATCCTAACCAAGATTGCCAGAAATTAAGTTTATCTCCAGTACTTGATGTGAATTAGATTAAGCAGAAGCATAAGTCCCATTAGGCAGACAATTCTTTATTGCCTGCTTATCAGAAGAATGTAATGTATTTTTCTGAGAATGTGACAGTGAAATTTGTTCCTGTAACATTAGCCAGACATCATGGTGCATTTCTAACTTGTGTATTTGGTAGGGATAAATAAGCACCACCTTTTCATTTCCTTCCAGAATTAATGCACTAAAGAAACTGGCTATATATGTTTAGATGTCAGAAAAGCCAGTGTTTGGTTTGCAGTCTGCTTCCAGACTCTTAAGTGTACAGGTTATTTTATGTCTTGATGATACTATGCATGTTTGAACTGTTTTCTTTAAGCCATACTGAATAACACGGGTCACTGTTGTGGTCTTTGTGCTCAAAGGTACCTACACAACCTGGATTTTTCAAAGGAAGTGGAACAACTATTTGAGAACAGGTTGTTACTCTTTGGTCAGATGCCTGTAAACAATGGAGGTTTTTTCCATATTCGCTTAAGGAAGTACATGTTTGTATTCTACAATACCAAGGAAAGACAATTATTCTAACTTTTGCTCTTATCATCTGTTGTGGCCCTAAATGTGTTTGCCACCTTGCATTGATAAATCTTCTCATACTAGTGGAGTATGTATTGCCTGCTTCATCAGCCTCTCTGTACTGATTCTCATTTTGTGGTTGAAGTTAACTGGTGTAGTAGCCAAGCCAGGATTTAGGCTTCCATATGAACTTGAATCATTGTAGCTTATTTGTGCTTCACTGTTCTTCCGAGCAGTACGTATCACAGAATCACAAGGTTGGAAAAGAGTCCAACCAATCCCATTCTAAGCTAAACCATATCCCTAAGTACCCCATCTACCCTTTTTTTAAACACATCCAGGGAAGGTGACTCAACCACGCCCATGCTGTACTGCTTTAATAATGAATATAAAGGGCAAATTAAATTTCGGAAACTACCATGTGCCTGTAGACAAATTGCTCTGTTCAGACAAATGGAGTTGGGAAATCATGATGTAGCATAGAGTAACTTTCTTGCACTGTAGCCTTATATATCATTTTATAAGATGATACAACTAGTCACCATACCCTGCAATTTTAATAATGTGATTTCTGTTAACAATGCTGATAATGTAGTGGCTGAGAGCAAGAGGTGAAAAAATAATTAAATGTAGTAGACAGCATTTTCATAATGATTTTTGTTTTGGGGGCATAGAATACAAATTGGTTAGAATTTAATTGCTAAAGCTGGTTAAGTGTAAAATCAATTTTGACATGGCTTCAGTGAAACTAACTTCTGATATAGTTGAGAAGCAATTTAAAGAAACCACTGTTTACTTAGGTTATGGTTTCAAGTTTGTAATTGCATTTTATTAAAGTTCTTTGATACTACACTTCCTAAGAATGCCTTCTTAAATTGAAATGCTGATGTTAAGGGAAGATACTTACTTTACTGATGCTGCATTATGGAATTTAAGTGAATAACTGCTAATTTTTAAGTACTCTGTGTGTGTGTGTTTAAATAAAAATGTACAATGTCTTTTAAGCATAGTACAAGAAATACATAGAGAAAAGCATTGTAAGTAATAAGTGTTTTGTCCCATCTACCTTTTGACAGGAGAATTAGATGACAGAGAGCAGGCAAAGCTGGAAGTAAAAGTATGGGATCCAGATAGCCCCCTTACTGACCGTCAGATTGACCAGTTTTTAGTTGTAGCACGGTAAGATTAAAATCCTCTCATAAAAAGAATTACTTTTCCTTTTTCTACTGACTATTTATTCCCCTATATCATGCTATTCAATTTGTTTGCCATTTTGTGAGCCCTTCTCTTTCCCACAGTTAGCTAAAAGAAAAAATCAAACCTTAATCTTCTGCATATTTATTGAATCTACCAATACAGAAGAGAAAAAAGAGAGTGAGTTTTGGAATAATGCTGCACAGCCTATATTTCAGGTTATAGTAGAATGATACTCTAATTGTACACATAGGTCTATTTTCCCCTCAGAGTAAATGAAACAAGATTTCAGTGCTAATATTTTAGTCTTGTACCATAGTACTTGGAATCTCATAGTGTGATACAAAGTTAAGAGTAGAAATAAAGTGGTAACAAAATGAAACAGATACAGAACTTTCCCAATTTGCATATAAGCTGAATAATGTACAGTGCAATTAGTTTGAATGAATGATGAAATAAATGTTTTGAAGTGATGCGTTTCTTTAGTGAAAAAAAATCTGGTCAGTTCAATATATAAATTAACATATGATTATGTAGATCTATGAGAGGAACATCAAAGCCTTTGGAACTCATAAATACCTTTTAAAAATAATTTATTTTAAAAAAGCCCAAACAACTTGAAAATTCTATATATAAGCTTCTTACTGAAGGAAATCTCTACATTCATAATGTGCATCATGTTTTACCTGTCCTGTAATTTGTAGGTACAGATGTAGTACAAAGGTACTGTTCTAATGATGTCAGAGAACTGTTAATCACAGCTAATGTAGGGATTTTATCCTGAATCAATCCATCTCCTGTGTTTCTGTAACCTGGTTGCAGAGCGTAGTCTCAAATCTTCTTAGGCAGATAATCCTTTCCCGTTGTTTCCAGTTTCTGTTCTTTTTTCTTTGTCCCTTTTGAACAAAGTATTTCAGGAAGGAAATAAAAGTTGCTTTATGTTTTCTATTTTGTGTACAGTGAAATGGGCTGTTAATTTATTGCTTTGCAGGTCAGATGCTGATCCACCTGGGTTTCTTCTTTCTCTCCCACTCTGTAGTACTGTATACTTTCTATACAACAGAAAAAAAAATGCCTGCCCTTGTTGAATTTCTAGGCGAGCCAGAAGTATATGGGAGTGAAATGTATCTGTTCAGATCACCACAGTGCCTGGTAGATGCTCCATAGAACAGAACACAGAAAGCAGAACTACTTCTATCACCAGCAGTAAAATACTTGGATATATATGGGTAGACTGTTGTGGGGTGCCTTAAAAATACCATCTGTATGAATCTTGTATGCTTTTTAAAAGTTTTTGAATAGTTCATTCATTGCCTTCTCACCTCCTTCCCCATTTTGCAGCCCCTCTGGGTAGCTCAAGTTGTGTACTGTAAGCTGAAAACGTTCCCAGAGGAGTGTTCGAATAAGCAGTCTGCTGGGAAGTGACAGTGAATAAATGACAAAGAATAAATTAAATTTTTAGAGAAAAATATCCTTCCTTTATTTAAGATGGCTTGTCCAATGCTTTGCCCTGACCAAGACTGTATTTGCTTGGAAATTGAGAAATTACTGTAAAAAAACATCTCTGTTATGGATGGAATGGGTCTTGGTCATAGCTGACTAGTTGTAGCTGTCCAGGACACTGTGGTAAGCAGTCACTAATCGCCACCTGTAATCAGATGTTAGTTGAGTACCATGTCATTGATTTTCTTCCACAAAACTCTGTTTATCTTTGTAAGCTGCTTTTGAACTGACAGAAACTATTTCCAAGCTCCTATATACTTGTATTCACAACCTTTGGGATGTCATTTGTGTTGCAATTAAGTGCTTCTGCGACAGATTTTCACCAATTTCTGGAGAAGCAGTTCTGCTATGATGGTTGTGGCTGCTTTAAATTCACTAAGTTGTGTGCTTGCATGTAAAGGCTTTCATTATACTGGACCAATAAAAGCTGCTTTTGAGTAACAGTGGAGTTGGTATTACGATCTGGTAAACCGTGCTTGCAGACTCGGGTGGTAGCACTGACTGTGTTGACTGGCTGTGCCTGCTGGGTTTCCACTGAGCATAGTATTTCTCTGGTCCCTGGAAGCCGTGTTCAGTTTTGCAAATTTGAAATTTTGAGAATAAGAACTTTTTCCTAACTGCATTCTTGCACATGATTGCTGGTAAGCCTGTGTATACTATTTGCGTTTGAAGTTTTAAAAGCATTTTCACATGGTCCTTTTTACACAGTATGTTAAAGGCATGGAGCATTTCTTCTCAATTTTCTCAGTCTGCTCTGGTTGAAGAAAGAGTTCTCTTGTCCTTACAGGCTTTAACTTTCTCAATCCTAGAAGCAAGCATGCTTTACTAGTTCTTTAGAAGGTGTTGAAATGCACTCTTTTTCTATTTGTATTGTCTGTTCACAAGAACATTCATATTTGGCCTCAGGCATGTAGCTTTTCCAATCTTAGAATTGTTTACTGTCTCAGGCAGGAGAGGTCTTTTTTTTTCTAGGTTTATATTCTTGGTCAGTCTGGACCTGCCACTAAGCCCTGGTGTGCAATGATCTCCTGGATATAAAAGGAGAAGAATATGTCTATCATGTCCAGAAATCAGAGGGAAGCAGTGCCAGAAAAATCTATGGAGATCTTGAAAAAAAGCCCAAGAGTACTCAAGCGGGAAAGATCTTTAACCTTGAGCTCCCTGAGTAGTCTTGGCTTGTTTCTGGATTTACAAGTCTTGAAAGTACTGTGTTACTACTACCACTGAAGCATAATTTGGATGGAGGGCCCTTGCTTAAACTAGCAGATGATCTGTTAGAAGCTTGAGGCATCAGACTAAAGGATTCTGATTTTGAGCTGTTCTTTGGGTAAAACACTGACATTCATACTCAGGGAGTGAAAATTCCAACACTTTTTTTCTACACCATTCAAATAAACAGCTTCATTAACCAATTTTTGTTCTGCCAACTATATTGGCAACCTTTCTTTTGTGTCTGCTGGTTTCAAAGAACAGGATGTGAGAAGCTGCAACAGCAGCTTAGGTCTGTACATGCTGGCAAACAGTTAAAGCCCTGTAGAAGTGATGTAGAAATGTTTGGTGTTCACAACCCAGCACCCACACTGTGCATATTTTGAGCTGTTCTATTTTTAGGCTAGCTGTAATCAGGTCCTGTGAACTACGTATCTGTGAGTATGTGGAACTACTGTTTAACTTAACAGACATCCCGTTTGTGTGCTACAAGATAGCTTTTGATGTTGGTTGAAGTGCAGTAAGTAAAGATGGTGGGAACAATTCCTTTGTAACTCTGTTCCTACTTTGAAGTAAAACGCTGATATAGATGTAGTCTTTTCTCCAGTCATCAGCATCAGTCACTCCTAATGTACAAGGAATATTTTATTTCCTTGTGAGATCTCATGTTCCAACTCTGTCCCAAATTGCACACTATTAGGAAATAGAATCTCTCCTGTTGTGTGTATAACATTGTAGTCCTGTTGCTTTTCTTAATTTGTCAAGCGGTGAAAAATGGTCCTGGCCATGTGGTAGGAATTGAGAGTCTGGACAGGTGCTCAGGACCTTTATTGAGCTTTTTAAATTTTTTTTTCCCCTTCATTTTCCTTTTCTTAATTTTATTTTTGTCTGCTAATTTGTTTTATCTTTCATTACGTGATAAGTTTTTGGTATATTCTAGTTCCATTTATGATGCAGTGAAACATTTTGCTTAGATGAAGCAGCATAAAAGAACTATCTTATATTCCTTCCAGAAGACTATGTTCATATCTCTAAATCATGCTACTGTTCAGCCATTTGTAGTCTCACCTTATTTCTAACTAAAATGGAGTATTGAACACTAATTAAAATAGTCATAAAACATTATCTCTCTACCTTAAATTTTTGTTCTTCCATTTCTTTGAAATTAAAATGGCATTACTTCTGGGAAATGTAATATGTTTCTGTTCATTTGAATGCCTCCTTATTTTTTGGTGTAAAACAACAGAAGTATAGAAAATTATATGTTAGTAATTTTGAATTAGAGCTTGATCCTTCCTGTGTTGGTACCACTATTCCTTTTTCTCTTAAGACTGTGATTATATTCATTTTCCATTGGTTGCTATTGATTTAGTTATAAATGCTCAAGGTATGTGGAGGCTTATTTTTACATGAATTTCTTACAGTGAGGAAGGGAACACAAAGCAGCTTCAACTAGCAATGTGTGTTTCTTCATATTGAGGGGAAAAAATACACTCATCAACAGAGAACAATAAGTAAAGACATTTAAAAGTGTGCTGAAATAATATCTTACAAGATAATTCTGTGTAGGCAGTGGCAGTAGAGAACTCCCAAAGCTCATCAATGAAGATAAATACATAAAAGTCACTGGTTTGAAAACTTCAGTGTCGGCATGCTTCTGGATTCCCTTTAGGTGGTGAGAAGTAAGAGGAAATGGTGTTCATTAAACAGATAATGAAATTTAATGGCTGAATCACAACATAAAATTATGCAGTAAAGATGGTGAAAAATCTTGATGCCAGTGCTGTGCTAGCAAATCTAGGTGTTTACTAGCAAGGTAAATCACAGCATATATTGCTAGGCGGATGGTTTGGCACTAAAACAGAAAAATACGTTCACATCAGGTTTACGAAGAGTATCAGAAATCCTGTGCTTCTGGCTGGCTGTCAGGCTTGGCCAATAAATGGATTCCTTTGGGCGTTTTGTGTTACTGTATTTCTTCTTGACCAAATTCATTTGAGAAGAACTAATGCAGACTTGGGCCTGAATTTCTCTTAGCATCTTTTTTTAATGAATTTTGATGTATTGCATTATAAAGAAAAAAATTTCTGCAGCTGCATTTTTGTGGACCTTGTTTGGGGGGGGGGGTGTCTGTAAATGTCCTCTGTGACTGAAATGGCAGATGATTGATGAAATCATATCCTGTGAATGAAACTACTTGCGTGTATCAGATGTTATTTCTGCTCAATAACAAAGATTGCACATATGTTCCCTTTCTGTTCATTTAGTAATGAAACTGAAGGTTAGGTGTGGCCCTCAGGGGACATTGTATGTACTGCCAGCCTCTACCCTAACTTTGTAAGTCTCTCGAAGGAGTAGTGGCAGGTGATTTTCCATGTTTATCCTGTCATCTCCTTTTGCACTCTAAAAATCTGTAGTTATAATAATGAAGCATAGCACTTTACAGACAGTTACTTAGAAATGCACAGAAAATGTGTCTTCTGGAACAGCATCATTTCACTATAAACATGTTCTTCATGTCAGATTTTGTGTTATTCAGCAGTAAAAATCTTGGGTATTTTAGTATTGTGCTGGTGACGTATATCTGCACTCAGTATTATTTTTTTTCTTCTTCCCAAGATTTCAAGTATCACAAGACTCTCTTAAGGAGCAATCAGATATTAATTGGCTGTTTGTAAGATGCCGTTATTGATAGCAGTCTAAGAGGTCATCTTCTAGGACTGTTTCCAGCTCACAGTGAAGGGAAACATTGATGTAATAATAAGGAAAACAAAAAGCTTTCCTAATGAGCAGGAAACCACTGAAGATCCACTTAATTATTCTCCTCAAAACCGTTAACTGAGGTGAGGTGTAGATTTAATTCATTAGTTTACAGATATGTGAGGAAAAGTGTGAATTTGCAGGCTCAGGTATGCGCAGGGGTGGTTGACTTTAAACAGTTTTAATAGAATCACAGAATGCATTAGGTTGGAAGGGACCTTTAAAGGTCCAACCTCCCCGCAGTAATCAGATTTTAACTACATCAGATTGCTCAGAGCCCTATCAAGCCTGATCTTGAATGTCTCCAGGGATGGAACCTCCACCACCTCTCTGGGCAACCTGTTCCAGTGTCTCACCACCCTCATAGTGAAGAACTTTTGTCCAGAGTATGCTCACTACTCACCTTAAATCACAGAAACTATATAAAAGCAAACCCTTTTAAAATAAGCTTCCTCAGATTAAAAATGATCTCTGTCTCAGCTAGATTTTTAGAATACAAGGTAGAAGAAAACAGGCAGTTACTGGCCTGGATCCAGAACTTTATGGATCTGATTTGATGCCAGACTACTGTTGCTGCTGCAGAGACTAGTCACAGTTTTTATCCTGATGTGTTATCGCAGCAGTTCCAGATTTTCTTTGGTAAATAACAGCCCTTATCAAGAACTATTTACCGATGAACAATTCAATCTTTAGAAATGTGTTATGATAGTCTCTTGCTTTGGCTGCTTCATAATTTCATTGGATACCACTAATGCTAATCTTATGCAAAAATTTGCACAATTACTTCCTTTAATGTCTTGAGCTTGAGTTATAAGAAATTTGGAACAATATATTTTGTGTTGAAAGCCTAACATGACATTTTGTAGGGCACACAGGCACAGCAAAATGATGATGAGCTACTTATCTCTAATGAGTTTGCTGACAGGGTGAGGTGAGGTTTTTTTGGACATAGATATTGTTGAGTTTTGCTGAATGTATGGATTTATTCTGTAGTCTCATATCCTGGCAGCAGATTATCTTGATTTGCTTTGTGTTGGTACGGTTATCAGTGGCAATCTCTGTTACAAGTCCTTGAGAGAACATTCTCGGTTCTGATCTTTTAAGATAATTAAAGCAAGGAACACCTAATGAAGGTAATTTTGGTCTGAGCCTCTTATACCTGCTTGCTGATACATCTTGTGGCAAGAGTGATCTCTCTGCCTATAGCACCAGTTGCTTACCAGTTTTGTCCATCTCTGCCACCAGTCACTGTCTGTGTGCCTTTTGGCTTTAGCTTATTTTGTGAGACACGGGGACTATTCGCTTCCGTTTGAAGTTTCAGTATTTTAATTACTTGCTGAAAAACTAATTTGTGGCTAGCTTGCTGAGCATATTTCTTGGGTTATATGAGTTAATTATTGTTATTATTGGATTAAATACAGTTTTAATTAAATATTTACAGTTACGGTTTTTGATTCTAACAACTTAATGGAACTTTATTTTGAAGAGTCTGCTTAAATGAAGAAATGAGTAGCTAGGGTCTGACTGTTCAGCCTGTGTTGGTTTAATAGGTGAAGACAATAGCGTGCCTTCTGGAAATAGGCATTGGTTATTTGGTTGTTTGGGTTTTTTTAACATTTTTTTAAATAATGCTTTGGTGCTATTGCTAGGGAAAAAAATGTACAAGGAAAAATGACAAAGGAAATGTTTTATCTTTGCATTAATATGTTCCTCATACCTGTATGTTAAATGGAAAAACATAGAAAGTAAGGTATTTTAATGATATTTAAAATCTCTATTGGATTTGGATTGCACAGCTAGACTATGCAGACTGCTGTATGTCACAGTCAAGTTTTGAGACTAGTCTCTATTTAAACAACAAAATACTCCAGCGTTCCTATGCTTACTTCAGTTGTCTGGAAAATTCACTGGTTTTCAAAAGTTTCCAGGGAAAGATGGTCTGAAAGTTACGTTGATTTCAAGATGTAGATAGCCACAGACACACTCCTGTCCACAGTCTTCCCCCCACCTCCCAAAATGGCATGCTACCTACATTTTGTGGTAGTTCTTACTAGTTTTGCACTCGTGTATCCCATGGTCCCAGACATCGTTCCTCTGATGGCTTTGATTGTCTCCTGCTCAGTACAGCACTGAAAGCCATGTCAACTGGTGCATTAGTTCTTACCTCTTAATCACGTACTCAAAATCAACCTAGTTTTTTAATGTGCCTTAATTTGACTTTACCTGCTGAGTAACATAATTCACCTATCCTTGGGCTCTGAAGTCAGCCTAAAAATTTTGAAGGCAGCAATATGTGTTAAGAAAGTACTTTGTGAAGATACACTCCGTAATTTCCACAACGTGCTCTGTTTTCATTGTAGAAATCTGGTCAAAAGAAAATCACATTTATGACACAAAAGGCAGATGAGCTAGTAGGTAGCAGCAGAAGGGAAATACACGCGGCATGTCGCTTTACTGTTTTGAACAGTGGCAACAGAAGGATTACAGGAAAGACTGTTTAGCTACAGCATGTTTAAAGGGGTTGACTGACTATCAGGAAATATGTTCACAATTGAGCCTTATTCTTGGGACCGATCTGCAGACAAACACTCTTATGTACTGCCAGACTTCTTAAAAAAGAAAATAGAATGTGTGTACGTTCTTGTCACATATATGTTCGCCCTCTCTGCAAAGAGGGAGCAAAGGTTGTGGAACAAATTTGAATAGAACTTATTTATTCCACAGCCTTTAGCAATTTAAGCAGTTAATATCTGGAGTGTGTGAATCACTGCTGTTGAATCTTAAGTGTGTCTTACAAGTTTTTGGCAGTGAGTACTAAAACATGCCTTCAGAATTAAATGTTTTGAGATTTGAGACAAAATTGCAATATCAGATGTTATTGCCAGTTTCTCTATGATCAGTAATACACCTTAGTGAGTTAAAATCTCGGTGCACATGAAATTCTTGTTCAGTATTGGGTATCTGTAATGTGTCTCTTTCATTGTGCCGATCTCTGTCGATGACACTGTTCCTTAATATAATCCTACACTTAGAACTTGTGTGAGATACAACTGCTGAATAAGGCTCCAGTCCTTTGGTTCAGAAGCTGATGCTGTGTTGAATTTTAGGGGAGTAATCGCAGTAGAAGGACTTACGTCGTAACAGCAACAAATCATTTCTCCTGGTATCATAGTGATGCAATGCACCCCGAGTTACTTATAGGGCTCAGGGTAATGAAGCAGCATCTGTTTGATTAATTAATGATTTTTCTCATATGTCACCACATCTCTGCTCTTTTCCTCTGATATGTTGAGCCCAGTCTTTGTCATTTTTCCCTTCACCATGTATGCTATATCAGAGATGGGCTTCCAAGAAAAGTTTGCAGTTTAGAGCAGCACTATCACACTAATGCTCCATTTCTATTCCTTGTGTTTTGTTGCTCTGGTAAGTCTAACAAATGCCATGTATAAAGGTGCAACAGAAAGGTAGAAGTTTGAAGAAAAACTGTCCAGTTCAATTATGTTGGAATGCTTTTATTAAATAGGCTGGGAGATCTGTATTTCATTATTGCATAAAGCATATGACAAAAGGGTTTGGAGGTACCTAATAATAGGCCAGTTTGCTCTCTTTGCTTTACTAATGGAAGTAGTGGACATGCATTAATAAAGCAAATAAAATGTTACTAATTTCCTTACAGGAACAGGAGGTGAACTCCCTTTTTAAATTCTGTTGTATCTTTTTTGATCAGTATTTTGGCTTTTTAATTTTGAAAATAATAGTCATAATTGTAAAGCCAGGCTGACCTCATAATTAATAAAAATTGGTACATTAGAATTCTCTTTAATGTCTTCTGTTTCTGTGCTGTTGTTACATGTTAAAGGTTGCTACTTGGGGGGGAGAGAAGGGGGAAGGTCAGAATTTTTACTGCGGTGCATGATGGTTTGTCTTAGTTAAATTCCCTTGTTAGCAAAGATATGAAAACTTAAGAGTAACAGTACGTGACTTTCATTTTTAAAATTATCTCTTATTACTAGGTTCTTGATGCAGAGCCTAGTAATAACAGAGAGGCTAAATCTTCCTGTGCATTTACTGTCTACTTTTTTTTTGTTGTAGTGCGGTTGGCACGTTTGCTCGAGCACTGGACTGCAGTAGTTCTGTCAGACAGCCTAGTTTACACATGAGTGCAGCTGCTGCTTCCAGAGACATCACACTGGTAAGGTGGCTCCTTAAAAACCCTACAATTTATTCTACATCTGTGGATTCAACAGTATCTGTTACTCCAATATTCTCTGTCCTCTGGTTATCTGTTTTCTTTGAGATACCTATAAGTAAGGTGCCAAAGCGTATTGTAGATACTCTGTGTGTTTTCTGTAGGCATGTTGGCGTTGACCTTGTAGCCATACCATAAATCACTTGACTTTAACTGAAATCTATTTAAATATAATATCTTCAGATGTGATTATTTACACAGCAGAGCAGATAATATGCATTGTATTGGTATTAATTCAGTATAACTGATCAATGGTGTGATTTAAAGTATGTGGTAATAGAGCTGTTGGAAAAATTTAGATAATGTTTTGTACTTACTGTATTTGTGAGTCAGTAAACTTTATAAATTATTAGCAATTCAACTTTGTTAGCAACTTTTTGAAGTGCATTTTCTGAAGATAGCCTTAAGATGTTTGCTTAGTTTGTTATTCATTGTAATGTAGTAAGTGCCTGCATCTTTTAGAGAAAATTTAAGATACATTAACAGCTGAAGGTTTTGTCTCTATATGTTCATACTAGCTGAGATGACAACATGTGCTACAGTAATAAAAGCATGCCAGGAAAACTACTTGAGAACAAAAAAAATCTTACTGTTTCATGGAATCAAGTTTGACTTATATTTCCAAATACACAAATTTGTGTACAGAATCACAAAAATGATAACTAAGGCTAAAGCAGGTATGCTGTTCATCAGGTAGGTGATACTTGAACTAGGAGACACGTGAAACTAACAAATCAGTTTAAAATAGTTAAGGTACTGCTTTATAAAGTGGCTGGAGGCTAGAGAACCCCTGGAATTCAGTTACCCAAAATTTTGTGAGAACACAAAGTATCAGCAGGTTAAAAAACAAAAAAAAGGGGGGTGGTGGTGGTGTTAGAAAAATGATGTACCATGAGCTCACAAATGAGTGCTGAGGAGAATAGAGGCAGGTATACTGTGTAGCCTTGTAGTCCTAGGACAAGGGGTAATGGTTTTAAGTTTAATATGGGGAGATTTGGGTTAGGCATTAGGAAGAAATTCTTTCCTGTGAGGGCGGTGAGGCCCTGGCACAGGCTGTCCAGAGAAGCTGGGGCTGCCCCCTCCCTGGCAGTGTTCAAGGCCAGGTTGGATGGGGCTTTGGGCAACCTGGGCTAGTGGAGTGTGTCCCTACCCATGGCAGGGGGGTTGGAACTAAGTGGTCTTTCTGACCCAAGTCATCCTACAGTTCTGTTAGTCCTAATTCCCAAGGTTTGTAGATGCTGGTGCATGACATGGGAATTGACTTCAGACTGTGATTAGACTTAATTGCATGTTTTATCCAAGTAATATCCCTTGGTGTTGCTGTCAGAGACAAAACTCATTGCTAGATGGATGACTGGTCTAATTCAGTAGGGCACTTCTTCTATCCTAGATAAAATATATTAATTAGTATTAAGAGAAAATATTTTATTTTCTGTTTTCTATTAGGCTATTAAACAGGAATCTGATTTAGTCTATGGTAGCATAATAAAGGCAGTGGCAAAATGTAATATTTTCAGTAATACTCAGAATGCATTTTCTGTTTCACACTTGCCAATATGACCTTACCAACATGATTCTGTTCATGTTAAATGCTTTATATTTTCCATCAAAATAGTTTTAACATTTTTCATTTTATCAAGATTTCATTGGACTAAGAATTTCTCATAAATCCCACACATTGAACATCCTTCTTACTGTATTCAGTGATTAATAGATTCATCCTTACAGCGATTTCTTCTTGTTTGAAAGTACATGTGCAGTGCTGCTAATAAAGGGATACATTTAGTGTTTGAGTGCCATATAAATGTTTCTCCATTGCAAATGATCCATTAAGTTCCATTTCACTTAATGAAAGGCATATCTTATAATGAGGCACCAGAGGAGCCACCCCAGGTTTAATTATTGTGTCTGTCTGTTCTCATTTTCCTACCCCCTCAGCTTTTAAAAACCCTTTTCTTTCACTTTTTGGCGCTGTAGTTCCCTCTAAGTTAAGAGAAGACATATTTATCATTATAATAATTACTCTTTCAGACATTCCCATGTTAATTGGGAGTATATTTTGAGCAGCAGTTAAAGTTAGTACAGACATTTGCAGAACTTATGGTGTATCTTGTTTATGCTCTGGAAGGGATCTAGGTGCATGACACTAAGAAAGTTATACTGTCTGTGTTTGTAATGCAAGGCAGATAACCCTTGCACCTGAAGTGGGATTTCTCTGTACAACATGTGTGGCTTTCTAGTATTCCTACCTAATTAGTTGTTTCAATTAGAGATGACTGTAAACAGACTGATGGTAAAAAAAGGCCCAACAACAAATGCACAGGTTAAAAACATGGGCAGTTTCACAGTGAATGTACACTTTAGGGAGGTCTTGCAGCTTAACAGCAAGTGAGAGGCTACTTCCAGGTTTCCTTATTTTGAAAACATGGGGAAGGTAATGAGACAAGTCAGGAAAACTACCAGTGCTTTTAGTAAACCCTACTGAAAGACATGAAACAATGTGTTTACTTTCTTGTATGATAGGAAATGTTCTTTTCTTACAGTCATAAAGACTTGTGAGATGAGCAACCAACTGAAAGTTGCTTTTCTGGCTTTCTCGGAGGCAGTGTTTTATTTTATAATGAAAATTGATCTCTGAGACTAGAAGGAAACTGGGAAGACTTCCTGCTTCAGATTCCTTAAGATTGCATAGTACATACACTGACTGTGAGAGCCATTAAAGAAAAGCTGATTGATGGGATCACTTGTTTCTTGTGGTGGGTTTCTTCAGAAGAGCCCATTCTACTTCACTGTAGGGAAGTAAATTTGGTTTTCAGTGTCTATTTCAAATGAGAAGTTTTAACAGGTTTTTCCTTTGCATCTTGAAAAACTTCTAAATGAATTTTATTAGACTTGCCTATATGTGGCTTCTAAGATAAACATGCTTAAAATTTTATTGAATTATAGAATCCATACTCTACTTCCAATTTGAGTGTTTTGTTGGAGGCAGTTCAGTGTAGTTGATTTAACTGATTACTGAAAATGCAGCTGTTCTGGGAACTGTGTGTTACAGCTTGTTTGCGGTGTGCCCTGTCGTTCCCTTTCCTCCCAGCTCCATTCTGCCCTTCCTTGACTCTGAGTAGATAAGTTTCTTTCTTCACCTGCTTAAATTTGGACTTGTTCCATCAGTGTGTTTAATACCTTTCCCCTGGTGGGACCCCTTGTTTGTGCTGGATGGTATTCCCTGGGCAAGACTTCTTAGGGAAGGGTGGTTCCCCCTCTGTCCTTCAAGCTCTTACTTGGGAGAGGCGATGCCAGGTCTTCTGAGCCTCCCGCTCCTTAGGTCTCAAGTACCCACTAGTTGAAGATTTCTTGCAGTCCTTTCATCCTTGGGTAAAGCAAATAAAAAGGAGATACTCCAGGAGATCTTGACTTGGGCTCTAGTAATGTCTTCAGGCTGCTTTTACTGGCACAGTTTACTCAGTGCCATGTGGGAATTTGATTGCAGGTGAAGGCTGGTAAACCTGTGTGACGTTGTGGGGATGCGTCTGTTGTCTTCTGTACTTACCCACAGAGTTCATTACAGATCTTTTCTTTAGTAATATCAAAAAAAGCTTTATGGAATCAGGTGTTTATTATAGATGGAAAAATTAAGGCAAGAGCAAGATCCTGATTTATTCAGTTGTGTTGTGATTTTTAAGAAAGTCAATATCAGTGATTGGAACCAGATTTAGCAGCTGCTTGGAAAATGCCCAGTACATAGTGCTTTTCCACAAGGGCTGCAGTTTAAACAGATTTAAAACTTAGTAACATGTATACTGGAAAGAGTTCAATCCTTAAGCCTGCTTTACACGTTGCCTGAATGATGAGCAGTAAACCAGTGTTTTCAATTTACATCCTGTAATGTGACTATTTTGAATTTTTAGACATTCTCTCACATACTAGAATATATCATTTTAGCAATAGGATTTTCTCAAGGATGGTGAATTTGTGTTTCTTCAGCACAACAATTAAAGAGTGTGGGTGGGGGGGTCTTTAGGGACACATAGTTAGAAAGACTTTGTGGATGTTGCTTGTTTTCCCTGCAGGTGGCTTTGTGATGTAGTTGGTTACCTTTTGTATTCCTCTTCATTGGTTAGTGATGCAAGCATTCAGTGTTCCCTCTAAAGCAAAATGCTGTGATCTTTTCATTTTCTGTTCTCCCCTTTTATGAAGGAAAGTGAAGTAACCAGAGAGATGTCATTTACTCATCTCTGACAACAGAATTTAGCAGAAACAAAAATCTCACCTTTTTTCAGTATGATGATAATGAAAACAGTAACTGAATTCCTCCCCAGCAGTGACAATATTGAACACACAGATGTCTCAACAACTCTTTTGCTACTATTTAGAATTTGTGTTAATTGAAAATGGCCCCTCAGTCAGTATATGCCACTGTCTGTACTGGGTATTTGGAAGCAATTTCTACCACCTAAAGACTCTCTAGAAATGTTTCCTAGTAATTTTCAGGAATAATAATCTAATGTAATTTTTAATAAAGGTTTTATTTTAGGGCGTTTCCATTCCCAAATAAAGTAATAATTTATTTTCCTTATACTTTACAGCAGATAAACTATGATATCAATATAGATCTTTGATTTAGTCTCACTTGAGGCAACTTGCATTGCTTATAGAAAAGAACACATTGAATTAGCATTAACTGAAATGTGCTGCTGTCTATTTCAACAAGTTGTTACTCTCTCCTTGCTAGTTTCATGCGATGGATACGCTGCATAAACACAACTATGATTTGAGCAGTGCCATCAGTGTTCTAGTGCCACTTGGAGGGCCTGTTTTGTGTCGAGATGAAATGGAAGAGTGGTCAGCATCAGAAGCTAGTTTATTTGAAGAGGCACTGGAGAAATATGGGAAGGACTTCAATGACATTCGACAAGATTTTGTAAGTACAAAAGTAGTACACTTCTCTGTTGCTGTCTTTTTGGTTGGGTGAGCATAACTTCTTTCTGTAGGTTTGGAAGATTAGCTACAGGAGAAATCTTTGTAGGTGAGAGATGTAATTAACACACATGTATACATTTTGTCTGATTGAAAGTCTCAATATGTATTCTTGTTTGGTGCCATTCTTTGGAAAGAGGTTGACAGAAGATAATCCTTTTAATGGTTTAATACCAGGTAGGATGTCTCTTGCTGATGTGTCTTGGTAAGGATTTATTCAAGGATTTTACAAGCATCTGAAAAAGTTCCAGCAGCTTTTCAGAACTTCTCCACCATTTCTATTGAAATGTCAGTAGCAGCTGACACCCCGAGTGTTTTTTGAAAGCTGGAGTTTCCATGGTTAGTAGGGAGAAATTTATATTCAGATAGCTTGTAAAGCACACTACAGGGAGTTATTTTATCATACTGGGTGTTTTGGCACTTCTGAAAAGTAAAGGAAATGTTTTCCAATGGTCTAACTACACTGGTTTTGGTACTGAAGTATCAGACAATAAGGCAGCAAGGCTTTAATTTGCTTTTTTAATGAAGGGTAATTAAAAGAAATTGATTCTAAAGCTGCTTGCTGGATTTGCTAGTAATTTGTCTGCAAATTTTTTGTGTGTTTTTTGGAGATCCTCTTTCTTTCAAGGAAGTTTTCCTCTGTTGTACCAAGTTCAGGTCCGGATTTGTGAAAAGGTTAGGATTTGACCCAAGGGAATTATGTTACTTAAACCTGAAGTAAATGGAAACACTTTCACAACAACACATTCTGCTTGACTCTGAGAGCTCAGATTTTTTAATCTTTGCAGATGTTATTAGTAATCATTGTGAGAGGAAAATTGTACTGTATGGTAAATGTAGAAGTCCTTCCAAGATAGTGTGGGACAGTGGGAGGAGGCTTGGCACTGAGCTAAGCTGTCGTCTTCACTGTCGTTCTGAAATGAAACACATAATTGAATGAAGGTGGGAAGGGAAGGCTATTGTTTTTCTGAAGAACTGACATTTTAACAGGTGGATAATATCTGTGTTCTCAATTTGGAGATTCCTAAGGGATAAAATGTTCACTGCGTCCATCACACTGCATCATTGATGAAATAGCTCTGTTAAACTCAAGAAAATATGAGCTGGTTTCAGTCAGGATAGAGTTAATTTCACTTGTAGCAGCTGATGGAATGCTGTGTTTGGGAGTTAAAATGAAAGCAGTGCTGATAACACCCTGATGTTCTTAGTTGCAGTCAGACAGTCAAGGACTTTCTCAGCTTCTTCGTATTGCTCTATTCATGAGAAAGGAGGGGCGAAGCCAGGACAGGTGCCCCAGATGGGCCAAAGAGTATTCCATGCCAATTACGTCCTGCCCAGGATAACGGGGGGCTGAGGGGAGGAAGAAGAGGGGCAGTGGTCTCAGGACGCGTGCTTCTTGGGGGGATGGTCGGGTTCCGGGACAGCTCTGGGTGGTACGGCCTGAGTTGTGTGGTTCGGGGAGAAACTGCATTGGGGATCAATAGTTTCATATTCTTTTGCTCTAAAGTCCTGTTAGCATTGTTATATTTTATCTTTCTGTTATCTTAGTAAACTATCCTTATCCCAACCCACGGGCCTCTTAGTTTCTTGGTTTTGGAGTTATTTGCCCCTTCCTTTTCCCTTCCCTTGTTTCTCCCCCCTTTTTCCCTCTTCCCCTGCTCTTTTACTTTAAGAAGCAGGCAGCTGCGTGGATCTCTGCCCACAGCCGGGGTGAAACCATGACAGAGTGAAAAAGAATATTTTATAGGGTTTAGAATTGAAACCTCAAATTACAATACCTTATTATTTCTCATACAGATAAATGGTCCTCAGCTGTAATAGTACAGTAGTTCAAAAGCTGTGTCTTCTGTTTGCTAATACATTGTATGTGACTTTTCAAAGTGCCAAAAGAGTATGATACCGAATTTATTGGCCCTTTACAAGTTGAGTCCTAGGATCATTTCTGGCTAAGTATATCTAAGCCTTGTCTTATGTAATATTTTTATAATCTGTATAAGTTGTGTGTTATATTACGTGTAATTCTGTTGATACGCATACAGTAAAGTGATAGAGTGGAGTAACATGTTACAGGAATTGCTAATGCATTTATAATGTTCAAACGCTATATATTTGAGGGTACCAGAAATTCTTTGCTCCATTTTTATCTCTGGTAGACTCTTCCCTCCCTCTCTGAATCTGCCTTCCCAAAATGCAGCTGTTTTCCTTTGCCCTTCTCCTAAAGTGCGACATGCACAGATCTAGAGCTAGGCTTGTGTAGCCTACTTAGAGTAAACTAATGATGAGTTAAGAGTGCGGCAGAAAAGGACGTGAGGCACTCATTTATTGTAGCCTCACTTAGTTAAAACAGAAATGTTGCCTATCTTTTGTAACTTTTTTTTTAACCTTTGGAAAAATGGCATGTCATTTTTACAACATTAGAAGAATATCTGTTTTACATATCTGTTTATAAGGTATTGGTAACTCAGTTAACAGAGTCTTGATCTAATTCTAGGTAGTTTGAAATCTTTCCATTTTATTAATCATTGTGTAATCTTGGGATACCTTAATTTCTCTAGAGTTAAATTTATGTGTTCTCACTTCCTAGGTAAGATCCTAAAAGTATAGGGATTTGAAAACAAGCATTTGATTCTAAGTAATCATCTGAAATAGTCCTTCAAGATTTAGATTATAGATATAGAAAGCTTCTGCAAGGCGAGGCAGGTGTAAACATGCAGCACTTAAGCAGTGACTTTCATGAGAATACATTTATCTATTATCATCCCTCTCTTCAGCAGCTAGTTGCTGAAAACTTAAGCACTCTCTCTCACGTGTGTTGTAAAAGCTTGAACAAGAAGCTAATGTACTGGTAGCATCCACGCTGACTTGTTTGGGTGGGCGCGTAGGATCTAACGATGAAATGAAATCCTGCGGTGCCTGAGCATCAGGCAGTGGTGCCATGGCACAGACAGGGCTGTTAGCCGTGCGTGGCAGAAAGTGGTTGGGAGCATCTCCTGAGATCGGTACTACCCGCTTGAGTCATTATGTGCCAGAGGAGTTGCCCTGTCTGAATCAGCCCGGATTTGCAGGGCATGGCAGCTGCAATTGCAGCCCTTACCTGATAGTTCTCTAAAGGGCAGGCTCATTTGCTTTCCCAGCAATTAGTAAGAACTGGCTCTATTTGACATTCAGCGTGCAGCTCAAGCATTAAGCTAGAAACATTAAATATTATTAAGCAAGACAATTATTTTAAATTAAATGATGTAAAGGAGTTTAACTTTTTTTTTTAAATGGAGGCTTATTGTTTTCAAATTACCAGTCTAGGCTTTGAATAAACATTTTCATCAGCTGTTGACTCATCAACGGTTATAGGAGCTCATTTGTTGAGGTTCTGCTGTCTTTAAGAACCTATGTGAATCCTAATCAACCTAAACTTTTAAAGTTAATTGAATTTACCTGATTTACTTGAATTACTTCACATCCCAGAGTAGTATAATGAGAGAAGACTGCAAATATTTTATATTCTGTAAATAATAACTATTTTCCTAATGGTAAGAGACAGCTGTTAGGCTTGTTAATTCTTAGTTTTTCATCATCACTGGTTTTCACAACTTTATAACTGTTACCTCTCAAGTATGGCAGGAAGGGCCTTGGGAATCAGACTTGAACTGCTTGTAGAAAATAAGAGTCACGGTTTTCCAACTTCAGAAAATTGTGGAAACATGCCTTAAAAGTTGTGTTCATTTCAAAATACTCTATCATGATAAGTTTTTTTTGTACTGGCCTAATTTGAGTGGTCCACTTTCACCCTGCAGAAACTGAAGAAACAGAAAATTCCCTGGTTTTGTGTTGCTGGCACCCAGTTGCTAATTTTCTCCTACAAAAGTGCCATCAGTTGATCATTTTTACTTCTTTCTATTAGTGCTAAATGAAATTGAGTAACGAGAGTACCTTATTCTGTGGCTGTTCATAGCTTCTGTGGCAGTTGAGAGTAACCTCTGGAAAACTCGTGTCTGCAGTGGTTTGTCCTTCAGGTGTGTAGGTGAGCAGAATACAGGATAGTCATACTCAGTCTATCAGACAGGTTTTCTGAGTTGTGAATCAAAGTGTAGAAGGATTATGGTTAATGCAGTCCAAGGACCTTAATTACCTTTCTTTAATTGTAGATGCCTCCTGAATGAATGACGTACGGGTGTCACAATCACAGTTACAAGAGATTAAAGTATTTTCTAGAGAAATGTCAAATACAATCTTTAGCTTGGATGTGTTAATAAGTGTTCAGGAAGAAAAACAAATGTGTAGAAGCTAAAATGTACTCGTTGACAACATCAGGTAGATGGGGTTGACAGTATTTCATTTGGATGCCAGGAAGAACATGGACATAAAGACTGCAGAGCAGCTTACCAGTCACCACAGACTAAATGTGTTCATATCACTGGCCTTTTCTTGGGCAGGTTTCTCCTAAGGTGTAAAGGGATTTTGGCACAGTTGTGTTGCTAGCTATTGCAACATCAGCGTAGGAATTTGTTACACTGGTGCATATTAAATGCAAAGGGGTGAAACGGCTGTTGTTTGGACCAGGAATTTACAAGCTGTAGTGCACTGCCTCAGAAAGAGTTTGCTCATCAGTCTGGACCTGAATTCCAGCTGCTGAAAGGCCAGAGGTGGGAGTTAGACTTAGTTCCTCTAAGTATATGGAATGAAGCAGTTTGAGAAACTGATTGTGAGCCCCTGTATGCTGGGAGGGGTGGCTCGGTACAGTGTTCCTTTGTTGCTTCTCAAAACATAATTGGAGGTTAAGGAACCCGTTATTTTGGATTAGAACATAGAGAAAGCCCCAAAGTGAAGTGAATAGGGTTGCAAAGATAATGTTTCCATGCGTGTATTTTCTGGGATGTCCTAAAAATCATCCTTTATTTCTGGAGAGTAGAGAATATTAGCGTTAATGCATGTCTGTAGAAAAAAAATGCACAAAATAATGTTTCCAGATTATGAAGAAAAATGGCATGAATTCTGTAAGAGAATTGCTAATTTCAGTGATGCAAAGTACTTATGGTGCTAAATAGGTGATATGGTAGTAATTAAAAATTACTGTTTATGTTTAATTTTCTCTCCTAAACTTAGCCTAGTACCTTTTTGCTTTATCTATGAACATGTGTACCCAAAATAATATTCATCATCACTTGCCCTGAGTTTGCACAGATTTTTGTGAACTGTTCATTGTATCACTCTTGTTGCTCAAGGTGGCTTTTGTTCCTAGCATCCTTTTGTTTCTTCGTTAACGGTCAAGAGCATGCAGAGGCTTGTGCAAAACCAGTGGTTGTAAGAGCAGCAGCGTTGTTATGGGACTTGAAAAATCTGTGAGCTAAGTCCAATAACCATTGTATTTTTTAAGAGTAAAATTATCATGAGGCTTGAACACAATCTTGTCAAGATGATTTATTTTAGTCCTGATGTTGTTCTCCATCTGATACACTTTATAATAGACATACTACCTTCTGTGTTTCCTGATGGAAATCTGGATTCTGTTTTGATCATTTTGTTTAACCATATGGCTTAAACAGAATAAATTACATTTGGATTTGAATGTGTAATATTGTTGTAATTCTGCATCTTTAACTGTAATGAAAGATTGTGTGCTATTAATAGTAACATGTATTTATTTGCATATGGATTTTAATGTATGTATAACATTTTAGTATTTGTGTATCATCTATACGTGATTTTAATGTGCTTGATAAGATGTGGACATTGAAATTCCTTGGAACTACTTTTAATTTGAAACATTTGTTTTTCAGCTCCCTTGGAAGTCGCTGACTAGCATCATTGAATATTATTACATGTGGAAAACCACTGACAGATATGTGCAGCAGGTAATTTAATGGCTATTTCAGCATGATCCAGTCTGCAACATTCTTAAATCTGAACTTGTTAAAGCATAAAAAATTGTGTTCTTAAAAAGTACTACAGTGAGAGGCCTGTGTTAGGCTACAGACCAGTGGTTTTGTGATGTTCACATGGTGTGTTGTCAGATCCTCTGACGCCTACTGTACATCATATAGCTCTGAAGAGCTTTGTAAGCCATTTGTATTGTGTGCTGGTTTGTGGCAATGCCATTCCTGGTGCTTAACTGCAGTATGGGGTAAGAAGGAAACAGGCTGCAGAGCAAAAGACTGAGAAGCTACACATAGGACTGAAGGAAAAGGATATACAATATACATTGTGTTAAAGGTGACTATGAACCTTTTGTTGATGTTCCATGACAGAACATCAACATTACTTTGGCATTACTGGGATTTAAAAAACAAATTGAGAACATTCTGCATGTGGTGGATGTGTTCATCCTTCCGATGGAATGTTCAGTTTTTTGGGATGCTCTGGAGCGGAAACATCATGAGATTATGTTGGGATACCTGTCCTGGAATATTTTAAGCAAGTTTAGCGTTGGTGACTTTTATATATTGCACTCTGCACAGCTATACAATCTACTCCTTGATTTAGATACACAGAGTATTTTAAAGTACTCCATTTTAATTTATGATTTGCTGTCTAAGTCTGTAGCTTCTTTACTTGCTGCCTAATTAGTGGTGATGTATCTACAGCATGTTGAAAGTAGATTTTATGCTGTGTTGATTACAGCTGTATTGTTAGATGGATCTTTGGAATGGTTCCTAATTTTGTTGCAGTTTGTCAGAAGAATGATTGCTTCAGGTTTTTCTGATGAATTTGGAAGTGTTTCTAACATCATCTTGTTTAGGGTATGGAAAGTAAGGACAAAGTCTTCCTACATGGTAAAGTCTTTGACTGTCAGCAGGACCTTTTAGTTCTATGGATAATACAACTAGAAAATAATATGCTGTGTATAAAGGCATATTTTTCTGGATTTGTTTCCATTCATGTAATTTTTAACACTCTTTTTTGCACTGTTAATCTTTATCCTAGAAAGGTATTGCCAGCAGAGATTTGCTGTGCTGTTTGTCAGCTCGTAAGGCTTGGGCAACGGGTCATCTTGAAGAATCAGATAAGAAAACACTATTGATACTGAAAGCCATAGTGTATGGATAAGGTGAAGTGTAGATTGACATTTGTCAGCACATTTAGGTTGTTCTGAGGCTGATCTTGTTTCCAGTGAAATTTTTCTGAAAAACGTGCACTGGAGAGGTTGGTGAAAAGACTTGAGACTCCTTTCCTAAGGTTCTCTAGGGCTTCATCATGGTTCCGTTGCTGCAACAATCAACATTTGTGGTGGTGTGTTGAGTTTTCAGCCTTACATATGAGAAAAATAAATGGGCTTAATGTTTATCTACAGCTTTGAATACTCTTATAAATGCTGTATTTTACTTTTAACTAACTAATCCTACAACAACCTAACTTGGAACATGGCAGTGTACCACAGGATTTAATGCTTTAGGCATGTTCTGTCAAGGTCATGCATGAACATCAATAACCAAACCAGTGTACCTCATTTCTGTCCAGGTTAATATTTCTCTCTTCCTTCCTAACGAGAGGTTGGAACTTTGTCTGTGGTAATGCACTTCAGGGAGAAAATATGTTCAGTAGTACAGTAGCCAGAGTCATTCTTCTCTAAACATCGTGCTTTAAGGGCACATTGAGAGAATAGGAAGATAAAAAGGCCGATGTATATACTTGAATCTTAGGCATAAAAATACAGTCTCTCTCTGAATTCTAGTTGGCATGACCTGATATGAAAACTTGCTCTCTAATTAACTTTAATTCCTTATGTGAATTGGCTGCAATGTGTCAGGTGTAAGAAAAGTTTCTTTGTCATAATTGCTACTAAATGTTATTCTTGCTTGGTAGCTAAAGGTGATTTAATGGCAGTGGAGATGCTGCCACCTTGCCTTTGTCAAGGTGAAGGGTCATACGTAAGTTAAAGTTCTCAATTTGTGCTGAACCTGTCTAGCAAAACTAATTCAGGCCTTGGGTAATCATTCTTGGTGGTCCAGCACTTTTTGTGACTGTGCCGTTATATGGTGTTTGAGGAAGGCCAGGTGGCTCATTCCACTCAATGAAATGTGTTCTAATTAGTGGTGGTGTTCTCTTTAGAAATCTGAGTCAATGCAAAAAGACTTTTACTGAGACTTTGCAACAGAAAAAGGGGAGAACAGACACAAGGATACCTAAATGACTGTACTGCAGCAATTTATTACATTTCCCTCTCATTTATTTATTTCCCCTGTTGAAAACAGTACCAAGGCAGGAAAATGGTCATTTCTTGGGATGTTTGTCAGTTGATAAAACAAAAGCTCTTAAAAGGAAATAACATTGAGTTTCAAGCGTGATTGATTAACACTAGTAGAATCCAGGTGAAAATCTGTTGGTGTAGTTGACCACCCCTACAGTCTTTTAAGACTTGTTTGAAATAGTTAATCTTTTAAGATCAGATGTAAATACTTTTTTTTCCATTCTTTTCCCAGGAAAAGCCTCAGCTGTCTCTGTTACATTGCTTCAGTGATTTATTAACCTTATTATTGTAAACTGGTGCTTTGATTCTTGTCTAATTGTTTCCAATTTCAACTTCTGACCTTTACCATTTACCAGTTTTCATCTTCTAAATTTCAACAGGCAGAGGTTTCATCTCAGAAACTGCAACTATTTGTTGACAGTTTTGTGTCTGCATTCTTTTTTCTCTTTCACTACTTCAGAGTTGATAGGTCAGTATCAATTCAAGCTGTGACATTTTCTGTTGCTTTTAGAGACCATAGTTTTAGCTCATCTTGTGCTGAAGAGGCACTGTGTGATTATTTTGTAGAAGACAGTATATAGTTCTTTTCACTTAAGGAGGAAGGCAGTTGCTAAAATTGCATTCCTTACAACCCCCATGCCAGTATTAAAAGTATGCTAAAACTTAATTAATGTGTACAGGCACTTCTCATTGACACTGCCATCAGGGCTTAATACAGCTCACTTATTCTGACAGTGTCTCAAGGCTTCTTTCCTCATTTCTTTCCCTTTATTGTGTTTTTCCCTTGCTCTGGTGATCTTCCTAGATGTGTAGTAAGACTTAACTTATTCTTTTGGTAGAATGGGACCGGTTTGTTACGAACCTCTGGAATGCAAGTTACCTGCTGGCCTGCAAGTTACCTGCTGGCCTGCAGTCTTGCACACTTCTGCAGTGTGAAAAGAAATGCTGTGTTGTTGGGTATAATGCAGAAAGGAAAAAGAGACAGTGTGGAAAAGCTGTGGCTTGAAGCTGTTAGGCAGAAAGAGTTCACCCTTGAGAGCTCTTCTGCTGGGGCTGTGAAGTGTTCTCAGATTACAAACCACCGGTTCATGAGACTTGTATGGTGCTGCTTTTTCTCCTTGTGCTTGTAAAGACTGACTTCAGCAGGCAGACCATACTGTGTTTGCATTTCTGCTGTGGGTCTTCTGAAAGTGGTGCAGTGTTGCCAAGTGTGGTGCCAGGGAAAGGCTGCAACTGCAGCAGATGTATTAAAGGCTCAACTTCTGTAGCAGCAAACACAACTAGGCATCTGTGAACAGCAAAACCCTGTTAGAAACAAAAATGCCTGTCTTGGAAATCAGTGGATGAGGGATAGAAATTAATTTGTAATGGCATGGACTGACAAGGAATCTCTGTTGTAGCTTGCTCCTAAAAGATGCAGTTTTTAAAAATGAGTTAGGATGATGGATGTCACAGAGGCAACTTGCTGAAATGGAAAAGAGCGCTGGTTTACAGGAGGCGGCTTCCTTGGGCTACTCAACCAGTAAAGCTGATTTACCCCATTACTCACTTCACGGCTCAAGCAAGAGACTCTCAGAGCAGAATCTTTTGATGATATTTTTCTCAAGGCGGGAAGTATCTTCCTGGATTGTGAGTGTTGCAGATGTTGGACATCAGAGACCAGGAGCATAGCAGAGAAGGGAATTGGCTTTTGTAGGAGAAATGGAGGACTGGATTTTAAACACCTGATAAGAGAAAGGCGGAATCATTTATTACTGCTGAATGTCAGTGTCACCCCTTGTTTATTTCCCTCCTCTGTAATAGAATTAGTAGATGTTTAGCTATTTCTAGCAGTCAGTGGACTTTACTTTCCCCCTTCCTTACACTGGTTGTAAAATCCTAGCCTCAGGCTTGACAGCACACAGAAAACACTGAGTTATATGACTGATGAGGAACTCAACTTGAGCAATTTCACTCATGTATTTTCTACTTGCTCTGCAGTGAGGGTTAGCCACAATGTGGTACCTGTAGATGTAAATTATGTAACTTGTAATCATTAGGTTTGCAGTTTTGTTTAATATGAGCAGCCCATGAATTTCACTGGGGGGGGACGGTATCCCATCATTTCCAACTACTAACAAAAACAGAGAACTTGCTTTTTGTGATTTTCAGCTTGTAGATTTCTACATTTATTTTGAGGGTCTTGTGGAATCACAAAATAGAAATAATTTAAAGACAGATTGTGCACATTTTAGTGAAAACTTGTACTTTAATATTTTTAATGCGTTGATTTTTCACTAGAAACGTCTGAAAGCAGCTGAAGCGGAAAGTAAATTGAAACAAGTGTACATCCCCACCTAGTGAGTATAACAATAACTTTGTTTTTTGGAATAAAGAACAGGTAAAAGTGAAACAGTACTGTGCAATAACGTGCATGGTTATTTTCTCAGTCGTCTTTTTAACAGGTACTTTCTTAGTATTTGTTATATATGAGCAGAATACAGAGATATGATCAGAGTATGTCACAACCTCTTGTCACAGTGAAACCTTCGTACCTCTGCCCTTGTTGTAGCCCTGCAGAATGCCTGGCTTAGAACAGTGAGAAATTTCACTTTTAAAAAAGCTATTCAAGTGTTACATGCATGCAAGAAGGGCCTTACCATTTAAAATGTTTTTCCAGAATAATCAATTTGGAATCTCTGTACCACTCTTGACACTTTGTATTTCTGAAAATGTAGAGCTTCAAAATAGAAGCAGTTGTTAATACAGTTACATAAAAACAGATATTATCCCATTACAGTTTTGTCTTGTTCTTCAGCTAGACACATGAGATGTTCGGGCTGTAAAATAAAGGTAGCACACAGCTCAAAATATTTTATCTTTGAACAAGTCTTATTAATAAAATCTGGTTTCTTCTGAGAGGGTTTTAAATCTTTTTTTTTTTTTTTAGATTTAAACTTGATGCTGTATTGGCTTTTGTTAACATGTAGTTTACAGAAGCAAGATATAATCTGTCTTTCATATTCATAATTTCCTCCTGATTATGAGAAGATAAAGGATTACAGATTACATTCTTCTAAGGTTTCTTGGGTATATTCAGTTCTGCATATATGTGAATTTCCCATTGTTAGGAGTGTGTAACAGAAGATGAGAATACTGCACAAAATACTTTGAAAATCTGCTGTTCTCTTTTTGATGACTTGGAGAAATTGCATAAGATAAAGCTTTATTTCCATATTTCATACAGACTTTATTAAATGTATTATTAAATCTAACCAGCAAAGTGTTAAATTTGGTCTATCTCATCCTTGAAGAAATGTGAGTTTTGAAGCTCAAGTCTCTAATAGACGATGCTTTTTTATAAAAACTGAAAGTTCTCCCAAGTGTTCCCTAACTCTGTGGCTGCTTTAGGAAAATTGTAAGATACTCAGTCTTTTCATAATGCTTTGTCAATTTAATTTCCATGGTCCATGTGGACAGTTTGGGACTTTTGCCACTATGTTCACAACAGGGACTACGCGTCTTGGGTGCCTAAACCTGTTTTGAAATGTAGGACTTTTTCCTTTTTGTGTTTCTTAATGTATGTCTTTTGCCTCCATGTGAAGACACAATCCATATTAACAGGGCAGGACTTAACCATGTGCTCTGGGGCACTCATGGGCAAATGGATTGCTTAATGCTCTGTTTCAAGACTGATTTATTGTATTTGAAATCTGAGTAGAATTGATTCTCAGAGCGGAATACCTTTTTGAACCTGATCATAAGGTATTTATTTTCTGTAAAAGCAAGATTCTGTCCTCAATAGCCAGAGTCCCTTTTACTTCATGGTTTCCCTGTAAGGTATCTAAGCAACAGATCATAACATGGGAGACAATAATCTCTCCTCTTTTGTACTTTGAGTCCAGGGTACTTCTCTTGAAGGCATTTGGTAAAGAGTATCTGTAAATTGTAAGAAATTCTCTTGCTGGCTATATTGAAAAAGAAGGCATGAGACAGACTTCTTGGCATTTGGAGTGGAGACTTGATACAGCAAGGGTTTCTTGAAGTAATTTTAACTGATCTTGGATGTATTTTTATGCTACATACTGTAATGTATAGTCATCTTAGGAATCCAGCCTTACGTTTTATCATGACTGTAGCTTGTCAAAGGGGTAATTAACATGCTCAAGGTTGGAGCTTTGGAAATACTCAACCTAATGAGGAATATATTCTTTCTCTCTGAATTAACTGACCTTAAAGTCAGTAAAGTATTAATTCGTAAAATAATCATCATCATAATATAACAACAACCAAAACAAATCCAAGAACAGTTCTTCAGAATGTGAAAGGAGTTGAGAACAACCCAGGCAGAACAGCCTGATCAGTGAGCATTGCCAGGGTTGTAGGAAATTCCCATTTACTGCAGTTGGTGGGGAGGTATGTACTTCTGCTTGAGATATGAAGCACCAGACTCTTGCAGGTTGGACAGCCTTGTAGGATTGTAGCCAGTGTTAGTACTCTTGTCACACTTCAGTTGAAGTGCAGCCTCACTTTGTAAAGCTTCATCTGATGAATGGAATCCCCTTTTTAAACTCTGTGCTGTGCTGGACTCATGTTAATGCTTGACCCTGAAACTTGGTCTTTTAGTAATTACCAAGTGGCTTAGACCACATGAGAGCATTTTATAAAGAGGTGTTTAAGTGTCAAAGCAGCTCTTTACATAGCAAGTTTCTTACGGGGCTGAAAGTACTAGAGGAGTTTAAAAATCAGATTTGTTTTTTTGAGCAGTTCTTACAGATGTTGTCACCACACATCAGAATTCCAGAATTAGATTGTTGTCATGTTGACTAACTTGGTAGTAATTGTGTGTGTTTGTTTGTTTAAAGCAATAAACCAAATCCCAATCAAATATCCAGCAACAATGGGAAGCCCGCTGCAGTCAATGGAGCAATGGGAGCCTCTTACCAGGCACAGGCTTCGCTAATAGGCCGGGCTTGTGAAAGTTGCTATAGTAAGTAATTTTTAAACTAATGTTTAAAAATGTTTAATGTTTTTAATAATACTAATTTAAATCTTAATATGCACTTTTAAAACCAAAGGTATGTACTTTTGTTTGCATGCTGTAAATAAAGGATACCTTTCAGTTGTGCAGCAGAAATAACTTAGAGCATTCCAACATGTTGATTGAATGTCAACATTCAGATCCATTTCATGATTTATTTTTTTTTAACAATTCAGAAAGATGCAGTAGTAGAATATGATGGCACTGAGCTGTTTTTCCATTATATTCTGGCTAGTAGATTGAAATTTAATTTTGGTTCTCCTGTAATGTTGTTGGGGTCCTCCACCTTCAGTTGATGGGGGAAGGGAGGGGGATTCTAATATTTTGAGTGTTTCTAGTGATCTCTTGTAGGCTTGTTTTAACAGCAGTTTTCAGCATAGGTTATATGAGATAAAATGTAATAAAATCCAGACCTGTGAAGAACTGAAAAGGCCTACCATATTAGAAGTCTTTATTTTAAATTGCTATTGTTCCCTGTGTCTTAAATACCAATTAAATGAAAGTCATATTCTGTATATAGAAAGTTCCAGTTATAGGCTTTGTTGGTATTCTAATCACATTTTTACAGAATAGTTCTCTTGTGAAAGATTACAAAAAGAAGGTAAGAGGTTAGTGTTTCCTACTAACTGTTCACATGCACAAGATGACGGCATGTGTGCATCTCCAAGGTCAGTAAAAGTGCTAGTCCTTTTCTTATGTGAATTTTGACTTAAAAGTATGCACTTCGCATTACTTGGGTAAAAAACCCAGATCTTTAGTAATTCTAGAAAGTAGCAAGTAACTTAATAAGCCTGTGTTCAGGGTAAGATAGGTAGTGGTGAAGGGTTTGTAAGGTTTTGGTTGGTTTGGGGGTTTGTTGTTGAGTAATTTTTTTCCTGCTTAGGTTTTGTTGGTTGATTCGTATTGCCAAGGAGAGATTTTCTTCCAGAGGGCTACAAAAACCCCCAAATGACAAAGTCCTTCATTCGAAATTAAGTTGGGGGAAGTATTTTGAAACTTACATTTGGACTTTTCTCCGTGTGAGAATACTTAGCCATGTAATTCTCTTGGGGAATGCTGTCTTTTACAGCATTTGAATTTATGATATCAAATGTCGCATACACCACTTTAGCTGTGCTGTTTTTTTTTCTCCTTAGCTCCACAGTCTCACCAGTGGTATTCTTGGGGTCCTCCTAACATGCAGTGTAGATTGTGCGCATCTTGTTGGATTTATTGGAAGAAATATGGTGGCCTGAAAATGCCCACACAGACAGATGAAGATAAATTGTCTTCCAGCCAACCTACAGAGGTAGGACTGCATAGATAAAATTTCCTAAGAGGAAGCGTGGTGGCTCTCACTGACTGCTGTGATTTGAATATTTAATGGAAAGAGGGTTTTTATCTATGTGTTCAACTTCACTGTTACAAAGCTTAATTTATCCTTAATCTTTTTCCTGTCTTAAATAGAACTGAACAATGTGGAGGTTTTGCACTTGTGTTTATATGACCCAGTCTTAGATAAACAAACATCCATTTCATGCATTTTTTTGTGAACAAATGTAATCTTGTCAATCAAATTGTGTGTCTATGAAATGTTAATATGACTATACTGAAGTTCATATCGATCGGCATTATAGATTGTAAATCCAGGCCTGAGGCTGGTGGCCCTGCCTGTGGCAGGGGGGTTGCAGCTCTGTGATCCTTGGGGTCCCTTCCAACCCATGCTATTCTATGATTCTATGATCTACTTACAGTGCAGCTCACTCTACTGTGTTACATAGCTTCTTGCATAAGCCCAGTTTTTGGTATAGTGCTTATATATATTATTTGATTAAGCTAGCAGATTTATCCAAATTGTGGAAATTTTTTTTAATGCTGTAATTCAGGCATGCATGTTATGATGTGGGGTTTTTATATCTCGCTTTTTTTTTTTTGTAGGAATCCCCTGTTAGAACTCACATGTCCCGGCAGGCCATGCAGGGAACCCCAGTTCGTAACACTGGCAGTCCAAAGTCAGCGGTGAAAACACGTCAGGCTTTCTTCCTTCACACCACGTGCTGGACAAAACTGGCCCGTCAGGTCTGCAAAAATACCCTCCGGCTGCGGCAGGCAGCACGACGTCCCTTTGTCCCTATTAACTGTGCTGCCATTAAGGCAGAATGTAAGATGTTCTTTTAATTCTTAGTTCCAGTGTGCTGTGCTTCCCACACATTTTTGTCTTTTAATTTTATTTTCTTTTTTCAATAAACATTTCTTGTCTTATACGCTTTTGCTTTTCATTTTTTCATTTGTCCAGCATCTCACCAACACATTGGGTACAGTCTGGCTGCCTCAAACAGATTTCAGGCTCGGGAAACATTTCAAATGAATTTAAAAGGCAATAACTGTTACCTCATGCACTTACCAAAAAAAATGGGTCATTTAAAAATAAAATATATTCAGGGGCAGGGAGGGGAAATCAATGCAATGACCTAAACCCCATGCTTCCTACTGCTTCTATGTTGTTCATTTATTCTTTTGCTGAGCAGAAAGTATCAATCTGTATGTGTTTTTCTTTTTCTCAGTGGAGTTGGTCAAGGAATAGGGAGCTAAAGATTCAGGATAATCAGAATTTAAATCTGGTCTGTAATACAGCCCTTTGTTACAGAGGTGGTAGCCATGCTTATTATTTCATCATAGTTGCTTTTATTTTTTTTGTTCCAGTTGTAAATAAATGGTATGCTTTGCTTACTCTTTTGACAGCCAAAATATAAAGAACAGATAAATTCTCTTGTAGTATGACAGAAGGTTATGAGAGTGGTTGTAGATGGCAACAGTAAGTCTCTTTATGTGCATATGTGTGGAAGTTCTGCTGCAAAATCACTGAATATTTCAGGTTTTGTATCTGCACTGAGAGCCTTCTTTTACTGCTCATGCTGTCTGGTTATGTTTCTCAGTCTTCCATAGATGCAGTTACTGGAGCAGACGCTTGGTATTCCAAGATGAGCCATGCTGGCTCATCGTACTGTCAATTGTATTAGACTTGAATAGACATTATTAGAATATTAGATACTGGTTTTATAACCACGTTTACTAGATTAACAATAAATGTTTTCCCAGCATACTTAACTGGGGTGCCGATGATGTCAGTGTTGATTGTAAGAAATTTACTCCACGGAGGATTAAAGTCTGGTTTTGAGTAATTACTTTCCACTTAAGTACTTTAACACTTCACATCCAAACTCCACCTATTTCTGCAGTCGTCCAGAACTGGGTGAATATTTCTGTTCATTGTCCTTGTCTTATTTCTTTAGTTGTCCTGTTGGCCTTTTTCTTCTTTCAAAGTTGTGCCAGTCAGGAGCAGCTTTGATATAAGGAAACTACTTGTTCATTACAAGGATAAAGTGAGTTGTACTGTATGGAAGTAGTGTGTCTAAAACTGGACTAGGATGCTATTTTTAATCCTTAATACAAAACAAGAATTATTTTCTGAGAGGAAAGCATTGTTTATTTTAATTCATGTAATTGGCACTGATTTCTGCTGAATCAGGGAGGAAAAGGGATTTTAGAATTTCACTTAAACCTGGAAATTTTTTATCATTATCCTTATTTCTTCTCACTGCAGTAACTCAGTTCTAAATAACATAAGCATTTGCTTAAGGAGGAGAAAAAGAAGGAAAATAACATGTTTTATTCAACTCTTAATTGTCATACTAGAAACAAGTGTTACACGTAGAGTTCAAACTTAAAACAGGAGTGAATGGGTGAGCTTTTCAGCAGGAAATAGTCGTTCTTGTATCAGACTGGCAGTGCTGTGAGTGGTTCCTCTTTGTTCCTTTGAATGAAAAAGTGCCATATCACCTTAACATCAAGAGCAGAAAGATTTTTTTTTCCCATAGTTTGCCTTTCATTATTCTTTTTGCTTACAGAAAAATTTGGACCTCGTAATTGTCTTTCTGAATGCTGATGCTTTCTGATTAATCCTAATATAGATTGGGGGAAAAAGAAAAGTCACAGTTGACAATTCTCTTTGAACACAACATTATTTTAAAATAGTTGAAACCAGATTATACCTCACTTAGTTTTAACTCATGTTTCTGTGTACATACACACATGTATGTACTTATTCTGTTTCTGGCAATGTCTCTGTGGAGTCATATAATGCTCTCACCTGCATTGTCATTATCATATTCTTACTCTAGTACAGCGTAGTAAGTAAATGAAGAAAAATATTTTCTGGTTTTGTTCCTGTAATTATACCAGGTGACCGTGTTCAGTGCACTCTGCTGATTTTCATATTAGAACCAGGCTGAACGCCTTGAATCCTTTTCTAAGGATAGCTTGATGCAAGGAATTTATAATTTTTGATGTTTTAAAATTAGGTGCTTAACAGTACTGATTTCATATGTTGAGTAATTACAATGTTGATCAAATGTTTGTGGTGGTGTTACAAAAGATATGGTTGTGCTTAGATCATAACCTGGCCAACCAGAGTAGCAGGTCAGCAGTGATGTGATACGGTTTGGACTTCCAAGAACTGATCGGAAACAGCTTGACTGTGGTGACTGGTTACATGCTTTGTCACACTCACCTGATGCTTTGCGTGTGCCAAACCAGTGCTTGAAAATGTAACCACATTTCACAACTGTTGCAGGAGGCACTGTACCAGCGCTCAGAAGCCACAGAATCCCATGCCAGGAGGATTGTAGGGCACTTAGCCCAGCAGCGTACCTGGTTTTATGCCTTCTTAGTCGTATGCAATTTGTAGAACTGCCAGGCTGTAAATGAAACTAATTCCCAGTTCTGAGTGGGAAAGGCTGGAAGAGTCAGTGGGACTTCGCTCATGAAATAGATTTTTGCAGTCTACTTGAACTTATCTGCAGGTACTTTGTTGTATTTTGGAGGGGCACAGAAGCCTCAGAGTGCTAATCTCAGGCCCAGGCATCTCTTAGGTGAAAAGGGATTTCAGACAGAGAATTTTTTTTATTATTGTGATTCCATTCACGTCGTCTCCTTTGGCCCATTACACCCACTGGCAGAAAACAAGCTGCTGTTCTGTATTCTTCATTCCTTCACTTAATGCAGAGAGTGAGGTTTCTCATTAGTGAACCATGCCATAGCACGACCCCTGCCCAGATGCCAGCAGGAGGTAGGGGTAGTGGAGACGATGCATTTTCATCCGGGTTCAATGTAGGGATTGGTCACCAGAAGATTGAGAAGGCATGGCACCTCCTGCTACGAGCACAGCCCCTTGTGGAAATGGGAGACTTGATTCTGCCTGAAGATACAATAAGGCTTGCTGAAGTTGTTGACAGTTGACTTGCCTGATGGATTTTCAGGAATAATTAAATTGGTAAACTGTTTCAGTAAGAGAAAACTCCCTTTTTTTTTTAGTTTCTGTATATGGCAACTATTTTTTTCTTATTTATTTAGAAAGTCAAGCAAAACTATTGTCGATGGAAAAGCTCTTAATTAGAGGAAACCAAAGTGGGCATTCTTCTCGAGGCAGTTGCTGACAAGGTTGGCTATGTCGCCAACTTAGGAACACATTGATACATGCATGGCAGTGAGCCGCACATCTGTGAATGTTACTTCAGCAGCACAGGAAGATTTTTGAGGGATTTCTCCACCCACCCCCTGCTTGAATGTAGTTTGATCAATATAACTATGTATTAATTATAGTAATTTAAATTTGGGTAACTGCACTCCATCTATGTAGACATGAGTGTCAAAATGTTTTCAGTGGATGGTAATAATATTATCTGTGTAATATATGTATAATTATCTGGAAATGGGTAGACTGTTCCTGATGGGAACTTAACATGCCGTTAAATCTGCAGATTTAATAACAAGTTTGGTACTCTGTACTTGCTTGTTGCGATCTGGTTTGGAAAAACAAAGAGGCTGAGTAGACTGCAAAGGTGGTGTATACTGATGTGTCTTTGTAAGCATACCAGCTATGTTTCACTGAAGCGAGAAACATTTACAGGCATTGAGCTGCAGATAACTCTTGTATCCTTAATTTTGGTAGCTGTGTCTTCTGGCTGCATCAAGGATGGCAACATTTTTCTCTGCTATTACCACTGAATATAATTTGTGCCAGATTCTAATAATCAGTATAATAACCACATGAACACACTAATTTTTTTTTCCAAAGTTTCCAAGAAGAGAATTCAGGGAATACACAGAGCACAGTACATTCCTAGAGAATCTGATTTTTGATTGATAGAGATATGATGGAATATTAGAGAAGAAGCTCCCCAATGAGAGTCTCTGTGCTTGAGACACTTAGAATTCTAGTTTAAAAAAGGAAATAAAAATCCCTTTCAAAGCTAAAAAGAACGAATCTCATTCACTATCATCTCCATAGCGTTCCCAATTTTGTTGACTTCTGTAATAGTGACAGCAGTCATCGCTTTTCTAGGTTAAGAACTTGGTCTGTTTAAAATCTCATAAAGGATCGATGTCATGCTGTGGTTCGTAATGGTGTTCCCTGTTGCTTTACTAATTGTACTGTATACCTTTTAGGGTTATGCTGCTCCAAATTACATGCAGGTTTCCCATCATTTTAGAGGGGGTCACATGCCATTTTCTGTTTTGCTTTTTCATCCTATTATCATTATTTCTAATATTCTGATATATTTTTAGGTGACTGCTTTTGAGTATCTTGTAGATATTTTTAGAAGACTGTTAACACGGACTCCTTGAATTCTTTTCTGGGTGGTGGTGGTTTAGCACCCATCATTATATCTGCATGTAACATTCATTTTACCCCTTATGAATTAATTTACATGCATTGCTTGCTCCTGCTGATATCCTTTGCAATCAGTTTTAGCTTACATTATGCTGAGTGATTTCTTATCAGGAAACGTTAACTCCCCAGTCACCTCTTTTCCCGAACTTTTATACGTTGAACATCATGGATCCCTTTAGGGATTGCATAGGCAATTGATCTTTAATCAGGTGGTAATCTCTGAAGAAACCCTTCTCTCTTACCCTGTAGCGCAGCAATCTTTGGTGACAAGCTAATTGAGATGCCATGTTGGATGCCAGATCGGCTGCGTTTGCTCATGTCGTGATTCCTTCAGACCTGTGACCTGTAATTGCTGGTTTACAGTATGTGTAGGTGGGAAGTGAACTTTGGGGTCTCTAAGCTCACCCCCTTGCAGAAAGTTCGTGTGCTCATGGGCCTTTGGTCCAGATGAGATTTAGGTGTCTCCAAGGATGGAGACTCCATGGCTTCTCAGGGCACATGTTCCAGTATTTGACCAACCTGACAGTAACAATCTTATCCCTCACATCTAGCAAGAATTTCCTATCTCCCAGCTTGAGTCCATTGCCACAGACAGTTGTCTATGTTGTCTTACCCCTACACAGCTGTGAAAAGGGTCTGTCTTGGTCTTTTCTATGCTCTGCCTATAGTTATAGGCAGCAGTGGGGTGTCCCCATGGCCACCTCATCTTGAGGCGGAGCAGCCCAGTTCCCTTAGACTCTCCCTGCATGTCTGTACTCCAGCCACCAGTGAGCTCAGTGGCTCTGCAGTAGCTGGACTTGCTCCAGTGTGTCCGTATCTCTCTTGTAGTGGAGGGTCCCAGAACTCCACGCAGGGTCTGGATGTGGTTCAACCAGGACAGAAGGGAAGGGTTACCTCCCCTGCCGTGCTGGTAAGTCCCAGTATGCGGTTGGGTTGTTCTTGCTGCAAGGACACGCTGCTGAATGATGTGAACACGTTCCAACGCGTTTTTCCCTTTACAAGGTCTTTGTTGGCTCCCTTGATGTCTCCATATTTAACTGGATGCCTCTATTAATAGTTCAACCCTTTTGCCAGTCTGCAGAGCTACTTACTGAAGAATGTTATCACATTTGCCATGTTACTGTTCTCTTGAACCGAGACCAGTTTAAGCATTAGTTAAACACCAGTAGCGTACGTGCTCAGCACCTGGTCCTGGTAACTTGTTTTTATTCATTAACTAGTTTGTTCTGAAATATTTCCTATAGACACTTTGATGTGACACAGTTCCCATAGCTGCCTTGTAAAAGGATTTTGCTTTTTCTTCTGCAGTGAACTCTGATGCAAACAATGCATTCAGTGTTTCTGCCGTGCCTTTGTCTTTTCTCGTATGGTTTCCTCACACCTTTATCAGGTCCAATTGCTACAGGCACTAGCACACTAATGAACTAGATAACACAAATGTAATGCTACTTTTTTTTTTTTTTAATACTTTTTTCTCACCACTTCCACTATTTCACTGAACTTACTAAGTGATTTGTATTGTTCATGTGGAAGCGCATCTTTAAGATTAGGATTTCCTACCTAAATTTTATTCCCTGATTTTACACTTGAGAGCGATGCACCATCTAACTTTTGTGTTTTCTTGTATGTAGTGTATAAAGATAATAGACTTTATTATACTTTTTATAGGATTACCATATTGTAGATTAAAGTTTGCTTCTGTTAAACATATTTGACTGTTTCAACAGATAAGTGGGCTTTGGAATACCCACCCGGTGCCTTTGGTGAATGTGCTTTGCCTCAAGCACGAAAACTGTGCTCTTTTTGCAGTCTTTATTCTCATTCAGCATATTAATATCTCACCATGATTCAATGTCTTTTTTTACAGTGAAGATATGTAGATGGAAAATTTTCTCTCTAATTACTTCTTAGGCGATGCTTTGCTGTTCCCAAAGTAACTATAAAATACTTACCGTATAGTCTGTGCTTATTTTACTAAGGGAGACAGTGGAGACACATCATTCTACACTGTCACCTAAAATATTTCAAGTGTTTTGGAATATTTAAAATATTTCAGGCACCAGGTTCAGTGCATTATATTTTTCCCACTCAGAAGAGTATCTCTTGTTATTAAGATAAAATAATAAAAGTATGCTGTGTACTCAGCATTAGGGGTTTGGAACCTTTGTGCTGCCCAGATACCAGCTGGCGTTTGAAGTGGATTCCTTAATGTATCGAAACAAGTTGTGCGGTGTCTGATGCGTTGGAAGCGTCTGTGAACATAACCCAAATACTGACTCCAGCCATTGCTGGGGTTCCGTGACTTACGTGGGTTTTGCACAGAGCTAAATGGAATATATGGAGAAGAGTGTAAATGGTTCTGTTTAGCGCCTTACGCTCTTCCCATGACTGGACTCCATCTTGTGTGTGGGAATGAAGCAAGCAGGAACAGTGTGGTAAAGCACGAGGTAGAGGCCAAGTGGAATTACAGTTACTGTAATTGCTTTACAGAAGCTTGGTATCATAAATGTTGTTAGAAAACGCAGGTCTGCATGTGCGTACGCAAAACCTATGCAAAGGTGCACCTGTAGCTATGTGCATGTGGGAAGCAATGCCATGTAATCCCAGGGCTGCACAACCTTACGAGCGCAGTTTCTACGTAACAGCATACCTGCGCTCCAGGGATGCTGGAAGCCCGACATGGGGATTAGTTACGTGCCTTTCCAAAACAGATAAACCAAGTTACCTGACTAGTTCTTAAAAAATAAAAAACAACCCATCAATGTAGAATGGTTCCAGTAGTCTTCAAACTGAAAGGTAGTGTCTTGTGAGTTGTTGCCTTAAGGTTGACTGACTTGGCTCTCTAACCACAAACATTTCATTAGGGGCTTTTCTTTTTTCATGCATTTTGGGGCATGTAGGCAGATCCTCTGCTTCTGTATTCACAGTGCCTGTAAAGGTGTGAGGGCACAGTTGTAGCATCAAATTAAAGGAAGATACTGAAGTGCTTACCTTCTCTTTACTTTGCAGGAAGTTATGATCTGTGAGATCTTGTTAGGTCTGTCATACTTGGTCACAACCAACCACTTTGTTCAAAATTTATACTAAAGGGTTTTTTGGTTAGATGGTTTGTTTTTTTTTAGTCTTCATCTTGCCATGATAGCCCCCCATGCTGTTTTATGTACTGAAAATTACATGAATTGCTTGCTCATGTGAGTAAGATAGGACAGAAACCAGTGTCCCAAATTTAAATCCTTCTTACATCTGCATTGCCCCATTTGGAGCCAGGCAAGCTGGTAGAAAACAACGAAGAATTCAGTGTAAGTTAACAGCCAGAGCTGCTTCTGTTTTAGTACTCATGTTTTCATCTGTGCTTCATTTGCCTAGCTGACTGTCTCCAAAAAGACATTGTAAGCAGAAAAATGCAGTCAAATTTCTGTTAGAACTTAAGTGAACTTAAAAATAAAAAATTCATAATGTCACTTGCATGAATGAGGACATGGCCTTACTTTATCCATCATCATTAGCGCTGGTGGGAAAAAAAGATGACAATGTTCTAAAAGGAAAAAGAAGTTTGAGGTGAAAATGCAAGTCAGGAACTGGTTGGTGTTTCCTAATTATATTCGTAATGCTAAAATGTTTAAACTGAGTTTTATTCTTTAAAATTCTCAGATGCAGATCGACATTGTGAACTTGCTGGAAATCCTCTGAAGATAAAAAGCACCAGAAAACCACTGTCATGTATCATTGGGTATTTAGGTGCGTATCTGCCTCCAGAGAGCAACGAACCAAGTGAACATTCAGTGTGTACTGGTACTTAAAAATCCTGTGTGCATAAAATGTTTTTTGCGTTTAGGAGCAAGACAACTATGAAGGTGATAAATTAAAATTCTGCTCTGCTATCAGTTGCAAAACTGCACAATTGAACCTGTGGGATGTAGGCAGGAAGCCTGTTGATACTGGTTTAAAATGGCAGAGTGACACCTGATGAAATGTAGAATGTGCAAAATAGTCAAAATGAAAAGGGAAGCAATCCAAGGGGAGATGCTTGATATGCTCAGTGCTGTGCTACTGTGCCCATTGGATCCACCTGGAGTACTGCTGCGTACTTAAAAGGAGGAGATCTGAGCCACACTGAGACACTGATCTTCTAATTTAATGACATAATTTTAAAAGATGCAGTGAAATCTACTGGGATCACAGCCAAGAGGGCAACAAACAGTAGTGACAGTAATGGGGAGAGGAGAAATTCTAGTAGTTTTGGTTCCTTAAAAAAAATATGAAAATTGTCCTCTTTGTAAGGAACCTCCACTGACTGTTAAATATTTATAGTCATAGAAGAGTTGAGACGTCACAGAGGCTTTTTATTAATCCTCGAAAGAGTATAGAAATGGGTCTGTTGATGAGAGAAGCAGCGAATAACTCTGCAGTGCATTAATTCCATCCTCCAGAAGTGAAGCTGAAGGTAGAGCTCAGTCTAGATGTTTTGATCAAAATTTCGATCAACAGGAGGGTTGTTTTGTTGGGTTTTTTTTTGTACTAGAACAAAGTAAACAGTAAGTCTCCTGACTTACTGAAACAGAAGTCAGCTATTAATGTAGTTACTACTGTTCTTCCAGAACATCAATTTTAACAAAATCCAAACAACAGAAAACTGAATAATGAAGAATTAATGCCCACTCTCGCTGTATTTTGATTCCTCTTGCCCTGGAGTTTTAATTTCCTACAGGCACCCCAGCAATGTGCATTACATACGCTGCTGTTAGAGAGGCTGAGGAAAGGACTGCTTTGATTGGCTTGGTGGAGCTGCAGTTTTAAGGGGGGCCAGTCAGTCAGGAGATGGTGCATCCGACTGCCCCATCGGATGAAAGGGAGAAATGGTGGCGTGTGTGATCTTGGAAGGTACTTTGTGATTTTCGTGCCACGTTTTTTTCATCAGTGAGGGGTTGCCTTGTTAGGTCTGGGAGCGTAACTCTGTAGGTTTAATGGGAGTAAGTGTACGATCAGTGTCAGGCAGAGTTTTGTGTACTTGGGTGAAGGTTTTGCTGAAGATTAACAGTGCTAAAATATACCAGGTATCTGTAGAGTCTGCTCGGTGTTTGACTGCATGGGAAGTGAAGATACCTCGTTACCACTGAAGGCAAATCCCATGTGTTACAGGGATATGAAGTGTACCCAGTGTAGATAAACATGTCCATCTGAATTAGCTGTATGAAGATGGCTGGGAAATGGCTTTTTGTTTGTCATTCAGCTTGGTAGGTTTGGGATTTTCTTTTAGTCTGTTTGTGATTCGATCTTTTTGGTTTTGTTCATTTGGTATTTTTTCACATGTTCCAGTGAGTGAGTAACACACTATTTTTCTCATGAAAGCTAGTGTTAAATATCATGTTAAAGCTTTTAGAGGAGGCTTTTGTTTCCTTTTAAAAATCCCTTCCACGCCATTCCCACAGAGATTTATTGGCATACAGTTAACTTCATGTCTCAGGGCACTGCTGTTTTCAGCCCTCCTGGTAAGGCAGAGAGAATTTCTGTGCCCTGCACATCCTGGGTCATCTGCTGTTCTGCTTCTTGGCTGCCGGCTCCACAGGTGAGGTAGGTTAAGCATTCAAACTAGGCGCTGTCCTCTACAGAGCTGGGGCTAATCCCCTCTAATCTCCTCAGTCATCACTGTGCTTACTAAACAAACCCTGTAAGGTGACCCCCTGGCTAATTAAATATCCTGTAATACCTCCTAGCTAAGAGGAAACCAGGAAAACGTTTCCAGCTGGCATGCATGTTGAGCAGCAGCTGCTTAAGCACCTCTGGAATCCAGGATGCTTATTGGAGACACTTATTTGGAGGCTTCAACTTTTCTTGATTTGCTTTGGGTTTATTCTGGGGCTTTTTACCCTAGTGGAAATGGAAGAAGTTTTTAGAGTTGTTGCTGCTATTTGCTTGTTTGAAGCTGCAACCTGATCTTATAACAAGGATTCCTAATATGTCACTCAACTACTGGCACTTATTCCTGTTTTATTTCAGAAATGATCATACAGTCTGGATCTGACCAACTAGGTTATTTTTCTGTGTAGGTAGAGTGGTAATATGGCTTATTTGGATGTTATAGTTTGTTCTCTAAGCAAGCAGAAAGTGCAGGTGGCTAGTGAAACACTATAGAATCACAGAATCACGAGGTTGGAAAAGACCTTTAAGATCAAGTCCAACTGTTCCCGTCTAATGCTAAACCATATCCCTAAGTACCTGATCTACCCTTTTTTTAAACACATACAGGGATGGTGACTCAACCACCTCTCTGGGCAGCCTGTTCCAGGACCTGATGACTCAGTAAAAAACTTTTTCCAAACATCTAATCTGAACCTGCCCTGGCACAGCTTTGTGCCATTTCCCCTTGTCCTATCTCCTGTCACTAGGCAATTGAACAAGGAGAAAGACCAGTAGAAATTAAAAGATCCCAAATTATTCTTATTCCATAATACATTAATACGATGGGATAATATAATTCAGACAAAACTGCTGAAATGCCTCATTACCTCTGAGGTGTGATGGAGGAGCTACTTAGAAAGTGCTGAGTGCTAAGCTAAAACATGCAAATGCCGGAGCAAGTCTTCATGTGGAGGATGAGTGTAAGGTGTAAAATCCCCACAGGAAGGACTCAGTCCATTGGGAAGTGGGCCTGGCTCTGTTTAGTTAAGTTTAAAAGAGAAATCTTGGTCTTACTACCTTCCTCTACTGCAGAGAGAGGTTGTGGTAAACAAATGGAGGATTAGAAAAGTCAAAGGAAGAAAATGTTTTCTTTCCCATCTGCTATACACCTTATCAGTTTATCAGTTCTTGTGTGTTGATGCCGCTGCTGGGATTATTGTGGTTGCTGACGGAGCTCATTGGCAAATGAGATTTTAGTGGTTCTAGCCCTGAAAATTAACTATTTCCTTAAGAAAATTGGAAAAGATTGCCAAATGAGCATTTTAGAAGCCAAATTCCAATCATCCTCAGCAAATGGTGGAAATCTTTCAATTTCAAAGTTCAGGTTTAGCAGTCTATAGGTTCATGACACTAAGCATCCTCCTCTTCACATTTTGGTAAAAAAGCAAAATAGATGCCTGTTCTCTACAGCATGAAAAACGGGACGTGCCATGAAATCTGGGTCATTGGTGTTCCTAAACTTTTGAAAGTAGTTGAATGCTGCAGTGAGTGGTGATAAAAAGCTCTCATCTAAGTAAGTGGTGAGAAGATCAGTGACACCAAACTAGCCTTTACATGCACACACAAATCTGCCGGACTACCCTGAAGCGGTTATCCATATCCCCTAGCTCTATGCTTATACATCACCTCCTTCTGCTTGTTCTTATCTGTCCCTCTTAGAGTCACAGAATGCATGATGTTGGAAGGGTCCTTTAAAGGTCATCTAGTCCAACCCCCCTACAGTAAGCAGGGACACCTTTAACTAGATCAGGTTGTTCAGAGCCCCATCAAGCCTGACCTTGAATGTTTCCAGGGATGGGGCCTCCACCACCTCCCTGGGCAACCTGTTCTAGTGTCTCACCACCCTCACAGTGAAGAACTTCTTCCTAATGTTTAATCTAAACCTACCCTGCTCTAGTTTAACACCATTGCCATGTTTTTAATGTGTCATGGATGAAGGTGCTCTCACCAAACCAGTGGTTAGCAGTTAAGCAAAGGCTTTTCAAATAAGAGAATTTTTGTCATTGTCTCCTCCTGGCATGCCATTCCCAATACAGCTTGGCCAAGTCAGTGGGGCCATCTTACTCCTTTCCACCTGTTGGCATACTGATGAAACTGTTTGGCTATTCCACATTCACATACCTACTTTTTAAAGGCTGCCACAACTTCTTGTGGTGCACTGCCAGCCTCTCCTGTGGCCACAGCTGGAGTTACTAGCTGGAGTTTGCTGGGTTACCCACAAGCTGCAAGTGAAGGCTTGCCATGGGAGTGTGAGCGTGAGGCCGGGCGGGTGAGAGCTCTGATACCAGACTGCCTTTCGTTTCTGAAAGAGGAAAAATCTGCTATCACAGTGGACTTTGACTTTGTGCCGTGGTTTCTGTTTGTTCCCTGCGATAGCCATGAATGGCAGAGGCTGGAAGGCCTCCTTCTTGGATACCTGACCTCACCTGAGGTTTTGCGTATTCCCAGTTTCTACGCCTTACTTCACAAAAAACCAGAAAGAAGCACTCTTCAGGTGGTGCCAGTCTGGGCTACAAATGAGAATGTACTTCATTTTTGTCTTCCGCTCTTACTCCACTCAGGCAGTTGACTCTCCCGATCTGTCTCCTGGCCCCTCTGCCCTCACCATCACAGGTCTCTCCTGCTCCAGGTGGCTGGCTGTAATTGGGCCTCAAGTGCCTTGCAGCCCGCAGGATGCTGGCAGCTGGTGCCCTGTGGCTGTGTCAGAGGGATGGGGACCTGCCCTCGGGGGCAGTCTGGCTTCCCTCACTAATTTGGGTCTGTCTGAGGACCTCGGTGGCAGCAGCATTTTGAACTCAAGCATGCAGTGGGGATAAATCAACTGGTTCAGCAAGTTTGGGTGGGGGAGAAGTGGACTCTACCGAGGTTTCCTTTTGCCACTTCGATCTGTCAGATACACGAGAAATTTCCATGGAGCTGTTTCAGCTTCTGGCAGACACAGCAGCTGCTGCTTTGAATGTGTGTTTCACTGTCTTACCCACCTTTCTTCCTCCTTCTCCAAAGTAATCCTGCTCTGTGTATTAGACACTCTCGTACCCTTAAAGCTCCCCAGTAATGACTGGGGGAGCCTGGCATTGCCTGGGGATCCCAGCACAGACGTAATGATTTTTGTGTTCCTCCTGAAGCCTTGGGGTAGTTTTAGCCTCAGAGCCCTGCTGTGGTTGGCTTCCTGGCTCTTGCACCTGGTGGCTTGTGTTTGGGAAGATCCCTTGAAGCTTGTGACAGAAAAGGTGATTTCATGATAGTAAAATGTTTTTATTTGCTGGTTAAGCATTCTTTAGGCCTGTAGCTCCAATATGAACATGAGAAGGGTAGGAAAATGAAAACGCAGACCTGTCTCAGTTTGGTCTGTATTGTCTCTGTAACTCCTGAAATCCTTATACATCTACACTGCAGTGTTGAGCTTGGGGAATCTAATGTGAAATGGATTGTTCTTGGAGGACCTGTAGGAATGAAGGTGTGTATTTGAATTGTTATTCCAGGTACTGTAAGCACACTCATGTGGGAGAAACTTTTTTTTTTCCCTCTGAAACTTTAATGCATTGAATAGATGTCAGTTTTTAGCTCAATAGCTTCTCTCTCTGTCTTTTGTCTCACACAGAGATTCATCCTGCAGTGAAACCCAACGTAATCAGGTCAACACCAAGCCTTCAAAGTTCAAGTGCGAAACGACTGCTTGCACCCTCCAATCATTCTTCATTAAGTATTTTGGGAAAAAGAAACTACAGCCATCATAATGGTCTTGATGGTATGTGAAGGATTATAAAAGAATCTTTAAATCTCTAAATTGCAAAGCTTTCTGTGGACCTGAGGTGACCTTAAATAAGGGGGTACAGACCAACAGCGATGTAAGATATGGATAGTGTGTTTATAGCATTCTTAAATCAGTGAGTGGTGGTGCTTGTTAATTGAACATGGATATGTTAATGCCATCTCCTACAAAAGCTCATCTTACCATTTTTCTTGGTATAAAAAGACAAGAAGTGAATAAAACAAATTTGGTGAAGGCAGAGATGCAACACGGTTTGTTCTGGCTTTGCACCTTTATTCGAAGAAATACTTTGCAGAAATGCATGAGACCTTTAGAACTGCTCCTGGTGAAAGTACTTGATACGAACTGGACCTGGTAGTTCGCAGCTAATCTCTTTGCTAGAATGTGAATTCTAAACACGTCTCAGTCTGGATTCACGACACGGTGGATGGTGATAGAGGGGGAATAGCTTCTACCATCTCCCATTCCCAGACCAGTGTTACAGTGTCAGTTAAAACAAGAAGTAGTCTTGGCAATAGGCACTGGTAGAAGGTAGGAGCTCCTTAGAAAGTGTCTGTCCCTGCATTTATTTACTTGCAGAGGAGAAAGCAAAAGGGGTGTCGCAGAGGTACAGGAGAGGCTTTTCCTGTACACTGTGCCGCACCAGAGGTGATATTTAAGCCTGCTGCATCTAGCTGTTTCATTACACTACAGTGCAAATGGAGAGCAGATAGGAGGCTGTGCAAAAAAAAATGGAAGTTTGTGGGTAAGGTTAATATTTTATATATCTTTATTTTATGTTCTGAAAAGTGACTTTGTATTACTGATGTTTTGGGTTTAGGTTTTTTAATCATTACCAAAAAGAAAAATATTCAGCTGGAAGTGTGAACAGTTTTACCTCCTGTCCAAATAAAAGGAGAATCCAGGAGGATATAATTTCTTTGCACTGAAAAGAAATCCATGTGTTCCTGAAATCTCATTCTGTGAGATGTAGCTTCTGCAAGCCATGTGTTTATTTGTTCTGTAACTGAATAAGGCTGTTGAGATTAGAAACCTGAAAGAAGTTAGGCTCCAAAACTAACTGTTCAGTGCATGCTCTGCACAGAAGAGGTGGCTGTCTGTTTTCATACATCACAAAATAGGCTGAGGTAGAAATGAGAGGGACTTGCCTTTTAAACAAGCTGATAGAAATGGTATACCAAATACAGGAAGAAAAACTCGATCTATTATCCGTCATCTTCCCATAATGATTGTGTTTTTCTGTCACCGACAACGCTATTTGTATCTTGCAGTGAAAACAGCTCCCGGTACATTCAATAATACCTAGATAAAAATCACTATACTTTGACAAAAAGTGGATCTTAGTATAGAGAGGATCGCTTGGACCCCTCTGCTCAGTGTGTAAACACTTTACACAGTAGGCAAATAACATCCACGGCAACGCAAGCTATTCGATGGACCGAGATGACAACTGTGTGACTTGTACTTGGAAGAAAAGATGATGCTGTGAATTGCCAAAGCTGTAAATGCTCAATTTCCACTGCAGTCTTTGAGTGGGAAGCTCTGCAGGGATGGTCTGGTAGTTGTTGCGTGGGAATGTGGACAAAGGCTGCTTTCCCAGCACCCCCGGTGCTGGCTGTTAGCCTGGACTCTCCGTATGAGCTTTGAGTGATGAATGACTGTCACCTGGAAATAAAGATGATGTTACATTTCTGCTATGGAGAATGCTGTATCACTAAGTTCAAGGTAAATATTATTGTGGTGATGTCCCTATAAGAAGGCATGCTTAGAAGTCTTCAAAATTTCTCTTCTATTTGGTACAGATGCTCCCTTCAAGGTAAAGTTTATAAAACCAGTCATTAGGCACACTCACTGGTTTGTATCAAACAGGCTAACTGCATTGAGGCAATTTGCACAAAATAATATCCAGATTGAAAAATTACTTAAGAACTGTAAGTCAATGCTTTAGGACATCATTCTTACTGCTTATCTCTTTTCTGTGAAAACATAACTGAATGGAAAGCAGATATCTATCCTAAATAACTGAAATCTTTGTTTTGTTAGTGTAAAAGTGGGTATTTTAGCTTTTTTAAACAGATATTTCAGTTACTATCCTAGCCCCCTCTTTAATTAAAAGCCTGAAAAGTGTAAATAAAATGCAAAGAAAAACAAGACCCTCTAAAAGGATCAAACCAGTAGTAATGATTCTCAACAACACATGTTCCCTCTTCCTTTTAACTTAGAAATATTTACCTTTAATATTTGCCTTGCAACCCCTTCTCTGATTACTGGTAAATATCAGAGATGTTTTGGGGACTGTAACGTACCCAGATCTCTTCAGTACACAGCAGAAACTCAGTGACCAGACCAGCCTGGGAAACAGTGGTTTCCATGTAATTACACTGACAGGGTGTACTATCTGTGCCACGGAAGGTTTTGCTGACCTCCAGAGTTTCCTTGTTACTACAAACACACTAAAAAGCTTTTTTGGTTCCAAAATACTACTGATTGTTGCTGGGTTTATTGCGTCGTATCCATCCACGGTATCCAGAAAGCCAGCCATGGAGGTGATGACATGTTCTCTTTCAGTGCACGCTTTGATTAAATGAGCAAATGAAAACGAGCATAATGGGCTTATATTAAGTCTTATCTTGTGCTATTTTCATAATCTTAATGTTATTGACATAGAAATGTTTGCATGTTCACGTTTGGTTTTTTCCAACAGTATTAGAAATTTGTTGTAGGTAGTCATATAAACATGTTTACTTAAGATACACAATAATTTACAGCATTCAAGTAAATGTCACCTAGGCTTGTGTAAACACGTATTTAGATTGGCATGTTTCAAGTCAGTCTTACTGCCTAGGTGAGTTGAGTGCCATATTTTGACAGAATTTGTTACTAACAAAATAACTATTGACTCAGAAATACAGCAATGTAACATGCAAATGGCACTTTTTATGCCTGTGGGGGAGAGCTGGGCGAGATGATGAGAAACATCATTAGTATTTGGTTTAATGCTTTTAAGAGTAGTAAATAAGAATGTGATTAGCGTTTCTTTGGGTATGTCTTCTGTTGGTCTCAGTCTTGATTTTGGCCAATGCAGCACAAGCCTCTGCTTCGTTTTCCACCTCCAGCAAGACTCTGGCTCAACTGATAGGGAGTCTGTAATTTCTGACTACTATTGCTCAGTCTTTACCAAGAACAATGAGGGAGCACCCTTATCTCTCTGTAATGGTGGGGGTTGTGCTCTGATACCTTGCTCTTAAGTGATATGAGTGTCAGTCAATGGTGGCTGAGAGACATGGTTGATGTATGCATGAAACCGTGCATAAAACACCAACAAAACTGCACTGCTTAAGCATTCTGTATTGTAACTAGGGAGAAGATCTTCTTGTCACAGAATCACAGAATTGTAGGGGTTGGAAGGGACCTCGAGAGATCATCGGGTCCAACCCCCTGCCAAAGCAGCTCCCTAGGACATATTGCACAGGTAGGTGTCCAGACAGGTCTTGAATATCTCCAGAGAAGGAGACTCCACACCCCCTGGGCAGCCTGTCCCAGGGCTCTGTCACCCTCACTGTGTAAAAGTTCTTCTGCATGTTGGTGCGGAACTTCCTGTGCTCCAACTTGCAGCCATTGCCCCTTGTCCGGTCTCCACAGACCACTGAAAAGGGGCTGGCCATTCCCCCTGTGTCCCATACTTAAGATACTTATAAACATTAATAAGATCCCCTCTCAGTCTTCTTTTCTCAAGGCTGAACAGCCTCAGTTCATTCAGCCTTTCCTCGTAGGGCAGATGCTCCAGTCCTTTAATCATCTTCATAGCCCTTCTCTGGACTCTCTCCAGGAGATCCCTGTCCTTTTTAAACCAGGGAGCCCGGAACTGGACACAATACTCCAGGTGGGGCCTGACCAGGGCAGAGTAGAGGGGGAGGATCACCTCCTTTGACCTGCTGGCCACACTCCTGATGCACCCCAGGATCCCATTGGCTCTCTTAGCCACCAGGGCACACTGCTGGCTCATGGCCAACCTGTCATCCACCAGGACCCCCAGATCCTTCTCAACAGAACTCTTCGCCAGCAGGTCATCCCCCAGCCTGTACTGATACAAACAGTTATTCCTTCCCAGATGCAAGACTCTACACTTGCTTTTATTAAACCTCATTTGGTTTCTTACTGCCCAGCTCTCCAGCCTGTCCAGGTCTTGCTGGATGGCAGTGCAGTGTTTCCTGCATGTTGTCACTTCTGTCCTGTCTTGTAAGAGAATGTCTTATTGTGGATGCTCTTAAGAAACTGTTTTTCCTTTAGTTTTCAAACAACAGGAAGTCTCACGTTCTGCAGGATGGAAAGGAAAAAAGCTTTTCTCCTTACTGGAAAAAAAATTTATGGTACTTCAGGGAGTTTTTGTGTAATATGCATGTTGCTGCTTTTAACTATTCTGAGATGCAGAATTTCTATTGCTGCTGAAAAGAAAGTCAACAAAAGATATTTAAATGGTTCTCAGCAGTGAAGACAGTCTCTTTCAAATGGGAAGAAAATCATGATGTTGCAGAACATTACGTGCATCCAGTTTATGACTGGAGTTGCTGATGGGAAGGTTTAGGTGTGACTGTAAAGTGCTTTGTAGATATTTTGAATCTGATCTTTAAATTACAGTGTCTGAAATTATTCCGAGCAATTGCTTTCACCCACAAGCTGCTTAGCTGTGAGCAACAGTACATCCAGGTAGTCAAGTCTCACGTCAGGCTATTGTTTTGGCAGGGTGAGTAATGATAACTTTCCATACAATTTTTGGAAAGTGATATCAGGTAAAGGTATTTTACAGAAGTATAATCTCTGTCAACTGGCAGGCATTCCCTTACGTTTACATGCATCATAACCCGAAGATCCACGGAACGCCCAAGATACTAACATCACTTATGAGGCACAAAAATCAATCCGTGCCTGTTGATACCTTTTTCATGACTTGTGGGCAGAAATACGCAAAAATGGTTGTTCATATCTGAAGAGGCTTTAATAAAACAACTCTGATCCTCCTTCTCTTTTTCCCCTGCCCAGACCTTTCATGTGGTATTACAGGCTAAGGCATCCTGATCTTCAAGAGGATACTTTCAATGGCAAAATTTCTGCTCCTGAATGTACTGAAGCATGTGGCTGTGTCTAAGAACAAAACAGCAATTTAGCAATTTCTTTGTCCATTTTCTTGGGGACCTGTGTGTCTCTTGCACAGCAAGATGAGAAAGTGACATGAGCAAAGGGAGAAAGACCTCAAAAAACCCCACAAACCCACCCCAGTAAAAACCCCTTTCTCTTAGGTGCTGTTGTGGTCAATCCTTCTCTCTCTGCTTATGACTTAAGAGAGCTGGCTACCGAGGAGCTGAGCAAGGAGGAAAGGCTTATATTTCATTTCTGGTTTTCCATGGGGAATTTGAGACTCTCCTTCAACAAACATGAAAATATGCCCAGCCTAACTGACAAGCAAGGAGAGGGGAGCCTTTCTTGCCCCAAATTTCCTTGAAACAGAACAATTCTAATATGTGCTTCATCATAATTATCTTCACATAACCCTATGTGGAAGAACATTAGAGCGGAGATCTTGCTGCAGGATGCAAGGGAGTTTTTCTCTAAGGTGGCTGGTCGTTGCCGTCACGATGCTATTTTTCAGTAGAGATGGAGATGTTCTCCTGTGGTGGCAGGCCAGCAGCATGAAACGTGTACCAAAACCATATGGTACTCCATGACTTTAAAAAATAAAAATCTTCTTTTTTCCTCTTACATATTAATAAATTATAAACCTACCTAAATTGCTATGAGCCTCATTGTACAGACCAATGATTTCCAACTGAAAGAGAAGAAATCTGATAAACAAGCTGCTCTCTCAATCCACTTTTGCCGTTTTGTTCATGCTGAAACACAAAGTGTGATCAGTGTTGAACTGCATACCCCCATTCTTCCCAAAAGGGAGAAACAAAAGCTATATGTCATTCCACAAACAGTTTTTCCTCTGAAATTTACTTTGGGCACATGTGTACTAGCTTTGGTCCTTGGTACAGCCAGCAAATGTTTTGAAATACTTGGCTACAGATCTCATACTTAAATGCATGCACCGCTAGCGATGGAAATGTGAGCGTGGAAGAATGATGTTGTGTTACTGTCATTTACTGGAGAAGCAGAGGACTGTGAAAAGCGTGTTTATGACTCTTGGTTATTTCCCAAAATATATTACTCGAAGCGTTTGTCGTGATGTGAAATACTTTATGGTAAGAGCCTTGTTGTGCCTTTCTAGGCAGTCATTAAAGCTATCTCTGACCCTCAGGAGATTAACCTAACAACCTTTTTGCCTTTGATTTTTACAACTTGCGCATTTCTGTAGCTGATTTCTGTCCATTTTCAATGTCCAATTGGAATCGATAATTTTAAATATTTGGTGGAAAACTAAAATGCTCTGTGGTCAGTTTATTCACTTGTTTTTTCAGAGGTACAAACGATGATACTGGAGATGAAGAACTAGTGACAACTTCCAGAGCCCAAATTATGTACCTGGAAAAATAATGCAGGCCTTAATTACAGAAAGGTGTTACTCAGATAATGTCAGTCATTTCTAAACTACTATACAACATGTTTGTACATCTCAAAATGGTTTTGTCCTATTTAATTTTTTATATTATACAGCAATATTTTTCCTTCAGCTTGTTTACAATAAGTTGATGATTCCCCCTCCCCACTTTGATCTTCATTGTGCCAACCCCAGTGATGCTGATGACACTGTGACTTAATAGAAAAAATGAGCAACTGGGAAGAAAATCTGTTTTGCTAAAACCCAGAAATTTCTTAATGTTGAGAAAAAGATTTATTGTCTTGCAACAAGAAATGTGAGGTCATCGTTTGCCTACATTGGAATCACATTACAGTTATCTCCCACATATCCAAGGTTGTCTAATTACAAATTCCATTCTGTGTCTGATGACTGTTCAAACTGCAGAGTATGTTTTCAGAGGGTAAAGGTAAGCAGCGTGACTCCTCTGTGATTAATTTGGGCACAGGAGGACTTGGGAGGAGCAAAACCATTTCTAAAACCCCATTTTTCCTTGAATTTTCTCTGGAAAGAATGGTTCCTAAGCATCAGCATAGCATAGCTGATGAGTAGACAAGGTGCTTAGGTGTATGGTTTAGTGGAGGACAGGTATGGTTGGAGTTGATGATCTCAAAGGTCTTTTCCAACCTAGTGATTCTATGATAGCATTGTGTTGTGGGTTTTAAAATATAGACATTGATTGCTTTTGTTTTGCCAGAGTGAAAACACGGTTTCCATTCAACTGTAGTTCTCAGTGAAATCCTGAGTTTTTTCCATTTGAATAGGGGATTTATTCTTATTTTATTTATTTTCTAGCTTTCAAAAATGTGTCAAATGTTTCTTTGGACTTGTAAGGCTTCTTTGCCTACATCTGATTCACAAAAAGCACAAAATTTGGATCACATTCGTGCTCTGATGCACCACTCTGAGTGTGCCATGCATCACTTGCATTTCGTTGTAGTAAGGAAATGAACGGTTATGAGAAGATGGTACCACGGTGTCTCTGTATTCACCAATGTAACACGTCCTTCTGGTAACTCTGGCAACAACAGGGGCTGGAACGAGCAAGCTATGAGGGAATTGCAGATGGAGGAAAAGCTGCTTCCTGCTGAACTGCCCCATTTGCTTAGGCATTGGAACGGGTTGCCCAGGGAGGTGGTGGAATCACCATCCCTTGGGGTGTTTAAGAAAAAGTTGCATGAGGTACTTAGGGACATGGTTTAGTGAGTAATACAGGTGGTAGGGGGACGGTTGGACTAGATGATCTTGGAAGTCTTTTCCAAGCTTGAGGATTCTGTCATTCTGTAATTTCTGCTGCTGAATCAGTGTTTCTTTTTTTTATCTACAGGTAATGTGCGGGCACGAAATTGCCGTAACACTGGCTTTTTTAGGCAGACTAAATCAGCTTTAAAACCAGCAAACAAAAAGAATGCCACTATAATTAACTTAGCATTTAAAACACAATGCAGATAACCAGAACCTGATTCCTGGAATCACTACTTTCCCCTAGTATTATTTTAAAGAATTGAAGTTGCAGAAAGAGAGTCCTGTCTGTTGGATAACAGGATTAGCAGCATATTACCTCATGAGTTGAGTGTGTTGGATTTGAGATCTGGAATTCATACTTAAAGTGCTTCTGTGTATGATTACTGACAAGGAGGTTGGTTATTTTTTCAAACCTGTGATTGTGAAGGAATAGTTAACAATTTTAGTACATAGTGCAATAGGGAAGGCACCTTTAGAAAGCGCTTATGCAGCATGACTGGAAGGATCCAGCATCTGGGGAAAACGCTTTCTGAAAATTTTGTATGTTTTTGTGCTTTTTGCTTTCCTCATCTGTATATTATTTCTCCGGTGTTTCAAATTTCTGTCTTGGGAGACTAAGCATCTTCCTCAAATTAAGTCAAACTCATTCATAGTTTGATTATAATGTATTTTACATTTTTTTTTTTAATAATACATTTGGAGTAGCACTTAATATCACTTGTTCCGTTGCTATAAACTGGTAGGAATGAAACAATTACATTTGGTTACGTAAAACATTCATAACCCAGGTGGAGGAGAAATAATGATAGTCTTCCTTTCTCAGCTTATTTCATAAGGTAATCCATCCTGGGTGAAAAGGTTCTTTGAAGTCTTATGCACCTTGATAAACTGTTACTAGGATTAAACACCTCTGCTATTGCCTGTCTGCTTTTATTTTCCAGACGTCTGAATCACAACTTGAAGCATATTTGTTCTGGAAAGCTTAGAAAAAGGGGCACCTTTTACCCATTAGTATTGCTGATGACCTCTTTAATATGAAAAAAAAGATGACTATCAGTTTGCTATCAGCAGAGTGAAAGAATAGCACGTATAAACAAAGCACATGTACAGCTGGGGAGGTACTGGAGTGTTATTAAGGATGTGGTTTCTGTCCTGTCTCAAAGAGCCATTAAGGGGAAAAAAAAGAAAAAAATATTGCTGGGGAATTATATGTACACTTGAAATAATCCTGTAGCTGGCTCCAGCCCTTAACACTGGACTTTTTCCTGATTTAGCCTTAAATGATTTTACAGTGGGAAATTTTATAGTCTCCTAGAGCCTGTAAACAGGGAGTTCCACTTGACTGGTCACTATGGTTGGTAAAGCAACTTCTAATGTGAGGAAATATCTGTTTACAATTTAATACTTTCTATTTGAGTTGAGTTCAGATAAATACATTTCAGAAGGCAACTTCTACCATTGGTGCATCAATTTCTCCACCACAATAAACTTCCACACATCTCATCAGTACTGAAGTTGCATTTACTCACATGACATCACCAAAACCCCTTGTTAGTGATGATGCCCGACTATTTCTGTTGAAAGTGGAGTAATCTACTTTGCTAGCACTTCATCAGCTGTAAGGGGAGAATCGTTTTGTATCCTGGAGTCTCCTTTCTACTGATGAAGTGCAAGTACAGATCATCGCCTCGTGCAAAATCATTTGCTGTAAGAATTCATTTATAAACCACGTGTCCACTGGTGCCAGTTTCACTGAAAGTGGAGCCTGATTATTTAAATTCCCTAAGGCACTTTAAAACTGGGCAGATAAAACTGAAAATCTAAAGTTCTGACTTCTGTTCTGTTGAACACTGAGAGTTTTGGGGTTCTTAAAGAAGCTGTCTTGCCTTCAAGCTCCACCAGAGGTTACAGGGGCGTGCAGACTTTTTGGAAAACATGCATTTTGAATGCTGCGTGACTGCCATTTTCATTGGAAGCAAGTGCTTTTCTTCCTTAGTTGCCTTACTTAAAGGGAAAGTTTTCCACAGAGTTGGTCAGAATCCTGCCACATAATTATTTTCTAAACGAAATCGATGTCTCCTTAGTTCTAAAACCTGAATGCTTGGGTACCAGAGTATATAAGAGTTTAAATTGTGTAACAAGGGCACCTTAATTAGTGGTCTTTGCTAGATCCTAGAATCTTTTGAATACATACTTACGAAATAGCTCTTTCCATGGTTTTTTTATTTATGAATATGCTCAGGTCTTCCTAAAAAGCGTTTGCCAAATGAGATGATATTTCAATATCCACAGCAATTAAAGCCAAGAAAAAGCTACGCAAAAACCAGACAGTGTTTATATTGTATATCACAGAGATATTACTCTAGAAATATAACAGATCTTTCTTCGCTCTTTGCCTGGTTTTATTAACAGGCTATCAGTATGGTAATATCCTGGAGTTAATGGCTATTGGCATTGCAGGAAGAATGCCTGTAAAGCATTCTTCAAAATTATGCTGCTTATCAGCCTCCAGGTACATTGGGCTGTTCCTCGGCTCCCTTTAAGGAGATGCTCCCTCTTTCACTCACTTGTCCGTGGGACTGAGGGAGTGACTGAGTATTTTAGGACAATCACGGCTAAGCGTAGTTTTTATAGATCTGGCATATAAAGCTGTGCCAAAAGCATAGCACCTCTGAGTAAGAGGGAAGATTTCATTACTGTAATATCTGAGTATAAAAAGTAGGAATTTTTTTTTGTTCACACTTTTTGCGTGTGACTGATAATTTTGCTTAAATTTGAAGATAACTCGGTTGTGCTTCTGGAAGTAGGGATGGTTTGGGGTTTTGTTGGTTTTTGGGTTTTTTTTCTGGAGAGTTGGACTTAGAAACAGAATGAATCTATGTCTCAAGAGTTATTCAGGTGGTTATACCTCCACAAATGTGATTTCTGCATTGTCTCTGGAACATCAAATTCCTGAAATTTTTATTTCACTAGGATGTCAAAAAAATATACGAACTTGAAATAACCCCACTTTAGTGTGAAGATTAAAAAATGAACAAATTATAGAGTTTTTCACTCTACTTTATAACAGTGACAAATATATTCAGGTATCGGGAAACAGTAGACTGTGGTAGTGTTTAATTTTTACACTACCAGTTTAAAAGTTGCCTAGAGGACTTGGGACCTAAATGTATTTTTATATATGATAATTTGGAGTGGGGACAAGAGGAAAAGGGAGAGGAGCTCACAACAAAAACATCCATGGCTTTAGGTATGTTTTCGCGTTACAGAACCTTTAGCAATGGGAATGCATAGATTCCTGTATTGATGTTTTGAAGGTTTTTTTCAAATGATGTTTAATTAAGGATGAAGCTGTGTGTAAATGCAAACTATATACAGGAATTACTGCAGAATAACAGATTGAAGTTTCTAAATAGTTTGGGATATATAAAATGTCTTTGTTTCTATCAGTGATTGAAGTGTACCCTCAGACTGGTTAAGATGACTCCTCAAAATGAAAGAGAAGCACCAGTTTGAGAGTGTAATTACTATGGGTTTTTTTTCAGAAAGAGGTTGTGTGGTTGTTCTTTCTGACATCCTTTTAATCTCCTCAATACTATTTTTAAAAATAACTAAACCCGTGGAGAATTCTTTGTGTAAGTGATGCCAGATGGGACCCCCGTAAGAATCACAAATTGGAACCTGGGCAAGAAAAATTAAACCACTGTAATTATTGTACATTTATCTAACTTGCAGAATTGAGACTCTGCTGATTCGATTTGTGCAGCGTTTTTTTTCCCCAGAACCGCCTGTAGTGTTGTTAAATGTCATTTCCTTAAGAACTCTGCATGCTGTAACTGGTGCCATACCCAAATTTTTGATTGAGAGATTGCCAGTAGCATTATTTTGCACCTTATAGGTCAGCAGCAAGTTTTCTTGCAGTGCTTATAACCAGTTAGGAGGATGTTTAGTTACTGAAGCTGTACTGCTCTGAAAAAGAATACAGCTGTAATATGGCAACTCTAGCATTTTAAAGCCAAAGGGGGTAAGATTTCTCTCCCAACCTGGGACAGGAAACAAAAGAACAAGTGTAATTTAACTTAAACAGTGGGGTGAAATCCGTGCTGGCTATTGGCCTGGTCGTTATTCCTCAGCAGTTATATGTAACTATGAGTTCAGCTGAATGACTCCCAATTTATCACATAGGAGAAAATAATTAAGATTTCTGGATGTTACACTTCTCCATATACTTTGTCAGTTTCAAACTGGGAATCCATCTCAGGATTCCCAGAAAGTGGTTGTAAAGCTTTTTCAAATGGGGATAGCAGTGGAATTATGCTCTTCGTGTATTTTTTTTTCCGCAGAGTTAATCCACCATGTTAAAAGATGCCATATGTTAAAAGCAAAAAAGAAAAAAAAAAACCCACTTCTTGAAACATGAATTATGAATTAGTTCCATTTTTGTATTTTCTTGCAGAAGAGGATAATTAAGCAAAGAGAATGAGTGCAGTTAACAGCATACTATACTGTGCCGTATCTATTCAGGACCAGTGATTATTCTCATGCTTGTTTCATGAGAAATCTTTCTGATCTCTGTGTTTTCTGATATGTTCATTGTTGTAGCTGAACAGTAGCATCTTAGCCTTCAGGATGAGCATCAAAAAATAGGGCTTTTATGGATAAGGGCAGCATTCTAATATGCCGTGGTCCTTTTGTTTTCCAGAATCGTCCAGCCATACAACAAGAACAATAATGGTAAGTATGGAGGAGATTACAGGTATCAATCTGTCTGTAGATATGTTTGTTTGTTTTTTTTTTCTTTGGGAACAAAGTGGTTACAGTAGCATCCTATGTTTAGGATGTCTTTTTATGAAGTCGAGTATCACTGTAGGGATGTGATAATTCTACTGTGTTTCATGAAAAATCTTGAAAAAAAAGTGAGGTTAAATAGCTTAAGAAATAGCAGTGCTCTAGGTTTGAACAGACATCTAGAGACGGTGCTCTGTCTTATGTGTGTAAGTGATCTTTGATTATGTCAAATTAATGTTGATAAAATGTCTTGTATTCTCGGTGTGTCACTTGTGTCAGAGCGAATTTAAAGTTCAGAACATATGCTGAGTAATTTCTTGCATCCCATTCCTGTGAGGCTGGTATCTGACTTCACCTTGAGTTGGATAGTTCGGGTTCCAGTAACAGAGTAATGTTTAAAAGGACAGATAGATCTTAAAAAATGAGATTTAGAAGGGTTTTTTCTGCATAAAAATGTCATGGATTTATTGCCTGTCTTGGATTTTTATAGGGTGAGATATTTTAGCAGTCACTTTCAAATAATAAAAGTCAGATAAGGACTGAACAGGAATTCATGTCGGGAAACCTTTCTATGATCACGCACGATTCATACCTATCCTGTAGATATTTTGGAGGAAGGCTAGCTACTTTTGGAAAAAGACCAATATTTGAGGCAAGTTTTGAAATTTTAGAATGGAATCCAACAAAACACGAAGGGAGCTGGTTTGTTTTCATTCCTACAGTCTTCAGGGCATCCCAACAAGTTTATTACCTACAGCGTTTGTGGGACATGTAAATTCCCACACAGATACTTGGTTCAACTGGGGACAGGGGGTAAATAGAGTTAACTGCCTTTATAGTCAATAGTCATTAATAATCCAGTGCAAATGGACAGTAGATAGGTAATGACTGCAAAATTTCAAAATAATAGAGAGATGTCTGGAAAAAGTGAGGTTTCTGTTTTCTACTGGATGTGATGTCATCCTTGTTTGCCATGAATTTGGATCAAATAGATGCATTTCAAAGTAAAATGCTTAATTTTTTAAGCGTATTGCTCTTCTGTACGTTTTGGAAGTGATTGAAAAAAAGGTCGGTGTTTTTCCAGTTCTGCATTGGTGTTGGCTAAAGAGCTATAGGTTAATGCTGAAGCTGGTGAAAACTTCACTCTTCATTTCCCTTTTAATTTTTGTTTCCTGTTGCGTTTAGACTGAAGATTTGTGACAACACATTTTGTCACTCTCTCTTTTCCATGAATGTATCAAAAGAACTCTAAAAACTGACCCAAAGAAATGGGTGTGGGGTGGGATGTATGTAAATGTGTCCTCAACCCAAAACATGGCCAAATGTCAGAGAGGTAAGAGAAAGGTTTCTAAATTACTTGAGTTGTTGAGGTTCCTGTATTGTGAACTTCTCCAGACCTCTCTGCTGTCAACTCAGACTGTTCAGACTAATATTCTGCAGTCAGTGTGTAGTAATGGCCCATTACACTTACATAAATAAAATACAATTAAAAATTAGTATTCTGTTTAGTGTGAAAAATGTTATAACGATAAGTCCAGTCTTCTTTGCAATTAGAGCACAACCGAATGTGTAATGGAAAAGTTCTTACTCTCCAATGAGAAAAGAATGAGGAAGAGTAGGTCGGTAGAGCCAGAAAATACACTATTCCTTGCATCAAAAACAGTATGAGAGAACCTATCCAGTACAGACGTAGCAGAGCAATGCTGCTGAGATACAGTCTTGAATGACTGCGGTAATAAATAATTACTCTGAGATGAAGTCCCCTTCTTTTGACTGATTGTGGTTAATACTGTAGCAGATAAAAAGTTAAAGCAGGGTCTTTAGTCAATCGGAATGTGAGAGGTGCAGCAGCAGGTCGGTATGCTGTCTCTGATGAAGTATTCGTTTCACTGAGGCGAAGTATCTTAACTCCTTTTAATCTGCAGTTAGAGGTAGTGAAATAATGTAAGGAAGGCATCAATCTCATCATGTCTCTGAAGATTCAGAACTATGTTAAAATACTATGACATCCCCCTAATTTTTGCTTCAGATTCTTGTTCATAAAAATAATTTAAAAGAATGAGATCTTTTTGAAGGGTCTGAGGAGAGGATCTGCTGTATTTTCACTGTAAAACCAATCTCCTGTTACTCTGGATAGGCACCTAGACTAGTCTCTGTTTACCGATTTTCTGATTTCTAGAAATTAATATTTATTTTAAAATGCTGCTTCTAAAGATATGGTTTCTTCAGCTTTTGTGTAGCTTCCATGCAATACAGAGATTATAAATACTGTAGTATTTTAGCTCAGATGCTTTGGAAAGTCAGCTGTCATCTTTTTCTTTTTTTTTTCCCCTTTTATTTTTTCTTTTTTCATTCTCCTTGCACAGAAAAGTAATTCATTTGGGTTTTCAGCTTACATCTATCCTAGGTGCTTTGTGAAAGGTGCTTTGTGAAAGCAAATCAGGAGGTTCAAAAGTAATACTTGCATTGACTTATTTGGTTAATTTCTCATAGATGACCTGTTGTTTGGAATGTATTTTTTTCATAGCCTTTGGGCTTCTTAAATTAAATTCTTTGCCCAAAATGAATGTGTGCCTGCATGCTAGCATTAGGGTTTGTGGCTCCGTGCTGTGTGAAGACTGTGTTTTTGTGATTTTTGCGTACACCTCAGATCTCTGTGAATAAGTAAACTAAAGCAGCCCCAGACCTCGATGCTTATTACAGGCACAGTGCTAATGCCTTTGCAAATAAGATCACTTCAGGTGTGGCAAAAAAATAATCAATACCTGATTTAAACTTAATGTCATTCTACACTTCATTTACACTATATCCTGTATAATTGGGTCAAATATAGTGAACCAATTAATAGAGATTACCTCCAATCATCCGAGCATGCCTGATTTCTTCTAGTGATTTTTTTTTTTTTCTCCATGTAGCAAGCTTCTTTTGCTCTGTTTGTTTCGATTTGCTCTTTTCATTTGAAGAGGCAACATTTAATCTAATTTAAGGCCATGGGAATTTTTTTCCTTTCTGAAAGGGGGAAAAATGTAAGAGATTGTAAATTCAGGTCCTCTTAGAAATTTACAATAATCCAGTTAAATGTTTTTTCAGTCACAGCATAAACATTCACTGTTAGTTCTTACACTTACAGTGCTTGTTGGTGTTACATATTTATTTCAAAGCTGGATGTCTCTTCAGAATCTGCAGTGGTGCTCAATGGATAAATGCTCAGCCACTGACATCCCAGTACAAGTTGAAAAACTCATAGACAGGAACCTCAACTGTGATTTGGGATCTGAGTCCCATTTCTGAATTTGTCCAAGATTCCCCTCCGACCTTCCAACATGCATCTTAATATCCTTGTGCTTGAAGCTTCTCTGGGAGCAAGTGAGGATAGGTTATTTACCCTCTGTAATAGAGATGCTGTCTTAAGTTGTCACTTTAATATAAAGCACTTAGAGTATCTTTGTAGACGTTTTTGGAATAGTATCCAAACTTTGTTGGACGGGTAGCTGTCCCTACTGCACATACCATGTGTATAGTGATGCTATACAGCCAACTTCTCTGTGTCTCAAACATAGCAAAGCTTTACGCCTCGTGTACCTTGTATTGAACGGCCTGGTTTTAATTGAGTAATGGATTGCATGAGTGCTGCTGCTTCCAGAAGGTTTAGCAGAGAGAGACACACTCTCATGTAACTACCTCATGGAAGAGACTATTGCGTTGATTGGCCGTTGGAGGCATCTGACTTGATCACTGGGAAATGAACACTTGTTTATGCACATGGGAAAGGCATGCCCCTGTTAGGTGAGTGATGATCAGCTCTCAACAACTGAGCTGTGCACCAGCCTCTGAGAGAAGTACCCACAGAGAAGTGTCTCATCAGCGGACAGGTGAAGCCACAAAGACATGGTAACAAACAGTCTTCCCATAAACGCCTCTGCGTTGGAGACCTTGAAAAGTTTGCCTCTGGTCTGGGAGGTCTCTGAGGATGCGTTCGGTCGGTTCAGCAGGTGAAACTCTTCCTCGGTAAGAGTGTCTCAAATGAATGTGTTGAGACAAGGAAATCTTTGGGAGAAAGGAGTCACTCAGGAGGGAGGAGGATTTGTCCAGCATGTGGTTAGCAAGCACTGGGAAAAGCTCCAGCTGCTCAGGTGCTGCTCTGTGTCCAGGCTCTTAATAACAGCCGGTTTGTTGCATGTTCACAGCACAGCTTATTAGTAACGTGCACAGTCAAAATCAAAATGTCAGCTGCTAATTGCACAGGACAACGTCATGAGGAAATTATTGGAGCTTTCTGTATGCAGGGTTTTGGAATGAATAGGGCATCTGAGGTGGTACAGGCAGTATTTCTGCATAACCTTTCTAGCATAACTGTGTGCTAGAAGGAGGAAATTTTAACTCATCATCATTTAAAAAAAGCCAAAAATCAGGAAAAGCAACCCAAAAAAACATTTAACAAGCACTTTGTGTGGAAGTTTTGTTTTGCTCTTGCTGTTGATATTAGTATGACAGTGGCATTGAATGCTCATTTTTATACACAGTAGTAAATACATTTTTGAGAGGAACTAATGAACTGATTTTCTACTTAAGAATGTTAATTGTTTTGATTAACTAGAAATTAAAGATAACGTGGTCCCTAACACAGACTGGAGAAAAATGTTATTATTTTCTCTTGTCCTTAAGTGAAATGTAATTCATTTCTTGAAGTAGTTTGAAAAGGACCAGGGGAGAAGGGAAATAAAAGAGAAATTTCCAACCAATATGATTCAACAGAAATGAGATTATCTTCTAACTCTTGCACTATTTTCTCTAATGTTATCTCTTGCCAGGAATGAGAGTTCGGTTCTAATAAAAGTAGACAAAGCAGAAGTTCAGAACTAGTAATGACATCTTTCTCTGCCAGGGGAAAAAGTATTATGAAAAACAGCACACTTTTTCTATCAGGCTTAACTGTTCTTCAGAGTTTATGCCATAGGAAATGGACTCTTTGTGCTCTGTACATTTCCTGAACGTTTTTAGCCTCTGCGTGTTGTCTTGAGTAAAGGAAACATTCAGCAGTTTATTAAAGGATCCTGGGAAAACATATAAATGGTAGTGTTTGATAACTTGGATCCTTTTCTGTCTGGGGAAGCACAGCAGAAAATTGCTGTTTGAGTCCTTGAATGTTTCCCTGGAACATACAGCACTGGCAATTGTCAGATACAAATAATTAGTATGAAATCTGATGTATAGCAGTGTCTCCCATGCATCACTTTCTTACTCCCTTTTTAGAACTGTTCACTTTGTATCATCAGTCAAATACCTTTATGATTTTCTAGTTTCTTTTGAAATATGTATTTTATCCTGAATTGGTTCTAAAAGCAAGCTGAATTGTAGTAGCATGTCCCTTAGTTCTTCCGCCCCGCCAAAGCCAAAAATACAAAAAACAGTGAAAACCAGACTGCAGTCTCGACACTGAATGAAAAAATGAGAGAAATATTTAGAAGGATTACAAAGACAGGTTTACAGCCTTCTGTGCAACTACTACTAAATTCACCATAAACCTTTTTCACCTCCAAGACAAAGGAAGATAGTTTAGCTCTAAGAAAGAGGTTTATGCTACTCACTCAAATTTGGTGTCTTGTTGCTCTCTTTGTTGTTGGTTGTTGGTTACATCAGATCTAAGGACTCACAGAGGAGGGTTTTTTTCAGTTTTTTGAACTAAAACAACACTAGACTTTTTCATTGGATGCATAAGGTTTGTCCTACTGGAAGGAGCAAATAGTGGGGACTGGAGGGTGTTGAAAGTTGCACCATAATGTGAATATAAGTATGAGCGCTGTGCATAAGAAATGAGACACTGGTTTATTATTTTGAGCTGTTATGCTTCTTATGACATGATTTAAGACATCAGTTTGGAGTTCTGGTCTGCTGGTCTTCGCGGATGCTGCCAGCCCCTTCCTTACTTGATGACTGTGAAATTGGTCCCCAAATTAGAGGGTACTCCCGTGAATGTGCAGCACTGCGCCCATTTTAGGAATACTCATTTGCTATTTAGGAATACTAAATACATTATCAGTAACATGGAATACTGGTATTATTTCACTCTGAAAATAGTACTTCTTCCCAAGAAAAGATGATGTTGAAGCCACATGAGAGAAAGTAAGCAAACTGTCATCTTCATATACCATCTTCTCTCATAGCTACTTTAATCAAATAGTGTTGTTAGTCCTGTTGATAATCCATTATCAGATGCAAATTTCCCAAAGTAATATATTTGTCATGGGGTATTCTTCCTAAATGTTACCTACAGAAACTATTGTTTTCACTCTCTCCTTTTCATATATCAGAAGGCAGCTGCTCTCATTCCATCTGAGTACTGGCTCTCTTGTTGGACAGTTATTCCAGGAAAAGGTTTAGTGGAAAATTAATACATTTTTTTACGCTTAATGTTATCTGTATTAAATTAATGCATACATATCGCAGTCAGCTATAATATGTAATGACTGGTGAGTAAACCAGTGGCACCAGCAAGGTGAAACTTTGTTACCCTTCTTCCATTTTGGCTAGCAGCAGGACCAAACCACTTGTCTTATTCAGTGACTTTTATTGAAAAAGAGAGAGACTAAGGACATATGATGTGTGAAGTATGGATATTTTAAAATTACATTAATGCCATACCTGGATAAAAAACCACCCAAGTCTCTTATCTCATTAGTTGGGATGCTGAGTTTTTACTTAGAAAATTTGAGTTCTCTCCAAAACCGAACAGGTTTCTCTTGCGATCTGCTTAGTTCATGGCATTGATTCAAGCCTTGATTCCTCTTTGTATAAAATGTTATAGAGTTAATTTGTTAATTAATTTAGATTTTAAGACCTGCAGATAAAACATGTGAATGCGCACCATGTGTTATCTGACCCCTAGGTACTGATGGAGGAAGATGAATTTTTGAGAAGGGTGCTGTGTGTAGGCTGCCCTTTACAGCAGAATTAGTTAACAAAATTATGCTTCTTCTCAGGCAAATATCTTTCCCTTTTATTATGATTTCAGCACGCTGCTCCCCATGTTCATATGACTAATGGTAAGGCCTTGCAAGCCAGTGCAAGTGCCATTAAGACAAGCACCATTCCAGTGATCAAGAGACAGAGGCAAAATTGGCTTGATGCTTCAGATGATGGTTTCTTTATAGCTACAGAAGAGACCAGGTAAGAGGAATTAAACCTAAGCAGGGAATGAGCCTTCACTACATACAGGTTATTGATCTGCTATTTGAATAACAGGTTCTAACTTTATTGTGTGAGGTTGTGTTACAGTGAAGAGCAATATTGCATCAAAACACACCCCCTATTTTGTATCTCTTGTATACTAATCTTATCAGTATTTGACTAAAGGAAGACGTACGCAATCAGGGCTCCTTGTTTGCGGCAAAGATTAGAACTTTTAAATTGTTACTAATTGTAGTTCATTTACAATAAATTTTAAGGCACTTCTGGTCATTCAGCCAAATGTAAACGCATCCGCAGCATAGGTTGCACTTTAAAATTTTCAGAGCTTAGAAAAACATATAGCACACCATAAAGGGATACACAGCAGATAGCACCTTTTCCAAGCTAGACATTACTTTCCTTTAAAATCAGCTAAAATTATCATCTTTTTCAGTCCTTCATTTACAGATTAATTGGTAAAACTTAATGAGCTTTTGCTTTTCCCAGTAGAGCTTGATATCACAGAGCTACTAGTTTTCTGAAGGCTTCTTGGTTCTTTTCTTCTCCTGTTGAGATATGGCCATTCCCTGATTTAATTCAGACTAAGAAGACAAGTTAGAGTCTATTTTTGTAAGCTGCGGTCGCTGGGCCCTGTTATTTAAAAAACCTTTAAAATCTTGCTTAAGCAAGGGGATTATTACAAGTAACATCAGGCTGCTCCTCACTCCTGTGATTATTTCACAAGCCTAGAAATGCTGGTAGTGGAATAAAAATGTAAATAGTAAAATGAAGGAAGAGAAAGAATGTATGTAAATATAGAACTAACCAAGGACAATGTGCATACTTGGTCGCATTTATGGTAGATGTAGCTAGGGAAGTCGAAACACTGGTATGTGACAATTTGGTGGTTATTTCAAGATCAATTAAATATGGCACTTCATTTTTCTTTTGTATGAGGAATGCGACGATTTGGAGAGAGTGGTAGGAGGATGATGAGTTCTCAGGCTTCTGATATCTAGCCCAGATTGATAACATTCACTATTTTGAGAGTTGTTTGATGCGAAGAGCTTAGTAGCATCAGACAAATCCCTAGTGATTATACCCTTAAAATGAGACTGGTAACCTTTCCTAGTCCTAGAATTTTCAATCTTTTTTTTTTTTTTTTTTTCCCAATTACTATAAAGAATTGCCTGCCAAGGGATGGGAAGAGTCCTACACTGACAGTGTTTGACTCTCCCCATTGATCTAAGGAGATCAGGTAACTGTTCTAGACTATATGTTTAAATTCTAGGGCATCAAAGTAGGGTGGGATGAGTGCCGCCTTTGTGAATCACTCATCTGTGACAGCCCTGCCTGTTCCCACCCTAGGAAATCTCCCTCCTCACCCCCATGGCTGCTGACACCATATCCAGTCCAGGCAGCAAGGCAGAACTTGCCCAGTGTCCTGCTCCACACCCACCATAGTAGGTAAACAAGGGCATTAGTTTTCAGCACTCCACATCTGCTACTCTTTTCCAAATCGTTAAAAGTTTTAAAAGTAACATTTGAAATCTCCTGGCACGTAGAACATGGGGCAGATAGAGCTTATGAATAGTCCCTCAAACAAGAAGGTGCCAGAAAACGTCATGCTATGTCTCGCTGGCCAGTGCTGAAGCAGCACAGCAGGGAATGCTGAGGGACTGGTGTGGAGTGAGCCCCCAAGTATAGCCATTCCCAGTCTGACCAGAATTAAGGCTGTTAGATCAGTGCCAGTAAGGAGCAATAGCGCCTCACTCACATTAATCTTTAAAACTATAACTAAAGAGAGACAGAAACTTTTTATCCTTCAAAACTGTTTCACATGAGATCTGTTTCTTCTCTCTCACAGAGATTTCCTTTTTTATTTGGTCCTTCTTTCCTTTTTTTTTACCCACTCCTGCTGTTCCCATCCCATCTCCATTGATTCCTTCCCCACCTCAGGCATGCTTTCTCCTTTCTAACTTTTTCCTTTGGTTCCCTACACCTTTACTCCAAGATTATTTAGAAGAGATGGTGTAGCATGTTCTCCTCTCGGCTCTCACTTGCCTCCATCCTTTACAGCTTGAAGTGGAAAGCACTGCCTGGTTCTGCTGGTGCCCAAGATGTCAGTTAAATGCTCTGCTCTTTGGGGGAAGAAGGGACAGTCCCTGGCTGCCAGCCTGTCCTGTGATAGGAGTTCACGTAGCTGAGCATGGCTGCAAAACAGTTGAATGCAATGTAACTTAAGTGGGAAGTGATACCTAGGGAGGAAATGTTCGGGAAAAAATAGCAAACAATTTATATAGTCCTGCCATAGGAAAAAAGAATGTAAAAATCACTTGCCAGTTTGCAGCCATTAGGTGTTTACATATCTTCTGAACATTCATCTGAGAAATAACCGTTTAAGTCAAGGTAACAATTCATTCTGTAGGGCACTGTTTCCATGTGGCATCAGGATCTGCTCTGTTTTATTACATGAATTTGTTAATTTAAATATGTGTAAGTCAGACACGTAAAATCACAGAATGGTTTGGGTTGGAAGAGACCTCCAAAAATATCTGGTTCCAATCCCCCTGCCATCGGTAGGGACACTCTTCACTAGCCCATGGTGCTGAAAGCCCCGTCCAACCTGGCCTTGGACACTGCCAGGGAGGGACCAGCCACAGCTTCTCTGGGCAGCCTGTGCCAGGGTCTCACCATCCTCACAGGGAAGAATTTCTTCCTAACATTAAGCTAAAGCTCCTCATCTTGAAGCCACTGCTCCTTGTCCTGCCACTCTGTGCCCTTGTAAACACCCCCTCTCCAGCTTTCCTGTAGGCCTTTCTCAGGTACTGCTGTAAGGCTGCTGTAAGTTCTCCCCAGAGCCTTCTCTTCTCCAGGCTGAACAAACCCAACTTTCTCAGCCTGTCTCCATAGGAGAGGTGCTCCAGCACTCTGATATTCTTGTGCCTGCCTCTGGACTCATTCCGACAGGTCTTTGTCTTTCTTGTACTGGAGACCCCAGAGCTGGACTCAGTACTCCAGGTGGGGTCTCATGAAAGCAGAGCAGAGGGGCAGAATCCCTTCCCTTGACCTGCTGGTCACACTTCTTTTGATGCAGCCCAGGATATGGTTGGCTTTCTGGGCTGCAAGTGCCCATTGCCTGGTCATGGCCAGCTTTTCATCCAGTGACATTTCCAGGTCCTTCTCTTCAACGCTGCTCGCAATCACTTCAACCCCCAGCCTGTATTGACTGAATTTATACCAGCGGTTGCCCTGACACATGGTAATTATAGCAAAATGAAAAATATGTTTCAGTATAATCACAGCCTGCAAAAGGGAAAATATTTTTCAGTATAATATTTTCCTTTCAACAATCCATAACAATTTTCATTTCTCTGTCCTAAAATATTTTTATTTGTGTAGTGAATGAAGGTGTAAGATGCATATGTCTAGAAAACATCAAGTAGGGAGTCTGAAAGGTATATTTTCTCAGACATTTAGCTAAAAATATTAATACTACAATAGCTGGTTGAGGAAATAATATAATATTGCTAATAAACTAAATATGATGGCAGTCTATTTCATGTTAACGAAGCAAAGATGCAAACCATCAGCATTCTAAATCAATAGATAAGATGAGTATATGTATTTGTGCCTCTAAACACCAGTTCTGAAAAGCTAAGTAACATATATCTAATTGCTCACAGATCCCAGATATTGTAGTGATTAAAGAGTAGGGACCTAAATATTCAGAGCAGTAAAATAATTGTAGAAATGAATTAATTAATGTCTAAGCTTTCCATGGCAACCCTTGGAGATACTGTAGGATTTTATGGCAGTGCCCTTCCCTCAGGCCACAGTTCAAAGATGCCTGTAGGTACACTTAAAATTTAGTGTAAGCATTATGTATCACTGAAGGAAAAAGACTGGAGTTTACATCTGAAGTTTAACATATTTTAGGTGCTGGTCTGCTTTTCAGCGTGGAACAGGAATGCACCTCCTGTCAGTTGTAATGTGCATCCTCATACATCTCAGCTGTTTTTTTCTTTTTAGAAGCTGTAGCTATTTGAAAGCAGTTTCCTCCCCCGCTGTGTATCAGTATCTGCACATCTGGGGAAAAATGCCAGCATAAATCCCATTTATATTCTCCTTTCTCTGAGCCCAGAGGCCACCACAAAGCTGGGCTGCACATTAGTGTTAGTGTGGTGCTGAGCCTCAGTTGTTACAGCCTCTGGCCAGTTAGAGGAAGGGACAGGGGGAGTTTGCATCCACCTCTGTCCTAGTAGGCGAGTCACCTATATGAATGTCTTGCTTGATCTCTATAGAGAAATCCCCTTCTTAATTCCTATCAGTACGCTCAGCCAATTTTGCCAATAAATACAGAGTTCCCCAGTTTTGCTATTTCCTCTGTGGTGACAGGCTGCGCTCTCCATTCAGAATCCTTCCTGCTGCCTGCGTGAGTCTAGCTCCCATGGGATTTTGTACCTCTATTCAGTCATAGGCTCAATGCAGGGATTAATCTGGGCAGAAAACCAGGTGGCGGTTCAAGAACACTTGCCTTGAAACTACATCCTAATTTTCTGTTGACCTTTGCTGGATTTAACATTTTTGTACTTTCCTTTATTCTTACCCTTTTTGAATTGCAAAAGGAATTCTCATTCCCTTCTGCAAAATAACTTGCTCAAGATTTTATTCTGAAGTGCAAATCTGTTTACACAATTCATTGAAGAATCACTCTTTAAAGAGCCTTACATTCGTCACTACTTACCAAGGGAGACTCCTTATTTCTTTTTAATATGCTTAGATATTAGCTGCTAGGATTCTCCTAGCACTAAATGCGTGCTTTAGGATCAACCAAAAGTCTCATAACTATAAAAGAATTTTCTTCAGGCCATTCTACTAAATCACTTTCACTGTAAGGAAGCTTTTTGGGTTTTATTCCCCATTTGTGGACTATCTGAAATGTGGATTCTTTTGTAGGCCCCGTCAGAGGTTAACTCAGAAAATTACTGTATTGTGTGAAATTAAATTCTTTATACTGAATCACCATTCTGGGAGTTAAATAATGATTGAGAAAATGTGGAAATTCATATTATGGTCTCTAGAAGTTTAATAAAAATGTAATATATCAGCTTAATATCTGTTGAATTATACAAGACATTAATCTATGAATAAAATTATTAATATTGCTTTGGGATGTCAAGGGAAATGTGTCTGTTGATTAAAATTTTCCTTAGCAATCCCAGGTATGCAGTGTGCATACAGTTCCGTAAGAGAATGCACGTGCATGCTAATGATTGTACTTGTATAGGGACAGCTAAAACACTATGTGGCAAAAGGGATTTTTTTTTTCAGCATTTGCATTGTAAGAAATGTGTGGAAATATTTGGCTGAATGGGTTATTGCAGCAGATTCCATATGCTTTCCCTTCATGGGCCAAAAAGCATATTTGCATATAGAACTGCAGTTGAATGACTCGATGCTTGTTTCCTTTCAGTGCTGAAGCAGTTAGAAACCTTCTCACGGTAAGTGCATCTCCATTGGGAATGAGTTAACTGCAACCGCTAAAATGAGAACGTGATCTTTAGCTGTTACCAGCAGATATTGCTTCTTTCTTGCTGATAAAATTCTGAGAGGCATCCCTGTGGCAGCATTGTGTAGGCAGTTTTCATGTTCTTCACTTCATGTTCTGTCTCCAAAAGGAGGGGCTTCCCTTGAGTTTTTGAGGTCCTACATAAAGGTATCACAGCTGCTGCAGTAATGACACGTACCACTCATTTTTATTTATGCATGTCTCATCACACACGCGGAGAGCTTAGAACCCCAAGCTGCATGTTGAGAAAGAAGAGAACATGAGGCTGGCAGTCACCTTTGGCAAAATGTTGAGTCTTGCCTTGCCTTGCTGTCAGTGGTCCTATTCTGTTGCAGAAGTGGGGGACAGTACTGCCAGCGCTCACAGCCCTTCATGCTCCTGTGTCCACTGAGAGCACTCTCTGCATTCTAGCTCTGTCAGTGTAAACCCTCGTCTGTACCTTTAAAAGCAAACTGAAGATTCAGGTGGACTAAACTCTTTTCACTATAGCCAATGTTAAGAGCTGTGAATGACCTTCCCCTGAGCATTTCCACGCCGCCCCATCCACCATGTATTTTAGTCGAGGCTTAGACAAGGTCAGGCACTGTGAGTTACTGCTTATAGCATGCTGCCCGGACTACAGGGAAAAGTGGAGGAGTAAGTCTCCCGTGCCTGGGGTCTGCTTTACAGCACATGGGTGCAGGTCTAGGTCAGAGTTCCAGTGCTGACTGCTCTGCTGCTTCTTCTCCTTCCCACGTGCAAACCATATCACATAAATGTTCATAGGTGTGTTTGTTCTTCTGTTTTTGCAGTTGTCCCCAGCTGTGCAAAATAATTTGTGCACAAAAAAACCCCAAAAGTATTTTTAATATACACTCAGGGATGCCCTCTGCTTTTCATAAAGACAGGGTGGTTTGATTTGAGTGGGGATCCTGGTTTTGAACTTCACTGGACCTGGATCCGGGGCAATAGTGCATTTTGATTTCTTACCTGCATGGTGCTGTGGCCATTAGACCCCGATGCTGTAACTGACTGCATGAAGACGCCTGGGTGCACCTTGGAGCATCAGCTGCAAGCCTGCCAATGTGATGCACCAGCTACTAGCCTCTAACCAAAAAATCGACCTTCTAAGGGTGTAATTTTCTGGTTCCTTTACTTCTGTTGTATTATATAGTTGCCATGCATTTTGAAAAGCAGGCATTGCAGAGTATATCCCTTAGAATTATGGCTAATCCTCCCTGAAAAGGTTGCAAAGACCTTATCGATGGGCTGCAGGCTGAGTACAGGTGAGCTGACAACCATATCCATTCACTGGGGCAATACTGCACACTGGGGATCTGGGAAGGACCCCTTCTTCAGGAGTGGTCCTACTTGGCTGGCTGGCTACTGGTCAAAGATTTTTGTACTCTTAAGAGTGAAAATCCATAGTTTCTGTGAGCTGTTATTTTGACCTGATTTGGTGTGGGCTTTTCATGAATGCTGCATGCCATTCACACCTTTTGAGTCATACTTCTCTGAGCTGTAGCTGAGGTACCGTGATGTACAGAATTGCAACCAGTGGTGTGGAAACTAGATCATAGTCTCTTGCCATTTGTTTCTCATTGAGAAGTTTTCATGGACCTACAGATACTCACTTTCACTATTTGTCTTCATGAGATTTTCCTCTGGCATCTTTTACAATACCTGAAGTCAAAGGATCGCTCCTGTGATAATGCAAACATTTGTTTTTAAAAGCAGGATCATTCCATGAAGCTAAAATCAATTCATTTGAAGACTCTGATTTTTTTTTTATATTTTTTTTTATTTTTAGCATAGAAGATGAATAGATGTATTCATGGAAAACATGTACATAACAAACCTCAAGTTCAGTATAAGTTGTGCTATTACTTACAGGTGGTAGGTTTGAAGGAGCGTATGACATTGAGTTTTGTTTTTTCAGTCCTCAGAACAAGTGACATAAAACCATTCTGGCTTGGAGCTATGTATTAATCTTCTCACAGTTTTATGATGAATTTTCAGTGATGCTGTGGTAAGCTACTCACCCTGTTTAAAGCTACATGGTAAGGGGAAGATGTTGCAGTGGTTGGAGATCTTACCTAGGGCTTGGAAATACGTTATTTAGTTCCAGCTCCTCCACAGACTTAACTTCCCATGAGACCTTCACCAGGTCTTTAAAGTCGATGTCTCCAAGAATTTAGATGCCTATCTCCTCATACCAATATTAACAAGGAGCCTAAATGCTTTCTTTGATGAAGATTTGGAGGCAACTGTTGTTGTACGTGCTGTTCTTCGTCTGAAGAATTGGGTGAAGAGTACTTTATTCTTTCCCAGAGCAGTTGCACGCAGCAGATCGGGAGCAGAGGATCATCTTTCAGAGAAAATTTTTTACCTTTGTTGGTAGTAAAACCTCACGGAAATGCTGCCCACGGGGGTTCAGAAGCTCCTGACTGAAACGGGGTGATTTTTTAGTTTCAGAGGTGTCCCCGCTAATTAGCAGGTGAAAATTAATTAGCTCACAGCTTCAGTGATGACCGCTGGGAGACTGAGGCTAAGAACAGATGGTTGTAAATGACCTAGTTACTGCTGCCTGAAAAGTCACACTGCTGGATCTTGTAAAATGATCTTGTCTGCTCCTACCCTGTTCTGAGCAGAAATTCAAATGCGCTGCCTCTCCAGGGTAGCTTAGATACCAAAGTACCTTTTGCAATCGTGTCCTAGGTAGGAGCGAGAATGTGGTTAATTCACATGACTCAGCTGAAGAGCAGTGACACGTTTAGTTAGAGGTGTTACTCAACCACATGCAACCTTCTCCGCTCCCTTTGACGGAAGCCGTTTCGTGTTCAGAGAATAGCTGCAGAAGGAGCCAGAGCATTTTCTCTCTGGGGAGGGAAATACAGCTGCTGAAATGAGACCTTTTTTGCAAAAGGCTATTGTCTTGGGAAACTGGAGGGCTAAAGAAAATAATTTAAGTTAAACACAGGCATGAGAATAAGTGCATTAAGGCTGGTCTTAAACATGGTGGAGCAGCTCCTCTAGAAGTACTCAACTTTTGCATAAACCTCGTTCACTGTGTTAGAACTTCCAGACCAGACCAGCAATGCTCTTACATGCACGCCCGACTCCCACTGAGTGCAGCCGGTCAGCTGGAGTACATCACCTACTCAGAAACACACCTTGAATGTCAGGTGTTAAATTGGGATATCGTGCGATTCTTTTAACCTGTTTTCTTACGGTTTTTGACAAATTTTTAATTTCTTGCAATACAGCTGGCCATTTCAGAAGGTTTTCCTTCAGAAGTTGACTTGTGTGTTTGTGCAGAGGATTTTGTGTAACTGAATTCAATCCTCTATTTACAGGTTGTTTGAACTGAAGGTCTTGGGGCTTAGCTTTTTGTTAGCTTTCAGCTCAACTTTTTCCTACATCCACATCACCAGTAGAAATGTGTCATCTGGTCATCTTCTGTGGTGGGAGTTAAAACCAGTTTGGTTTTGAACAAGTTTTTCTTGATTGGGAAGCTAATTTCTCTTTTGAAGCCTTGAGAAACATACAAAATAACAATAAAGATGCTGACTTGTCAGACCAGCATAGTCTTCTGCATATTTAACTATCAAAGAAAAGATAAAGATGAGGTTAATTAGATTGTTGTTGCCTATAGCAAGGCTAGAGTAACACTGGTTTAGACCTAAAATCAGTGTACTCTCACCATTCCTAAACCACAGAGATTTATCCCATTAAATCTTAGCTATTTATAATGTTAGTCCTCAAACACTGCAAAACATCAGTCTAAAGAGATCTTTTCCCCTTTTTACAATTTCTGTGCTATGTGAGCATTAGTAAGTAGTAGACACTGGCGACAGGTTTAGGAATTATTTCATTTAAAGGCAGAGAAGTGCACAACAATAACCTGAAAGCAGAGACAGAAACCAGGTAAGTCCTGTGGTGAACACACTGGTGTTTAAGTTAAATAGTGAAGAAGATGACAAAACTGTACTGTGGTGAATATGCTCAAAAATATCAGGTCAGTGATCTTCACGCTCTTAAAATTCACACAGAACTACCCACTAACTTTCATTTTTAAGTTGTCCTGTATTGGATTCTTCATTTAAAATTACAGATAGAGGACTTAATTCTCAGCTGGTCTGTATTTCACTTTATGTATTTAATCTTTTATTAATGTAATTTTCCTCTGATAGGTGTTTGGGGTGTAAGATCTATCAAATGCATGACCCTCTGGCAGGTGGTAAGGCAGGTTGTGGAAAAACAAATGTTAGTTGGTGTCTTTTTTGTGACAAAAGTTGGCAAAGTAACTGCATTGATGTTTTAAATATAAAATACTGAAGAGAACATAATGACTGACTGTGAAAGCCAATCACAGAGATAACTATTAGTTCTTGTCAAACATCTAAGGAGATGTGGCTCTCTGTTTTCCTTACTTGTACAATGGTTAAAGGCTGCAATATTGACCTGAGAAATACTACTAAAGTGTTCCTCTAGTGGAAAAAGCACAAATCCTCAGTATAAAATTCCTAAGTTGTCTCTGTGTCTGATGTGAGTCACCAGACAGATCATTTAACCTCTGAGTACCTCCACCCTTGTGTTTATAAATGTGAATAGTATTGATGTATACCTACTCTGAAGGATGCTGGCAGTTTTCGATGCAGTCCAGCAGCAAGCACTATGAGAATCTGATATGAAAAGTGCCTGCCATAAGAGTGGAGAGCAGGGTGAGTGGCAGAAAATGAACTTGAAATAGACCTTTGGTAATGTGAATGTGAAAAAAAGGCACCCAGTATTTAGAATCTTTAAAATTCTGGCCTTAGAAATGAACATGGAATCATTCTGTGGTGAACTTTCCTCTGCTGATGCCACAGCGATCCGTAGTCTGCATCAGAGCTTGTGTGTAGAGTAAGTGCTGATTATGCAAGATATTGATAGTGTGGAGCAGAGCCCCAGGGGATGGTTTTGTGAAGGAACTTGTGCTCTCCCACTGTTTCTGGTAAGAATGATTAATTTTGATTTTTCAGTCCTTGCTTAATAGCAAGTAGCCAGAATGCCAAGGAGCTCATCCAAATATACCCTATCAGTACATATGTTATTCCAGGAAAAGTATATGCATAATTGATAATGAGAAAAATATTGTCAATATTTTTGAGCCTCAGGTGATATTATGAGCTGTAATACTCAAGCACAGTGTCCAGGCCAAAATCCTCACATGAGACCTACCCTGAAGTAATCAAACAAGAGAAAGGGAGGGAAAGAAGTGAGGGAGAGAAGGGAGGGGAGGGAGGGAAGGCAAGAAGGAAGGAAGGAAGGCAGGCTAATAAGCCATACAAAAAGATTTGTGTGGACACAGTTCTTACTATAAAGAAGCTGCTAAAGTGTTTAAAGTGTGTCAAAGTTGGAATCAGCAACAAAAGCAAATGAACTCTCCCACCCCATGGAACACATAATGGAAAGTTTTCAGCATTTTTAGTTATCACAGTATTTTTGAAAATTTTTAACAATATTTAATGTTCCTGGGGAATTGCCACTTAGAGCTTGTAGCCCAAGCCCAGAAACAGAAGTGGTATATTTTGAACATTTTTGTATTCTCCAGTCCAGGATAAAGCTGGAATTGTGAATTAATATGCAAAATATTTGGGGAGTCATTGAAAGCAATATTGCCTTCCATTCTTTGTCAGCTCCCCTGCATCTTCTAATTTCTTGCCTGACTCAGGAAAATATATTCTGCTACATTGGGTAATATTTTCAACTAATAGTTAGTGATATTTAATCACTGTACAGACTGGCCATCCTTCTGCAGAAACACTAGATGATGAGGAAAATTCCTATTGGTAGTGTATAAGGTTATGTTTGTGTAGGGCCTCACCCATACCCTGTTGATATAGCTAGGAAGAATAAAGGAGTTGCTTTGAGATCTTCTGGCATTTATACCTGTGAGCTGTGGGCTTTCTGGCTCCGTGAATTCCCAGGGTGCCTCTGTACTGACTGATCTGCAGTGATCTTGTGTGTGCATTCATGGGGAGGAGAGGTTAAGCAGATCTTTCTTTAATACTTCATGCCTTAAAATGTCTGAAGGTCGATGGTAACTAAGGAGAGGCTAATGAATTTCAGATAAGGTGCAGAGCAGCTGTCCCACAGCTCAGGTTACAAGTCTGTTGAAGCCTGAGCCATTGCTTTGTTTTAAGGAGTATGAATAATTTACTTTCTGCCCATTCCATCGAGCTACCTTTGCTAGGTCTTATCAGTTCTAATCCCCTCTACAAAGGTGGACACTGTGGTGAAACGCCATCCATGCAAAACCAGACCTTTCTCCCTTCTTTGAGAGGAAAAAACAATCTGAAGAACGTAGCTCTGAGCATGCCACAGTCACTGCTGTGTCCTGTAAAGTGATGTATTGTTGCTGCAGAATTAACAAAGCTCCACTCAAGATGCAGAGCAAAGCCTGAGTGACTTAATCTATGCTAAGCTCCGTGTGTCCACCATTCCTACCAACTAGATCAAGGATTGTTTTGTTGGGTTTTTTAAAACTCTGCCTACCACAAATTAGTCCGGTAGAGCCTCTGTGCTGCTGGCTTCTGCGAGAACTCAGCATTGCCCCCAAGCTGATGTCTAATCATCATTGTCCTAGCCACCTGCAGCAGGTAACTTTAGTCTCTTGGTGATAAGGGTCAAACTCACAGCTGAACTGGGAGGGTCATTTCATTGCTGATGAGATTTAGATTTAGCCATTAAGTGATGACCACTCTATGACAATGTCTGTTTATAACGTTTCTTAGGGCTTAAAAGTTTTTTTTTTCAGTTCCAGTGTTCAACTGAAAAATGGATAGTACAGCTGAGAATAAAATCCTTCTCTCTTAGCATCCTAAACCACTTCAAAATATGCCATTCTCAGAGCAAATGAAAGCATGGAAAAGTCTATCAGACAAGGTGTTTTTTCCAAAAGCCCTGCCAGTTGTTTGCAGTAAGCCTGGATATAAGTCACTTTGGTGATGGATAAGGTTCCTGTTGTTGTGGACCCTCTAAAACTGCAGACAAAAAGATGGTTTCTGCTCTGAGAAAATTTTGATCTGAGTAAATTTTAAATCAGCAGCAGGCAGAAAGAGACAGTGATGTGGCCTGGGCTGTGCAGCAGGTCAGGCATGACACAGTCATAGAAGCCTGTGCTTTAAACTCTTGACCTGGATTTTTTTCTCCCAGTAAAGAAGATGCTCAAAAAGCATTATTTATAGCTTTATACATACCTATGTGTATATACATAGAGAGAGAGAGAGAGTAGTTATAAGCTGTTGCTTTGAAACACAGAACATCAGAGAAGCCCTCAAGGTGGTGCAATGCTTGAAAATACTCTGTTAAGGTGCTTAAGATCTGACACAGTAATTTGTAGCTGGTGTCTATAAATTATTGTCCATAGAGAACAGTTTTGCTCCCTAAATATTGGTGCCAAATTGGAAGATAAACACCAGCAAAGGAAAACATTTCCTTGCTAGGAGGAGAAAAATAAGACAGGCTCTTAAAACATTTAAATGATGTTGGCATGTCTACAGCAGCACCTCTTTAATCTTATAAAGGTTGTACCACTCTATCTGCCATCTGTGTGAGTTTTATAATGCAACTAAGTGCCTCATGGCAACTGCTTTCTGGTAGCCCGATGCTTATTAAAACACTTCCGATTTGTTTTATGAATGAACATTTCACAAAGGAGCTTATTTTTAAAAGGCATATCAATGTCAACCCACTTCTCCCTTCCAAATAGGTTTCTTCTTGTTTCTCTCATTTTGAGGTCAGATTAAAACTTCGACCTCAAAGTGCTGAGGGAAAAAAAGAGAGATGTCTAAACACCTCTCATTTCCACACAGGTAGAAATGTAGGAAGTGCTGTGAGTCATCCAGTCTCCATATAACCTGTCAGGTTTCTAAGGATCCATACCTACAGCTTCATCTCAGTTCAATTCCCTTTGAAAGAACTCAGCGTTGCACACTTTGTTTAAAAGCCTACTGAAATTAATAGGAAGCCTATCTACTTCCTAAGACAGTGCCCCCTCCTGTAATTTAATCCACTGGATAGTTAAGTGTACCTCTGGATACAAGTAGCCCTCAGAGAAATGAGTGATAATGAGATCTAATAACCCCAAGGAACGATGGTGATTTTTTAAATAGTTGTTTCTGCTAACCAGCCTGGGGCTTGCACTGAAAATTTATATTGTGTGAAATCTATGTTTTCCTGGAGCAGCAGCAGCTTCACCAATCTTGTCTAGAAGACACTTGTTTGTTTAGGTTAGGTTTTCTCTCTGAATGCCTCTGTGGTTAGGTTGATTGCAAGTTTCACATAAAACTTGTGCCAAATCCAGGCTTGCTGTAGTGAACGTCTGAAATTCCACCTTCTCCCAGGCTTGGCAGTGTTTTGTGCACCTGGCAGATTTAAATTGCTGTTTACAATTGGCAAGTCATACTGGAATACTTTGTCCCAATCTAGAGATTAGGAGGAATTTCATCTGTGACTGCCCAGGGAATCAGCTCTCTTAATGCCTGCTGCCAACCTGTGCATGTCCCATGTGCTCCCAGCAGCAACTGATAATAATACAATTTCACAGCACTGAGTCTTGGGGTTTTTTAGGGATTTTGCTTAAATGGCATCAGTCTAAGAAAGACTCAGGCAAAACTGTCAAATTAATTTAGGTAGAGTTTGAAATGCAACACTATGCCCTTCAGCTCAAACTCTGTACCCAGTTTGTTTTTAGTGGAAATAGTGCCTTAAAAGCACTTCTGGGCCGTGTTATTTAAGAAGGGTTATGGACACCTTAAAAGTCTGTGTGTGTGATGGGGTGAGGGGGGTGGAGGGTGTTCCCTTCACAGGAAAATGTTTGTTTCTTTCCATTTGCTTTCAAAACAAGGCTTGTCATCTGCTACAATTTCAGAGGACCTTGGCATGCAATCAGTTTCTCTCACAGTAAAAAGTTTTGCCATAACTTATTTAGCATTACTTCTTAAGTACTGGTGGTACCGCTGAAGAGACTGAAGTCACTCTAGTCATCACAACTCTGAGTCTAATGCAGAGGAGGAGAGACTGATGCACAACAGTTCATTTATAGTAGCGGTAACAGACAGATACGCCCAATATCAACAGCACTACAGCAAGTAATGCCTTTAACTCCTGCTAGAAAAGGCTTGAAAAACACGTTCTTGACTAACATCAAGTGAAGGTCAACTTTCTTTATTTTATTCAAGTTTAAACATTGCTGCTGTTTTAATGCAAGGCGTAATTAGAGCAGGGAACTTTGGGTCAGCTGTTACAAATGAGAAATACTGTTACCAACTATCCTATTCCTGAGGAATCTGGACATAACATTATATAGGATTGTGCTTAACCTCACCAGATGGTTAGTTACATGGAATTCACTTAGATCCCGAGAAAGGGTTGGTTCATTGAAATGGTTTGATTAAATTTAAGCATAGCATAAACGCCCTATACAGCTGAACTATTACTTCTACCCAGTAGGTTCCAGTTTGTGTATGAAACTTGCAGAGTGGTAGGTCTTAATAGTGTGTAGTATTTATGTATGTTTCCTTATGTTTCTGAACAGGTGCCAGGGGTCTTTATCTGCGGTTACTAATTGAAGTATCATGCAGACATAAAGAATTGGTCGTCTTCCTACATTAGCAGCAGTGCATCCCATTTGACACAAAGATGAGCACAGTGGTCTTTAAATCCCAATCACCTATTAGAAGTTTGATTCATTCTCATACCTTTGGTCCCAGGAGGGCTAGAAAAGGTTTGAAAAGGGCAACAGCTTTAAAATACTTTTTAATCCGCATTTCAAATGAGTTCTGTAACACATGGTACTTCAAGCGCTGGAGCAAAAGTCAAAGGAAGATGCAGAGGAAAATGGCAATTACTCTTTCATAACAACTGCAAAGGATGTTATCAACACTACAGATATTAAAGCCATTTACTTGCCATCACCAAATAAAAGCTTTATGCAATTAAAACATATGGCTGGTATTAACTGAAAAAGGGACAGGAAATTGAACATTAAAGGTGACTCTGCCCTTAATTCACTGTATCCTTGGGGGAGGGAGGAAAATGTGTTGAAGTGGTCCTAGTTAAAGGGCGACTGACAACCTTATCTTTGAATTTCCTGCCTTTCAGCAGCTACTATTACAACCTGCATGCTTCAGTATTGAAAAAAACCCCTCTAAAGCATTATGAAACCTGATCAGTGCCTCTTGAAGAGCTTGACTGCATTTAGATGCTAAATTCTTCAGTGTGAAGAATCAGTTCCCTCCACCTTCTGTATTTTTTGTAGTAAAGAGAACAGTTTTGGCTTTTAGTGAAATCGTTGTTTAAATATTATGTTTAATAAGGTCAGTGGAAGTTTCCATTCTTCCAATTTTATTTCGGAAAGGCTATATCCCAGAAAGCTAATTTCTGGAAACATTTCTAAATTCCTGTTTAAATTGAAGTGCTGGATTGCCTTTTTAGAGTGCATACAAGTTAGTTCTTCTGGCAGTCTATATAGAATCACTTTCATTTATACTGAGTGAGGAGTTGACTCTTTGTGGTTTGCTTGCTGTAACAATGTGAGGACCCTGCCTTTTTTGCTATGCCTCTCTTTGTGCTAGTTCTGAATTCTTTTGACTTTACTGTCCTTACAAAATAATCACAAATTGTAACCACAAACACTTTATTGTCCTTAACAGTTAGTGTCAGCTGCAAATTATCACAGGATAAAAGAGTGGTTTGGGTTGGAAGGGACTTAAAGACTGTCTCATTCCAACCTCCTGCCATGGGCAGGGACACCTTCTGCTAGCCCAGGTTGCCCAAAGCCCCACCCAACCTGGCCTTGAACACTGCCAGGGAGGGGGCAGCCCCAGCTTCTCTGGACAGCCTGTGCCAGGGCCTCACCACCCTCACAGGGAAGAATTTCTTCCTAATGTCTCATCTAAGTCTCTCCTCCTTCAGCTTAAAGTCATTACCCCTTGTCCTGTCACTCCATACCCTTGTAAACAGCCCCTATCCAGCTTTCTGGTAGCTCTGCTCCCTTCAGGTACTAGAAGGCTGCTGTAAGGTCTCTCCAGAGCCTTCTCTTCTCCAAGCTCAACAAGCCCAACTTCTCATCCTGTCTCCATAGGAGAGGTGCCCCAGCCCAGTCATCACTTTTGTGACCCTCCCCTGGGCTTGCTCCAACAGGTCCGTGTCTTTCTTGTACTGGAGACTCCAGAGCTGGATGCAGTACTCAAGGTGGGGTCTCACCAGAGCAGAGCAGAGGGGGAGAATCACCTCCCTTGATCTGCTGGTCACGCTTCTTTTGATGCAGCCCAGGATACAGTTGGCTCTTTGGGCTGCGGGTGTCAATTATGTCCAGCTTTTCATCCACCAATAGCCCCAAGTCCTTCTCTCCAACACTCCTCTCAACCCGTTCTCCACCAGCAGCCTGCATTGATACTGGGGTTTCCCAGACCAGTGCACAGGACCTTGCCCTTGGCCCTGTTGAACTAATGTAATTGCTTTCCTTAGTAGGAACCTCTTAGCAGTTTATGAAGTTGCCATATTAAAAATTAAGAAGTGAAGAACAACTACCTTATATTTTTGTAAACCATGGGCTTCCAAATGATTGATGACCCCATTTGTTCTGTAAATAAATAAGAAGTTTTGCAAACAAGTATGTCAAAAGGGATCCAGTTTTGTAAGCTTTTGTGGAATGATCTCCATTAATAATCAGTGTGGGGTAATGGCTATTGTCTATTCATATGAATTTATAGCTTCTATCTGTCTCATTGTTTTGGAAATATATGTTTCCACTAGCCTCTGGTTACATTTATATAATCTTTTTAGAAGGTATGCAATATCTTGTCAACGGGTTTAATATCTTATTAGGCTTAATTTAAGATGACCATGTAAAGTAAGTACTCAAACAGTAAGTTTGTGTCTTTCTGGGATTCTGTGAAAAGCCTAAATTGAACTTTCTGGTGATTCTTTTCCTTCTGTTCTCGTTGTTACTGAATGATGCTAAACCCTAATTTGGTATTCCAGGCCATCACATGCTGATGACATCCTTCTTTCAGACAGCTAAACTCTATAATTTTCCACACCTCTTAAATATATTAACCAAAATAAGGGTAATTCTCAGGCTCCCTTTAACCTGTAAAAGCACAGTACATTTTCCTCATGTTTAACTTTTTGTTTTGTCTTTGATTATGTTCTCTTCTGTGGTCCAATTACTTGACTGGAAGCTAACATTCCCGGGGAATATTCAACAGTAATTAAATATGTGTTTCAAATTTAATATGCAAATTATTATGTTAGTATTCAGTAGAATTTATTTTAAGCTGATCCTATATTTTCAATGTCACGTGGCACCATTTTTCACTTTGAGAGTTAACAGCCCATTAAGATGAAAGGGACAAATCACTTCTTGAGTTACCATCTCAGAGCCTTGATGCAGATAGGCACATCATCACCCTATAGTTTGTAGTCAGGTCACATTTTCAACTTGGAAAGTTTGAATTAAAAATCTGGTCTCACTTAGTGTTAGAGGCCCTAGTTTGCTTTAATTCATCTCCATAAGCTCTAAATCTCTGTAATTTATAAAACTGCACAAAAGAAAGCTGGGATTCTCCTCTCAAGTGAATTCAGGACATTTTCCAGTAACATCTAATACTTGGGACTCTACCAGTGAAGGTGGTTCTTGACACACTCTGTGTGTGTCATTTCTGTTTTCTGATACTGTATCCTGGATACACTCAGCATTGTGGTTATTGATTTATAACAGTAGAGAGAGCAATTGGAACATAGCAAAGCTTTTTGCTTCAGAATTAACTATCCTTGAATACAATCAGTGTGGCTGTCTATAGTTAATATGTTTGATTTATCACCTAAAAGCCTACAATTAAAGTGAATTTACCTCACCTGAAATGCAGTAGTAGAAAAAACCCAGAGATTTGGGTCATGCGTTATCTGCAGAATCAATACATTAAATTAACAATAATTGCTCTCAATCTATCACTTTTTACAGAGGTGATACATTCCCTTGGGTGCTAATGAGGTTCCTTCTTCTGTGGTGCTTCATTCTTGTATTGGTATCACATGTGAGGATTCATCACTTGAGCATTCTGGCCCAATATATGAATGTATAATGAAATGTTACTCTCCAAATATTGGCTAACACCAACTCACTTTTCACTGAGCAATTATCAGTTACTAGTTGGAGACAACTGTGAATCATCAGTTGATGGACAGGGCTCACTCCTGTTGACTGCAAGTCATTTTCCATGAGCTAGCCTTCCTGCTCTGGTAAGAGTATTTGTTATGTTTGTTATTGGCTCTTGAGCAGTCTTCTGTTAAAGACTGAGATTTATCTCGTCTGTTGTCTCTCTCTTTCCCTCCTTCCCTCCTTACAGAAAAATCCGTAAGAAGTTCACCAGATCACAGCTGAAAAGAGCTTCCAGAACACCTTGTTCTCCAATCATTGCAAAGACAAAGTGTCTCATGAACAATAGGCAGGCACAAACAGAGCCAGGAACCATCACGCACTGAAGATACGACAGCATCAGCACCATAATCATGTCAGAGTCATGTTTCATTGCGAATGGAGATACAACAGGATCTTCCACATCTTTGAGACAGAAACACCGTACAGACAGGTTGTGGTTGGGTTCTGTGTTCTGGGCAGGACCCAACAGCAGCCTTTGTTTTCCCTTGTGTCTGCATGGGCTACTTCTGGTTCACTGTGCAGCCCTATCCCGGATTGTCCTGCTATTCCCTCCACTCCCAGTCATCAACATTGGCTGGTCAGGGAGGGACTGTTTGCACTGACCACACCTTAGGAGTGTAGATGCAGAGTCCACCCACCCAATGGATTTTTCTATGCCTTCTAGTGGCTTGACACAAAAATATGCAGCTTTCAAGACTATATGAGTGTATTTAAAGTGGGATTTAACATTGAGGGGGTTGCATTTTCAGAAAGAGCTGCAAACTTCGGGTGTTCAAATTTTTCAGTATTGGCTTGAGTAGATTTGAATTTGATTTTCTGAACTGCTGAGCACCCAGTCCCTAAAAAGAGTTGTTTAGTAGTTCTGAAACTTAGACTAAGGTAGGAAGTGCCCATAATTAGTGGCTACTTTTCAAAATGCTGGCCACGTTAGCTTTGGTTAAAATCCTGGAAAGTATTACGTGTTGGAGTGAACATCCAGCTGGACTTGTTTCATGTGTAGCATCTGGTCCCATTATCTGTATATTTGCAAGCATCCACCTATTTCTTTGGGTATTTTTTGCATTCCTTAAAGCCTATTCTGAATACTGAAAACCAGCAGAACATCATTCCCAAGAAAACATTAAGAAATAGCATGTTTTATTTTAGAAATGTCTCTCAACAAAATTATTTCTACATTTTTATATGTCTGGTTAAAAATATGTCTTGCAGAATGTTTTGAAGCTCACAATTATAAGGCTACAGGTGGATACTTACCATGGAGAGATGATGTGCCTTTTGAAACTACTTGTAGGAAACTGTCAGTCCCGCTGAATGTGGGAATGGCAACAAAGGCAGGTCTTTTTTTTCTACTCAGGTACTTACAGGTGAACAATCTCTGCCCTACTTTGGAATCAAGAGGCAACCAGTGTGTAGCACTGCTGTCTAAGCCTAGTTGGGATATGTTGATTATCTGAGGCAAGATGTGTCCTTCAACAGTTTTGATTTCTGTATGGCTTTTGAAGCTGTAGTCAGACACTGAACACACCACAATAAGCTGAGATGAGTTTCAATTTTTTTTTCCTATTTATTTACTAGGTAGCTCTAACAGTATAGTATAGATGTGAGGGTTTCATCCAGTTGATGATGTGCACTCAGCTCTGTGGTTAGAAAGACAAAGATGTAAGTGGTGTCTCATACCTCTGGGTGATTGTCCAGAAATTATTGCCCCACTGCCTGTGTGACTCACGGTTTCAGCCTGAAAGAGTATCTGTGATCTCAGCTGATAACTAGCCATAGTCTCTGTATAGGATTTCAAGCTCTCACGACAGTGACCCAGATGCTTCTTCAAAAAGAAAGCATCCTGACCTCCTGAAGGGACTTGCTGATGATTTGCTGGAGCGGTGGATCCAGGTCTTGTCCACTGTCTGACAACAGCAGGACAAGGGTGAATACGAAGGAGGCATTATGACATGACCTAGTAACCTGAGCCACCCTAGTGAATGTCATTAATTTAAACTCAATTGGAGAAGACTTGGGATTCATCTGCTTACAGTTCTTTCCAGTAGCGGCTGAAGTGTGCAGCCCCAGGAGTCTCTTCTAACCACAGGATCTGCTTTTCCTCACAGCAGGAGGGCTTTTCATCAGATAACCAAGCGGAGACAACCTATGCTTATTAGCAAGAACTGCCTTTATTAACTGCGACATATGGAAACACCTTCTGTATAATAGCTTCCTCACCCATTAAAATAAAGAAAACATGATTATTCAGCAATCTGTTGGACTGAACATATGAAAAACATGAACAGAAAGAGCTTTGTCTCCCTCAGGCTTCGGTGAAACCACACACAGCAGACTTTTTTGCAAAGTATCATTTGCTGTAAGGTGACAGATTTTTTTTTTTACCCTGCCTTATTAAGCTTGTGCTCAAATTACTTCTTTTAGTCAGTGTGCCACAGTGTCTAGCCAGTATTTTGTAAAATCTCTGTGTGTCTCTGCTTTTGACAAAAGTATCAGTATCTGTAATAGTCTGATGTGAAGTCATCTTGTCTTCTTTCTATCCGAGGAGAGAGAGATTGGTAACACGACTCCCTGTTACGCAGCCTGCTGCCTGATACCATTACCTCCCATTACCTTTTGCATCAAACAGCCAAGGTAAGGAAGAATCTTTTGCAGCTGGATACACTGGAAGTTATCCCGTGCCCCTGCCCGGCAAAGTCAGTTCGCAGGTTACAATAGCCAAGCCTGGCAGTAGGTGGGTAGTGCAGGGAGGAGACCATTTGGTGGAATGACTTCTGCTCCATGGTTGAACTGCTTTGCATGCAGCTGCACTGAGACTTTCCCTCCCTCAGAATGCACAGAGCACGCGGAGGAACTACACGTCATGTATGGCACCTTTGTCTTTACCTGCTCTCTCTCCATCTTACCTTTCCTGCAAGATGTTCTCCAGTGATGGATATGAGATCCGGTGATTTTCAACTGAAAGCATCAATGGGAGATGAGCTGAAGACATGCTCCTGCTGGGATTGGGCATAAAAAGTTAATTTTTTGTAGAAATCGTGACACCCCTTTCCACAGTATCGTACAGTGTGATGCTTTCCATTGAGTTAAAGATTTTTCTACTGGCTGTGAGCAAAGATAATACATTCCTGTGTAAACTGTAGCAGTATATCCACAGCAGATCAGAGCTCAGTACTGTTTTTATCAAGCTTTCCAAGATATTTTAAAACTAGCTAACATCTATCAGTCATCAACAATGACACTGAGTATAAACATAAAGCTCAGAAGCAAAGACAAGAAGTTTGGTACTCACCATGGATGGAAAGCAAGAGAATCTAGGCAGCATCAGCACTGCATTTGGAGTATGATTTATTTTCCAGTTAGCTAAGCAAGAAATCTATCTGAAAACCTGCCTCTCTTCTGATAAATACAGGGCTAGATAAACCCTGCAAAATGCACGACCTTTTTTTGTGTGTGTGTGCCCAGAGGTCTCGTATAAACACTGGGAAGATTGTTTTAATGTTGAAAATGTCTATGTTGCTGATTTCAACTATATAGCTATTCTGTGCTCTTGAAATATTTTGTATATTCTTTTCAGATTATTTTTAAAGGCCCCTATTTAGCGATGGAAGTTCTGGTTCTGTAGGATGCGAAAAACAAGGTTTTGAAATACTTGAGACTGCTTGAAATGTGTTGGTGATATGAAAACAACATGTTTTAAACCAGTGTTTTGATTAAGGGCAAATATAGCCATCATTTCTGCAGTCCAAACCTTGCAGCATGTTATAAAAAAACTGGGTATTGAAACTGGAAGAAGATGAACAAACAAGCTGTAGAAGAGGTGGAATGGAACCTGGAGTTAAAGAACGTGCACTTTTTATTAATCTAAAAAGAAGATTATTTTTTCTTTTAAATAAATTTAATTTCAACACATGTGCTTTACTAATTATGAAGGCTTAAATAAATGGGAATGGCTGCGTAGTAGTTTTTGATATAGTCACAGCATAACACGTCACAGCCTCTCTTAGAGAACAATAATAGTCCTTCAGAAATGTTATATTGCAAAGTACAATACAGTGGACACGGTGTCTTTATCTATGTGTACTGCTATGGCAATGGAAGTGTTAGAACCCTCTGGAAATCTCAGCAAAATGATATTCATTTTTCATTTTCTCTTGAAGGTCCTTTATATAAACCTGTGTCTTCATAAGCCAGAGTGGGTGTCAAGAGATCTAAGTTTATATAACTGCACAGTGAAATTTTTTGGAGTAAGTCAGGACTTTTTTATTCAAATGTTGCATGTTGAGGGAGGAAACCTAATTTTGGAATACATGGGTTTTGGATAAGAGTTTTGAGGTTGTACTATGTAGTGATCAACGGATTTGCAGAATATGCTCCTGTTGCTCATGAAGATTTAACAATTGGTGTTGAATTACAGTATTAATTAAATAAAAAAAAATAGAAGCATTAAAGAGCTGTCTTTTTAAAATTCTGTTTAGTCTAAAGTGAATTTCTCAAGGGAATGGTAAAACCGTGAAGCTCGATGTTGAGTGTTCGAGGATGTGGAGCACCTTAGAATGAAGCATAGTGCTACTTGATTTGCATTAAAGTGTCTTTGTGTACAAACTTCTTGACTCTTGGCCCTTCTTGCAGGATAGTAAACTGCATTGGCACTGTCGTCCTGTTTTACAGTCAGCTATTGAATAACCAAGAGACGGAAAATTGATGGGCTGTTTAAAATACATTAGAGTTAAAGGCACGAGTAGATGAAATGGGGATGAGGAAAGGCGACTGAAAAGTCAGGGGGAGAGAGAGAGAGAGAGATGAGGTATTGGTCATTGCTTTGGGATACCAGAAAGCTTCTTTGGACTGAACTGAAATGTAGGCAGGACTCATAGTCCACAAACCAACCCCCCCACCCCGAGGTGTTACAGTGCATTGCAGCCTCCAGGCATTAGCCCATCTCAACTTTGCAGGTTGTTGTTAGTATCAAATACTTTGCATGTTTTTAATTTGGTAACACCTGGAACTGGTGGCTTCTACGTGAATGTGGTACATAACCTGAATCCTCCTCCTTACATCTGAAGTTACTTCCCCAAAGAAATTTGGTGGGTTTTGCCAAGAAGGAGAATCATACAAAGGGCTTCTGAACAGAAGTGATGGCTGCTACTTCACAGGTTTGTCTGAGGTAACTGTTTCCATCCCCTAATACCCCCATTTCTCTTGGTGAAGGCGGGGTGTACGTGGTTCCACACTGCCTGGTCCACACAGAGTTTTGTTTCAAGTTGTGTGCATAAGAATGGAATAGCGCTTTTTTCTTTTTTCCTTTTTTTCCCCCTCCCCTGCAGAGACCTGTGCAGGTTCTGAGTAGCAAAACTCAAGTTCTTCTGTAGTCTTTGGATTTCTTTGGCAAGATGAGTGACACTTACTAGTCCTTCAGGGTGTGTTTTGTTTGTATCAAGGAAGCAGTCATTTCCTGGGGAAACTGAGGAAATGGGCAACTCTAACCAGTCTTACAAGGAATCTCAGTCAAAAAGGAAGAGGTCCAAGGTACTCGTCTCTTCCAAAGTATGACTGTAAAGCCTTTTTCTGGTCTAGCTAAAGTATGTAGTTTAATCTCATGATTTTAATTCACTGTAAAGATATTAAACACATATAAAAAGCCTCAGCAATGTAAGGGGTATACTCAAAGTGGTTTTATTTCCCTTGCAGTAGCAACCAGGAATAAACCAGAAAGTTTAAATAAATAACTAAAGACTGTTCTGTCTTCTTGAAAGCAGAAACGAATTGCAGAGGGCATTTTACTGGGAACTGAATTCTGTTTTGATCCCTGATATATGCATAACTTTCATAAAGCCCTATAATTGCAGAATATGGTTCCTGTGAGACTCGTTTGACACCATGGCACTTTTTCATGAAGTCAGATGCACTCTGCTTGTCTTACACAATGGGAAACGCACAGAGGAGTAACTGTTTCCTTTCCAATTTATAAAAGGCCTATATGGGCTTTAGGACCCTGTTAGAGTACAGCCACTTGTTGCCACTGTGGCAAGATCAAAGGTTCTTCAAATATTTGTCTATACATTAAACGCGTGTTTCTTATAAAATAAGCAGAGGGATCTTTATGGAAATGAAAACTCTATTACTCATTTAAATGATGATAAAACCTAGATGCCAGTCCAAAGCACTGTCTGTGGCCAATAATTTTTGAGATAATGCAATCAAATCCAGTCCTTTGTGTAGCTGGGATGGTCCTTAAGCACTAGAATTGGTGCTGATATTATGCAATGAGGACATTTGTTTTTAAGAGGCTTAATAGAGTCTCGTAAGGAACAAAATCCCCTGCACGAAATAAATCTTAGTCTGTACCGCTTTGGGCAATGGAATAGGGGGAAAAGGATTACAGTCAGATTTCGATGCTGACTCTCTTCCTACCAAGTTAACAATTCAGGGCTGCAGAATTTCCTCCCCAAAGCTAAGCCCCAGCGAGTCTGGAGGAGTATGATGACTCCCTAATTTGTAAGGTTGGGTTGGTTTTTTTTTCCTCTGCCAGCTAGCTATGTTATTACTTTGGAGATTTGCTCCTCAGTAAGCTCAATCAATAGTTTCATTAAAGTGGAGGAAGCACTTCAGATCACCTTTGGGCTAAAAGTGGCTCTTTCCCTGTTTTTATTTCTGCATAGGCACATAAAAGAGCATTCTGTATAGTAACACCGGAAAAAAAGAAAGGAATTTCACAAGGATTTCGGTGAAGCTAAGAAGTAGAGCCTGTAACTTTTGAGTAGTGTGATATAGTAGAATAGGACACTGAACATGATTTTCTTTTGTTATGTGGGTGCAACTGTCCATGACTGAAGGATCTGTCTTTCAGGCAGTCCTTTTGGTTCCAGTTCCCTTAAACAGTGTGTTTGCTTTTGCTCTATCTATCAAACTCCCCCACTTACGCCGTTTGCTCTGCCCAGTGGTCACATATTGGAAAAGGGAACTACTCATACTTTAACTTCTCAATAAGGTAAGTTATTGGAGCAGGCGCAATGGAAATTGAGAGACTATAGTATTGATGAATGGCTCCATATTTGTTTTCTTCAGTCTGGATTTCCAGTAGAATTTTAATTTCTGAGAGTGAATTTAAGAAAAGATACACTGAATGATCCTTAGGATATGAATTTAATCCATAAGGTAGTTGTGTTACATGGTCTGCTTGCAGGAGCCTGATTCTATCCCAGCTGCTTGCTAATCCTGCCCCTTGTTTATATTCCCTATTAGTAACAGTAAGCACAACATTGATCGGCCTTTTCAAGTGGACTGGACTCTATCCGGCAATTTGTATGTGCACCATTAAGGCATGGTTAAATAGTTTCTCCTTTGTTTTAATGGTCTCTGCTTGCTCTCCTGCCTGCCCTGTATGTAAAGGAGAGCTCCATGCTGCTCCCCTGCCCCATGCATGTGTGTCGGGCTCAGTTGCTGCTGAATGCCTGGGAGAAGGAAAGGCTGTGTCACTGCTGACTGCCCCTTTGTGCAGACTCCTTACCAGGCACTACAGATCACTCCAATGCGTCTTATTCTACTCCTGTACATATGGGGTCGGCCAGTCTGACTGGTGCTGCTGTCATCCGTAGCACGACAGTGTCTTGTTCTGTGGCTAACGCAGTTCCATGGCACTGCTGCAGTTTGGAGTGTAATAAACAGCCCAGAGAGGCTGAGCCCTCTGGAGATGCTCCCATTCCACCACTGCATAGCTGGGATACACTGCCAGCTCTCTCATTTCATGGCATATTTGGATCCACGCTGCTTCGAACTTGCTTTGGCCATGCTCAGGCACCCTAATCCTGCCATGTTATGTTCACTTCGCTTCCTGCACACTAATCTCTATGAATTTTAACTCCCTTTTCAAAATGGTACCACGGAAGATTATAACTAAATGCTGTAAGCATATAGAATTTTTTGCTCCTTCACCCCATCTTCATTTTCCAGTTTAAGGCCATTTTTTTTCCAATACTCTTTCCTTTCCACCTTCCTTTCCATTGGCCTTTCCTTTCCTGCTAAAGATTCATCAGATATGCTCAGATCTTACTTGAAATATGACATAGTCTTCAAAATCACTTATTTTTTACCTTTCAGGGTGAGGGCAGCAAACATTTGATGTGGGCTTATAGTTCAATAAGCCTAGATAGTGCATTGGCCAAATTGCCAGAAATCAAGTTCAGATAAATATTTTAAACCTGCTCAGTTCCTCTGGTGTTCAGAGGCAGTGGTTTTGTGCTGTCCCTCCCAAAGACTGGGGCTTGCTGCAGACTTGCAATCTCAACGTGTTTGGTTTTTTCACCCTTCCTTAAGGCTTAGAGGAGTTCTGCTCTAGAATGGCTCGACTACCTATTACACATGCCTCACCAGCCTGTAATTAGACCTGCTACTTGAATGCTGAGTAGCTTTCTTCTGTTTACTGCTTGTGTGGATTAAATTTAAAGATTTCAGTAGAAGAATATAAATGAAGTGACTGCCTAGCTCTGGATTTTCTCCATCTTCCCTTGATACACTAATGAGAATCAATTGCAGTTGCTTATTATTTTTAAATAGCAGTTAATTTGAGAAAATCTGATTCACTAGCTCTTTTCATTTTGCTGATTTGATTTCAGCCTTCTGCCCATCTGGGCCAATCTGTGTATACTGTTCTAAAACCAGCATGTAAACTCATCGGTGCACATTACCGAAGTCGAAGACGCTCAGCCTGACAACCCAGCAAAGTGTTGTCTACAACAGTGTTCTCCAACCCTCTGTTTTCTTATGGGTAGTGTCCACAGTGAAAGAGGGGCTTTACTCTGTAATCAATTCTTCCTTGTGCCTGGGAGACAATCAGGCAGACTATCCAAAAACGTTGCATTTAATCACTGAGTTCCCTGGATGTTCAGATCTGGTGACAGTATATGAGACTGTGGAGTTCATAGAGAAATTATTTCCTGAGCAGATCCTGGGGATGTTCTCAAGGAATCCCACGCTCACCATAAGAACTGTAGAATTAATCTCTGTAAAGTCGTGTGATGCTTCTAGAAATGGCCTTCTGGTCAAACTCCTGCAACTGTGCAAATCCTCTTGAAAGCAACAAAGAATCCTGAAGTAGGATTGAAGGCTAAGCTGTAAGCTCTTTAGGTGAGGGCTGATATCCTCCTGTAATTATTTTTAAAAAAGCTTTTTTTCTTTTTTTTATTTATATTTTTGTGGCAATGCATGTAATATTAAAAAAAAAAAAAAAAGCAAAACAGGTTCAAGAGGTGGTAGTAGATACAGCAACAGACACAGAAGAAGATGGCACTAGTTTCTACAGAAGAGGTGTGCTGCTATCTGATGCGAGAAAGAAAAACGTCTTTTTCTGTGAATCAAGGGGTGAGTAAGGGTTGCTGGCTCGTAGTGGTCTCCCCACATTTAAATCCATGGTGATTTCTGTTTGCAGCTTGTTTAATGCATTTCACTTCATGGCAAAAAAAAAGATAGGATAATACACTGAAAGGCACAGGATGGTTTTATGTGCTGAAACATTGCTTTTTTCATTATACACACACAGGGAAGTTGAAATGTTATTTGTACAGGATAAGGGTGAACTTTGCTCGTGATTTTATGAACTTCTTTATTGCACAGTTCTCTTTGTGCAAACAGCACTTGACACTCTCTTGCCTTTTGTTATTTCCAGCAGATTGGAGTCATTTGTTTTTTAATGCTGAACTGTGACAGAGCAGCAGGTGTTGGATAAAAAGAATCAAGATCACTTTCAGGTTTTGTCCAAATATTTAAGGGATTTGTGAAGTGCTGTAAAATTCAATTCTGATTTTCTTCCTACCTCCTTTTCCTAGACCATTGAGTTTCAATTCTGGAATCATTTGTCATAATTTTTTCCAAATAGCTGGACTGGGCTAAGGCTGTGGAGTTGGTGTTCCCTTTGCAAACTGTGCCGCTGACTGAAGATGTCACCGTGGAACAGCTACTTGTCACTGCTCCTCTGCTGGGGGGTTCTGCCCTCTCTCAGCAGAGAGAATAGCATGGGCTGTGCTGTTTTCTGCTTCAAGATTAGCCTGAAAACTTGGCTTAACTGTGTGGTACTTTCCGAAATGAAAGAAAGAGGATTCATATGAATCCACTAAAAAGGAGGGAGGGGAGTAGAAAAGAACCTCTGATGGCCATGGGTGACAAATAGCTGATGTCAGTAGCAGCTTCAGCTCACAGCTAGATCTGGAAGAGGACACACCTGCAGCCCAAGTTAGCCTCTGGGTTTACCTAAGGAATTACTAACCTTCCAGAAATAAGTAACTTTCCACAGGGAGCTATTAAGGTTTTGAAAAAGTAGAAAACCTCTCAAATTAATCACTGCCGTGTCATCAGCCAGATTCAAGCATCTATATGTTTCTGACTAATTCGATGTCTGTACATGTGTCTGCCCGTGACCAACCCAGCATCACTGCCACAGTGCCTGCTTCTCGCTGATGTTGTGGTCTCACCTGCGTGTGACTGGGAGCACTTGTGTTCAATCCCTGCCGATTCAGGAGGGTCTGTCACTCTTCAGCCAGGACTGGACACCTATGGAACAGTGTCAGACTCTGAATGCCTCAGTCCTTGCTCTCTGCTGCTGCTTCAAAACAACCTGATTTGCTCAAAACTCAGACTGCAGCTAAGATAAAGGTCAGTGACATACTTGGTACAGTTGATCTATTTGAAATGTCATGTAACATTATAACTTTGCCATAAACTATTAGATTAGTCCAATGTGATCACTGAGAAAGAAATAATTCTGTTTTCAAATGTTTCCACAAGCCAGTACTGTCATGAGCATGGATATTGAATTTCTGATGCCTGCTGAAAATGTGTTTCCCTGGTTTTTGTAGCTGTGTACTTGTATTCACATAATTCATTCAGCTCCTGGCAATGCAGGATGCTACAAGTGATACTGTAAGTGACTGCAAAAATTCCATAAATATGCAACTAAAAGTCAGTAGTGATTATGAACAAAGGCAGTTAAATACAATTTTAGTAAAATGCATGATGATCAGCAGTCAGGAAGAGAGAGGTAAATAGGCAGGTTTTCCTGATTTGTTTTGTTTTGTTTTGTTATGAGTACTGCAAGGGAAGAAGATGTGTTTTCCTAATCTCATGAAAAGTTTATCAAAGTTGGCACTCATTTTTTAACTTGAGCACCATCTAGTGTGCATGGTAAAAATAATTTAAAAACATTGTGGCACTTTGCAGTGGAAGTGCTGGCGTGTTTTTAATGTCAAAAGGAAACAAACATGTCAGAGCTTAGGTCTTCTAACTTGCCATAAAACAAGCTTCAGATGACATGCATTCTTACAGCCTCACCTTCCCCTTTCAATTTGTGCCTTACTTAAGCACTCACACTTAAATTAAATGTAAGAAATGAAATGCATGAAACCTAAATGTGTCTATTTACCAGCAGGTTAAAAATAAAAAAATCAACAGCTGGTTGTTTGTTGGGTTTTTTTTCCAAATGCAAATCCATATTTGTATATTCATGCAAATATAAATGCAGAGTCCTGCACATAGCTAGAAGTTGATGCTGTCTGCACCATCAAACCCCTAGCTTTCAGCTAAATGTATCTTGGCAGATGTTCTCTAGATCTTTCCCAGACTTGGAATACAGTCAGAGATGAATTTCTTTGCTGTGTGCCTTGATCAGAATGGAGTGCATTTATGAGAAGTTCAGGGTGGTGATACTTTCCCTGTTGGCATTGCGTTGTGCAGGGCAGCATGTTCTATTCAGCAGGCTGTAGGAGAGGGCCATCCATTATTCCCATTGCTAATGAACTTCATATGGCTGTTTGCAATTCATTTTGTATGCACCTGTGTGAGGAGGGGCCCCCTGGCAGTAAGTCCTGCCCTCTTTCTAGTCCCCTCACATTCTGCGGTATGACAAGATTTACAGCTGCAGCTGGGGAGTGTGAGCCATTTGCATGCAGCCACCACCAGTCATGGTTCTGTCTCCTGCTAGAAGAGTTCCTGTGATGAGGCAAAGAGCTCCTGCTCCCCTGTGGACTTCTGGCATCTGAGGACTTTTAGCATCAGAGGAGATAAAAATCAACCATTTCATCTATTTATGTTAAAGATCATTATTTGTTCATCAAGCAAATGATTCTTTTGGGACATGCAAGGCAAAGGAAGGAGATGTTACCAAAAATTTTTTGAACTTTGGGCTTGAGAGCCTTTTAGGTTATTTGCTGCCATTATTTTATGAAGCAGAGGCTGCCTATGCATGCAAGACAGTCTTATTTTAAGCCCCAGAATGAAAGCCAAAGGTGGTAAAACTACACCCAGAGAATCAACTTTTTATAGAACTAAGGAAACAAAAAGGCTTATTTGGGGGCATTTCTCTATCTCAGTTAGTAAGGTAGGAAAGTTCTGGGAATGGACATGACAGGTCTCAGCAGGCCTGTGTGCTCTGGCCACCTTAAAACTTCCTTGCTCTGATGCAGTGTTTCAGTGTGACCTAGCAATAATGTGAAATAATTTGGATCAATAACCACAATTTTTAATGCTCAGTAGCTATATTTGGATAAAGCTTTTGAACATCACCTATCATTCACTGACTCACTACCCAGACACCTAGTCTCCAGTGCAGCACAAAGTACAAACTTTCCACCAAAGCCACACATCAAATGAATTTTCAAAATATATGGTTGAGGTAATAACTGATAAAAAATACAGTCCAGTGAGTGACCCCATCGCCCACTGGGTTTTGAAAACTGTTCATGGCCTCGCATGCGTGAGAGTTATGTGCTGTATGATATAGGGGACAGGTATATTAAATGCTGGTTTCAGAGGGATCCTCTGGTGAGAATTACCTCCTCCATCCAAAACACTTCTCTGGTTCTTTGCACTGTGCTAATACTGCTGTAAGGCAGAGGAAGGTGTCTCTTTCCAGCCATTTGATACAGTCTGGGAGTGAGATACCAAATGGAAACTATACTGGGCTAGAAAGAAAGGGATGGCTCAATGCGAATTCAGGTGAGGTGTGAGGGTAATTGAGAATGCTAAACATTCATGAAAATAACTTTTTAAAATACTTAAAAGTTAGGTTCCCTACACTTACTGTCTGGTAGTTTTATGACATTTATTATTTCAGCTCAGATTGTAATATCAATATTGTTGAATGATTCATAATAGACCAGTTCAGCTTTTCTTTTGGAAATGAAAACCTTGCTGCAAACCAGATGTTGTGTCTGATCCAAACTTTCACGGGTAAATTGATTACAAAAGCACACACAAATGTGTACTTGGTCAGAGGCTTGAAAGCAAACAGGAATGACTTATTTTCCCTTAAGTAGAAATGCGTTGAAGAGAGCAGCAATGTGATTTATTAAAAAAAAAAAAAAGATATTTATAAGGACTCTAAAATTATCATCTTTCAGCGTTACTCCTCCCACCACACTCACATATCAAAAGTCTCACGGTTTCCTACATCACTAAGGTATGGTTTCCTCTCTGATCTTACCAAAGTCCGGACAGAGTTGCTCCTCTCAGGAATGCAGCATAGACAGTGCCTCCAGCCTAAGGGTTAAGCGTGTTGCTTCTAGCACTACTGGAATTGTCTTGCTTACCTGAAGCACACAGAGCAAAGAGAATTTGCTGGTGCAGTCTCTTGGAAAGCTCTGCTTCAGTGGTTCTCTTTTTCTTTGTGTAATTTCTAAAAAGTTCAGCATTTAATTCCTAGGTGTTTTAATACTCCTTGCACAGTCAGCTATTAAAGTTATCTGCATGGAAAAGAACCACTTCCCATTAGTGCTTTACCGGCAGCACAGGATTTCAGTATCTCAGAGGGGATTTGGCTTTATCATATAGTTTGAGAGCTTAGCCATTCTTTTTCTTCCTGGAATAAGCAAAGTTGTAATTTTTGATGGGATTGTTAAATGGAGTTTCTGTTTTGCAAGCAGAGATATGTATTCTTTTCTTTCAAGGGCATGGTTTTAAAGGCACTTAGACTTGGCCTAGCTCCTTTCTTCTTCAACAGTAGTTTTGTAATACTTGAGGACTGTTAAGCCTACTGCAGACGTTCATTGGTCCTCACCCCCTCCAAGAGTTTTCTTTAAAAGACAAAATCTGTCGGACTGTTGAAGCAGCTTGGGACATCATATCGCATGGCATCGAGTGGAGACATCTGGCATCCCAATGTAAGTCGCAGTCTGAAGCCGGGCAGCGTTAACACCACAGGTCAGTCTGCGTAGCCACTTTCAGTGCTGGAGCAAGGGTCTGTGCTTGTGGCCGTCACATACAAAGTCTTAAAATGGAAACAATTATAAATTCTTAAGGGCAGTGAATGGAGTGAAGCACTCCAAGCTTCCTACTGGCACAACTGAATGGCTCTGAGAGGGGTATCATGAGTGGCACAGTATAATTCTATCAAAATTTTGTTGGTTTTCTGTATTTTTTTTCTGTGGAAAAAGAAGCAACTGGTTTAATTCCCTGACCTAGTCATCTGTCTGTGTGCTACTTTTTATCATGTGTGAATAAATCTTTGTGTCAGAGTCTGAAGGCCATACTCTTGCATGTTTCGTTTCCTCCCCCTATAATTAAATCCTGAGAGCAGCTCCCAGGAATGCTTACAATCTTATAAAAATGCAACAGCCAGCCTTAGGAGAATTGGTTAGTTTAACAGGCAGGGTTTATATAATGGCTCTGAACAGGAAGATTAAGACCCAGTGAGAAGCAGAGTAACATTTGACTGTGATTATATTGAAGAGCATTCTTTATGGAAAGTTCCAACTGTTATTTTTTCATCTAGGTCTGTTGCATACTGTGTTTTTAGGAGTAGTTGTGTTAATCCCTTCCCTGTTTGTGTCTTGTCATTGATGTGACAGATACCTTTTTTAGTCTTTATGTGATCATGTTCATACTACAGTTTTTTAAAATCTAAATATTAGGATTCAAATAATTTTTTTTCTTGTATTTGAATCCTATTCAAAGTTGCATTTTCTTGTATTTTATACCACAAAAGCAGTATCTCAGAAAGTGTTTGCATATGTCGCTACCACTATGAGTATGTTATCAAAGGTGAATTTTCTCTTTAGGACAAACTCCTTCCCAAAGTGGTGACAGGGAAGACATTAACATGACAGTAATCTCTAAACTTCTGAAGGATGCAGGTGGCCACTGGCAGTATCTGAGTCACAATGCAGTTCTCACTGTGCAGTGTGATGTGGAGCATCATGTTGACTGTCCTGCTCATAGGAGAGGAATGAGAATTCTGTTTTCAGTGAACAGGAAGAGGATGGAACCTCCAGCTCCTTGAATGTCATTCTTTTTAGAAAATCATTTCAATTTAAGATGAAATAAGTTGATGTACTCTTGTGAAAATCATGCTTCCTGAAATGATACATCTTGAGCAGAAAGAAACCAGGTATTTGCCATGACAGTCATCTTGAAGAACACACAAGCATACTATTAAAAATGTCATCACCACAGCAAAGGCCACATGGCAGAAACATAGTCAAGGAATAAAAAGTAGCTGGATATGACAACCCATTGTAACACAATCTCATAACACTTTGTGGACAATTTGCAATGGATGGAATAGAACCTTGTCCCTGAATAAGCTCTTGCTAAGTTTCAAAATTAGAATTTTTATGAGGTTCAAATATGAATGATATTTTTGTCTCTGTGAAACCAGTGACCTTCCTGGAGAAAGCAGGAAATAAATGGCAATGATTGGTTACATCTTGCATGGAAATATAGCTTTGGGCCTTATGTCTGTATTCATAGGAAAGGAGTTCCAGCTGCTTGTCAAGGCTTCACTTTAGATCTCAGTGTGCCTATTAATGACTTAAATTTTATCTCCTTCTGACAGCATGAGTGTTGGTAGGAATTCCTGTTGCAGTTGATTTCATTTTACCTCTTTTTGATGCTTGGGTATGGCACAGGAGAGAGGTAAGGGAATTCATGAACTCAGAGCTGGCAAGTACTTCCAAGTCCGTTGCTAACACAGACTGGCTGTGGTTGGTGTTTCTAACTGGAGAGTAGGTGGGGTGTTCCAGTGTAATTCTAGGGGACAGCTTGAATGACCTGCTCCTTTCTCTAAACAGGACAGTTCAACAATATTCTCTGTATTAGGGAAGAGAGGGCAGTAATTCTACTGTATTGAAGACATCATGTGTCTGCACTGAAGGCATCTGCCCAGACAGCGTGAGCAGTCTAATATCTGAACAAGACGGATATATCAAAGAGGGTAATCAAACAGAAGTTGAACTGACATAAATGTGTAGTATCCCAATCATTAAAATCACTATGGTTTGTATTAGCACTTTATATTACCATTCTCCATTAGTATTTATCACAGGATCACAGAAGGAATGTTAGGGTTTGGAAGGGACCTCTGGAGGTCATATTGACCAACCCTCTGCTCAAGTAGTGCAGTGTAGAGCCAGTTGCTCAGGACCACATCCAGATGGATTTTGCGTATCTCCAAATAGGGAGAGTCCAAATCCTCTCTGGGCCAGCTGTGCCAGTGCTTGGTCACCCTCGCAGTAAAAAATGTGTTTACTGATCGCAAGTGAGAGCCTCCTATGTTTCAGTTTAAGTCATGGCCTCTGGTCCTGACACATGGCACCACTGAAAAAAGCCTGGCTCCATCTTCTTAACACCTTCTCTTCATGTATTTCTATATATATTGGTAGGATCTGCCCTAAGCATTCTCTTCTCTAGGCTAAATGGTCACAAGTGCAGCTGCTTATTCTGCTTCACCCTTTAGGAACCTTATGAGCTTTTGGACAGTTTGTAGATGTCCTGTCAGTAGCTGTGATCAAGAAAAATGAAAAAATCTTTTCAGGTCTTGGCTTTGCTGTACTTGCAGCATTTGCTGTAATGCTGTAATGTCATTATGGTAATGATGCTGTTCCATCTTTGGATTTAGATTTCTGCAGTGCACTCCTCTTTGCTTTGCAGAGCAATATGTTTTAAAATAAAAATCATGAGTAGATCAAATACTAAATTTTGGTTATCAACTTCCTTGCAGTGGGATGTACCATAGTATTTAGCTGTTCTGTAACCTGGGCTGGCTGCCCATGCTAGCTGACTGATGTGGACAAAGTACCCACAGTCCCCTGATGAGTTCTAGAAGAGGTCCGTAGCTGAGCATTGTTGGCAATAGCGAATTTGAGTTGACAGGGCAGGTATAGTGTGGGTCAAGCTCTTGTGATGTTTCTTAGCAAATGGAAAGCAGTCACCTGAAATTAATTTTTTGGGTAATGACAAAAATGATTAGGGATTTTACCAAGACAAAGAGAGACTGAGAACAGATCATACTGTTTCCCCTGCTTTGTTAGGAGATCATAATGGAGACGTGTTGTGGAGAGACAAGCTTGATGTGGTAATCACCAAAGATTGGTTATAGCATTTTACTACTTGAATATGTGGGAAATTTAAATACATTTATAATTTTTTACAGAGGTCGTGTTGTTTTTCAGGACCAGTAGGGTTGCAGTAGTGGTGCTTTTTGTGTGTTTAACCTGTATTGCTTGTTAGGTTGGTACAATGAGTTCCTAGCAGCTGGGGACCCTATGTGTCCCTGGACCTGCACAGGACTAGGAGAGTGTGGAGTGCACTCCCACCAATGCCAGTGCATTTTCTAGAAAACATCTATTCTGCTTTAGCTATCAGAAGGAAGTCCAGTCAGAAAATTTCATACTGCACGTTCATTGTGGATGGAGCAGCTGCTCATCCATATCCCATCTGCCAGTGACACATCTGTGCAGTCAGAGAGCTGCCTTTGGGAAAGAGTTGCTGTGCCTTCCAGCTAAAGCTGACTTTGGCAGCCACTCAAGAGTTCTGCATGAATTTTGCCTGTGCCTTTAGACCAGAATATTCTGAATTCCATGGAATTGTGCTGGTGTCATATAAGGGAAAACAGCATCTGCTTCCCACTTGCTTTCAAATGAGTTTTTAATTTATGATGTTGGGTTGTGTATATTGCAAACTCTGCCATGCAGGTATAACAATCCTCATATGTTAGCATACAATGAATTAAAGTGAAATCTTTCATGAACTTCTTTCAGTATTTTCAAGAACTAACTTTTAGGTCACATGTATTCCTAAATAATTGAGAAATTGTGTTGTAAAGCTATTGGACAAACTGATATCTAGTTTTCTCAGTGTATTCTTACTTTAGTGTTTAAAACTTGAGGAAATAAATTAAACAAAATTAAAGAACAGTAATTAATCTATTAGACAATACATTAAATGAAATGTCTAAAGGGACATTTTCCAATGACAACTCTGTAGCCAAGAAAAACATTAGGGTAAATAATCAAAGTTGGATAACTTTACTCAATACTACATGCTGCATTTGTCACTGACATTGAATTTGCTGCAATTCATGTAGATTTATATTTTTTAATTAAATTTGGACTTTATTTCATCTTCACAAAATGCAAACCCAAAAATCTAAGAAGAAAGCAACAAAAATGCAGATAGGCTGTGTAGAATTCAGGTCAGGAAAAAGAAAAATATTTTCTTATCAGCTTCTGAGATAATACAGAAAGGAATTACTTAATGGGTACTCTGGAAATCATGTGCAGCAAAACATTATCCTCTGTGTAAGGGATAACTTGTAACCTCAAGGGTGCAACATACCTGCATTGCCCAGCTACTTGGCATCTCCTTCTCCACTTCCTATGCTATGCATGGAAAGATTGGAGTTATGTGAAGCAAACCTCATTTATTTCTTGATTTCAGAAAACTTTTGTGTCATAAATATCATAGAATAACAAAATGGTTTGGCTTGGAAGATACTTCAAAACCCACCCAGTTCCAACCGCCCTGCCATGAGGAGGGACATCATCCCCTATACCAGGTTGCCCAAAACCCCATCCAACCTGGCCTTGAACACTGCCAGGGAGGGACAGCCACGGCTTCTCTGGGAAACCTGTGCCAGGGCCTCACCACTCTCATAGAGAGGAAGTTCTTCCTTATATCTAACATAAATATCTCTTCAGCTTGAGCCCTTGTCCTATCACTACAGGCCCTTGTAAGCATCCAGTCCCTCTCCAGCTTTCCTGTAGTTCCTCTCCAGGTACTGGAAGGCTGCTGTAAGGTCTCCCTGAAGCCTTCTCGTCTCCAGGCTGAACAAGCTCAACTCTCTCAGCCCGCCTTCACGGGAGAGGTGCTCCAGACTGTCATCTTTGTGGCCCTCCTCTGGACTCTCTCCAACAGGTCCACAGAAGAATGGGCTTCAAAATGAAACTGTAGAAGTAAAAAAGAGAATTTAATTTAGGGGTTTTCTGAAACTTAGAAAAATGGTAAAAATCTTGTTTTGGAATTAAGAAAAGAAAGGCCTTTAATATGAGCAACTTGCTAACAACTAAGATTCTGTTGGTTAAAGTATAACTTCAGATATTTTTATGTTACATAAATTTGTTTTTCTGGGACATATTAACCAAGAGCTTACAAGTTTGAACTCAGGCATATCCTTAGACATATAGTTGTCACAACATGCCAGATTTCAGAATCTCGTAGTACTAATTATTCTTAAAAGATAAAGGTAGACAAGAAGGTAATGATGTAAAAATATTAAATGAAACAATCCCATTAAATTTTCTATTTTTCTAAATTTTTAATCCAGAGATTTTACATGGTCCTAAATGTTGGTAAATGCCCATAAATGTTTCTAATTCAGTGTTTTACCAGAAAGGTAGAAGCATGAATAATTGCTCTTACTCTAAGGAAAAAAACCTATTTCTTTATCTGTGCTGGAGATCTTTCCTCCCCACAAGATATGTTAGCATTGTGTCCAAATCAGTTGTTTCACATAATGACAGTAAAGGCATAGTAATGGTTCTGTCACAGTAGGAATATTTTTCCCCTTTGAAAATTAATGTCTTGTCTTTGCTGTGTTTCTTAAGAATGTGAGAGAGACCATTTATTATTGAACAACACAGCATTATCTCTTCACTAAATTACAGGAGCCTTATTTAAAGACAGCTTTTGTTCAGCAGTTTTTTTGGCAGAGAGGAGTGGCTTGTCCTAGCAGAGCACTTAGTTGCACATCCAGTCTAGGCTCCCAGTATTTTGCTTTTTTTTTTTTTTTTTTGTAAGCTTATATATATATCTGTCTCCTATTTTATTAGAATAAATGAGAATTTGAAAGACACAAGCAAGGAAAAATAAAACTTTTCTTTTAACATTCATTGCAGCAGCGAACAAAGCATTCAGATCCTCAAGCAGCTAATTGTATTTTTGTGTGAAGTGCCTTCCAACCCAAATTATCCCAAAATATCTTTTAATTTTATTTTTAAAGTATTTAAAGTTACTATCAATTAAAAGCAGAACAAAGTATCAAGTGCCCCCTTCCACCACCCTAATAAAGTTTACTTTATTAGAGAAATAGTTATAGCTGCCTTATTGTTGAAAAGCTGGTGATTTTTTCAAAAGTGCAGGCTCCCATGCAAATAGGCTCCTGTATCCTGAAATAAACTTAACCAGATTATAGTTACAGCTACATATTCTAAAGGTATTGATCATGGAAAAGCTGAAAGGATTCTGTTACTGTAAAAAAAATGGGCTTTTTGAGAGCTTCACATTGCTGGACTTTTGATCCAATGAGTACTTAGAGTCTATGACATGGATGCAGGCTGCCATGCCACACCTCACGGTGCCTCTTATGGGCCCTGAAAGGGCCACCTAGGAATGGCTTCCCTCCGAGTGCACTGCGGTGGAGTCCAGTGGCTGTGGATGCCTCAGGAGGGTCGCTCCAGACAGATGGTCTACACCTTGTCAGCTGCTGTCACTGTGTTCAGGGAGAAGCATGTGAATCAGCACTGTAGTAAAATCTCCAGAGCTGGTGATAGATATTTTCTGGCTATGCTACAGGGGTAGCTGATTTCTAATGGGGTTTCAGTAACACTGATAGCCTTTCCTGCTCTGGCCTTCTGCTTTAGGAGAAAGCTTTTAAAAGTCTGATGCACCTTCAGTTACTTTAAGAGTTTTGGCCTGACTGCTCCTGCAGAAAGGTTTTCCTTGTAGATTCCATGGGCTGCTAATGGAAGTGGGCAGCACTTTATGCCTGCCTGATGGCCTGGCCTGTAACGAATCACTCTCCGAAGTCCATTACAAACCAGTCAAGAAGGGGCTTTTGCTTTGGCAAAATGTTCTGTAATGCAGACAATTAAATTCCTCTGTCTGGAATGGAAAAAAGCGGCCCTTTCCAGGGCATTACACCATGAGAGATGGGCTCTACTGCATTAGAGACCCATCCTGTAGCATATTAAATAGCTGGCTTTTTTTTTGCATAAAGAACATGTAATCAAATTCCTGTCAGAAAAAAAATAAATTGTCAGAATGGACTTACATGTCTAATATACCCTCCAGGCTCAGTCAAAAAAATCACTACTTTTTTCCAAAAAAAGCATTCGGGTCTTTGAAACACAAGGAAACGTGAAGCATATTCTCAAGCCTCTCTACTCTCTCCATTCACACCAAAAAGTTTGTTTAATTTTTCATACAATCCCTGAGCTCTGGGACCTTGGCATCAAAAATTTAATCTCTGTAGTAGTCAAGATAGAAGAATTGATAGTGGGCTGATCATTTTCTTCCTATGTAGTAGTTTTGGATCAACAACGGAAAATACAGGTAAGAGAAAAGAAATAAATAAGTAAACTATAAGAAGCAATGAAAAGCCTTATATTGAATCATAGAATCATAGAATATATCCTGAGATATATTATGGAAGGGACCCATAATGATCATCGAGTCCAACTCCTGGCTCCACAGAGGGCCAGACAAGTCAGAGCATGTGACTGAGTGCATCATCTGGAATTCTAACATGCTCTTCCTAATATCCAAACTAAATATCCCCTGTTGTAGCTTCATACCGTTCTCTTGGGTTCTGTCACTGGTCACCAAAGAGAGGAGATCGGCACTTTCCCTTCACTTCCCCTCATCAGGAAGCCATAGACCTTGATGAGGTCTCCCCTCAGCCTCCTCTTCTCCAGGATGAACAAACCAAGGGACTTCAGCCTCTCCTTGTAAGTCTTCCCCTCTAGGCCCTTCACCATCCTTGGTTGTACTCCTCTGGACACTCTCCAGTAGTTTTGTGTCCCTCTCATACTGTGGCGCCCAAAACTGCATGCACAGTACTGGAGGTGAGGCCACACCAGCGCAGAGTGGGACAATCACCTCCTTCTCATTAACTTTTTTTTTTTAAGTAAACCTCTGCAAAATGTGTAAGTATGGAACGTGCTGTTTTCTGTGGCTGACTTGTGACATAACTTTGAATTAGTAATTTGGTAATTCATTGTAAGTACCATTTTAGAAGCACTAAGAACAATGTTGTTCAAAAACATTTCAGATGTGGTAAACATTCAGAAGAAACAATAATAACTGTAGGAGATGGCAAGCAGAGACATAACTGTCTTTGACTGCAGAACTGCAGTTTAGGCACACGTGTTTTTAGCTCAAAGGTTGTCTGTCAGAGGTCCTTGCAACCCAGATGCATGCAATTAATCTCACAGAAATCAACGCCATGGTATGTAGGAGTGTGAGAGAAAAAGATCCTTTTCAAGTAGGTAACTATTCCATTCAATAAAGTTCCCTGTCCATGTCTATCTTCCATATCAAAAGCTTCTAAATAATATTTTCTTAAACTAGTGGTCTGTGTGAAACTCAGTCTGCATTGCGCAGTGTCAGAGGACACTGTGGTATTGCTCCTTTCTCTGCTGCTGTACTGCTGGGGCAATATACTGCCATGAAATCCAGCCTTGCTAACAGATGCAGAAATGCTGTGGCATCCAAATGCAAAGTTAAATAGGTAAATAATTTTCCTAATCAGTGTAGCTATTTGTATTTGCATCTATTTGCTCTAAATAGTAGGGTTGATTGTGTATTCTTTTAATAGTCAATATTGCTATTTTGGAGAAATAGTGGTTTTTTGACAGGACATATTTTCACAAGCATCTCACTTGGGTCTTATTTTCTTTCAGAAGTACAAGTGGTTGAATATGCCAATATTTGGCTGATAATAAGACATCTAATTCAAATTTATACTACATTGCATCATGGGAATCACAGTTCTCTTTTCTTAGATTATAAGACTGGGCTCTCAAGTGTCATTAAATTGTTCTTGACGTGCTCTAACCACAGACTTCCATACCTGCCTTCTCTCATGATGCAAAAGATTACGTTGCACCACTGAAAACGTAGTGCAGCCTAGATAGAAGATAAATATGTGAATGACACTAGAAATACGAAATAAAGGACAGTTTCCCTGGATCTCTCAGTTGACAATGTTTCCAAAGTGAAATATATTTTATTTTAAAATTGTTTTTGCTGTAGGCTTCCTTTTCAGGGGATGAGTATAGTGGTGAGGAACAGAAATAGTTCCTTACAAAATTTCTGATAGCTTTTTCTAGTTGTATTTAATTTTTGTTAGCATTTTTCTGGGAAAAGTCCTTTTCTTCTACCAGCTCATTTTGTTGGGTACTCAGTATTCATGATTAATAATGAAGCTATGTGACATGTTATATTATGAATGTACATTCCTATTTTAGTTCTTTGACTCAACAAATGAACCTTTAAAAGCGTCTTACACTTGAAACAAAAAATGTAATCTCCTTATGTATTTCAGCCATGGACCCAGAATTCATTTCTGTGAATATTCCTACTAACAAAATGTCAAACATATGGATGTTTTAAAAAGGAAACAAAAAAGGGTGGTAAAAACATTAAATCACATTTCTAATTAGAAGCCAATTGAATGTCTTTGGTGATGTTAATGCTACTCACACAGTTGCACTGGCAACTCTTGGCACATATTTATTTTTAAAATGGTGACTAGTCTGTGGTTGTTGCAGGGAACTGACTTTGAAGCTGTATTTAGTGCTGGTAAAAATGATACGACTGTCTAAATTCATGTTGTGAACATGAACTCCAGGTTCAGATGTGTACACTGGACTTTTGCCTTGGTGTTTTCTTTGGTGTGAGAAGGAGACTTGGTAATAAGAGGTGGAAAGGAGCTGGGGTCAAGGCCAGCTGAATGTCCTGTGGAAAGTGTTTGGGGTTTGCTGAGTAAGATGTGTAAATTAGATAACCTGGAAGCCGTATAGCTGTAACAATCATAAATGGTGAATACTTGATCTATATCCCTAGAAGTATTTTTTTAACATCTGAAAAAAAAAAAAAAGCAACAAATTGCTAATTAACAGAAATCTTCAGAGGGGTCATTTTCAGAAAGAGAAAATTCTTAAGAAGTGCTTCAATCAGGGTAACGTTTCACTGGCATTTGATGAGGAAGCCCAGCACAGCCAGCTGAAAAGCAGTCTCCTGACCTGAAATCTGTATGTGCTGGCTTCTCACCCTAGGATTCCTGGTGCTGAACTGGTAGTCTCTTTAGGTCGTGCTGTTTTTATCCTGGCTAGTCTTTGGGGAAAGGACTTTTTATTACTCTCTGGTATCATGTGAGCTGTAGATCATAACTAATGTTTGAACTGTACATTGTAAGTGGCTCCTCTGGCCTTACTTACATTCCCCTGTAAAGGAAATGTCATGATGGCATCTGGAAGGAGAAAGCTGGAAATATGTGCCAGTGGAAAAGAAAAAAAATCCCTAACCTAAAGCTGAGCAATAAAGACTGTCTGTAGAATAGCAATAGTATGGTTTAGTAACACATGCAACTGCCAACATTTCCAGATTAAGGAGGAAAAGTTATTTGTTGGGTGTCAGGATGATCAATGGATTGTTTTTACATTACATCAACACCTTTTTTTCAATATGTTGCAGCATTGAATCAACATGTTACAGTTCCGGAATGCAACCCTAAAGAGAAAAAGGGTTGTTCAGCCAGTAGCGAGAACCAGTATTTTTCTTATCTATGACACCTTCAGTTATTACAATAGGTGCCCTGAAAACGTATTCTCCAAAAGCTGGTTTCTAGCCTGTACTTTGAGAGAGATGTTGAAAAGTTCTCCTGATGTCTGTTCCAGCTGAGGATTTGTCTGTCTCCTCGGTGCCTGCAAACTGCCTGAGGGTTGCCTCAGGGTTTTCTTACTGAAAAGTGGTAAACTCAACAGCAAACAACTTGTGTTGAAGGGAGATCATGTTACAGGATTGTAGGAATGGGTTTTGCAGATTGGAAAGGACCTCTGGAAGGCATCTGCTCCCATCCCCGCTCAAACCAGAGCCAAATTAGAAAAACTTTCTTGGGTTATTGTCTGGGCAGGTCCACATAGGAACTTGCTTTTGGGACAGGTGGGCCATCTGCTCTTTGATTGTTTGCACTGGCATTCTGAGTACAGCCTGGACATTTAAGGTGTAGCTAGGCAAGAAGAACTGAGCTCTGTCCAGACCATGCTTCAGGAACATCCTTGTTCAGATTTTCTGGTTTGTTTCTATGAATGGTTCCTCCATGGGGAGAAGGGACCGCCAGAGGGAAGATCAAGAGGCAAAAGGACCAGATTGGTTGTCGGTGTACCTTTATGACCATACTTTGATCCACAGTTAAGCATAATGAGAGATAGCTGACAAGATAATGTAAACAAGAACATGTGCCATGGATCAACATCTTATAAAAGCACATTATCTGCAACTGATGAAAAGATAGACAGTGATGTTGCTGGGTATGATTTGATTGGCACCTGATGCCAAATCCTGGCTATAAAACCCTCCACTAATTGCAATCGAGGGAAATATCACAATGCAGACATCCAACAGTGTGTAGAAGGAGAATGAAACTGTTACTTGTTGGTGCTGAGCCACTGAACAGAGCCTGACACTGTCTCTGGTAATGGTGGGTGCTGCGCTTCTTCCACCAAGACAGAACCAACCTGCTCAGATGGTAACTGAGGGGGGTCTTGGTTTGTGTATATAAGGGTTTTCCAGCCAAAGCTTATCCCTTGCTTGGTCCACTTAGTAAGTTGAGTTTAGCAGTGTGACATTGCCTGGAGTTCCTTTTCCTGGACACACTGGCATGCATCTGAATCTCAGGGTGACTAGAAGTCCAGATGTTTCTGGCTCACATGCAGTCAGGCTCAGGAACTGCAAAGTCCTATTTGGCCCTAAATCTTGCATCTCAGTTGCTGACACTTCTTCTCTGTGGAGGGTTGTCTTTGCTGCAACTAGTGGTCCTGTTCTCCACCCTCAGTCTCTGGATCAGTAGTTCCCAGTGCAGCTTTTTGGCTGCTATAAAACATGGCTGGACTGGTACGGGGTGCTCACAGATGAGCAGATGTGGGGAGGTTAGCTGAAATGCAACATGAGCACACATCTGCACCCCTTGGTTGTAGAAGCAGACTGCTAGCAAAGATGTAATTTTAACAGTTATTTTGCCAAGTTCAACTGAACTGGCATCCCAGAAAGTTTTCTTCCTTTCTTAGTTAAGTAAAAAACTTACAATTCATTCAAAACTCTGAGGATTGTGCTTCAGGTAAGATGTCTTATTCTTTCTGGCTTTTGAGTCTTATATTTGTAGTGTTAAGTCAAAAGAAGGCAAAGCAAGTCTTAGACACAAAACAGATCTCTGGATAGATGCAAATATTTTCCATTATTGTTTTAGATTAATAAATATTGCAAAAAAATCCCACAGGTATGCAAATTTCCTCATTTCTTGACCAGGACCAATGAATGTAGCTGGTTCCTCCCTTTGCAGGGAAAAAAACTCCTGCAGAAAGTAGAGGCTTAACCTGAAGTAAAACTGAAGGACCTGTCATTGACTACTGTGAGAGTTTGATTCTGAATGTTTGGTAGCAATCCATAGGCTCAGGAAAACTACTTTGTGCCAAATAGGTTGAGTGAGTTTTAATTTTACACCATTATGCCCAACTTCAGAGAAGAAATGTCTGTAGCACACTAAGAATAACCCATTCAGTGAGGAAAATATATTTGGACAGGTGTTTGGCTGAGAACTCTCACAGCACACAAGAACTGCAATGAACCCGATCAGTGGTTACCAAAATTTTGGAACAATTCCCACTGCATCTTACTCTGTACCAGCCAACAGCCAAAAATACAGGGATGGCATACTGGAGGAGTTCTTAACAGTTTAAAATACTTTCTGAAATTTGTGTCAGAAGATTCCATACCATCAGTTGTACTTTGGTTAGCTTCATGCCATTGCCTAGCATGCAAGATAACGGCACATGAAAACAGTGCTTGGTACTCTCTGCTCAGTGGCTACCAAAAATATCACGAGATTAAATTACATATTACGGTGCTGTTGCTTTAGTCCAAAAGGAAGGGGCTAATTCCCAACAGAAATGAAGGGCTTAAAGAACTCAGCCGTGGCTCTGAACATGTGCAGGGTATGAAATTAACCATAAAACCACAATGTGCTTTAATCCGGATTTTTAAACAGGTTCTCCCTTTTAAAGCTTTGGGCCGGACTCTAATCTCATGATGTCAGCATAAGGTAGATTTTGTTCAGCTGGAAGAAGATCAGATCAGCCTTTTGTAGCAATATGGCATAGCCTTACCTTCTGGAATTTTAAAATGAAAATTGAAGCTTAATAGTAATTCTGAATATATCCACAGTAAGCTTCTCTGATAAGAATTACTGGTGTTTTGCCATCACTGTCCACCCAGCAGCCTATTAAGGAGCTAATTTTACAGCCCCTAAAGTAGTAATGCTCATTTTGGAAAAAAAAAAAACAACCCCGAAAAAAATCACACCCCCCCAAAAAACCCCAACAAAAACCACAAGAAAACCCAAAAACTGCAGAGTTAAATTGTTTTTCCATGACCATTTGAAGACGAACACCTAGAAGTGTGACATTCTTCTTGCCATCTCTATCCATTAAGTTCACTTAAATAGATCTGGAATAAGCAGGTGAAGTTAATTCTATTTCTCCTACTCTTGGCATTTTTTGTGGTAATGCTTTCAGCTGTGTGACTACTGCCTGCTCTCTGATAGCTTAGAAATTTTAAATTAAGACTTTGAACTTTGGCCAGCTTCATAACTGATCTAATTTGACATTGCTCCATCAGCTGCAATCACTAAAGGAGGAGATGACACATGATTTCAAATGTTTATGAAGGCAAGAAGAGTTCATATGTATAAAAGATTAAAACGCTGTGATCTTTAAATTAAGTGTATGAGAAATCTGATTTAATACCAGGTGAATACTGAGTTAATATCAGCTTAATCAATGCTAACAGAACTGAACCGCTGCTTCATAAAAAATACTGTGAAACCATAGGCGGATCTGCTAGTGATACCAATAAAAATATACTCCCAGGTTGTTTTCTGTGTGACTCAAAGAAGATAACTCATAGCATGATATATGCTTCCTGAGAGAAACTGGTCTTGCTATTTAGCTGCTTTCTGGAGATTAGGTAATAATGTAAACAACAGACTCAGACCTGACTTCTCACAATCTGCTGTTCATTATGTTGTCTGTGCATTGTTTATTCTGCACTGGATACAAAGAGAAGCAAATTTGGGTTGAGGAATTGAGCTTGATTCTAGGTTGTGATGATCAAGTCATGGAAAATTGATTTTATTTTCTTGTAACCAAGGCAGAATTTACACAATGAGAAGCCTGTTTCTGATCTTAGTATGAGTGTCAGTCTGGAGCGGTCTCATGACTTCAAAGCCCTGCTCCTGTTTTTTCTGCCAGTGCTCCATCTCTTCACCTCTGCTCTCACTCGATTATTCTGTCTTCTGCTTCATACCTCAGTGCATCTTCTGATACATGTCCTGTGCTTGGACCAGCCTTCCATTTTGTATGTCAAACATGTAAATTACATTATTGAAAGTGCTTCTCAACACCCTGCAGTTTTCATCTCATACTTCTATTTCATAAATGAAATTCTGACTCATAGAAGATAATTGCAAAACTCCCATGGCTTTCTGAGGGACAAATTTAATTTTCTACATCTGGATTTGTCAAAGAAAAATTGAAAATTATTTGGGGCAGAGACAATTGGGTAGATTTCCAGAACCCATGGTGATACACTGGCCAGATTTTTAATTTTTTAGAGTGCTTGGTGCTTCTAAAAAGTTTTTTCCACTCTCTTAAATGAAAGCTGAGTCCCTCTGACATTGGAACTTGAGAAATAATAACATTAACACTCTTATTCACCCTAAGCACTATTGGAAGTTTAGCTAAGATTTCTGTATCAAGAACTGAGTCATGCTAGATTTCCTCTGTAATCAGTAGGTGGAGAGAATCAGTCTAAGGAGACAGGTCTACTTCTCCATGATATCTATCACCCTCTGGATGTGCTGCTGCCTCTCTCTGGTGACAACAGTGGTGGTTCTGCTGGCTAGACGCCAAGCCTGAGCAACTCAAACTTCATCTGAAACCCTAATGTCGCAGAAAATCAAGGTCCTAACTGAACACATACAAAGTTAAGTGAAGCCAATTCAAAACTCTGAGGCTATTTGACTTGCCCAAAATTATACCTGCTGGAAAAAGACTATAAATGTTAACCAAGGATTCCCTCACATTCCACTTTCTTGAACTGCTGGGCTGTGATGCCTTAATGTATCCAAATCACGCGTGTACCCATGATACCATACTATACCCAAGAGCAAATCAGGAGTAACAGAGGGATGCAAACACAATTCTGAAGTAGTTCTACTGTCATGACATTAATGCCTTTTTTCTACATTTCTTGCTGAACTTTCATTCTCATCTTTTACAGGAGTTTCTCTAAACAGGTGTAGCTTTTTTCCCCCTCTCTTTTCTGCATCTGTTTATCAACCCTGGACTTTAAAAGCAACACATACCTGTTCCAGCACATTGTTTAGGTATGTAAAGGAAAAAGAAGCATGGCATAAGATGACTGCAATATCAATTGTTTTTGTAATGCTTTCCACACTGCCAATCAGCACAAAGAGAAATACAGGAAAAAAGGAGGCAACATATAGAAGAACGAAGTGCCTGATAGCACTTTGTAGCTCTTTGGACTGTGTTTCTTTCAGCCAACTGCTTCAGACTGGAGATAATGCAGGAAATATTGAAGAAAATGCCTAAAAAGCAGAAAAGAAATCAAGAACGAATTGAAGTTTGATGCCATACAAGCACTGCCTGTATCTTACAGCCCAGGTATGCAATTTTGATGGGATTTGTCATAATGAAGAGCTTCCATGGCAAAGACATGGAGGGTCAGTAGCACAGCAGTAGTCCAGACCACAACTACTATTTTTATAGCACAAAGTACTTATATTTTATTCAACTGGGGGTGCAGATGAACCACTTTAAATAACCAATCTAATGTGATGACAGCAAGAAATACAATGTTCCCTGTCCTGTTCAGTGGCAACATGAAGAGATTAAAACTGCAAAGAAGTTCTTTGGAAATCCAATATTCTCTTTTCAGGTTGTAGTGCATATGAAATGACAGACTAATCATCAGTAAGAAATCAGCGACAAATGTGCTGAATAGACATACGGTGCTTGGTTTCCAGTGAATCCTAGAGAAGCTCAAAAGATCTCAAAGCAATTCCACTGCCAAGCACAGGGTCAAGAGTTATAAAGGTCTATAGTCTCCACTTGTCATTTTAATCTTTGCTGCAGTTCTGGAGCTTTTCCTGGCTTCATCATCGTTGTTGTTATTGTTGTTATTGTTGTTGCTCAAAGCCTACTGCTTACTGTCAGTTGGTAAACTGAGCTGTTTTCTAGCCAAGAGTCTGTGAAGAGAGCTGCAAAGGAAGTACCGTGGAGTTTCAAGATGTGGTATATTTATATGCAAATTCTGAGTCATAATGAGTATGATGGACTCTTTAAAACTGCCGAGAGAGGGAACTAGTGAAATATTTGCTCAGATAAAGAATTGCCATTGCATGCAAAACTTCACTTTTAGGTCTCTTGAATGCAAAACTCCACTTTTAGGTTTCCAGCAAAACCACACATACACTAAGACCATTAATTTTGTTCTTGTTTTCGCTCAGTTTCATTCAGTGAGAACTGGTCCAACACCAACAAGTGGTTTCCTTTATTTGGCATACTAAATCTGTAGATCGGTGTTTGTTAGTCAAGTACAGCATAATAGTCAAAGTCACATTTGCCAAAGCTTTTAGGCATCTGGCTTCCTTTTGAAATGAGTTAATGTCTATTAGTCTTCATATGTGCCTCTGTGTGTGTGTGTCTGTTCAGTATTTTCTGTCTACAGCTGCCATCAACAAGAGGTATCACAAGGAAGGAACCTGTACTTAAGAAGCCAGGTAAGAGAGAAAGACTCCTTGTGTTCCCTTATCAAAGACTGTTCTGGAAACAAAAGCTTTAATATTGTTAAGATCCTTTTAGATTTGAAACTGTCACTAATTAAACATTATTTTTTTCCCTTTTGTCTGTTAAAATATTAGATTCCCAGGGAATCTTTCAAAGTTGTTCACTTTATTCTTTTAGTTCTATTGAGTAGCAGACACTGCTTGAATATGGTCTTATCTAAGTCTACTTATAAACTGGGGTATGGGTATGGACTTGCGGTTTCTGAGAAGTCTAGACATACCTGAAAATGAGTTTTACAGGCATGTCTTCACCTTGTAAAATAATGTGTTCTAATGCATTAATTTCATGTATGCTGTCTTATGTAATATCCCCTTTTTCTTGAGTTGTCAGTGAAAATAAATAAGAAAATAGCGCTTCTTATTTATTTCATCTGTGATGTGAAGAATTATGTTTTTATCATTATTTCACAGCTTTCAGAAATCCAGAAGAAATTCTTGAATAGAATAGAAAAAAAAAATTTTGAAATAGAAAAAAAATTCACACTGATTTTTGTGAACTAAGATCTCTGTTTTGAACAAGAGAATAAGAAAATTATGAATTCACCTTTACATAACATTTCTGTAGTTTTCTGGGATGTTCAGGACTCCCAAAGCCTATTAGTTTGGTAGTGTAATAGCTGTGAAAAGCTAGTGACAGAAGTTCTTAGGCTGTTTCATCATGGGGAGTACCCCACACTTTACCCTCCCTGCTGCCCATTCTGGGGCTCCAGAGAGCCTGTATTGTTCAATAAATTTAAGCAATCAGCAGTATATTTGGAATCACAGCAGAAAGATCAGACTGAATGGAGCTTTACCATAACCCATGCCTAAGATGTACAGTGGCATTTGTCTTTTACAGCATATTTCAGAACTGTTGCAGAAGTTGCTTGCTAATAGAAGAGTTTGCAGCATCCTTCAAAGCTTTATCAAGTTTTACAGGATGGTTTCATCTTCAGACATTCAGACTTTCTTTGAACTGTTGTTGTCTCATGATAATTTAGATATGAAGTTCTATGGTAATTCTTGATGCAACTTTCACAAATGCACGAAAGTTACAGCTTACACAAGATGTCTTAAACATGTAAAAAACCCCTATTTTTTCCATTTACTCACAGCTATCTTTGGATATATCATCAGGCCAAAGGAAGCACATTTACAAATCAACTGAAATGTGTGATTGGCAAACCTGGATGTAAAAACGTAACTTCAGAATTAGGCTAAGTATACATTTATATTTGCTGCTCAATCATTTAAAATTGATCCTGGGAAAAGTTTAAACACAAAATGCCATTTTTATTATTTTTGGTCACTCATTGCAGGAGAATGCACATGTGTGTTTATAGAATATATATGAAAAATATCTATAGGATGGCACCCAGAACATTTTGTAACATTGGTGCCCTACTATATTCCTAATATTCTTTCTTCTATGAATATTGCTGACTTAGAAGTAGTTGTGAAGGAACACACTACTGTGGAGTGATAGGAAGAGCAAGTGTTAAGAAACATAAAAACCATCTAATTTTGTCGTATTTTTATTCCCCTTCTGCCATTATTGACAATGAAATGACCCTGATTAACCCAGGAAGTTACAGAAAGGCCTGAATGGCGCCAATCGTTAAGATTAATTTTGTGCACATAAAACTCAGTGAAAGTTTTTGAATGGCAAATTGTCCTTTTAACTGAAAATGTATTTGGTATGAGAGAGAGATGGGTGGCAGTGACCCAAGTGACTTCTATTGGTTGAAGTTTCACCACGTGTTGCCCAGTTGCAATGCATAAGGAAATTAAATTATAAAAAAATAAATATCATAGAAATCCCATGATAATCCGGTGGGTTTGTGCTCACTTAGGCTTTTTAAAAATTTTTTTCTTCCTCCTTCTTCTTAGTATGTGCCTGCATGTCAGGGAACATCAAGAGATGTTACTTTGTTTCCTGTCCTGGGAGACTAAAGCAGAAAAGCAGTTCTGGGCTGCAGTAAGGCTGCCTCCTGCAAGGCCTAAATAAGCTGTCATGTCCTCATGGGGTCTGGAAAGGACATCAGTGCTAAGCAGTATGAAATTCACCCCGATGTTCTGGAGACTTTGCTTGCTGCACTACCAGTGGAGACTCTGCCTTGTGAGCCTGTTTGGTCTCTAAATTAGCAAAATGAGTTTAAGCAGGAATTTGATTGATGTAGTTATTAGCCCTATGAGAGAAACAGTAAATCTGGTTAAAGGAGCTAGTAAATAGAGGCAGAAGCCATAGTGAGAAGTAACATAATACTCACGTCTGGCATCTTTATGGCATGGCTGATTTCTTGCTATGTTTTCTACCAAATGCTTTGTTTTGGGTGACACAGAAATTGAGCAATGCTGCTCCCAGTCATGTGAGCTTTATAATTTTATAGACTCTAAATGTCGAGATTACTTTTTTCCTTCAGCCTTAAAGTCCATGTAAACTTAACTCCAAATGACGCTGAGGGCTATGAACATAAAGAGCATTATTTCTGCTTTATTTTTGCATCTTAATTGCCTCTCTGCCTTGAATTAGTTTGTTAGATGATGAATTGTCTTTTATGCACTCTTTTTTTTTTTTTGCATATACTTTGTAACCAAAAGCTATTATTTATATATTTTTTTTAAATAAACAATCGATGGCTTGAGATCTTCACTGATTTTACTTCTAGAAACCTCTTACACTGTTCTGATCACCCTCTGCTGCTGGGATATGCAATATGACAGATGCCTGACGTGTCTAGCTATTTAGCTGGCTTGTGTTTGGTACCTTCCTCTCCCTGCGCTAATGCCCAGTATAAAGCTGTGTTAGGTTCCAGTTGATTTGCACATATTATGTGAAGAGAGGGAAAAGAATAGCTTATGTTTTCCTTGGAGATGTAGCAAATGAGGGTGGTTTTTTATTCCAAGTTCTTTAGTCGTGTGACTTAGACTGCTCTGCCAAGTTAGACCATGAAAGAAGAGGTCATTACAGGAAGATCTGTCTTAGCTGAGTAGCTCTAGAGAAGGAGGGAAAATCAGGAATGTGAATGAACTAGAGAGGCAATGCCTGCCTCTTCTGTTTAGGGCCTGCCAGAAGAGGTTGGGCCCTTGCTGAAGACTATGACATCTGTACCTACCTGCTGCCAAAATGCACTGAACACTTGTGGCAAATAGATGCTGCAAGACTATAGGGCATGCAAATGTGTTCAACCACACAGTGAAAGGTGGGGGTTTTTTGTTCATATGTGTGGGTTTTGGACTGTGGGTTTGGAGCCCATGCTCTGCAAATAGAGTGCCAGAGCAGTCACACGTCCTTTGCTGTATCCTGAGCTCTTCCTAGCAGACAACCTGAATACATTGTTGGTTTTATTAGGCTTTTGCTTGAGGAAGGAAACAGGATTATTGGGCTGTGGCTTGCCTGTGCATAACCATTGTTTAGTTTCTGTTCTGTTATTACAACTGTTTACATTAATTGAATTTTTAATAAAAGCCTGAGCAATTCACACAGCAGGTGTTCTCTGAGCCTAGTCACAGTCTGGGGTCATCGCGACTTTCACAGGCAATTTTGCACCTTTTTTATTTGTTCCCTGCTGTTATGTTTTGCTTTGTTTTCTATAGGTGCCCAAGAGAGAAATAATTGTGTGTTTTCTTCTTCATTTACTTTGCTTGTGGAGTGATTGTGCACCATTCTGATCATTCCAGCGCTTCCTTGGTGAGTCCCTCCTCAGATCATTGTGGTGAAAGTAGTATTATGTGCTTTTCTAACTGCTGGCTGGCTGATTGCTTGTTGTAGTCTATTTTCTGTTTTCTGCTATTCATTCCACCATAATTCCATTGATTTTTCAAGCTCCCCTTTCTAAATTAGACTTTGGCTAATGCAGACTTCTCAAGCCTCTTTTCTTCTACCCTGTGAGACTCAGAGCACTAATCACTGTAAGAGACTTGACAGGTTCTTATTTCTTTTAAGTGCTCCTGCCTACCGGAACATCACACAAAAGCCATTAGATAAAATGACATATTCCCTTTTTTCCCTTTTTTTTGCGGGAGGGGAAAACAAGACTGAGGCACAGGCAAGTATCTGGAGTTCCCAGAACCAAAGTGGTCCCTAGGAAACCAGAATCTGACAGTATATGGTACCATGGATTTTTATCTTACTGACTCCCGTGCATATGTCAGGCCTGTGACTTGTGCATATCCTCCCTCCCACTCCCCCCTACCTCTCCCTTTTTTTTTTTTTTCTCTGCACAGAAAATCCCAGAAGATCTCTGGAATTTGATCGTCATTTTTCTGAGGCCTTCAGCTGGTCTGTATCTCTCTGTGAGCTTTCTGACCCTATATAACACAGCAAATTATAGGGTGGTCTGGAGTCTGCCTTCCTGTTATCTACTAGATGGCTAGTTTTTAGTTACCCCACCTCAGTTTCAGAAAACTCAGTGATATTACTTCAGTTTCCTTAAATATTTATTTATTCAGCTCCACTAGGTTGTTTCTCTAGGTATCCACAGACTCCACGTGCTTCAGCATTTAAGCTGCCAAATACTGATTAATGGTAGGCAGGAAGATATTAAAACACAGTCTTGTAACAGTCCTTCTTATACCACAGTATATAATCACTTACTGAAAATCATTATCTTCCTGTAATAGTATCTTCTCATACAAGTGAGACCTGAAGATGGCTCTCTCAAAGATGAGGTGACTGCTAGGACAAAGATCTTCTTGCAGATGCATCTACTTCAATTTATTTAAAAAAAAAAAGTAAAATAACCACTGATGAAACTTCCTAAGCATCATATACTGAGGGGTTGGTCTGCACACAGGTTTCTTCCTGGCACATCCTGGCTATGACTTTTTTTAATCTTCTATTCCAGCTGAGTTATTCTTGGTGAGGCATTATTTAAATGAAATTGTACTGATATAATCTGATTTGCTTCTCATATTGTAATTAGTCTACAATAGTACTGTGATTGCATCAATACTAACGGATGTGAATAAAACAATTTTTCTATGCACAGGCAAGCCTTAAAATATGTATTTCCCCTAAAATTTAATATCATTGAAGATTCTGCTAGTGTTTTGAGAACATTAAAGTAAGCTAGCTTAACTATTTTAACTTAAAAATAGTCCCACTGTTTTTCCTTGTGTGCCATGACAAGGCCAGCTGATGTTAATAAAATCCTTCTATCTCAGCTTTTGAAATTACTTCTTTGTTCACTTTAAGTCCTGAATATGTGAAAACCCTTTAGCCCTCCAAAAGCAAATTCCAGTTAATTCCACTCTATTTTCTGATTAAAAATATTTTTTAGCCATGTCTTTATTTCATGAGCTGTATGCAGACAGAAGGGCTCATTAGAAATACATTTTCTGCACATCAAGGCTATGCCTGAACTACCTTTTCTGCATCCAGGGATAATTTAAAAGCTGAGATTGCCTCAATTGTAACCTTGGTGTAATACTTTGACAACAGCAGTTTTTTAACAGAAATGACCATGGACTTCATTTATTCCTTTTTAAAGAATAATTGAGACCTTTGGCTTTTGACTCTTGAACAAGCTAATTTGCATTCCTATCTCTTCTCCCAGGATTTATACTTCAGAGTTTTTGCTTAATAGCTACCCAATATTGTCTTCAGAGTGTAAGTGTGGAAGCTCTTTAGCAGCTGGCAAAACTGGGTAATGTCTAGCTGGTCGCAAGATGTCTGCACCGAAGATAGGAGAAGAAGAGGGCTCTTCTAATCTCACTGAACATCATATTCTTGCCCATAAGAACCTTCTTTCCAAGGGACATCGGTGATATGGTTTAACATGTTTGGATATTCAATACAATGTTAGACATCTGAATATTAATATTATATATAACCATCCTGATATCAAATCTGTGCTGATTTTTGAAAGAAAAGAAATATATTCTATTAGAACACTGAGTAGGCAGCTAGGTAAGTCTGGTGGAAGGTCCTTGTAGTTTTATACAGATTCTTCCAAATGTTTCCTTATGACTTATACTGATATGGGGACTGTATTTTCTTTGCTTCTGATGTATGATTAAAAGTGGTATGATTCCAGCTGCTGCTTCAGGCAGCATATAGATCTGTAGGTCTTATAACTCTAGCTGTAGTTTAGCTTTCCATTTCTGTTGAATCAAGCCCTTTAAAGGGCCTGTCATTCAGAAAAACAGTGTACAGCCAAAAAAGAACTATAGTGTAGGCTGTTCTTTATTTTTTTTTAATTACTTTGTTTTTTCTTTTTTAAATGTTGCTTTGAGTCACATGCCTAATATGTGTCCTCATGTTGTGCCACGTGAGCTGGTAACTCACCCTCTTTCCTCTCCTACACACCTGTGCACTCAGTTTCTCCATTAATCAATCTGGGAATATTCCCTGTAGTAAAAATTGATAATTATCTAGCACAAATGAGAAGGGAAAAATGTATTTCAATGTAGATGGGCTATTGAATGTATAGTGGTGTCATGAACTTTCAGTCTCTGATGTTGGGTTTTTACGCCATATGGGAAAAGCAGCAGAGCAACATAACTGCTACTCCTAATTATATAATATAAATGTCAAGCTTGTTCAAAATTCAAGGATTTCACACTGACAGAAGAAACTCGCTTTTCTGTAGACTGAAGATTTTTGGCAAGAGGGTCTGAAGGAAGAAGCATTTACTGTCTGTGATCTCATCAGCCTATTTCTTAAACAGCAGGGAGATGGACAGAAAAAGGCACTTTTACAATGTCTCTGCCAAGGTACAAAATAACTTCTTGCTTTTAGCTCTGAAAAACTTCAAGATACAAAAAAAAATATGCCAAGGATACACAAATCTATATATTAGGTTCAGAAAAGTTAACAAATATTGACTGAATGTTGAAGCATTGACCATGTTATAAAGCACATTTGTGGAAAATTCACAGATGGGTATAACCAGTTGACTTTTTGGTTGCAGCCACACAAAAAAAGACTAAGATATTATTTGCTGAGCATTTAGCAAATGGTTATAAATTACTGCTGAGAATATCTAATAGGTTTTACGGTTTTTTTAATTTTACTATCATTCCTACTGGAAATAATAAACAATACTATACAATGCCTACAGTAAAAGGCTAACACTATCCAAGGATCTTATGAGCTTAAAAGCATACCAAAAGAAAGGAAATAGTCTTATCTCTATTGCACAGCAGAGAATTGAAAGTGAGGTTTATGCCAATGTTATCAGGAAAATCTTTGGCAAAACCGATCACCTGCTAAATGAGGTCTTGGAGAACTTCATAACTGTTTCTTGGAGAATAGATCATACATGAAAAAACAGGTCTTTTTTAGTTTGCGGGTTTTCTTCCCCTAATTCATATAGATTCTGAACAGCTTTTAAGTTATTCATAATCAATTTAATGACTTCCAAAGGGATTGTTTCATAAATAGTGACAAATTATCTGCATGTATTATGAAACCTTTTTTAATGAGACTGCAGATTAAAGCATTACAATATAAGTTATTTTAAAAGGCTATTTCATGCAGTTATTACTTGCAAACCCAGAATTTTCAGTGACTTAAATGATGTTTTTTCTTTATATATAAATGGTTAAGGAAATTCCCGCAGGGCTTTTTTATTTATTAGCTAATATGGCTCAATTTAAAGCCAGCAAAACATATAGGTCAAATTTCTGATTTGACCAAGTGGCAGAGAACACGCATATGATGTATTTAGAACTGGCAAAGGCTCATCTTGTTGAAGAGTGCTGTAAATTACTTTTGATTAAAAAAATCAGCAGAGGAAGTGAAAAATCATTACTACCAGAACAAGAACAATAAAACATTAATGCTCTGTGTAAAGATTGATGGGTAGTTGAGAAGTTGATTTGTAAAAGTCACCAGTACCACAGGGCATGAGTTTATTAAGAGTATGAGAGGGGCAGAGTAAAAAATGAGCTCATACTTTAATCAACAGAAATGGCAAATAAACAGCTCAATATTTGTAGGCTTCTTTCAATAGCATTTTAGTTTGAGGGTAACTGCCTCAGCAAAAAACCCCCAAAGACTTTGACCACTTGAAAAACAACCTCCCCCAACCCTGATTTGTGCAAGGAGCTGAAGACAGCTGTGTGTCTTCACCTCTCTCTGGGTGGAGAGGCAGATGTGGAAGGATCATACTTCATCATCTTTCTGATAATTATATAAGGAAATAGATGGGAAATTTTGCTTTTTCTTGTGTGTATTACATGTAGTAACTTATACAAATAAATAAATCGTCAGCTTCAGAGTGGGGTGAGCCCACTCATGCAAACACAGGCAGAAGAGTTAGGGCCCTAGATTTGGAAACTGTTTGTGGCTAGGATCACTCCTTCACATCTGTTTCTACACAGGCATCCAATAAATTGTGCTACCTTACCAAATGTCCTGACCACCCCTGAGTTACACAAACTGATAATAACTGTATCTGCTCAGCAAAGATGTAGAAGGTCCAAAGACTTCAATGAAAATGATTGGCTGAAATGTAGCCATCAGTTGACCAGATCTTTGTGGTCTCAAACAGGCATCTCATCTTTGACACTAATTCTTTTGGTATCATAGCTGAAAATTCAGAGCAGAAAGTCCAAGATTCTCAAAGGCATAACATATCTTCTATTTTGAGAGATGAGTCACGCAGATAAGAAAGTGCAGAGATGCTGGCGACTACATGTATTTCTGTGTACTGTTTCCACTGTTGATCTAGAATAGGAAGGTTTCTTGATAAAAGTCCATGTACAAAATTATACTCTTGGAAGCTGCCAAACCCACATTTTTCATACCACTGGCAGAGGTAACATGCATTTCTTATTCTATCTAGCCAATGTGCCTATATTTAACTCTGATGTACAAGCATTGAAATACAATATAAGGAAGATATTTTATCCTCTTGCTCATTTATGGTTTACTGCAAGATGCTGAGCTTTTCTGGAAGCTTGTGGGAGTCTTTAACTCCCACTAGTTTTGTTGAAAATTTGGCATAAATATTTCACAAGATTGCCTGCCATTTTGTGGAGACAAACTATGAGTCCTTCACCTCTCCTCTGAGGTTTTATGAAACACTTCACTACAAGCTGTTTAAATACATTGATAAAACTATCAAACAGAGGCTTCCAAGTATCTAATTGTTTAGTTGAATTCCCTCACAGTGGGCTTATTTTCTATGCTTTTGTGTTTGTGTGATTAGATTTCATTTAAGTAGGGCTAAATCTGAAAAAGACTTTCGGTGTCTGATAGGGAAAAGAAAAAAAAAATCACTTAGCTTTGGAAAAGTCTCAAATTCTGAAGCCAGTTCCCTTTTTGGCCTGAGAACAAGTAGAAATGATCACTCTTCTAAGAATATATGACATGACTGTCTCTGCCTGTCATATATATGATAATTATATATGACTCCTTCAGTTGGCACTTACCACAATATCGTTTACAGTTCCTATTAGTGGGGTTTTATGTGTTTATATTGAGGGGTACTCATTATTGTAATTTATCTTCCAAGATCCTTTCTATTCAGTATATAAAGTATATATTCAGACTTTTACAGGTTCTAGATCATATGCTTCACTTTCTAAAAAGCTACATATTTTAAAAATGTAAATGTGTGATAACTGTCTCAACTTGAAGAATAATGTAATAATCATGTTTATTATATGGCAAATCAAATAAAATGACACTTGGGGAGAAGAGGTACGGTGCTTTCCTACATTAGAGGTGCCCTTATGGGCTCTAGCCTTAGTGATAGCAAGGAAAAAATTAACTCCAGAAATTAGCTTTACTGTGTGTAGTAATTGAAACTAGCACATGAGTATAAAGTTTGAAAACCCTTTAAAAACTTGTGAAGATGCATAAAGAGTTAATCTGGTTCAACACAGTGTTGTTGTGTAATATAAATATTAATGCACAACACTTTCCCCTTGCTTATAGCAATAGTTACATTGCTGTTGCAATTCAGACATGATTGTGTGAAGATCCAAGAGAAACAAAGTTTTCAGGGAAGGCGATATCTCTTCCTGGACCTCTACACCAGGTGGACAGGCAGCAAAAACACAGAAGGGTTGAGACTGTTCTTGGCAATGTGAATTGCATATGAGATCTATATTTTTTTTTCTTGACAGCATTGTCAACCGGGCTTCCACTTGCAACAAAATGGGAACTTAGGTAACTTGCTTGGTGGTTCCTCATTCATCAACTCCCACTAGGCTTGGGTCCAGCCACATTTGCTACTGGGATTCTGCTTCTAAGTTACAACATTAATAACATTCAAGTGAAATGTTCTTCTCATGGAAGAATCTGGTCTCTGTCTACTTCTAACTTTTTTCCCTAGCAATTCCTCAGCTGTACAGCCTTGCCTCTCCTTCGCTGCAGTATCACTTGTGCCTTTGTACCCCATTCACAGCAATCTGAGATCTAACAAAATTATTCTGTCTGTTTTATTGATGTAGCAGGGGTTGATAAGAAAGAAAGAGAGAATATGCATCATCGGGTCTTTTAAATGGTGTTACCTTGGTGTTACCAATGGCTCTAAGTTACTGTTTCCTTAGAGGACCAGTGGATATCATTGAGAAAAAAAGAGATAACAACGGCTATACCTACACTGTCATATAACACAGATTCCTGACCTGGTTCCCTGGTTATACAAACTTCTGGATATGTTACTTTGCTTCCCAGCTTTCTTCTGGAGGGAACTAATTACTTCTCTTGGGCTCTGTCTACATTTGTAATTCAGCACACAGGAATGGAACAGTAGATCAAACCAGACGGTGCTGAGGATCCTCATCTCTCTCTTACTTGTGCGTTACCAGAGTTGCAAAGGATGTCATGGGCAGCTCCCTCCTGCGATCAGCTACCTGAGATTCTTTCTGACACACAAGTTTGCCTGTCTCTCATCTTGCATGCTTCTGATGTGCCATTAGAAACAGGGGCATGCCAGCATGGCCTCCCCTGTTGCTCCCAATATAATTTTCTAGAGTGTTTTTATAGTTTTCTAGTATATGACATGGGCCCCAGGCAAGAGGCGTGCCTGGAACACCTTGCAGTTTATAAATGTGACTAGTCAGATATACAGGGAGAGCAAGGAATTGCAGAGGGTGCAGAAGGAATTGAGAGAAAGACCCTGCATTTGGTCTGAGAACAGGAAATTACTACCTCAAGTGTGAGACTTTGAAAAGTAAGTAGAGGTTATCTGTGTTGCTCTAATGTTCTTTTCCCATGAACTTCAGTTTTTATTGAAAGGGATGACATCTTTTATGTGATACTGTAAAACTGTCATGTATTGTAGTAAGTTTGATGTCCCTGGGTTTTCCAAAATCAGCTGTTTAAGCAGTGAGTCTTGCAAGTTTGGCAATCTTATCTGCAGTGTAGTCTTATCTCAGCTGGCTTTTCTTCAGAAAGAGGCAACTCTTTCTGCCCACTCAGAAAGTGCAGAGTGACTTTATGGGACACTACAGGAGATCCACTGCAGCCTGTTGTATGAGAAGGTTACAATTCTTGCTGAAGGAACAGTTACCCTGTCCTTGAAATCCAGAACAGTATCTTCCCACACCTACAAAATATGGTCCACATGCTGAGACAATTCACAATCTATGATGCTGGTGGGGAAGGATTGGGGTGGCAAATTTGGTAATATTTTAAGATTGAGAGATCTGGCTAAGAAGCTACCTTTGCTTATCATTCCTTTCAGCTAAAAGTTAACAGTCTGTGACTGTTTCCAACTCCCCTGCTTCGGAGCAAAGCTAATGCTGGGTGTGCCACTCCTACAGGATCCATCAAGTGGCATCTCTGCATGTCATCATGTTATTTACTGTTTGATTCCTTAGAAATGTGGCATTTATCAAGCGATTTAAGGAGTTCATCCTTCCCAGGGATGGATACCTGGCTTTGTTAACATTGAAACGATTGGTTTTCCTCAATTCTTCCTTTTTTTTTTTTTTTTTCCCCCTGGAACAGTGTATAAGATGGGTCTCTGCAAACACTTCTCAGCGAACTGGTGAGCAAAAGAAGAGATCATGTCCCAGCTCTAAGGAGGGGGAACATTAATTAGTTAATAAAGCTTCTGTCTGAACTATCCTAAAATGTACCTGCATTATTACTCAATTGGAGCCCCCAAATTCTCCAAGAGGATTTAACTGTCACCTTTCTGAGATGGCAAAATTTAAGTCAGATAGATCAACTAAGATACCAGGTAGGGACTACAGACACATTTATGCAGGCACACTCTAATGAGGGCTGCAAACATCCTGTGCTTTCAGGGAGAAGCATTTTCTGAAATTATATGGCCAGATATCCAAAACATTAATTTAATTTCTTTTCAGACATCAGCAGGAAGAAAAAGGCTGGAAGGATCTCAGAAAAGGAAATCATGCTTTTCAGAGCATGCTATTTTTCAAGGAGACACTCGTACACTACAGGAGCCCTGGCATACGTGCTATTCCCTGGACATTAACAATAATGAATGTCTTGCTATGAAAGCCAAAGAAAGCAGTGTCAGGTAGGACAATGGTACAAAATGTGAGCCCATATGTCTGTGCATTTAATAGAAGGAGCCCCTTCCAGCAATCAAATGGAGTTAAGGAGACCTTTCCAGAGAGTGTGGAATGTGCCCAGTTTAGCGTCACACAGAGGTGCAGAGAGGCTAAGAATTCGTGTAGCTGTTGATGTTACCTAGGATATATTGAGAAAAAGTGTTGGGTGATTGAACAGGAGATCTGATCCATGCATCTTTTTCATGAGCAGAACTAAGTGGATCCTTTGGCTTTAAGTCCAGCCTTGGCAAATTCTTTGTAGAGGAATGTGAGGGGGAAAAAAATCAGTGGTAAACTATGTGATAAATATTTCTGTATAAAGTGTGAATCACTCAGTTTTCAGTTAACTGATTTAATTACACATAGTAAAACAAAACAAACCAAAACAAAACAAAACAACCAACTTTCCTGGTCATTCATGAGGAGGTGGGTGAGTGGTCCATATCTGAAATGATATATATAAATTAATTGTACTCTGAAGCCAGAGGCCAACAAACCAAATTATCTGCCATGACCACTCAACAACAGCTTACCCTAAAAACTGTTCCGATTTACAAATATGGTAAAATTCTTGATCTGTTCTAATTTGATCTTTGTTCAATGATACTGAAATTCTTTCCTCAAAGACCTCCAGGCGAATGAAGTAATTATTTCTCTTCTTTTGGCCCCTTTCAAAAAGTGTTTGGTTTTATAGAGACCACCACCAAGATGAGAATAGTGAATTGTGTGACAGCATTAGGCCTTGTATCCAAAGGTCTCTCATTTTGTAGCACACATACCCTGCGGGCAAAACACACCCATCCTGGTCTCCTCCAGGCTGAACCACAAGTTCTCTTGCTTTACCATTCCTCATTGAACACAAAATACAACATGAAAACTGAAGTCCTTCATCACTCAAATCTGAGCCACGGGTGAAATCCTGGATTTATTAGCATGTTTCTCTGGCCCATGGAGTTGAACAACTATTTCTATGGCTTTAAGGAGACTCTTTAGTCTTAGGCTATTTTAAAATAGCAGATATATTTGGCTGCATTTTGGTGTCATGTTGTCATCTTAGTTTCTGAAACCTCCCTGGGATATTGTAGAGGAAATGTGTTCTCTATGATGCTCTTAATTTGGGTACATGCTGAATGTGGGTTCCAAAATAGCACTCTCACTTACCTGCTAGGATGCCACTAGGGCATCCCACGCTAGTGTCTAGAGCTAGAAACTTACATCTCTCTTAAACATGTAGTTGCACTTTTCAAGTTACTGGAAAGGGAACATCTATTCATAGTTATGGCAGTATGATGTTCTTCCATATTTACCAGTAATAATTGCTCTCTTCAGCTTTACGCCTTTCAACCCTGTAGGAACCATCAGAAAAGCCTTCTGAGAGACACTGTCATGGAGATGTAATAATTTTCCGTGGGGTTTTTTATGCCTCCTTCATCGCTGTTACCTTTTTTAAATTCCCTTCTTCACACATTATGTTTAGTCTGGTTTTGTTCTTTTGCTTCTGTTCATCCTTAAGTATCATGAACTATTCCCACTGAAAATGTTCCTGGTTACCTTTCACAAATGAATGACAAGCATGAAGACAGGACTGTTGGGTGTTCTTCAGTGTCTTAAGTAGTCCTGTGAAAGGCAAGACCTGTCCCACACTGACCTCACTGATCTCTTCAACTCTTCTGCCCAAGGCTGAAGCGCATTTGTGTGACATGAAGAAGATTGGTTGAGAGGAGGCAGAGTTATTGCATTTAATTGTGGGGGAGGGAGGGTATTTTGCCTTTAACCTAAACTTAGAGTTGATTTCAGTTTCTCACCTGGTTACAAATTTCCTATTTTCTTCCTTACAGAGACTGCAGTCTTTCCTGCCTGAAAAGAAAAACTTATTGGGGAAAACATGAGTAAAGTTGGAAAGTGTAACTCATCAGTGACAGTTAAAATACTTTAAGATTTGGATGGCAGTGCTGGATAACTGTTGTGTCTGTGATAGTTCATTGTGACAGTATGGGAATTTTGGTCCAGCCTTGAAGGATGCCTCGTCACTATAATGCTGTCTTTTATCAATAGAGATTGTGGTAACAAAAATACACAGTTACAATATTTTTTTTAAAGAGAGAGGAAAAAAATGTCCTTCTAGAAATCCTGCAGAAGGCCTATATCATCTTGATGTCTTTTAAGCTATGGTTTGAAAACTTCTGGCCCTCTACACAGTAATTACTTCCATTGAGGAAGTGTACACATTCTGCTCCTCACACTAATTACTGATAAAGAAAAGGCAGGAGAGCTCAATGATGAAGCATGCTTCATGCACTTGTCTGTCTTTTACTAAGCCAAGCTCTGCAAAGCTGGCAGCAGTTACAAAGGGAGTCTTCTGCAATCATCCCCCCTCACAGCAATTTGAAAATTCCTTCTCTTCTTTCCATCAAAATAACAAGGGAGCAGCTCATGTCTTCTCAAAATGGTCTTCTCATGTGCTGAGCAGCAGGCAGGTGGTTAGGCAAGAGGCCATGCAGATGAGGGATTTAAAAAAAAAAAAAAAAAAGGGAAAATTGCCTCATTTCTTCAACTTTGCTACTCACTGTGAAGATTGAGGGAGCAAATGCTGTTATAAATGTGAAGAAAGGGAAGGAGCAACAGCTTGACTGGATTATGGTATCAGACCTTAGACACCCAGTTTGAAATTTTAATTCTGGTAGGCAGGATTGCTAGCTCTTCTTCAGTCATATAATACTTGGCAGTGAGAGAGTGAGGGAGAGAGAGGAGAATAACTCCCAGCATATTTCCTGCTTCCTAGATGTCTCTAGCCCTTGAGATAATGTTGTACATTTTGTAAATTATGAGATCAGTTAAAGTAGATAGGTAAAAATTGAAATCTGAAACACTTTTTTTTTTTACAAAATATGATTTTAAAATCAGTTTTCTGATTAGGATTTTTTTAATATCTGAAAGTAGCAGTATTGACTGTTAAGGGGTAAGCTCTTAAATTTTTGCAGAAGGCATCTTGTTCCATCTGAGCTAACAGACATTGTAGTAGATACAACAAAACATTTGTAAATATGATCTTTGTTTAGGAAATGTATTCTGATACAACTTCCTGCTATTGAAATCCATACCAATTCCCCTAACTTTACCTAGTATTATTTTAGATATACTTTAACAAACAGTTGGGCAAAATAGAGAGACTTCTTACTGTATGCCAAAACAACATGCCTAAAACTATTGAAAAACCTAGGAACCTCTAATATTTGCAAACTAGTGATCAGATGTGAAGAATCTTGTCTGGAGTTTCCAAGAGTTTAGAATACCTTTAAAAAGCAGACCTAATTCCCCTCTAAGGAATGAAACAGTTATTTATGTCCTCTTGAGCAGCAACGCCAGAAGTAGAAAACATTTACTGAGATATGACTGTAATTCAGCATTATCACTGGCTGTCCTTTGGTCACTTCGAGGTCATTTTCATTTAAGACTCTTGACTTTTCCTTGGTAATTTTGGTTAAAAACAGCTCTGTTCTTATCTGTTATAACTTACTTGGTATCTGTATCAGGGGATGAATAAGTCAAGTCTTTCTTATCTGAAGTCTCCCTTTGAAGAATGACAAAAAGAATAAGCACCTGATACAGAGACATTGCTTTACTAAACTCAGCCTTTCAGATTTTATCAGCCATCCTTAAAACCAGCACTTGTGTGGAGAATTAGGCTATGTCTAATTAATTATTTTTTTCCCTCTAAAAGTGATACAGACATTTTTAAAATAAGAAAATGAAATCTTGGGGTTTTAACAGAAGCAGAAAATATGGTGGGAATCTTTGGAAGGTGCTTTGCTTTGAGAAGACAAGCATATAAACTTTATGGAGACTGATGAACAAGTATCTCTTCCACTTTGGTGCTGAAAATATTCAGATGTTGCCTATTAATCAAAACACCTAGACTTTGACTTTTTTGCATGGTGGTTGTTGGGAGGGGAGATAACTTTTTATTGCCTACCTCCTACCTCAGATGTGGTACTACTCACTACTGGAAGCAAGACTTTACCTGCCATCTTGTGAGTCCCACACAGACTAGAAGGACTTTCTTTGAGAGTTGTTTGGGCATCTCAGTACAGTCTGTTCTTTCCTTTCTAATGCCCTGCTAATGATTAATTTTCATCTTGTGATCCACAGTAACCTCCAAATATTTTCCAGGACAATATTCACACAGCAAGTTGATGCCCATGTCTCTATGCAGTTGATTTGTTTGTTGCAGTTGCCCCTGCTGAATTTCACTCTACATAAATACCAGGAAAGTCTTGAATTCTAAGTCTGTCCTCTAGGATACTGTAATTCTACCTGATTTGGGATCGTACGTGTTTTAAATTCATATGCTGTCTATTGAATTATCCACCTCACTATGATTATACAGCATTGAATGCAAGACCATTTTGCCAATCAATGGCTAACGATTCTCTGCAGTATTTTATTAAACTAGTTTGAAGTACCACTTCAAGTTCAACAGAGAGTATTTTCACCTAAACAATACTTTCTTGACTTGCTTCTCTTCCATGTGAGCTAGTGTCTTGAGGCTTAGTGAGACTGAAATACAACAGGTACTATTTCTCCTTTATTTACCTTATTTCTAGAAGGAATTAGATTGGTTCAACCCAATCTTAGTTGTTGTTGACCCATTCAAGCATTTGTAGACTTATACATTATGTATATTTTTGTAGAAAAAATACTGGTTTGGTTCACTGTTCTATCCTGGGTAATGTGAAGAATAATAAGATATAAAAGATTATTTAAGAAAAACAGAGATTTCTATATATACTATATATGGTGTCAGTAAGACCCAAAGATCAAACAAGTTGGGCTGGTCCTAGTCAAACTAGAGGGAAGTTAAACATTTATTACAGACCTAAAACACCTGGATCATTTTCTTTGCTTCTATTAAAATATTCTTTAGAGTAGTTAATGAGATCTAACAAGAATTGGAAAGAAGATCATTTCAGGAAGCTCAGCAGAGGTTTTTCAGAATCACATAATACGTGGAAGTTGCAAATTTAAATTGTGGGTGAACAATCCCATATGTATTTCAGTGGATTTAGTAGCCAATATTGGACTATAGAAATGTTTTGATATAGAGTGGTGTGAGAGGGGAAGAGCTCTAGGTGCACATGTTCTCATGTTTATATGCTTATTAATTTTAGGAAAACATACTATAAAAGACAGCTGAACAAATGTGCAGTAAACAAGTGGGACAGCCAGACATCCCTGGACAAGACAGTAAGGTAAAATAATGTGATAGTATGCAACTGCAGTACTCTACCAAAGAAACACTCAAGTATCAATGGATTTTCAAAAATACTATAGTATAGGCATTTCTGTCAGATCTCAAAACAGATAGTGTTTTTCTGAATTCCAGCAGAAATGAGCTGCTTAAAGAAATCAAAGATTTTATTAAAATTGGGGGAAAAAAATTACTGTAGCCCTTGTGATCGCTGGAAAAATGAAATCTAGCCTTACTTCAGAGTAACTCACTCAGGGTAATAAAATCAAACTATAAGAAATTGGCATAAAAATCAAGCTGGTGCTTGACCTACTAGTCTTTAAGTGTATGGGGAGTTGTAATACTGAAATGTACTGCTAAACCTCCTAAGCCTGTTGCGTTAGGTTAGCAGTGCAAAGACCAGACCACAGAGACCCGTATAGCAAACAGAACGATGAAAGAGAAGGTAACGTGGTATTGATCACTAAAAAGGTTGTCCAATAAATCTAACACAACCCCACTTGGTAAAGGCACAATTATTAAGGGGATAAAAATCTTTTAGTGTATAATGGTAACAGACCAAGAAGCAATAACCAGCATGAGCTGATGATGGAGGAAAAATCATGTCAGATAAACTTGATTAATATTTTGGAGATTGAATTACAGATGGCTGCAATGGAACAGATGTAATTTGTATGGCTGTCAGATCCTGCTCCTATTTATACAGATGAAAATCCCAGCTGACTCTGTTGACATCCATTGAGTTTTTGTTGGTTGAACTTGGAGGACAGGGAACGCATCCCTAGCATTCACTGAAACAACAGTTTCATTGTAAATATTAATTTAAACATGGCAATGCATGTTAGCCTAGTCAGGTAAATTTATACATCAGAGAAAGATGATAAATGTATATATGTGTGGTTCTCGGGAAGTAGGAAATGAACTGTGCATAATAATAGTGCAAGCTTGATTAGATTTGAAAAGCAGATGATCTAAATGAGAAGCTCCTAAAAGTCAGTGTGTTTACTGAGAGGACATGGTGCACTTGAGCTTGTGCTGTAAATCTGAGATGTGATAGGAAGGTATGCCAGGAGCCATAGAGAATGTAAACCATAGTGGGCTAATGCCAGAAGATTGGAAAGGTTGGAGGGAGACAAACCTGTAAGCACATTCTTACTGCAGGGAGTGATCTTCCCTCACAGGACTCCCTAATTTTGAAGGGTGCTAGCTGGAACGTGGCAGAACAGAGCCACAGGATGGGACTGGGAACATCTCTGTTTTGTTTCTAGCACTTGCTTGTTCAGCATCAGAGATGTATCCTGAATCACAGGCTAATCCAAGACAATAGACCAGATGAATTTTTGCCATGGCCTCCATTCCAAAATGTGAATACTTTTCTTTTTTGCAATGGGAAAAAAGATCCCATAGACAATATCTAAACTGCTGATAAAGTGTGTACTCAGATTATTAAAGTGTGAGGTACTGATAGGACAGTAATATCGCAGAAACTGATCTGATTAAAGTAGAAATACTAGTGAAAAAAGATAATTACCTAAAAGTTTGGGTTTTTTCATTTTAATAAATATTAGGGTTACTTTGAAACTGGTTTGGATAATGCTGGATTTCAGTTTCCCTGTAGTGGATTCCAGTCGAATGCATGAGGAAGCCATCGATGTACAAACACACATCTTGTAGTAACTTTTGTGGCTCCCTGACTCCCATGTTACTGCTGCCAGACATAGAATCATAGAATCATAGAACCATAGAATTATAGAATCATAGAATCATAGAATGGCATAGGTTGGAAGGGACCCTAAGTATCATAGACCTCCAACCCCTCTGCCACAGGCAGGGCCACCAGCCTCCAGGCCTGGATCTACACAAGGTTGCTCAGGGCCCCATCCAACCTGGCCTTGAACACTTCCAAGGATGGGGCATCCACCACCTCTCTGGGCATCCTGTTCCAGCACCTCACCACTCTCTCTCTAAAAAACTTCCCCTTAATATCTAATTTAAACCTTCCTTCCTTTAGCTTTAGTCCATTCCCCTTTGTCTTGCCATTGTCTACCCTTTTAAAAAGTTGATTTCCCTCCTGTTTGTATGCTCCCTTCAGGTACTGGAAGGCGGCAATGAGGTCCCCCTGCAGCCTTCTCTTCTCCAGGCTGAACAAACCCAGCTCCCTCAGCCTCTCCTCATAGGAGAGGTGCTCCAGCCCTTTAATCATCTTTGTGGCCCTCCTCTGAATCCTCTCCAACAGTTCCACATCTTTCTTATATTGCGGGCCCCAGATCTGGATACAGTACTGCATCTGGATACAGATGGGGCCTCACGAGGGCAGAGTAGAGAGGAACAATCACCTCCCTATCCCTGCTGGCCACCCCTCTTCTGATGGAGCCCAGAATACCATTGGCCTTCCGAGCTGGCATACAGTTCCCTACATAAAATGGAAAAACAGTTGCTGGTAAGCTTCAAAGTTATGAAGTTAGTACAAAGGAGCAGAATAATTGGAGTTTAATAGTGTCTACAGCACAGGGATATTTTTAAATATACTCGGTGCACAGTGTGCCAAGTAAAGAGGAAAAGACAGTAGCACAGGAGAGTGCATAGAGGTTGCTATATAGCTGGAAGGAATTATTTGATCGCTATATTACTGCTCACCCTGAGAATATTGCTAATTTGATGTTTACACATCAAGGGTAATATCTTGATACAAAAGCAATTGAAGTGGCAGGAATCTTTTTCTTAGTCATCTCCGTTCTGCTCTAAGTGTCTTTTTCTCAGTCGGGCACCTGAGTTTTCACAACACAGTGATTAAAGACAACTTTTAACACGGTAACACTTTAACTCAGAAGACTATGCAGTCTTTGTTCCTCGCTGCTGGGTATCTAGGGTAAGTGCCCAGTGTACAGACCTTTGGAAGTACCAGGAGAAAAAAACATATGCTGTGGGTGAAGGAAACAGAGGGCTAATGAGGCTTTTGACAGCTGCCCTTCTCCACTTGTGTAGCTCCCTTTCTCTAGCTTGCTATTTAGCCTACAAGCCTCAGGAAAACACATTGTCTCAACCCAATTTTTTACAGTGTCTTGCTGAGCACAGGAGCCTTACATCATCGAGTGTTTGCTTTACTGGCCACTCAAATATAGCAGGATTTGGCTTCTGTGCAGCTTTTCCTTCCTGGTCTCCAGCAACAGCAGAAACCTAAACAGAGAGGGTAAGCTTTCTCCCAGAGGCCAGAGAACCCTAAAGAAAAGCTCCTTGGAGTGTGCATCAATAACAATGTCTATCCAAGCCTCATGGGACACGTTCTGTCTTATCCACATGCTTCTTGGCTGTATGTGGTAGTGAATACAGTAACACCCGTACAACATAGCATGTTCAGGAGCTCAGCACTGGTGAAGAAAAGAAAGCACCTAACAACCTGAATGGGAACAAATAAAGGTGAGGAAGGCATGCCATTCTCCAGCACCCAGTTTGAGAGGCAGTGACATTAGCTGGGGGCGAGAACAAACATCCCCAATCAGCTCCAGCAATGGAGTTTCTGTGCCCATTTCCTGCTTTCAGGACACTTAGCTGATGAGCAGGTATAGGAATTTGTTCATTAACTCTGCCTTTCTTCTTTTCTAGCTCATTCTTTCCTTTGTCCCATTTGAAGGGCTCTGCTGCCTATCACTGCAATCCCGGGACAAGTCCCTTTAAACCTTGCCATCTTCCTTTTTCCCACAAGAGTAGAAGTTAGTGCGTTTCGGTGCTAAAAATAAGAGGAGTAGAATCATTCAAGGAGTTCATGTGCAGCCTGGATGTATGTGGCTTCTTCCAGCTGCTGTGGCTGACCACAGTCTGACTCATTGCTCTTCCTTGATGAGTTTCTCCACCACTATTATGTCTTTCATGAATGAGTCCTTAAATGTCCTTTAAAATGAACAATATGGTTTTGTCATGGTTTGACCAGGCAGAGGATAAGGAGATAAGATGGTATATCACAGAGAACATTTGTTTCCAGGCACTTTTATTGTACAAAACTGTCTCTATGAGCATAGCTCTGAATAATAACCCTTATCGAAAAAAAGGACATCTGTTCAGGCCTTCCATGAAGCGACAGTAATATCAACTTAATGGAGAAAACTTCCAACAAGAGACTATTAAGCTTTCCTGAATAAATTAATGCTATGCAGTTTTAATGGAAGTCTGAAATAGATGTGAGAATTAAAGAGAATATAAAAGCTAGGTATTCTATGGACCTTTACTTGAGATGATATAAAATTCTCTCTTTCAGATGATTGCATAAAAGTAAACTGTATTTTTCAACCTGACATTAATGATCAATGTCAGCTGAACTAGATGGCAGAAGGAGAGCTTATAAAGGATGCCCTTAGCTAATGAGGAAGGGTACTAGCCATTGGCTCTGTGACGTGAATGCCTTCAGCTGGACCAAACAAACACCATGAAGACCAGGGCTGAGAGGAGTTACTTGGGGCCAAGTGTTCTTAGGACTTGTTCCTTATCAGTACCACCTAATTATAAATTAACCTTGTTCTGATCTCTAAAGAGTCTGCAGGTTGGGATTGGTAGAGTGCATTTAATTCCCACCCCTAACTCATGTCTGGTAAAATCAAAACTACACCTGGAGGCAAGGGGAAGAGGTATAAAGGATCTGTCTTCCCTAGTTTTCTGTTTGATAAAGCAGGTATCAGATTGGGTTTTTTTACCCTTTGTCCTAGAGCAATGGTTGTTAAATGGTTTGACCAAGCAGTAAAAGAGCCCCTTTTTACAGTTATGCCAAAGCTTCAACATACTGGTGAGTACCCTTTTTTTTTTTTTTTTTTTTAAATATTCTAATTACTATTTAGCACTTGTCATCACTTTAGAATCTCTTTGCAGGTTAATTTCAATAGACTTGGAGATGTTCTACAAAGTTTGCTTTTGTGCCTCCTTGGGTTGAAACTGGTACAGCATTCTTCATGTGGGCTTTCTATAAGCTACCTGATGTACTGTATAGTAGGTGGTTCAAGGAACTCATTATTTCAGCTCTATGTGAATACGTAAATAAATTGTTTCTTGTAAAAATCCTACCACATCATGTTGTTTATTAAGTCAGCAAATGATTCTGAGGTTGGTTAGCACAGAGGAAAAAGAAAGTTAGTTTACTTGGTCCTGAACAAAAGATTTCTCTTTAGGTGGTTTACGTGGTATTATTACTGTAGTTAATCATGTCCCTGGGCTCTCAATTTCAAAAATGAACATTTACGTCACTTTAAGTAGTTGCCATGGAAATCCTCACAGCATGAATCTCTTCAGTGAAGACCTTCTGGCAGATAACTTAAATTATGTCTATTATTTCCCTAAACACACCAGCCACTGGAGTGCAAGTAGTTTTGTGTGCCTTTAAAAGATATGCACAAGAGCTACTACTTGCTTGCTCTAGCATGCATTTCCTAACCATGCCTCTTCAAATTGGATAAATAAATGTCATATTCTAATAGCACACACTTACTTGAGAAAGTGATACAAGGGCTTGAAGAAATCTCTTTTAGCTCCTAGTTCTCTAAAATATTTTCAGATAAACCTCTTTCTTTTTTAAGAAGATTTCTGTATGATGGCTTTTTGGACTGCAAATATGTGAGACATTGCTGGCATTTGAATGGCTACCATTGCTCTGCTGTAAAGTCTGCTCTGAGCAGGTGTCATCTTTGCTCAGGCAAGGTCATATCTAGAAAACTAGAAATATGAATGGTCTTTCAGTTTCAACTGAAGTCTTTCTTTGTTAGATTATTAATAAGCTAATTTTAGAGATTGCTTTGGACCACACTTGATTTTTAGTTGAAATTTGATATAATGAGAAAGAAGTTAGTTAACTGAATTTTTTTTAGATGTCTGCATTGATCTCCAATGCTGTCTTCTCCATGTAGCAAGATGTCAACATGGACACCTGAAAGTTGTTTTCAAGAGGATGCAGCTAATAATGTCTGATTTCCTAGCATTTCTGGAGATGCGAACTCAGCTATAATAAGGGTGTTAAAGTACCAAGAATTTCGTCCTTTTATCTTGACTAAGGTAAGCTATTAGAGTGAAGTTACAACCTGCAGATTAGAAATGTCATATTGGAGTGTACCTTGTGTTAAGTACTCTTCACGCGCCGATGCAGTCCCATCATTGGGTCAGGCTTCAGCTATAACACCTATGTAGATAGACAAATTGTCCTCTTTTGCAGTGCTGTGAGGTTGGGGTAAATCCATTAACTGCCTATTTACACAAATACAGATGAGAACAGCATTTTTCCTGATATAGACACATGAGGAAATTAATAAGATGGGTTCAATGCAACATGTTAAGAAAAAATTATAGAAAATAACAGTTGAATGACAAAACACACAGGCTGTATAAAATAATCAGTGATGCATGTTTTCAAAATGTTTTCTACCGTGTGTCTTGTTTTTAAGCAAAGAGTGTTTTTATTAGTCCCACAGGGTAAGGAATTTGAAGATGACTGTTCATGCAATCATACAAACTGTATTTATCTCTATCCAGTTTCCACTGCACTGATGTTGGTGTCATGGAAATAGCATCTGTGACTAACTTGGTGCCAGCTGTAACAAAGGCCAGTCTCAAATAGGAGTAGAGATGGCACTAATGGTGGGCTAAAGCACAGATGAGCAAGTAGAGAAAAGGTTTGCTTTTCCACTTAACAGCTCCCCCATAGTAGATAAAAGGAGTACTTTATTCTCCTGAGCTTTCAGCCTGTCTCTCCATTCACTATATTCCCTTTTAAAATTAAGTCTGTTTAGCTTCCCCTGCCAGACACTCTGGCACAGTTCCTCAGACACTTAAATATCATTGCGGATTTGGGTTTCCAAGCCTACATCTTATTTCCCTCTGAGGGGGAGGAAGCTTTGCAAGTAGAGTTAATTTTGCTATAGAGGTAATAAATGCCATGAAACCATTCTATTAGATTAAAATTGATAATAACCCCCCAACCCTTTGGTCCTCAGTGAGGAATGCTTGTGAGCTGTGCAGCCCCACTGCCTGGGATGCTGTGAAAAGGCTGGGTTAGGTGAAGCTTCCAATGAAGCCCAGGATAGTTCTTCCCTCGATCTGCTTTTTGTGTTCTCCAGCAGTATGCATGGAGTGGATCCAAACCACAGAGAGCACAGATGTAGCTGCTCCATAAAAGCTTCTGAAACATCCTGTGTCTGACATAAATAAAAATGACCTTTAGTATCAATCTCTCTCTCTCTGACTGCCAATAATGGGCTAGTCGTGTTACAAAACGCCAAGCGTGCACGGTATGCTTGGCACAAATTTTGTCAGTATGGGCAAGATACAACTAATTACTGCATAAAAATACTCAGAAGGCATATATAGGTGTGTGTGTGTGTGTCCCCGATATAAATAAACTCTATGCAACTATGCAATGCTATTTTGAGGGATCCAGAGCACAGGAAAGCAACATTTGCATTATTGTAGTATAGCAGCCTGATTCTGTTAACATGCTGGCATCAATCAGGGCAGCTGCATCTGAAATGGCAAAGATGTAAGTAGTGGCAAATTGCTTTCAATTAAGAATTGGGTGTAAATTGCCTAGCTTATATCCAAAAGATGGAAGAAATAGCTGAACGTTGTCATCCATGTTGGAAATAGAAGCCAGATTTGGTTAAATTTCACTTCAAACCCAAGTCTGATCAGATAAGACAATCTGATTCCTGATACCAGTGCTGGCATACAGTTTCCTGTTTTGGTTTAAAAGTAAAGCTAATCTATTAGGCTTTGGGGGATTAAAAAAAAAACCAAACAAAACTTACTTCTCAGAAGCTCTTGCTCACCTTCATTCAGCGTTTACCATTCTCCTCCTGGAGAGAATAACAAGTTAATGTCTGATGAGGGGACTTAGGCATTGAATGTTTATTTTCCACTCAGTAATAAAGCATATAGAGTTTGAACCATGTGGGTTGTTAGTTGCCAGTATCAGGAAGCAAGCAGTAAGTGTTAATATTTTTCTCAGATTGTCATAAAACCCCCTGATCTATTTGTGCTTCAACAATCTGCTGGTGATTTTCTTTCCCCCAAATTGAAATGTGTCATTCACCTTTGTTTTGTGCTATCTGCCAAGATGCTACAGACAGCTCAGATCTCAAATGTGTTCAGGCAAATAATTGCCACCGAAACAATGGCTTGGTAATGATACCTGCTTTCTGTCAGTACTTGCTGTTATTTTATAAAGCAGTGTTTTCTGCAACTCTGTTTGAGGAGCAGGAAGTATCTTCTAGCAGCTCACTAGCAGCACTGTGGTGCTTCCTGCATGGCTCAGTTGATCTTGTTGCAATACTGTGGCCATGTACCTAGAGGGGGTGGAAATGCCCCTAACAGCAGAGCTTGGGACTGGGACATTCCTGCAGAACAGCAGAGGTTTGAGTTATACTTCTTTCTCCTGTGCAGAGCTGGAATCTGTTCCTGGGGTTTCTGCTTCTTGGGAGACTGCTCTTTTTCTGGGACTCGTGGGTAAAATGAGGGTACAGATCTCTGGCTGTGATTTGCAAGAAGAGAATGAGCTTTGCTCAGCTCCTGGAAAAAGTCTGAGGCCCTGTGACTTCTCAGTGGAGGTGGCCCTGCAGCACCCTGAGGATAACGCATGGCAGGGGGTAGCACCGAAGTGACCCTCCAGACACATGCTTGAGGTTCAGATGTGTGTAGTGTGTGCAGTTCTTGTGCTGAGCAATCATTCTGGACCCTATTTGGAGGTGCCCAAGACTGCCTTCTGCGGGGAGCCCAGGCACTGCCCAGGGGTTTTGGAGGAAGAGATGTGCCAAAAAGCTAGGTAAGGTGGGATGACAGTATTTCAGGATCAGACCCTAGCACTGTTTGACAATTGCATGCTGAAGCTTTCAAGTTTCACTTTACTCAATTGGGACACACATTTATTTTCAAACTATAAAGCATATGGTTTGAACTTATGGGCAACTTATATAGACTCCTCTATATGGTAGGTCTACTATGAGTGAAGTACAAACTTCATCGCCGCCTAAGCAAGCTAGTTTCTTTCAAGGGGGAAAAATCCATTAAAACATCTTTAATGTCTTTGCTACAGTTGTATAGCACTGGCAAATTCATACTTACCTCTGACATAATAATGTACCCAGATGTGATTATGCTTAGTTTATTTTACCACAGTCAGGATGTCCTTCTCAGTGGCTTATAAGATTACATAATGTGGTGGGTTTAGAACTCAAATAATTTTGCCCCAATTTCAGCATAATTTTTCTTCTAAACCAGGAACATAATTTTCTTTGTTTAGCTGTGTGACAGGTATGTATATGCACCTACTTAGCAACTCTAAAAATAGAGCATAGTGTTCAAATCTTCCAGTGTGGTGTTCTGATGCAATTGATCATGACTTACTAGGCCAAGGATACTGGAGATACGTGTAACTAAGAACAATTCTTTCTAAAGTGTAATTGCTCTACAACTTGCAGACCCCAAACAGGAGACCTGTCTGCAGAAGGGAACCCAATGTGTGTTTTGGGATTGATTTGCCTAATGACTTTGCTATTCCAGGGCTTGAAATTCAGTGGAAGGGTGCAGAATGCAAACTGTCTGACTTTATATGCACACACACATTACTGTAGTTTTTAAGCTTTAGTCAAATTTCCAGTAACATCAAATGGGAGAGTTTGTATACTCTTCCATGCTTTCTGTACAATCACTGAAATTATTGCTGACAAAATCCAGCATAAGATCTTTCTGTACCAGATCATGCTAGGACCTTTAGTCATGTATGTATTCTGAGCCACAGGGCAGGTATTAACTTTGTTGTCTTCATTATTACTTTACAGTTTTACTCTGGGTCCAACCAGCTATTATTCAGTGTATTTTTATGTTGAAGTGTAGCTCCACAGAGTACTTGTGTATTCAATCAGAAACAGACTGGGAGGTGAAGACCTTCATTAGCCTGAAGTGTTTATTCAAGCGTACTCTTGATTATTAACTGAAAATAAAATAAATCCTAAGTAAAGCCCTGAAAGGTCTGCATTATGAAGACAAGCTTGTATTGTAGGAATTTGTTAAATAGCTTAAGTAATTTTTTCTTCTTTACTTACATGCAGCGATGGTGGGAGGGTTGCTTTCTGTGCATCTGTTCTAGAAAATAAATGTGGCTGGAGAGCTGAAATCAAAGTACCATAGATGTTTTTAAGAATGGAATGAAAACATTTATTATCTTCATGCAACAAGGTAAGATTGGTTTATGAGTGTAGGTAAATGCTGTGTGGGCTTGAAGAAAGAGTTTACTGCAACACACCTGAGTTTACCGGTTCACTGATCCACTTAGTCTAGTTTTCTGCCTCTGGTGGAGTTTGTTACTTCAAAGGACAAGAAAGATCTAAAAATAAAGCAAGCATGGAGAAAGACGAGTTCCTCTCTTGACTTTTACAAGCTGTTGATTTATGCATTGCAAGATGAAATGTGGTTAGCATCAGATGATTATCTTGCCTTAACTGTTCTGTGTTATTTAAAAAAAAAAAGAATAATTACGATCTTGAACTCTACTATTGATCTGTGTTATGTTTACTACATGATCTGAAGGCTGTTGTTTTCCTCTTGTAGCCCTCTGAGAACCACAAACATACATGTTTTGCTTAAAGTTGCTTTTTATAGGTCTTGTTTCAGTATTCTAGAAACAGCTGGTGAAGACTTAAGCTTTATTTTCTGTAGTGGGATTTAATTTTTTTAAGCATTATGATTACTTCAAGCAATACTAGTTGTTATGAAGCATGTTTGGTGCAGATATATAATGTAACCCTGCCAGCCAATGTATTTTGTTAATGTCTCACATTTCAACACTTAAGAAGGAGGAATATAGTGAGACACTACCAATTTATTTCCATAATCCATGTAAGTTGGCATACCTCAAAATATCATCAGTACCTGATCAGGTCAGACCTGTCTAGCCTAGTGGCAAGAGCAGATGCTAATTACTTTAAATATTTTTGAACTTTATTGCTAATTTAAATGTACTGAAAGACTGTAAGATGCAAGCTACCTGTTTAACATAATAATGCTTATATTCCTTATCATAACATTTAAATGATATAGTTATAGAAATCAAAATATACCAATAGCTAAACAAGAGTTTTATCCTTCTCTTCACAAAATTTAATAGTTTGCTTATTAGGATTAAACATTTTCAAGGCACTGAACAACAACAGCCTCTCTGGATACTTTGCTCAATAGCTGGCATCACCTTGTCCAGTGTGAAGTGACAGGGAAAGCTGTGAGACTCAGGCTTGGAACAACCCTCTGTGCATGCTTGTAGGTGGACTCAAACTCCTTTGTGTATATTTCTAAGCTTTCGAGTCAGCTCCAGCTTGTGATTACGGACAACCCTTCATGTTTTTAGGGTAATAATTACTTTATGAAGCATCATCCAGGTATGGCTTCTGGTCTGTGTCAATTTTATGGTAATACTGCTTAGAATATACGTCCGTACTAAGTCTCAGAAAAACAGCGAGCAACAGATGTCTATGCAATATTGTGCTAATGAGGTTAGCACAATCCTGCCAAAATGTGTTAATTTAAGTATGAGGTGAAATATATGACTTGTATGGAAAATGGGTGCCTGAATCGGGGTGCAGGTGCACCTCATATAGGAAGAGCTGTAAAGAAATCCTGGTGTATACACAGGACATGGTTTTGTGCTCATGTGTTGTCCTGGACATACATGAACAAGCTCATTCCCAACCGGAGTGCACTAGGACACTTTGCAGGCAAGGTTCCTAATTATGACTTTGCCACTGACCTGAGCCTGAATCCTTCCTTGTGAAGCAAGATTTGCTTCTGAGTCCCTGGACTGTAATCCCAACTACTCTGGTGCCAAAATATCTACGGACCTGACCACATGTGTGCAAAAACAGTGCCCAGCAGCTGAAAGGACTCCGGGAAATGAACTCCCATCTAGCCATCTTCCTCTTAGGCTGAGGAGTGTGACTGTACCTAATTGTAGAAATACCATTTCTAGGACAGTTTGCAATATGTATCATACAGAGGAAGCATAAAGCACCTGAAAAAGAATCTCTGACTGATCATGACCCCCCTGGAACTATTTGAAGACTTGGAAAAAAGAGAAGTTGCAGGTTTCTAAATCACAGCAGGAGTAAATGGCAGGTACTCTCTGTGCTCTCACTTGTTTCATCTACCAAATAATTACTGAGTTGGGGGAGGCACAGACCAACTGAAACACTTCTCAAGAGACACCTAAACATGAAATTCTTTTATCTCGGTATTTAGGCCTTTTTATAAGTATTCTCAAGCTGTTTTGGGTCCAGTTCTTAGGCATTCCTATGGTATTGGACAACTTTTACCTAATTATTAGATGACAGCTGCTCCTCAGAAGTTAACTGACAGCTCAGCCTTTGTTTCTGAGCATGAGCAGTGGCAGAACTGCAGGTGACTGAACTGTGGTGTAATGTTCCTGGGCTGGTTCCTCCTCTGATTTCAGGCACCTAGTGCAGCACTTTAGTAGAATTCAGGTGTTAAGCACAAGTTGTCATAATAGGGCTTTGTGACAAATATAGCTAAAGTGGTGCCTCTATTTTAAATCCTGAAGTCCCTAATGCTAGTAGGTATCTAATCCAGGGGTGCTGTAGTTTTTATTCTGAGATTTCCATAATTCATGGTGTCTCTGGACAGATGAAGAACTGCTGATTTTGCTGGACACTGCTCATTGTTTAATTGCTTGTTCCTCCACTTATCATTCAGCATGTGATATAGAACCCTTTCTGTGATAGGAAATAAATCCCTAATTAGCACTGCAGTGGTTAGTCCCAAACTGTTGGACTAAAAATATGGCACTTGAGGTATCCTGGATCCTTCAACCATAGGTCTTCACTCAAGGTGCAGGCCATTCTGCCAACACACCAATACCAGTGATAATCAGAAAAATGCCTCTGTTAAGGCAAGTGTTGAAGCTCCTCTTCATGTGTGACGACCCACAATCATAACAGCCCTAAGGACTGTCAGTTTCTCAAAGTATGTTATTAGGAAGATGTAGTGAAGTTCTGCTGTATGCTTTAGTAGAAAAGCTAGTGAATTTACATTTAAGTTGAAAACATCTGAGTCTTCCTTATCAGAAGAAAAAAAAACACTTTAATAAAACATGTGACATCTTGGTTTAATGAGCTTTGCAGGTGATATAGTGAAGAAATATTTTCTGAACTTAATTAGAATTACAAAAAAAAAATCAATGGTAACTTTTTACTTTCTCAAACACATAATTTACAATACCTGTGAACATTTAAGCAACCAGTTTTCTGATGGTAAGAATGTGAAGGACAATACATGTTTAAAAACCGTCAGGAACAAAAATAAAACCCAATCCTGACACCCAACCAAAAAACCAAATAAGCCAAAAACCCCTCTGGAGAACTCCTGGAGTAAAAGCAGGAAAAAAGAATTTGACATTTGTTGTTTCTGCAAGAAACCTCATTGTTCAAAAAGAAGCAGCATTTAGTAGAAAGCGATTGCAATAACTTTTCTGCTCCCTTGTCCTCCGAACACACTTTATAGGCTACTTTGACTTAAGATTTCTGCTGCACATGAGCATACGTGGTCCAGACTCTTCTGTGTCAGTCTCATTGCTATGCTGTCGTCTTGACAGTGCAGTGTGTAGACAGCATCCAGCATGGTATGTGTGGCAGGTTACTGATAAGTGTGAGTGGTACTGCATTGTCAGATTTGGCAGCTGGTAGTGAATTACCTGAAGCAAATACAGTTGTGGCCTAAGTAAGGCTTGATGTTGTTGCAGGGACCGCTCCCCCTTTACCAATGCACCATCCTGTCTTTCACAAAGCAAAGGGCAGCAGGTAGTTTGTTTTGTTTTTTAAAAGGCCTTTCAACTGAAGATCTTGTATCTGTGAGCTGCTGTCAATTAAAGCTCCCCTACTGCGGGATGGGTAACTAACATTGTACCCAATTTATTACAAATGAGAAAACAGAAATGAAGACTTGTACCTAAGTACCTGTAACAGTATCTGTCCTATCTCGTTTTCTATATGCAAAGGAGACTTGCATTTGAAAAGCCTTTAACTTACTCTAGATAGTATCATATATATCAGTACTGAAGTAATCCTGCTGCTTGGATCTGTTTTCGTCTCCTTTCAGATAAAAACTACTGTTCCATTTATTAAAAAAATAATGATTGTAGACTTTGCTCAAACTTTAACTTCTTGGGGAGGCAGGAGGAATTAATTAGGCACAGCGCTTGAATGTGTAATTGTTGTTAGACTGTTCAGATTTCCAGGCATACTAACTAAAAGATCATTAAGATAAGTTGAGTAGGTTATCATCAAAGTCAGCTGGCACAGGACCTAGGTGTAGGGCTGCTTGCGTTTTGGGTCCTGAGCAATGCAGAGTGCGACACATTCTTCTGTTCTCTTCCAGCAGTACCTGGAAAAAGAGATAATCCAATGTGTGTTGGTGGAAACCACACAGTCAAACCAACAACTAAAGCATTGATGCTTCTGCAGGTTCGGGGGAAACGAACAGGTTCTGCTCCAATTACTCTTGTTCTCTTTCCATATTGGTATAATCTTGTGATATGTCAGGTATTACTCTTCACTGTCACTATTATAAACCAAACATGGAGTTGTGGGGAGGAATGTCTCTCTACTTACGGATGAAGCAAGTGGGGAGGCACTTATTCTGGTCTCGGTGACATGAGGCTTGGAACAGAATCACCTCAGTACAGATAATATTTATTTTGTTAAAATAATTACAGATTCAATGGTATTTTCCTTGTGGCTGTCACTTTTGTGCTTGCTGTTTCTGTGTCAGTGTCAGTGCTGGCCAGAGATCAATCCGTGTGCAACAGCAGCGCACACAGTAAAAGGTGCCAGCTGTACAGATCTGATAAACCTCTTAATCCAATATTAACTGTGCTGGCAGATCTCTGCACGTGCAGCACGCCGTGACTGTGAGAAAACACGCTCATTGATTGGACTGCAGGACTGGGAATTAATTTAAGATGAGTGATGGAAGTGTTGGAAGTAACGATGAAGGGAGAAGGTGGCTGTGCATTAGAGCCATGGGTGCAGAGAACAGTTCTATGCACAGCTGTATGGTTTCGGCCCTTTCAGCAGATGTTTTCAGCGTGGTACAAAAGGTGCAAATGTCAGCACTACTGCTTATTAGATTACTCTTTTCCTGTAGGAAAGGAGGATGTTTTTATCACCTATTATAATCTGCTGCATTGCATTATCAGTGAGTATACGTCATCCTTTATTGTCTTCGTGGTGGGCACATTATCAGCTTACAGCACTCTTGACAAGACTTGGCAAGTACTTCCCTTTTGTGTTTTATCTGGAAACTATTTTCACTATTTTTTTCTTTACATGTATCATGTGTGTCATGATTATGAAATGGCTGTATGCATTCTACTCCAGGAAGAGCACTGTGTTCTTAGTCTGAGCCCCGAATCTTAATGCAGTGATGCTGATTAAGCCTGGTCTGAAGCTTAGAGGATCTGCTATGACTGTTGACTGGCGTATTTGTGAATCTACCTTTATGCACAGTGTTCAGTGTGCTGTATTTTCTTGGTAGCCCTGATTTTTTTTTTACTTTCCCCACCTTTAATCATAAGAGGTGAACTATAATGAATGTCTGGCTTTGTTTCCTCCTGAAGACCCTTCTGCCCTGAGGAATTACGGAGGCTATTGCAAATTCTACATTCACAGATACTGTTTCTGCACCAGCTGATGCCCCAGTCTGATGAGGACCAAGAATTTATGTTGGAAGCTGGGAAATCATGCATTGAACCACTGTTCATCTCTACTCACGTAGACTGGGCACGGACAAGCAGGCTGTCACCAGCAGACAGAGTCAGGGCTTTACCATCCATGGTGACAGTAGATGTGCCCTCCTGAAGGGAAAGAATAGATAAGCAGATTTTAATTTTCCATGTACTGTCACTAGCAGGAAGAAAATACTGCAGGTAAGTATGGCAATCTTTCCCACTGACAGAGCACTTCAAATCGGTTCTGTTTCATGAGGATTAGCTAAGCTTTCGGCTGTTCTTCACTGTCTGGCACTATCAGCATCAATAAAAACATGCTTCATGGTTCATTGTTCCCCATCATAAAGCAGCAACCCATTGCCTGACTCTTGGGGGTACACTGCTACCAATCTAACCTAGCAACCTGCAAGTTGGTACAGCTCTGGAAATCAGAGATAACCTCCTGGAGTACTTCAAGTTCAAGAGGAACTTTTCTGATTCCTAATATCTAAGTCTTGAAAAGCAGCTCACAAGTCAGCAGGAAGCTGACAGAAACTGCTAATAAGAGTCCATCCACACTGGGATGGACTCATCGTTATCCCCTCAAGCAGAGGGGCCAAGTTCTTGCCAGTAACAAGGGCGTGATTGCATAGGCTGTTGTAAGCTGCAGTGTAAAAGGAAAAAAAGTCTTTCAAGATTATCATGCATTTAATTAGTATTTGATAGTCCCTGTGAATTTCAACAGAACAGGAGCTGATAGAAATATCTGCTTCCAAAACTAGGAGACTCGTGTAAAAGCAAACTAGCTTTTCTCTGTGTTTTTCCTTGGGCTGCAAGCATTTTCTAGAAGCCAGTTGAATGAAGGGCATCTGGGTCACCTACCACTGTGCTTTAGTACAAATGTCTTCTCAGTTAGATTTTCATTAGCTTAGTCTATCTGATTCCAGTTTTACTTCAGCATGATGACAAAGGCTTCAAGGCAGAAGTAAGAAGTGATTTTTTTTTTATCACTCAGAGGCATTTTGATGTATTTAGTGGCTATACCCTGGGTAGAGTATATTAAAATCCCCACCAAGACCTGATGAAGGATGCCAGTATCTCTATTGTCAACATACAAGATCAGATGATTTTTAGGGTGGCATTAGCTTACAGTTGTTCTTCATCATAGTTTAAAGCTGAAGGCTGATGATCTTTTTTGTGAGAATGTAGGTAATCATTTTAATTTCTGGTGCTAGAAGGCTTTACTACTGTTCAGTCTGCTCTGTGCTGAAAGATGAACTCATCAGTTAACAAGTGTGAATTGTCACTTACCAGCTGCCAAATCCAGATATCTGAATTCCTTTTACTTTTCTCAGTTGTCCCTGGTCCGTAAGCTATAACCTTTTTAAAAAAAGACAAAACCCAAACAAAAATAGGGAAGAAAAGTAATGGATTCATCCCAGTGACCACAGCGTACATAGCCATTTTCCTACAGCATCTAGATCATTTTATTTTCACAGAAAAATGTTCGTAGAAGATGATGTTATTTTTACAGACATTAAAATTCACATTATGTTTGGTATTCTCATATTGATTCCTACTGATAAAAAGGGAACTGATCACACCTGCCACTCCTTATGCTCCTCTGCATCCTCACTTATCTATTCCTTCTGCCTCCTCCCACTCTCAGCTTTGCATCTACATCCTTCCTGCTTCTGTTCTTGGAACAGGCACTTCCTCCTCATGAACTCTGGGCCCTGTCAAGAGCCTGTGGAAGTAGAAAAGATTCTTCCATTAACATTCAAAAAGTGGCAGACCAGACCTTATTTTTCTCATTATCTGCCCTTTCTGTGTTCTCCCTGGCAGTCCCATGCTCTCTGTCACTTTGCTGTCAAATGTATGAGATTCTCTGGCATGTGACTCCAAGTAACCCAGGGGAAGGATGTTTTTGTAAACTACTGTGCATACAGCACAGCTAGCAAACGGTGACAGCTTCATTTGCACCCAAGCCAGGCTGGTTTGACTGAGCTGAGAAGTGTGATGCTTCAGCATGGACCAGGCTCTCCAGTGCTGCCTGGGTCTCCTTGTTTCCTCTTTATGTTGATGGAGGGGAAGGAAAAAAAAAAACCAAAACCCTCAGTATATTTATGCACACAGACTTAGTACCAAGAATGCTGTTCAAACATATAGGGAAGCTGAACACACTTGTGAATAGTATTTGCATTGTGCTGGTGATTTAGGAAACCTGAGGGGTAAGAGGTTGGAGTGGGGGAGCTGTTTTAATCCCAAAGGAAATAAATGACAGTAAGGTTCACATTGATTCTGTGCAATCTGCTCTAGGGACCCTCTGCCCTAAGCTAGCCAAATCAATGGACAAGGGCAGGCAAAGACTGAGCTGGTCTGTAGTGGTGCGTAACTTCCTCTGGGTATTGTCCCCAGGCTTGGAGTCACTTGATTTGAACAGTGGGCACTTTTTATGTGTACCTTTAAAAATACTCCTTCCTTTCAGAGAAATTATACCTTCCTACCTCTGTTTCAAAGTTATCTCCAAACATGCTCAAGGATTTCTTCTGCTTTATTTCACCGCGATGATCATCTAACCAGCCTTGGAAGGAAAACGTCTCCATAACAGAAGCGGAATTTAGTGGGAAAGGTGTTTCTTTCAGGAGTTCATCTGTAAGCAAAGGTGGAGGGCTATCAGTGACACTTGCTTCCCCTGATCCTTGCTAACGTTTTACTGTTTACAACTTGAAGGGTTCAGCTTATATCTAGTCAAAAGTCAGTTTGCCACAGTGAACAGTGCTATAGTCATTACTAGGACTTCTTACTTCTGGTTGTAAGATGTGTGTGTTACTTCTGTATCTTTTTGGAGTTGCTTCTTTGAAGCTGCTGCCCAAACTGCTGTGCATCCTCACTTGTTAAAAAGTATGTAATGGACTACCTAGTTGTTGCTAGCATATTCTTTGTTGTCTTTCAGACCAGATTTTGTGCCACCCCTTACATATCCCCATAGAAGTGGAATTAGGCCCATAGAACCAGCTTATCCTGCATCTTTCATGTTGTTAGCACTGGCTTTTATGTTTCTTTTCCCCTATGTGTTTTTAACTGACCACAGCAGAGCAAATTACTTATTACAACCCTAAATTTAATAAAATGCCTTTTTTTGGTGGTGTTCCTGGAGTTGCAGCTGGATTTAATTTTCAGTATTTCTCCTTCATAACTGATTTGATTTAAAATAGTGGGAGGACTGAATGTAGCTTCGGTGTAGCCGGTGAGATTCCAGATTTGTGCTGTGTGCTGCTGATACATGAAATTAGCTTTAGGTATTTACCAGCTCACAGTGAAGAGCAGAGACAGCACAATCACCTTGGTGATCCTAAGCAGTTTGTTCTGAGATCCCACAGGGGAACACCCGTAAAGCAATTTCAAGGAATAATGCCAACCAGATGAAGGGAAAACTCACTAGATGGCTGTCTCCCAAAAGCATGGAGATAATAAACCTGCAGCCAAGTCTCAGTCTTGGTACTAGTAGTAGAATAGGCCTTTTTCAACAATATCAGTGTATTCGTTATGCAGTGTTGTTCTGTTTCTTTTCTAAAGCTGTATTTGAATGTATCATTTTGGTTTTTCATGGAAGGCCATTTTGTATGCAGTTGTCGAACAACATGTGAGAAGGTCAGTGCGTCCAAGGGACAGCAGAGTACAGAGTAAGCTACTGCTGTTTAACAGATCATAATAAGCACCAAGTGTCTACATCCATCTGCAGAAAATCTGGACGGGATGCTAATCCTTTTATTCTAGAAAAACAGGTTTTGCTATTCACATTTATTCTCTACTATATTAAATTAGATGGAAGAAGTCAATGTGTTTCTGCAAATGATTTGTCTGAGGAAATACTGAAAGTAATCTGAAGAAATCTGCAGCAAAAGAAGGATTATTTTTTGTTTGATTTATTCTAATCTGTACCTGGAAACATTAAGATCTGGTCTGAACATTATATTTTATTGTTTGTTAACATTGCTGATTGATTTTTTTTTTCAGAGGGCAATATGACTGATTTTTTTTTTCTTAATTTTCACAGGTTTGTTAAGCTTTCTTTGGACATAATTAGTAATAATTACATATTTTTTCCTTAAATTACAGATATGCTCAACTGTAGCTGCATTGGAAAGCTGTTTTTTGTCTGGGTGAGATACAAAATAAAGGTTAAAAATATTATGATACAGATTCACACATGGCAGAGGTGAAGGCAGACACTATCTGAAGGTAGTCAGTGCAACTTGTGTTCCAATAGACTTTTAAATATCTTGTTTCATTAATAAGTAGCAGTCTTTATCATCTTCATTTTACTTTAGAAGGTAGTTTTTTCTGTTTTCAGAACAGAACAAGTGACTCTTGAATTTAGAAATTTTGGAATATAAGGAAGTTATCCATTGGTAGGGCTTTCTACTATAACGTGTGTCTTAGTTGAGCTAGTTTGAAAACAAAACAAAACCCAAACCAAAACCCAACAAAACAAACCAAAGACCCCAAAAAGCTTTCATTTAGCACCTGTTAGGGTGAGAGAATGTTGTACACTGGAAAATGGATAGCAGAAAGCTGAGCCTCTAGAGTGGGTGCTGTGATGTTTAAGGCAAGCAGATTTATGAACGCTCCCTGTGAGTTGCAAGGAATTCAGGGTACAAAAAAGTCCAAGTACTTGTCTGTGTTCTGATCAAGAAGCAACACACAGTCTAACAAAGAACCTATAAACTTCCAAGTTTGTAGCTTAACTTTTGTTTCTTGTTCCCTGCAAACATAACTTTGCTAGTTTTCCTCTTTCTAGTCATCTCTGACTCCATCTGCCCTGATTAATGGGGACAACACAGAGAGTACACCAGTAAATAGTGATCTCTGTAGACTTAAGGCCCATGCAAAGTGAAATACATCCTATGCTTCCTGTGGAGCACTCTCCTTTCTTGCTTGTGATGTCAGGCACTTTCTAACAGCTTCATTTATTTCCAAGTAAAGGTGGACTCTTATTACTTAGACTTTAAGTTCTTCAGAACAAGGGCTGCCTTTTGACACTTGTCCTGTCAGCAGCCCTTGTCTGTGATGGAGTTTTAGCTGATTACCAATTTGGAAGCTAATGACACTTGCCCAGTGATAGCATAACAACCTTTGAAAACCAAGTCTGCACAAAATGAACCATTAGTGTGACCCACTATGATGTTTTGATTACCAGTTAATGCAGAACAAATAAGAGAGCACTGTGATGATGAAGTATTTGGCATATGCATGACATTATTAACAGCCTGCTTGACCGAGTCTTCATTTAACCCTGATACTTACCCCTTGCACAATGCCAAAAGCTTGTGAACTTGAGCTAACAAGCTATGATGAGGAGAGGAACCAGTATTTTGCGTTCCCATGCTTATTGGAGTTGAAGCCTGGTGCTTCCAAAGGAGCTGAGAGTTTCTTATCAGGCTAATGGTGTATATTTAGATATTCCCACGTACATTTCTGCTTAACCTGTACATTAGCTTTTGACAGTACCTCAGGAAGTGTGAGGTGGTGTGTTTCTGCAGTTCTTTGTTCTAGTACTACTGTGAGACAAGGAGACAAGATGCTTAAGGATGATAAAGGTAAAAATATGCCAGCAAGATGCAAGGAGATGGCAATTCTAAGCTAGTCAACTAGAAGTCTTGTGCATGTATCTCCAAGTATTATATCACTAGGTGGAACAACAAATTTAATGTTATTTTACATGCTCAGGAGTTCCGTTTAAATAGTTCAATAGTGAAGTCCATTTTTGTAGATCACTTACTATTAAATATTCATATCAGAACATTGTGCTCTTTATGGCTTTTTTCCAGCTTTAAATTAGCATGTGGTGATATCGTGTTAAGCTGAAAAACACATTATGTTTACTGGATGAGTTTGTCAATACTTCAGGAAGGAAATTACAGGTTTTAAAGAAAGCTGCTTTCAGTTAAACAGCAGCACCGAAACTGTGCAAAACCAGAGAGACAGCTTGCAAGAAAACGGTCAGTGAGCATACAGGTAGCTACAGCCTCAAGAGAGACTGTGTAAGGAAGTGTTTGAACCTGCTGGGAGTACTATACCTCTGATAGCAATAAAAAGGACAGGTAGAAGAGTATTGCCACTGACCTACCAGGAATATGTGTGAGTTATTTGCTTACCCCAAACTCAAGTGTTACATGGCAGCTACCCTCCCCTACCTCAATGATGTGCCAAAGCTTTCTAGTCAAGAAATCAGTCTCATTCTCCTAGAGTGTTTCTTAAGCCCCACCATCCCCAAGCTCTTCCCGTAGCTCTCTTGTAAACATTGTTTCTTCACAATTATTTGTGAAGGGAAAAAACAGGAGTACATGCAATAGAATATTTTAATAGTGTCAATTATCAAACTGATTCCGTGTTGGCTTTAGGGAAAATTTATATTTTTCAGTGACATGCCAACCTTCATTTCTAAGCAGCGTGTTCCACATGGAACAATCTTTAGATCACCTTATATATTACTAATATTGTCACTAATATTATTGCTAATATTATTATTATCACTTTATATATTACTAACTCTGAAAGCTCCTCCATCCTAAGTCACTGTGCTGCCTCAGAAACAGCCTGTCTCTGCACAAGGATGTGAAAAAGTCCCTTACAAATAGCGTTTCCCTCTGTAAAAGCAGAAAACATCTTTATCCAAAGTGTTAGATCCTCTTGGTTTTCTTATCTTTTGAGTGTAAAATTCTCCAGACTGGGGATAAGAATCTCGCAAGTTATTTTAGAATTATGTATTCATTCATTTCTCTCCACTTTCTAGTCATCCTTTCCATCTCTAAAAGAATGTTATAATGAAGAGTTCTAATGTATGGTTTTGCAACATTTCATGTTTAATTGCCAATGCCAGTGATAATATATACCATGGGATGTTTTTCCCTGTATGTGCCTACATAATTCCTATGAAAAATCTGCTTTATTCTCAATGCTAACAGAAGGGTCAGTGAAAGTAGTAGGAGTTTAATACCTCTGCAAATAAAAACCTGTGGACTGAGGGATGTAATTTCAGGCATCTTGGTTCAAAAAAACCAAGTAGTTAGCTCATTCCATATAAAAATCCAGAGTGAAAGCACTGGCGGTGACTGATTGCTTTGGAGGTATTTGATTCATTTCACTGTTGGTGAGTATGGATGCAGAAACATTTAGCTGAAAATACAGCATTCTCTTGGTGTAATCACACATTTCCCTGCGTAACTGTATTTGTTTTTGTAGCATGCCCTGAGAATTGGCATGCCTGCTAATTTATGACTTGTCCCTGTAATTATTTCTAGGCACATTTTTCTTTGTGTCATTAAATTTATGCTGGAAACTAAACAACGCTTTTTTTTTTTTTCCTAATTGAAACAAAGAAGTTTGATGAAGAAAGCTTTGGAAAATATTTTTGTAATAAAGAAATATAGGCTCTTCAAAAGGAGATATCACCAGCCAGAAGGGAATAAATTAGAACAACAAAATCACAAGATTTAGGCCATAATTCCTATTAAAGGCTCTTCATGATGTAGCTAGGTCACTGTAATTAAGGACAATAAATTATATTGGTAAATACTGAACAGTATTGGTAATACTGTTCCAATCCTAAAATCAGGAATCTTATCTTTTGTTTCTCAGTCTGCCTTTCATATGACTGTGGGCATTTGGTTAGTTGTCTCTCTGTAACTTCCGCTCCCATAGCAGAGAAATAGTAACAAGTGCTGAGAACTTGCTGCATTTGTGAGACAAGGATTTGCACAACACATGTGAGCTATTACTGCTAAACAGCCTTAGAAACACCAGTGAAAATGTCAGACCAACTCCATTAGTGAGTTTTCAGTTTCAGATGTTGTTACCTGGGGAGCATTTCAGAGTGTAAGGAAGAAAGAAGTTACCTTGTTAGAGAAGACATACCTGCTGTGAAACTGCTCTGAGCTTTAGAGTGGTTTAAAATATCAGACTGGTTTTTTGATTATTTTTTAAAAAATTTTTTTACTGAAGTCAGAATAGAAAGAAAAACAACTCTATTGGGCATTTCTTCCCATCTCCCCAATAGGTTTATTATATACATTATGTACTAAAGGTCAGCAGTGGCTTGGCACCCATGGTGAAGCACTAGGAGAGCTCTTGAAGACTACAGTTTATGTCCTGCCTCCCTTTGAGGAGGGTCAGCTGAGAATATTGTGGGAGAAGCAGGCTTCTTCCTGGAGACTTATTTTTGTTTGGTCACTATTGCCATTAGCAGTTCTGGGCTCTGGGAGCCAAGTGAACTCCTTGGACTTCAATTAAGAAGTTTGCTAACAATTTTTGTATGGGAAATGAATAGCAGCCATACTCTGGACATTTAAATTCTTCTTTATTTGTGTATTAAATGTTGCTGACTTAGGCTGGCTTGCTTGAGATCTTCATTTCTGGTACTGGTTATACACTTAATGGGGATCAGTGTGGTGAGTAAAGATGTTAAATTTGAAGGGAGGGGAAATGGGTGAAGTCAGTGAAAGGTTGCATGGTTGTACAGCGTTGGAGGTGTATGTTAGATAATTATATTCCCATCTTCCTCCTATGCTGCTGAGGAGAAGGGCTCTGAAGCGGGAGACTCCGTCGAGGGACCCCTTTCTGCAAGCAACAAGCCCCGGGCATAGATCCGCGAGGGCAAGGGAGAAAAGGCGACAGAGATCAAAAGGAGAGAGGCAGAGGTGCGGCCAGCAGCGGCCATCAGCACCCATCATCAGCCACTGCTCGTCCCCCGCACTGCCTGGAGCGGTGACTCATCGGGGGCGGAGCTAAGGGCGACAGGAATTATCCCTCTCCATACAAGAGCAGCCTCTGGGAGCGCGGCGACCCGGAGCGCGGCGAACAGGACGGGCAAACAGGGCGTGGCGCGTCAGAAGGGCGTGGCGCGGCAGTTAGCGCGGCAGTTAGCGCAGGCAGGGCAAGCAGGCAGGGCGAGCCGCCCCTCCTAGCTAGCCGAGAGGGTAGATTCAGCGGACGGGCTTGCACAGCACGAAGGGTGAGCTGAGGGTTCCCTGTCTGCTGTGGGCTGGTAACCATGGTCTCCACCAGGCGGAGAGGTTCCCCCTACAAATCTGGGGCAACCCCGACGGAGGGCCTGCCTCGGGATGCTGCGGTTCAGGTCTCCGGCTGCAGGGAATGCCAGAGTCTGCAGTTGCCAGGGAAAAGAGGCAAGCCCCTAACCTGTGTGAGGTGTGAGCAGGTCGACGATCTGCTCTGTTTAGTTGTAGAACTGAAGGAAGAGCTCGAAAGACTGAGAGCAATCAGGGATTGCGAGCAAGAGATTGACTGGTGGAGTAGCTCCCTGGCAACCCAGAAGGAAGAGAGTGGGGAAGACACTTCGCACCTGAAGACGGTCCCCCCCTCTGCCCTAGACAGGAAAATGGGAGTGTCCCAAACCCCGAGGAGGGCTGGAAGACAGTCCCGACTCGCCGTCGTAGGCACCCCCCCTCCCTACCTACCCCACTCCCCCAGGTTTCCCTAAGCAACAGGTTTGGGGCCCTGGCAGTTGAGGAGGAGGTATGCGAGGAAATGAATGCAGCCCCTCTGCCTCAGAGGAAGCGGAAACCTAGAGTGAGGCGATCATCCGCACGCCTTGAGACTGCCTCTGTGAGGCAAGAGAGAAAGGTTGTTGTAGTAGGGGATTCCCTTCTCAGAGGGACAGAAGGCCCTATATGTAGACCGGACCCTACACACAGGGAGGTGTGCTGCCTCCCTGGAGCCCGGGTCAGGGACATTACAAGAAGGCTATCAGGGCTGGTTAGACCCACTGACTATTATCCATTACTGATAGTTCAAGCAGGCAGGGATGCAATCACGAAGTGTAGCCTGCAAGCCACCAAAAGGGAATTCCGGGACCTGGGGCGCTTTGTTGAGGGCGGGGGAGCCCAAATAATATTCTCGTCTATCCCCACTTACGGGAGGAGGGGCTCAGAGCAGGACAGGCGAACCCACGAGTTGAATGTGTGGCTGAAAGGCTGGTGCCGGCGCAAGAACTTTGGGTTTTTTGACCATGGGATGGTGTACTCTGCTCCTGGCATGAGTACTGCTGATGGGGCTCACCTGTCCCATAAAGGAAAGAGGATCCTTGCCCAGGAGATGGCAGGGCTCATTGACCGAGCTTTAAACTAGTTAGGAAGGGGGAAGGGGATATTAAGAAGGCTGCTGGGGTTAGGCAAGTGCTTCGGGAGTCACAACGAGAGTTGATGGTGGATAAAGGTAAATTCCAACAGCACAGTGGTGGACTTGGAGATGGTTTTCCAGGTGTGAGTAGGGAAAATTCTGTGGATTGCCCTGAGTACTCCTCAGTGGAGCCACTTTTGCCAGTCCCCTGGCAGAAATCTCGCTGTGGGCTGTTGAAAATACCTACATCTGCTGCCCCACTTAAATGCCTTTATACAAATGCACGTAGCATGGGGAACAAACAAGAAGAATTAGAAATCTTTGTGCGGTCGCAGGGCCACGATCTCATAGCAATCACAGAGACGTGGTGGGATAACCTGGACGACTGGCACGCTGTCATGGATGGCTATGTGCTTTTTAGGAAAGACAGGCTAGGGAGGCGAGGTGGAGGAGTTGCTCTTTATGTGAGAGAGCACCTAGATTGTATTGAGCTCCACCTGGGGAAGGATGAAACATCTGTTGAGTGCTTGTGGGTTAAAATCAAGGGGCAAACCGGTATGGGGGACATTGTTGTGGGAGTGTGCTATAGGCCCCCTGATCAAGAGGAGCGGGTTGATAGTGCATTCTATAAGCAGTTAGAAGTAGCCTCAAGATCCCGGGCACTGATCCTTATGGGGGACTTCAACTATCCAGATATTTGCTGGGCAAGCAACACGGCCAGTCGTATGCAGTCCAGACAATTTCTGCAGTGTGTTGAAGACAATTTCCTGCTACAGATGGTGCAGGAGCCTACAAGGGGCGGGCGGGTGCTGGACCTTGTTTTAACTAACAAGGACGGGCTCGTTAGGGAAGTGAAGGTCGGGGGCAGCTTAGGTCTAAGTGACCATGAAATGGTTGAGTTCAAGATCCTGGGTGGAAGAAGCAAGCCAAAAAGTAGGATAGCTACCCTGAATTTTGGAAAAGCTAACTTTGATCTCCTCCGTGACTTAATAGGGGCTATCCCGTGGGCTACGCTGTTTGAAGGAATGGGAGCCTGTGAGAGCTGGCTAGCATTCAAACAGCACTTCTTCCAAGCACAGGAACGATGCATCCCTTTGTGCAGGAAATCGGGAAGGAGAGGCAGAAGACCTGCGTGGATGAACACAGAGCTGCTGAGTAAACTCAAAGAGAAGAGGAAGATCTATGAATTGTGGAAGAAGGGTCTGAGCACATGGGGAGAATACAGGAATGTAGTCAGGGCCTGTAGGGTCGCAACTAGGAAGGCTAAAGCCCTCTTGGAAACAAAGCTGGCAAGGGACATAAAGGATAATAAAAAGGGGTTTTTTAGATACGTGAATAGCAAGAGGATGACCAGGGATAATGTAGGTCCCTTGATGAATGAGGAGGGTGTCCTGGTAACGGGGGATACTGAGAAGGTGGAGATACTGAATGCCTTCTTTGCTTCGGTCTTCACCTCAAAGGCCCCCCGGGACCCACAGGCACTGGATGTAAATAGGAGTGTTTGGGATATGAAGAATTTCCCTCTGGTTGAGGTAGGGGAGGTCCAGGAGCGGCTCAAAGGGATAAACGCACACAAATCCATGGGACCGGATGGGATACATCCACGTGTGCTGAGGGAGCTGGCGGAGGTGATTGCTGAGCCGCTCTCTATCATCTTCAACAGGTCCTGGAGAACAGGAGAAGTGCCTGAGGACTGGAGGATAGCCAATGTCACTCCAGTCTTTAAAAAGGGCAAGAAGGAGGATCCCAGCAACTATAGGCCAGTCAGCCTCACCTCTGTCCCCGGAAAGGTAATGGAACAGCTTGCTCTGGATGCCATCTCCAAGCAATTGGAAGAGAAGAAGGTCATGAGGAGTAGTCAGCATGGATTCACCAAGGGGAAATCGTGCTCGACCAATCTCATAGCCTTCTACGATCTCATCACCGGCTGGGTAGATGGAGGGAGAGCAGTAGATGTCATCTACCTTGACTTCAGCAAGGCTTTTGATACTGTCTCCCATGACATCCTGATAGCAAAGCTGAGAAAGCATGGGATTGATGAGTGGACAGTGAGGTGGGTTGAGAATTGGCTGTCGGACCGAGCCCAGAGGGTCGTGATTCGTGGAGTGGAATCTGACTGGAGGCCTGTGACTAGCGGTGTTCCCCAGGGCTCGGTGTTGGGTCCAGTCCTGTTTAACATCTTCATTGACGACCTTGATGAGGGAATAGCCTCGACCCTCAGCAAGTACGCCGATGACACAAAGCTGGGAGGAGTGGCTGACACGCAGGAACACTGCGCTGCCATCCAGAGAGACCTGGACAGGCTGGAGAGCTGGGCAGTAAGAAACCAGATGAGGTTCAACAAAAGCAAGTGTAAAGTCTTGCACCTGGGAAGGAACAACCGTTTCTATCAGTACAGGCTGGGGGATGACCTGCTGGAGAAGAGCTCAGTGGAGAAGGACCTGGGGGTCCTGGTGGATGACAGGTTGGCCATGAGCCAGCAGTGTGCCTCGGTGGCTAAGAGAGCCAATGGGATCCTGGGGTGCATCCGGAGGAGTGTAGCCAGCAGGTCAAGGGAGGTGATCCTCCCGCTCTACTCTGCCCTGGTCAGGCCCCACTTGGAGTATTGTGTCCAGTTCTGGGCTCCCTGGTATAAAAAGGACAGGGATCTCCTGGAGAGAGTCCAGAGAAGGGCTACGAAGATGATTAAGGGCCTGGAGCATCTCCCCTATGAGGAAAGGCTGAGAAGATTGGGACTGTTCAGCCTTGAGATGAGAAGACTAAGGGGGACCTAATTAATGTTTACAATTATCTTAAGCAAGGGATGCAGGGGGAATCAGCCAGCCCCTTTTCAGTGGTCTGTGGAGACAGGACAAGGGGCAATGGCTGCAAGTTGGAGCATAGGAAGTTCCGCACCAACATGCGGAGAAACTTTTTCACAGTGAGGGTGACAGAGCACTGGAATAGGCTGCCCAGGGGGTGGTGGAGTCTCCTTCTCTGGAGATATTCAAGACCCGTCTGGATGCCTATCTCAGTGAAATGTCCTAGGGAGCCTGCTTCGGCAGGGGGTTGGACCCGATGATCTCTCGAGGTCCCTTCCAACCCCTACAATTCTATGATTCTATGTACCCTTTGCTTCAGGGCAGATATGCACATGACTTGGAAGTTGCTTAAAGGATTTAGATATGACAAGTGTATTCATATGGGAATCTTAGCTGGAATAGAGACAGTGAGGATGATACGAAAAAGGGGTAGAGTATGAGAGAATTTTACAATTATGGAGGGTCTAGACTTCTTAACATGACTGAAAATCTGTATCTGTTGAATGCTGTTTGGTCCTGAAGACCCTCTGATGGCTGTTTGCAAAACAGGAGAAACACTCCTTAATATCTAAATGCTCATATGCCATTTCTTTTAATAAAAGTACCCAAAGCAGAAAGAAACAACATATTATAGAAGAAAAGGAGCACTTGATCAAGATACGTTGGAAGTCCTTGAAAGATGAGAGAAGACAGTCAAGTATTCAGCTTTCTAAACAACTTCATAGCAAATAAAATATTTCCAAAATTGTCATCCTTTTTTAAAAAACCCCACAGTGATAGTACCTTTAGCTTTGTTTCAATGTACCTACAACACAAAGGCACAAGTATTTATACAGTTGTTATGAGCTCAAAAGAATAGCCCTATAATTGCACTGGAGTAAATGAAGCCAGAATTTCTTCCTCTCGTTGTTTTTTTTATTTTTCTGAGGTAGTTTTAATTGAAATAATTTTGCCCACTAGCCAATTATCTTTGCTCTTTAGCTTTTTGTTGTCTTCCATTATTAATACTCTTCATCTGCTTGTTTTGTTCACGAGTGAACCAAGACTGGACTGTATATACTGCCTGCAGAGGTTGCACTGGGTTACCTACAGAGAATGATGGCACAAAAGCTGATTTCTATAGCACTGAGCTTATAACCTGTTTGATAGCATTACTGAAAATGGAAAGCACTCGTTTTATAGACCATGCCCTAAGCTGCAAGGTATTTCTACTCCAGCTGACTGAAGAAAGCACCCGGATTTTCATACTCATTCAGATCCTTGGGCTTTGTTTGCTTTGAATTACAAGCACAGAACCATGCTGTATTCTAACAATATTCTCTAGATTTTAAGTCCAGACTGTAAATTACCCTAGATATACCGAGAATCAATGAAAGCTTCACTACCAAAATCACTGCAGGACTGTTTTGGGGTTTTTTATTATGTGTCTGTATGTTCACTGACAAAGCTTTTATATGAATTAAAATTTCACTGGTAATTAGAATAGATTAATTTGGATAAATAAAACCTGACATTCTACCTACACTATTAATGTTCTTAAAGACCCATTTAAACAAGCCTATCTTAGGAAAAACTTTTCTTGCACTTTTCCCCCATGAAATTACACATAAAAGAAGCCTGGGCTATTTCAGTGAGTGTTGCAGAATAAACTTTTGAACTTCTGGATACTTTTGTGAGCAATTTTGAGCCATCGCTGAGCTGGGGTTTGTCTGTCTGCATTGTCTCTTGTCTTCTTCACCATAACATTGGGATGAAATAGAAATCTTGAGAGAACATTGCTTCCAGTCTGATTCAGCTGAAAGTAGCAAGAGTGTGCACAGCAATAACTGTGGTTCCTTATATCAAAAATGATATAAAGTAAACCAAACCAGCCTAACTTGAGTGTTCCATGTTTAGACTATATCCTAATGTATTCCTCCTTGTTGACAAAAGGCAGGGGGAGTTTTCTCAGGCTTTAGTTCTGCATGTGGTAACAGAAGAGTCTAGTGATTCAGTGCAAAACAGTTCCAGGGAAAATGCCACAATTAAGGATTGCATGCAGTGCATGTTTCTGATTGTATTTCACCTGGTGAAATTTTAGTCCATCTTCTAAATATGTGTCTCTAATAGCTACTGCTGCCTTTTCATATATTCTGAGTACCTTGCTTTCAGATGGACCTGCCCAAGTGTTGGCAGAGCCAGAAACTATAAATAAACCAAGAAAAAGTCTGGACTCAGGTTTTGGGGGTTTTGGAGGTTTTCATGTGTATGGTGGGTTTTTTAAGCAATTGGAGCTTGATTGATTCCATTTATAGCTTTTCTCTAAGAGTAGGCTGCAATCAAGGGTTTCTTTCAGGATGTTTTCCTTCAATTTTATTCCATTTCTCTCTAAAAAGGGGGAGGCACAAGTTCAGACTTATGTGGATGTGGACCTCAAAGTGCATTAGCTAGCACTTTTAAACTGAAGGCATTCTGAATTTTCAGAAGAGAAATGGAAAGAAAGGGCTGAAATCCAGCACTCTGCATATGCCAGCTCAAATCTTGTTTAAAAATGTGTCTTCAGTGAATCTTCCCAAGAAACTGGTGATACTCTGTTACATGTTGCAAGTATCATGCTGGTTGTTAAATGGCACTCCTTAAGGTAAAAAGAGACGTGCTGAGGAAATAAATCCAAGGCAGCATTTCTCTATGAGTTGGATAAGCCTCCAGAAGGAACTTATTACTAGCTTACTTATATCTTAGTCTTAGATTTTTCACTTATTTAATTATTTTAAACACAAGTCTCACTGGCAGTCACAGAAGTTACTAGCTAAAAATTCTGTAACTAAAGATCTAGGGCAGTTTCCCTGTGTATGGGACATCACTGAAACTTGGAGCTTCTTATTATCCATAAGAACTGAAAATTGGAAAGAGGAAGATGTTCCCCGGGCTGAAAGCTTGCTGTATGTAACTTAGTTGACTGCTTTTTGCTTATAGAAAGACTTAAGCCAAGACCATTTCAAACACTTGTTGTCTTGACTTAGCAGGTAATCCAAGAGAAGAAGCCATTCAGGGGGAAAAGTTGCATTGAGCTCTGCTCAAAATAACTACACTTGCCTTTTTTTTTTTTTGTCTTGAAAATGTTTTTTCAGCTTTAATGGAAGTCTCACATGCCTTCTGGCCTTTTTCTAGCTTTTGCATAAATTACAAGGAAAAAGCTTCTGTACTGGATTTATCAATAACAATTTCTCAGAGCTCTGTGTTTAAAAAATGTGTCAAGATGTATCATAGCTTCTGATTGTCAGGCTTGTTCTGTAGTCTTCTGCAAAAATATTAACAATATAGATCTTTAATGTTCTTTTTTTCCTGCACTGATATAATTAACTTCTTACTGACACAGAAGCTCTTAGTTCAGACTGGTGAAGGGATGCTTACTGGAAATCACTGTATTGAACAAGGATAGTATGTGTGAAATGATATTTTTTTATTACAGCAGCATCTAGAGGCTTAATCTGAAATTATATTTCCTCTGCTAGAGACTGTATGAACACACAGTGACAGAAAGTACCTGCTCTGCACCACCTGCAAAAAAAAAACCAACCCAAACCAAACAAAAAACCCCAACCAAACCCCTGACTTCATACATGTAACAAACTCAAATTAAGATCAACTTAAAACACTTTTTGATCGTGCACATAAAGAAAAGTAAGATCTTGGAGAAGACACATTTTGTTTATAAGAAACATGGAGCCTTTTCTGGAGAAGTATGTTTCCTCATCAGTCAAAGAACAAACACAAAAAGTTGGTTCAGCAGCAAAGTATTTCAGGCTGGGTTTCTGACTGATTTACCATTTCCCCATTGCAGGGGCCTGTAAGGGTGCTCTCTCAGACATAGGATTCTTCTGTGAACTCTTTATTGTGGTGACAATGATTTAGTCAACTATTTTTAAGAAAGGTGATGTTCATGCAAAGCCCCCTTTCACCAAATTTAGGATCTGAGTAAGAACTTTTCCATTAATAATGGAGATGGCAGGCAGTGACACTTTTATGGAGACTATCAAGCTGAGAAATGGGATAGATGTGGAAGTAAAGTTTCAGTAGAGCTTCCATCTCTATTAGAGTAATTCATAAAAATAATCTCATCTCACTTAAGACATTCAGGAATGAACATGGAGATTAAGGACAGCTGGTTCCAAAAACTTCTTCTAGAGGGCACCTAAAGCTTAACTTGTGGCAAGAGCTATGGAATTCGTTATGGGTGTGACTGAAGCACGATATGTAAGTTTGCTGTGTAGCTGGGTATCATGGCTGCACACGTGTGCACATGCAGTGTACCTCAGCCACAAATTTCCTGGTTGGTGAAGAATGTCCCTCAGTCAGTCATCTGCATAGATGAGAGACAGACTGAAGTCATGACTGAACTACTGACCACAACAGTATTTGGCTAACTGGTGCAGGATCTTTCCATCTGGAAATCTCAGGCTGTCCCAGAGATCCCACAGGCTGATCTTGCTGTTCTTAGACTCATTTTTACTTTTCTCTTGTTTATGAACCTGGCCCTGTCATGGAGATCCTCCAGGTAGTTCCTGCAGCAGAACTGACCAGGTTGCACCTAACTAAACCACTTGCAAACAGGCCATAGAGACTGTTCCAGCAGGTGCAGAAATGGACAGTGTAGTCTTTTGTACACAGATAAAGCTGTGGGTTGTATTTGGCACATAGTTTATGTTAATCAGTAGTGATGGTTCACGCACATGCTGGGTGTTTGTGTAGAGCTGTGGGACAACAGGACTAAAATTTCAGCAAAATAAGTTTCCCACTGAAGGTGCTGTTGCAAGGAAAGCAACCATCATGTCTGAGAGACAGGATTCCTAACGATCAGTTTTCAGTCACTCTCTTAGTCTTAATGTCCATCCAGCAGACTCAAGAGTGGAGTTACAACTGCAGTATCTGCTCCAGTGTGGGAGTTGCAATCACTGTCCACACACAGAGGTAAAGTGAAAATAGGGTGTGAAATAAAATGTTAAATGAATCATACCCTACATGAATTAAAAGTATCTGTCTTTAAGTATTTCTACAGAACAGATCACAACATATATAGGTAAAGGAATTAAAGTAGGTGTATATTCAACTCTCAAAAATCTTGTTTTTTCATAGCCAGAAATGGATTTTATTACTCTGAGACTTGAATATCATGCAAGGATAAAGATACTGATATTCATAGTGTAGAGTTAGTTACCTGATAGGTTGTTACGCTGGCATCATAAGAAGAACCAAAATGCTGTTGGTAATCACATATATGGATTATTTTTTTTTTGTGGTTGGGGCAATGAAAGGAATTATTTCCCACAGTAATTTTAATTTACATAATCAAAAAGAAAAACCAGAAACATAGTAATTTTATGTGGAAAGAATCATTACTGTTCGGTCAGATACAATAATTGTTCTAATTCTGAAATTGATTTGCATTACCTGGGTTTGGTTTTCCAGTTTGATATTGTCTTGAATTGAAAAACCTGGAATAATAAACATTTAATAGTAAAAAGTTATGTTCACGTTCTGTAGGTTAACAAAGCCTAACTAGACAGCAATACTGGCCACTAAGCTTTCTGCTGAGAATGGATGTGCCAGACCCTCTGTTACCATCACATGTATTCAACAGGGCTGTACCTATTTTTATTGACAGAGGGTGTGTCTGAAAGTTGCCCAAAACTAATGTACCTTAACAATTTCCTGGTTCACGTTTAGGAACTGTTTAACAAATTGTTTAGTTAATCGCTGACGTTCACAGGCTTCCTAGAAAGCCACTTGCTACCAAATTTGCTACAAGTCCTGATCATTCATTAATAATATTGATTAAAAGTACTTAGATTAAACCAAGAATGAAAGAACCCCTCAGCCAATTCAGTGTTCTCCTACCTAATCCAGCATCAATTCTTTTTGCTCTTAGCAGCACTGTGCTTTTACTTGTACAAAAAGTACATTTGAGGAACACTCCATTTATTTTATTTTTTAAAAATCTGATTTAATGAGCTTGGAGCATGCAAGATATGGTTAAAGACTTGTGGAGCAGCACCTAACTTTTAACGTGTCTATGTAAAATGCAGCATAAATAGAAAATTATCTACATAAGTCACAGAATGATGAACTATTTGATCATTTGAATCATTCTTTTAAAATTTATACAGGGGAAAAAGGCTTACTCTTGAATTATTGGTATAAGTTGAGTGCCAAGATCTTCACAGTGAAACCATTTTTCAAAGAGGACATCAGTTGATTCTCCAACATAGTATCTGACAAAGTAAAAACATTAGTCAATCCTTTTAATAGCTAACTGATCAGGCAGTTTCAGTTTTTTCAAGAGTATAGCTGCTTGAATATGTTATTTTCAAGGCTGGTGTGCTTTATTCTGACGAGTGGTTACTTAGGGAAGATTTCTGTTTCCCTGGTTAGCTGACTTGGTGGTTGTGGTGCTCAAACTTCTATCGAGGACCTTGTAGTTCTGCTGATCAACCACAGATAAGTCACCAAATTCCTTTAGTAGACTTTCCAGATTTAATCCTGGAAATTATTGGTGCCATAGTCCCTGAGGATCAAGAGCTCTCACTTTGGATGTAATTACTTCAAAAATAACTGTCCCCAAATACCATTTCCAGTAACTACTTCCATGCAGCTATGAGATAAATGCTCATATTTAAGAAAGCCAGCTTACTTATTGCCTATGCATGTACTGAGAAGAAAACAAGCTGGCTTATGAACCTGTTTTGTTTGAAAAAAACAGGTGGTTTTCAGCTGCACAAATTTGGGAAGGGTCATTTAGCTCACTCTTCTGAAGAGGAACTTGGTGCTTCACTTGCAGTATACTATGTCTTAACAAATAAATTGTGCAGAGATCAACAGGTAAGGTTTTCTGTAATCTGTGGAATGGCAAATAAGATGTTTTACCTACAGATTTAAAACACGCTGCATGGGCTGGCAAGGGAGTGATGTTCCAGTAGAGTCACTCGTGTTGTGACTGATTGTAAATAGGTCCTTTGTGTCCTTTCAGTTAAAGTCCTGGAATGTGTTTACGAAGAGGGAAACAAAGCTTATATAATAATACTCTGCATATTGATGTACTAATGTCTGCCTTGTGTATCTCCATACATAGAAGCTTTTCTAGGAGCTCTCTGGCTCCTCAAGTTTTGCAAAAACAGGGTATTTGGAATAGAGAAACGCTATGAACGCCTCTAGTACGGAAAAAGCGGTGCTGCAAGCACAAATTCTGAACAGGTTGCATCTACAGAGATGTTACAAATGTCTTTGCTGGGAAAAGGTTTTGCACCTGGGAAGGATTCTGCACTTTACTAATCGTTAAAGAACACAACTATAAAGCTAACATCAAACTTAGTTGTTTCTGTACTTCTTTGCCATAGGATTAATATTAGCTAGTGTATTATTCTTATAGTACAAAGCATGTAATCATTACTTAGACTGAAGCACTGGGGCAGGCTATTTATTCTTCACTTGTACAATAATTGACATGCTGAGGGCTCCAATTTATGACTGAGGCTTGTAGGCAGGATAAATAATGGAACATTAATGTAATATTAGACCTTGAGTCAGCATACTTCAAAGTTTATTATGACTTCCTCTTTTACAGTCTTTGCTGCGGGTGGCTGGGAGTTGAAGAAAAGTTGGAGAAAATTGGAGGTTCTGCTTGTAAATCCCCATCTGTCCCAGGAACACACAGAGAGACAGTGTAGGTTCAAAAGAATTAGCTGATTGTTCACTTCCAAAGCTTCAGTTGTCTTTACTCATCACATCAGTATGAAAACAAGAGTACTAAAAACCTCCAAGTGATTTATCTTCAGGCACCTAATTAGGTATTTTCAATTAAGAGTGTGCTTTGTTAATCCAAGTATTTTTTCCACCTGCAAACCATATGGTACCATTTAGTTTAATTTCTCCACAGGAGCATGACTGTACTGGAGTGCAAATCTCTAGATTTACCTGGGATCCCTAAAAAGGCATTCGGCATATCTCAGTAACTCATATGATTCACAGATTTCATATGCAAGGTAGGTTATTTAAATTTATTTATAGCTACTTATGGTCCTTTATTGCAAGCTGTTTCTAGCTCCAAATATCTTTTTAAGAATGTAAGTGCTCACAATCCACAGACCTGCAATGAAAGCTAAAAAAGGGGCCAGTGCATAGATGAACAATGTTTTACATTAATTGGATTTGTCTTTAGCTTGTAATCCAATCAGTTTGTTTTCTTGAATGGTGCCTTCACTTAATTCTTTCTTTAGCCTTTTCAGTTTGAATGAAAAAGTGTATCTTTCTAGCTTCACATATTTGCAATCTCCCTGCTGTGACACCGCCCATGCAACAATCAAATCAGTAGGCAAAAGGACAGAAACACTCCCTTGCAGATATTACTGCAGTGTTAAATCTCTATAAATCACATGAATTAGCTGTAAGCTCTCTTTGCTCAGTCATACCTGGTTAATATCAGAACAGTTTTTCTAATGTGGCTAATGTTACTGCTGTGACTTGCTGCCTTAGACTTAGGAATTTTGTTTAACTGTGGGACAAGGCTTCGTCCTGCTGCCACTAGAATACAAAGTCAACCTCTCATTTGTTTGAAGATGCTGTTTTCATGGAACAATAAAAGCTAGGCAGAGGTGTGTACAATGTAGATGGGTTACTGCTATGAAAACTGACTTTGGTTTCCAGCTTCCCACACATTTGCCAAGCAAGTTCTTCTCCGTCTTTTTGCTTTCAGTGCTTAAGAGAGGAACTAATGCTCTGCTTGCCAGAATTGATTAAAAAAATAATCTTTTTAAAATTTGTATTTTTACAGAGCTCCCAGATTTTAAAAGTTAAGGCAATGGCAGTAGGCAATACGTAAGTAGATGGCTATAACCAGTGTGCATTTAAGACTTTTCGACGTGTTCCTTGTTTAACTTAACCAAATGCTAAATGAGATCTCTGTTTATGTGTGTATAGATAAATAGGCATGTGCATAACATTAGTACAGAATTGCCAGGGTGAATCTTACAAATTATCAGGGAAGTAAAATACAGTATTGTATTACAAATCGTAATCGATTAGCCAACAGTTTATACTTCACCTGAGCCCATCAATTTCTGTCTTTAGTCTTGCTCTCTCAATCACAAGACCCACAGTGTTTGTGTATCTCTGAGGAGAATGAGGTATCCTAGCAGGTAGGAGGAACATCTGTTCAAAGAAATGGGAAAGCATCGGTGTCTGGAAGACTTTGTTCTTTGTGGTGCCCTTCCCCTGCCCCCCAGCTTGCAAAATCCTCTGCTCCTTGCCCCCTACTCTTTGTTGATTCTGAGTTGCTTCTTTATGGCTGCAGCCACTTTGGGACCAACAGCCCAGCAGATCCAATTTCTTGCTTTCTCAGTGAATGATAAACATCATCTCTGCAATCAGCACTGCCTTCATGTCAGTCAGGTGCTCTCCCCTTGTCTAGCTATCATCACTGCTAGACACAACTGAAATTAAAATCTAAGACACTAGTCATCTGGAATTTACAATTTACTGCAATTTCTGAGTTGAGAGGCAGAAATGGAAATAAAAAGCAAGTTTGTTGTCAGCTCAAGGAAATGTCTAAACAAACCAACCACGTGTATCCCTCCAACACAGGGAGCACCTGTGACTGCATGATGAGGAGACTTTTTCTTTCCAGAAATAATTAAAAAATAGACAAGTGAATAAGCAACATTTGGTTGGGAGAAGTCTGTTACGGAAGTTTGAGACTAAACCTTTTTCTAGCGGCTCTCTGACTATGTAGGAAGGTGGTAAACCTGTGCTATTCTTCAGTGCTACAGATTTCTTAGCTGAGTTTGGGCAAGTCATTAAAATTTCTGTCTGGGAAGTAGAGCTAATGATAATGCTTCCCCAGGACTAGTGTCACTCTTCCCACTAAGGGTATTGTGTGTGCCTTTTCATTAATGCTTCTGGTACATGACAAGATCTCAGCTGGATGTACTTCTCCAGTGGGAAGCATTATTACCAGAATCTCACTGTCTGTAGGTTTGAAAATGTACATCTGTTTCTTCATTGAAAATGTTATAATACTTTCAATGACAAGCTATTGGGTCTAGTGTATGTCCTCCATTTTAGAGGCTGGCCATCCGCTAGATCTAATAATCCTTTCAAAGACTGAGACCAGTTCAAGTGTGTGATGATAATGAGTGGCAGTTGTAGCATACCTAATAACTTGCAGTAACACCAAGTAAAATATCTCATCACACTCTCATCAAGAGCACTGCCATTTGTGCTTTAGGAAGTCCACTATTCTAAGGAAAAACAACCGAGTGCAGCTGGATATGTTTCATCCATAAATCGCTCTTTTGAAACTGTTCTCCTGTTGTGATGGTTGTGAAGCCCAGCTGTGAGGACTAAAGAAAGCTGGAAATAGCAGAATCCTCTATACTTTCTAAGCTCTAGGTAGTTAGCTTAATGCTGTGTTTGGGTGGGTGGGCAGGATGTATCTGACAATGTGTAAATAAAAGACTGATCGACTTGAGTTCCCACGGCAGCTTCCTTGCTGTGAAGGGGAATAAGAACTCCTCTCAGTATGTTCCTGACTATCTGCATGGGTATTCTAAATGCCCAAGTTTTTATCTGTTTTTAAAGTTGTGAAATATTGAACATGCTGAATTGTAGTTTGCTGTTAATTACATGGAATTTGTTATACTGCATTCAAGATGTAATTTTTTTAAAATCCTGATGCTATCTCTTGCACAGCAGGGATAAATATTTTATCAAGTATTTTAAATCAATTTATTTAACATATCTATGTACAACAGTAACAGAAAAACAACCCTGTTTTACCTCTCCTTCTCGGATGACAATGTCCTTTTTTTTCCCATTTTCAATTATCTTCAAACACATATCTCCTTTAACCTGGTAAAAAAGCTGAAGGAATAGGAAAATAACATTAAGGCAACAACTCCAAAACCATTCTATGCTTCATATTCTGTATATAGATGATACATGTACAAATACAATCAATTTGTAATTACAAATATGTATAGATTTTTTCTGGCAATAACAGATATACACAATTTTTTGCTTTTGAAAATATCACTAAATAGGTATTATTTCCATTATCTTGCGTAGGCTGCATCAAATGTATCTAAGTCATCTGTAACTGCTTATAGAGCTATTCCGTGGAGCCAGTGGAATCCCACAGTGCTGTCTTTACTCCTGGGAATTACTCTTTGTAGTGCTGGGACGTTATGGTTCAGCCATCCATGAATTACACTGAATACAAAGCTTCATTTCAAATGTGGCAGGATCCTCACTATTACATTCAGTCAAATTAAATGTCACCTTTCCAAATAAGCTCTGAATAAGAATGCACAGGATTTTTTTGGGTGGTGTTATTTTCTTTATTTTTTTTTAATTGGAGATTTGTCATGTGGGAATAACTGTCCATTGAGAAGCTGTTCCACTTTATTTCTGCCTGCAACATCTGCTCCTCTTTCTACTGTGTATGTAAAAGGATTACATTGGTAGCATGTACAAGGATAGAACAACTGAACCCATAATTCTGTCTTCAGTGACTTTTCCACAGCTCTGTTTTCAGAGTAGCTTTGGGGGGAGGGGAGGGGAGCTCTGAGGAGCTGAGACCAAGCCTCGTGTTTGTTGGCAGAACTGTGCTGTGATCTGCAAGCAGGTCTCTCTTTGACCTGAAGTAATCGGCATGTTTTTAACTCATTTTATATAATGCAGAGCAATAATACTTTAAAAAGTCAACTTCAGTTTTCTGTCATTCTCTGCCAAGCTACTATGTGTTTTCCATGTTTTGTCTGGCATATGTCGAAACAAAACAGATTAATTCACATAACTGCAGCTGAAATTCTCTGAAACCTGATTAAAAGCTAGAACTATCATGAAAATCACTTTATAGTAATTCACTACAATTTTAGCAAAATGGAAAGAAGAGAATGTCAAAGTGCATTAAAAACCCAAGCTAAACCTTTTCCAAGAAAAGCTTAATCAATTTTTTTGAATCAAGGTTATTTTCCAAACTTGTTTGGAAATAGTAATGCATGCCTCTGAGAATTCAAGAACCACCCTTATGAAGGTAACAATAAATATGCTGGCAAAGGAATGAAACACTAGAGAGAACTGAAGATATACTGGAAAGGAGCTCATGCCGAGAGCTCTCACCCGGGTGAAAAGTTCACCTTGTGCCAGGGACATCACCATGGATAAAGTACAACTCTTGTCTAGATGTCCACAGCGCCAGGCTACTTATCCTCCTTGCACTCCATTTCCCCATGTTCTTTTCCTGTCATTTTCTTTGGTGTCACTGAACAACTGCATAAAATGCTACAGCAACCCTCGTTATGGAGCACATCGGGCAAGGCTAACTGCTCGTTGTGCAACACGGGGTGATTTGTGGGGGGAAATGATCTCTCCCTCATTTTGAAAGAGACTCATCTAAGACCTTAAGATCTTGATGGATTATCACACCAGCCGTTGGTGACAGGGCACTGGTAATGATGAAATTGAAAGAGCCTTTTTGAAATGTTGAGATTTGGAGTGTCATTTTCCTATAACTACTGAGGGAGCTAAAAGGGTCTTTTCTGACCTAAACAGCTCTTTAAGTCTGTGATTGTATTCTTCAAAACTTTTTTTAAAATGTCTGAGTGCTTCAGCCATCCATGAATCATCTGATGTGATTAATGCAAGTGGCAGTAATTACTGGATCTACTGCTGGGCTTGTATCTTGAACTTTTATCAAAAAAACTGTCAAGTGCTTAATATTTCAGTGAGTTACAGTCCATGCCCACTTCACAGGACAGTCTGGCTATACAGAATTGTATGGTATTTTTGCTGGAATGCTATTCTTTCTAAATGCTGACTGAGCTTTGAATTCTGGGCAAATCATGGAATCACACAATGTATAAGGTTGGAAGAGACTTTTAGAGTTCATCTAGTTTAACCCATCTGCAGTAAGCAAGATCTTCACTAGATCAGGTCACTCAGAGACCCATCAAGCCTGACCTTGAATGTGTCCAGGGATGGGGCCTCCACTGCCTCTCTGGACAACCTGTGCCAGTGATCCCTTGTATTAAGGGCACCAAAGCTGGACACAGCACTCCAGGTGAGGTCTCACCAGAGCAGAGTAGAGGGACAGAATCACCTCTCTCAATCTCTGGCCACACTTGTGATGCAGCCCAGGATGCAGTTGGACTTCTGGGCTGCAGATGTACATTGGTGGCTCATGTCCAGCTTCTCATCCACAAGTACTCCCAAGTCCTTTTCCTCAGGACTGCTTTCAAGTACATCATCTAACCTCTTCATAAGTATCTCCTGGAAAAATCTAGACTTTAGGAAGTACTGGTGTAGGTATGGATGCACACACACATGTATGTGTATATATATGTGTACACACAAACATGCATGCATAGATAGCTTTCCTAGTTGATCTGGTTTTACTAGGATAATCTGTTATTTATTCTCTAGTACTCATAGCAGTACTGAAAACTGAAGAAAGTGAAATGTTTTCACTCTATTAGTGCTAATAACAAGGTCTCTTGTTACACATAAAATATATAAATCCTTGCAAAAAAGCCTAGATTTGTACATTGCTGCTAACTGATCAAAATTGGACAAAGGTTTGTCATTTTGGGTGAAGAATGTGGGTCAAGGAAGAAACAAAGGTTGTTCACTAGTCTTTAAGTGCTTTGTTACTAACTGTACTTATTTGGTGGGTTTAATTTTTTTATGCCTCCTTTTCTTATTTTCCAGACCTTTGCCTTTAATTTAGCTTTCCTGCTTAGTGTGGCATCTTCTCACTACAATTAGACTAAAAATACCTCCTGTTATTAATGCTCATCTTACCTCTAGGAATTATGACCTGCCTAGAAGTTATTCTTTACCCCAAGCATAACATTTTGTCATAACACTGCTCAATGTCATCATTAACATCGCATTAAACTACACGCATTGCTGTACATAAAATAAAATAGACTTGGTTTATAATTGACCTATGCAAACCAATTAGAAATACTGTGTTCTTTCCCTACTACATGCTTCCCCCTTTACTCTGCTAGGACATACATACCAGGAATGAAGGAACAATATAATTCTCACCATGTTAATATGAAAAATCCCTTAGGTTGAAAGATTATGTATTTATTATTCGTTACTCTGTGTCACCCTTCTTGATCATGCTTCAAACCTGGCAGTATTGTGTTAAGCTGCAGTGAAAGGAATTATAGCCAGTACTGAATCATTGCCAAGTCTCTAAAGGGGCATTTCACTCAATTATGCAGACTCATAAAATAAATTATGCAGGCATAAAATAAAGAAAATAGGTGGAGATGCAGAGGGGTGGGAGTTCATGGTTCCCATCAGTGGAAGCTACATGTCTTGGCAGGAACAATTTCAATAGGGTAACAGAAAATGTGGGTACTACTTTAAAATGAGCACTATCATCCCTATCATATTAACATGGTGAGAATTATATTGAGATTAGGCTCTGATTTAGCATATCCTGGCTTGTATTGCTTGTCAGATTGCTAAATACTAAATTAATTTGCAGAGCAAATAAAGTTCTGATGTAGGAGTAGAGCCTAAGTGTTCTCCAGGCTTCAATGGTGACTGATTTATTTGAGCACAGAAAAGCAATTTTCTCCTTCTCTCATCATGAGGTTTTTCAGCCATCATAAGTCTGGGAGGCAAACAGATGAGGAATGTAGGGAAAGACATGCTGTGGGGATTTGGTTTTGTTTGGGTTTTTTCCCTCTGCTCATTTATATGTGATCTGTGAAACCTGAATACTAGCCAAAACTCATCCCAAAAATTTTATGCAGCAAATGTATTTCTGATGACACAATCTCTTTCTGATGCAAAAGCATCATCACTCATTACTTTCTGATAGGAGCTTTGTTTCTTATCAACATATTCAAACAGCTTTCAAAAGATAAGCTTGGGGTATTTTTTAATGTGAAGAAGAGAAAAGGTTTCTCTTGCTTTGCTGCAACTCATGCTCTCAGTTTTATTTTGGAGAGAAGCACTGCAATACCACCTACCGGAATGCTGAGATAGCCCCCTTTCCTCTCCTTCACAGGCATCCAGGATCCCCATACAATGCAAAGGGAGAATGGAGCTGCTGGGGAAGAGTTTCTCAAGCATGCTGCCCAGAGAGCAGCACACACTACAAGAAGAGGCTGGGCTTCATTGAAGCGTGTGATTTGTCAGGAGCTGGAGCCAAGTTTACTTGCAGTGTGTGAGAGGATGAGAAAAAGAGAAACTGAAACTCAGGTTAGAAAACTCAGATGAGCTGTGGCAAATGTGACCTCAAATCTGTATCGCATTCCAGAGCAAGACATTACTGTATCTCAACCATATCATGTGAATGTGCTAGAAGAAGCTGAAGAGATTGGCCAAAATGACCAAAGGAGAGGGAATTTCTGTTCTGGGAGTCCTCTTTAGGACTGCTGTGTAAGGGCTCTGATCTGTGGGGCTCCATCAGTGCTTAGGTGGCTGTATCCTTAGGAAACAGCCTAGAAGTTGAGTGCAGAAACTGAGGGTAAAATAAACATGGCACAATGAGAAGCAGGGCTTTTAAAACCAAGCAGAATATTTTGCCAATGCAAATGTGTTGCAGGTGGTAGATGAAAGGCTTGTTTCAATTGCTCTGCATGGAACTGCACTGTTTTCTCTAGACTCAACATCAGAATGTAAATCATTAAGAAATCAAAGTCAGCTAGTTGACTTTCATTGTGTTTAAGTGGAGGACTGAAGCGGGTAAAGAAACAGGAGCCTATCTACTTCTGTGACCCTGGATTTAGCTGTTAGCATATCTTACTTTCCCCAAAGCAGCCCACGCGATGCAGTAAAAATCAGAAATTGGTCTTACTATAGCTAAGCTTTGTTATGATCATGGGTTTTATCTGTTATTAACTTCTTCCAGAACAAGAAATAAGGTAAGGGAAAACATCTAGTTCCCTGCAGTTTTCACTTACCTTATTTCTTGAAAGTTATATGGTGAATTACGATAAGAGGGGTTTTTTCTCCACCCCCTACACCTCAGGCTCTGCAATGCTGAAATGAGTAAGAGAAAAAGGTATGTCCAGGCCTGGTACCTGGAATTCACCTGCTACCCTGTAGCCATGAGGTGTTGAACATCATCTCAGGGCCTCCACAGCAACTTTCAGCAGTGTCATCAAGGTGACTACGCAAGAATGGTAGTCACTAGTCCATGTAAGGGAAGTATACTGGAATAAGGGTTCCTCTGAAAGCAAGCAAAGCTAGCTGTACAGCACAAACACTTTCTTGCGCATCTTAAGGCAGTTTTGTCTATAAAGCTATGTAGGTGCTTTCTCACAGCAGGCTGTTGCCATGTTTCAACAGAAGATGCATTTCCATTTTGAGAACGAGTCAGGTTTAGAGGAAGGCAACATCTGAGTAGATGTTTGACTCTATCTCTGTTTTGATGGAGAAGGGAAGAGGGGGAACTTAACATTTGCATATTAGAAAACAGAATTAATGTAGTGGTAAAGCCAAGCCAAAGCATGTGAATGGTTTGATGTTTTAACTCTTGTAAAGGTGCAGCTTGATTTGGCTCCTAGTTAAAACCTGTCCAACTGGAAGCAATGTCTCAGGTATGAGGCAGTACTGTGCAGAAGGATGGAAAATAAATTGTATGCAGAAAACTAAGAAGGAAGTGAAGCAGTACAGAGAAAACTAAAGAAGAAACTGTTGAGTTATGTATTTAGGAAACTCTTGATTGCTGAGAGGAGGAAAAAGATGTGTGAGACTAGCTGCTGCTTTAGCTTAAACAAATGTTGAGGGAACAATCCTAAAAAGCTTTGAAGAGAGTCCAATTCAAGCCTCTAGCTTTTCTCATAATTAGCCAGTCACAACTGATCTTCCTGATCCACCTGCACGTTAACAGCACCAGCAGAGAACAGCTTGGCAGGGGGAGGATGCTCCCGAGCCCTCGTCTCTGCATGTGAACCTCTTGCTGCTGTGAACTGCAGGCTGACAAGCGCAAGCTGTGCCACGGGACAGGGGATAGGCTGTGTGATAACGGGCATGAAATAACGAGAGAACAGATATAAACAAGCCTAAATTTAACTCACTTTTCTAAACCAACACTTCCTTGCTATCAGAATAATACTAGTAGAATAGCATCAGCTAAACTCGTGTAAAGGATTTGTGGGCTTTCACACACATGATTTGGCCTGTTAACAGTATGCTTACATAGTTTGTCTTTCAAATTGTCACCTGGATCTAAAAATGGCCTTTTACCTGCCAAAATAATGAGCTGGACATAGTTTTGAATGTTTCGGGTTTTTTTCATCCCAAATCTAATTTAGGAATATGCCCTTTTTCTAGGATACTCGCTGCCTCACAATTTTTCTCTAATGAAAAACATGGTTCTAAAGGTGGAATTAGATCATAGGAAGGTGCAAACAAGTCTGATAAAAAGCTATGGTAAAATGCAATGTACGACTACTTTGCATTTTCACAAAAGCAGACAAAATTGGCCCGTATGTTAAACTGATACGTAATTGATAATGCTTCTTATGTGCATGTTGCCAATTATCCTATCTGATAGGAATTTCATGTCTCTGGTTTGGGTGGCTGAGTAATTGTTGTGGTTGCCGAGAAATTGTGGGAAATTTGCTATATAAATGAGGATGTATTGTACCTAAATAATCTTGTAACAAATTGAATTAGAAATAATTTACTATAATGTTGGATACAGGTATAAGTTACACCTTTATAGACACAGCTTTTTATACTGTTGGAAAGTTATGTAATAGGTTTATTAAAGGTAGACCAAAGTCCTTCCAAACACGAGTATCTTGCAAAGGAAAGAAATCCAACGTAAATTATATTCATCTTTCATTGTAAGGGAAGAAAGTTAGATACAAATTCCAAAAATTAAACGGGATGGGGATGAATAACAAAACAAGGAACTGGAAGATGTAGGCAGAGACAAGGCCATAAAAAACCCCACTCACCAAACCAGTGTATTTAGTATTACAGTGCAGGCTGTTATACCAGTGAAACTTCAGCTGTTTTTTTTATGCCTTCCACTCTTATTTTAGAGTTCTAATGCACTCTTTAGAGCAAGAAAACAAATCAATTGTATAAAACTGAAATGGTTATGTTACAGGAAAAAGATATTTGGACTCATTCACTTCCACATTTACCTTTGTGTACTTTCATAGAATCATAGAATTGTAGGGGTTGGAAGGGACCTCGAGAGATCATCGGGTCCAACCCCCTGCCGAAGCAGGCTCCCTAGGACATTTCACTGAGATAGGCATCCAGACGGGTCTTGAATATCTCCAGAGAAGGAGACTCCACCACCCCCTGGGCAGCCTATTCCAGTGCTCTGTCACCCTCACTGTGAAAAAGTTTCTCCGCATGTTGGTGCGGAACTTCCTATGCTCCAACTTGCAGCCATTGCCCCTTGTCCTGTCTCCACAGACCACTGAAAAGGGGCTGGCTGATTCCCCCTGCATCCCTTGCTTAAGATAATTGTAAACATTAATTAGGTCCCCCCTTAGTCTTCTCTTCTCAAGGCTGAACACTCCCAATCTTCTCAGCCTTTCCTCATAGGGGAGATGCTCCAGGCCCTTTATCATCTTCGTAGCCCTTCTCTGGACTCTCTCCAGGAGATCCCTGTCCTTTTTATACCAGGGAGCCCAGAACTGGACACAATACTCCAGGTGGGGCCTGACCAGGGCAGAGTAGAGGGGGAGGATCACCTCCCTTGACCTGCTGGCTACACTCCTCCGGATGCACCCCAGGATCCCATTGGCTCTCTTAGCCACCGAGGCACACTGCTGGCTCATGGCCAACCTGTCATCCACCAGGACCCCCAGGTCCTTCTCCACTGAGCTCTTCTCCAGCAGGTCATCCCCCAGCCTGTACTGATAGAAACGGTTGTTCCTTCCCAGGTGCAAGACTTTACACTTGCTTTTGTTGAACCTCATCTGGTTTCTTACTGCCCAGCTCTCCAGCCTGTCCAGGTCTCTCTGGATGGCAGCGCAGTGTTCCTGCGTGTCAGCCACTCCTCCCAGCTTTGTGTCATCGGCGTACTTGCTGAGGGTCGAGGCTATTCCCTCATCAAGGTCGTCAATGAAGATGTTAAACAGGACTGGACCCAACACCGAGCCCTGGGGAACACCGCTAGTCACAGGCCTCCAGTCAGATTCCACTCCACGAATCACGACCCTCTGGGCTCGGTCCGACAGCCAATTCTCAACCCACCTCACTGTCCACTCATCAATCCCATGCTTTCTCAGCTTTGCTATCAGGATGTCATGGGAGACAGTATCAAAAGCCTTGCTGAAGTCAAGGTAGATGACATCTACTGCTCTCCCTCCATCTACCCAGCCGGTGATGAGATCGTAGAAGGCTATGAGATTGGTCGAGCACGATTTCCCCTTGGTGAATCCATGCTGACTACTCCTCATGACCTTCTTCTCTTCCAATTGCTTGGAGATGGCATCCAGAGCAAGCTGTTCCATTACCTTTCCGGGGACAGAGGTGAGGCTGACTGGCCTATATTATTTATTTTCAATTTATGCTTTGTCAAAACTTAACATCATTTTGTCAATTTGACAAAATTCACTCACCCTTTGATAACCTAACATGCAATACTTAACAATATGTCAAAGCAGCAGTGTATCAATATTCTATTCAGTGTTTTCTGAGCAGCCACTGTACAGATGCAATTACTCCTTTTCCTGGGACATAAACCACATTTTGTTTTCCCCATCTCTGAAATTTCCTTGCAAATATATGATGTTAAATATACATCTATGGATGTTAAATTCTTCTGGTTAGCAACAATCACTGCACATGCACTGCCCTTAGATGTGGCTTCTCTCCGTCACAGCCCAAGCAACCTACTGGTATGGTCCTGGGTGTTGCCAGACTTACCCCCCTGCACAGCCGATGAGAAGAGAGATACTTGAGTATGTTGGATAACCTAGTATGGGACAGATATTCCTGTGCCTGCAGCCACTGGTGGGCTGTGGTTGCAATCCATAGCAGGCCAGAGTCAGGGGTCTGATAAGGCAGTATGGAGCAGTATGGTTATAATGCCTAAAAACACCTGCATAGAACAATTCTAACAAAGTTATCCAAGGCTGTTGTGAAATGATTGGTTTGGTTTTGTGAGAAATTAATCAGTGATAAGTAAACACAAATTTTTCTTTCTTCTTTTTAAGAAGATCTATGGAACTTGACTCGCTTCTGCCTTGAACTGTGTAGATGTCTAGGCTTGGGTTTCCAAAGATAATTAAAATTCAGTGGCCAAATTTTATTTGAGTTACATGAAATTAAATTACTCTGCTGAAAAGCAAAGCAAATTGTTGCCCATCCTGAAATCCCTACTGCCAGGCCTCTACCTTCCTCATTCTCTAAGAGTTCCTTCAGAGACAGTTCTGATATCTCTGACACAGAGGAGTCCTCAGGTCAAGCAGACAGTTCCATGAAAACATCAGTAAACAAAGTAGACATAAATTATTACAATTTTGAGAGATCCCTAATCTTTCTCCTTATGTTCTGCATTTGGCACAATGGCCATGTGCAACTCAAAGCAGTGGGACAGCTTTCTTTTGAAACAGAAGATGTGTAGAGAAGGGGACTGATTGGAAAACTATTTAGAGACTCTATTTTTTAACCTTCCAAACCTGAATGAAAGCTGAAAAAGCTAGTATTTTTCACAAAGCTCAGAAAAATATCACTTCAAGCCAGTAAAAATGATTTTTCTTTCTGAATTTAAGCTAAGCTAGATCTTCCACAACAAAAAAACATTTTAAAAATATCATTACCTTTCCAAAGTTTCATTCCAAAATGTTTAAATGAGACACTTCAATGTGTTAGAATGCTTTCTCTAGTTTCCTGTTGGAAATGAATTACAGCAAAATAGATCTGATCTCATGTGCTTGTTTCAAAGGAAATGCACAGATGGTGAATGGTTCTGGTGAATGGTTCTGTTTAAACCTCTGAATAGATCTAATAAATACAACACAACTGAGCCTAGCATTGCTAGTATGTAGCTGTAGCTTCAAATATAGCTGCATTTTAGACATTACAGATCAATTAAAACAGCAAAATATAAACAGCCTATAGGTTACCTCTTCTCCTTCTTCAATGTGATAATCCTTCCGTTCATTTGGCCCCCCAACAAACATCACGTTTAATTGATGACGATGCCTAGAAAAGAAAATGGTATTTTACAGCTACTTCCACTTGTGATGTTCCTTATTTCACATTAAGTTGTGGGGTTTTTAAAATTCTTTGAGGACAGTTTGTGAATGAAACAGTGCTGAGTGACAAGCAACATTCAGAATGGGAACTCAAAAGACCTTGGATGCATCTCCTTGCTACTGTCCTGCCAGGTGACCTGAGGCCAGCAACCTGGTAGGTAGAACGCTATATATGGTTAATAAAGTTAAAAGTGTAGTTTTTTCCCCTCAGGTAGAATTACTAGAGAGATACTGATGGTAAGAACTATCAACTAATTTATCTCCTATATATACTGGTTTTGCTAAAGTAAAACAACATTACAGTGGTTTCATTGTGGTTGATTCAGAAGAGGAGATTCAGGTGCTTTCTCTTCACTGAGCCCTAGTGAGCACTCGTCTCCTCTGGCACAAGGAATAAATATCCCATCTATCTATCGGTCCACTTACAGCAATGAAAAGGTAAGTTAGCAGGTTTTCTTTTCCTAAAAAAGGTACCTCGGGCCTGTTAGCTATGACTCTGTATTTGTCCATAAGCTCTTTTTGTCATGTGAGCTGGGGGATGTTCACCTCTGCTTCTTAATGAGGAGATTCTGGGCAAGACTTGGACTAAGAGGAAATCCCAGTAACACAGAACCAGCAGTCACGCTCCCCTGCAACATGGGGAAGAACAATGTGCTTCTGTGTCAGCATCCTGTAAGCCTTGATTGAGAGAAGCTATCATGAACTGCTGAACATACACATTTACACTGTTATCATGTTTACCATGAAAAGTATTTAAATTGTAATGAACACCACAATAGGGATTAATAAAGCAGAAATAACAAGTAGCAGTGGCAAATTCCTCAGTCAAATGAAAGTCTAAAGAATTAAATTAGATTACAATTCTTAAATTGACTATTTTCACCATAGGAAGCTGTATACATTATACCACTTGGCTTCATGCCTGTATCCTAAAGTAAGGAACCTAAATCAGAACTGTTTGTACCATGCAGATTTAATATTCTTTTTTTCAGGAAAGCACTGTAATACTTTTGCATTAATGAACCCTTCCACTAAAGGAGGGCAGGAAGATCAAAACAGTAACAGCACAGCTAATAATGAAATAAATTAAAATAAACCCTGGAGAGTAAGAGAAAGACAACCCTTATAGGTATCTTTTAAGATGAGGGTTTTTTTTATAGAAACCCACACAGTTTTGTTATTAGTTCAATAACCAAAAGTTAAAATATTGCTCTAAAAAATCATTGTTGCTTAAAATTGGCAAATGTACCAATAATTCTGTTACTCTACAGACTAAGTTGGGTTTTGCATAATAAGCAATCATGGGATAATCATTCCTATCATTAACAATTACATAATGACAACACTAACAAATTGCAGTTATCAAATAAACAGGAACTGTTTTCTTGTCCATATTGCTAAGGAGCCTGGTCAACATTGTTAAATTAAGAAGAAAAATCATAAGGAATGAAAGCAGTTTCACAGAAGACTGCCCAAATGCAGTTAGAGTATCATAGAGGTTTCAGGGGTGTGAAAATTACTTGATTGCACTAATTTTAGAATGAGGTGCTAATCAGTGGCTTAGTAAGTCTAAGTATATGCTTATATTTCTCTTCTTAATCACATAAAGAAAATGGTAGCAGCAGGCAACCTTTTAAAGTCTTGAGATCACGAAGGATCAGATAGATACTCCATGACCACTGCTAGGTCTCCTTATAGGAAGTATTGTATTCTGAATTTAAAGAAGAGCTTTAACAGTGCCACAGTTACCCTGTAAAATTCACCTACGTCAAGGGTAATGATTTTGCACTAATTTCTTACTGTTGAGGGTAAAAAAAACCATTTAAACCTGCACGATAGTGTCACTAAAATATATTTAATTAAATTGCAGCTTTTATATTGTATCCTTTTATTGACTCTGGTGAAACCCTCAACAGGCTGTGATTTGGGAATTGAGGGAGTTTTTTTGAAATCCCCAAAACATTTTTACAACTTTTGATCCTCTCAAGTGTATGGAGCACAACTGGATAAAAGATTGAAAGTCATAACAAATTGAGATACCCGAAGTCCTACTGATTTGCTGTAAGACGTATATTTTAACCATTAGTTCTCTCCTGAAACATGGTTATCATAATTACTGGACTGTTTTGAGGTGGTTGCCTTCCAGTGATATAGAAGGCATCAGTGAGAAGTTTGCCTCATACATCTCTACTAAACATAAAGGATTAAAGCCTTTGGAAAAATGTTGGAAATCTATCAGTGGCTTCTTGTAAAATCACCTAAAACCTTTTTGGAAAATCCTGAAAACATTTAGATAGCACCAGGAGCATGTAGCGAGAGGCTCAGAATCCATACAATAGTTGGTTTTCCTCTCCTCTCCTCTTTCACAGGCTGAAGCTATATTGGAAAAATGGATTATTTCATTTTTTTAAAGTAGACAATTTTTGTCCTGAAAAATGTTCCTTGTTTCACTGTGGCTTCTTGCAGTGTTTATCAGGAGGACTTGTCAACACTGAGGATTTGGGTATTTACGTGACTCTGTGAGCTCTCATAGATGTCACGTTCCAGAGTTAACATCAGGATTGCACAGAACTGCTGGTAGAGGGTGCAAGAACAGTCAATAATGACCAAAAGGTTCATCTTGCTGATGAAGAAAGAAAACCATGAATATTTCACGTACTGTAAAATACTAAAATTTTACCACCAACATTGTTACTATGCTCCCTAAATCTATTTTTTAAATGAAAGAAACAAAAACACTCAGAAGGAGAAGACACTTTCTTCATTCTCTCCTAATGTGAAACTACTGTAGTGGTTCAAGTTTCAGAATATCTCAGCTAAACATACAACTGTAGTTTCAACACAGTCATCTCAGTAAGGTTGTGCCCTTTACCTTATTTTTGTCTTGCAACCATTACTTTGAAAATTAACCCTTGAACCTATGAATGGACAGTAATATCACTGCTGCTGTACTGTCCATTCAGCTTTTGATTAGACGCAGCACTGCAGGGTAGGGCAGAGGTATGTTCTTTGGTGCTGTTTTAATGATTAAAAGTATAAAGCAAGATATTAAAAAAAAAAAAGCAAGGAAATGACTTTTTATTTTCTTTATAAAATCTGGGTTCATACTGCTCTTTATAGAGAATCCTTTCCTATGAAGCATTCTGCATAGGTAATTTTGGACAAAATATATTGTCCTCAGCTTCACTGACAAAATAAATCCTTGCCAATGCTGTGACTAAAAGGTGCCACTTGGACCATCTGCACTGGCATCTGTTCATGAGCTCTGACACTGAGAATAAGCGTGCTGTACAACTGCTAAATGCCCATGTGTACAACTGCATAATGCCCTTGCTTTCTTCTTGTGTTAGCTGTCTTGTTCAGAAAAGGGTCTATAGCTTTCAACTGCCAGTCTGTGTTCTCAAAAATTACCTCTTCAGCCTCCTGCTGAACAGAGCAGAGGGTCTTACCCAGCCTTGACAGCTCTGGAAATACCCTGGAAACCTGCTCCTCCACTGCCCCTGCCCTTCCTTTCTCCTTATCTTTCAGTGTTTTGTTCCTTCGGTTTTGATTGCTCTTGCTGATTTGGCTCCTCTGCATTGCTGAAATGAGTCTCAGCAGCTCTAGAAGCTGTGTCAGGTTGTGATTTGGTAGCACTGATATGTTAGCTAAATCTTATCACTTGTGGATGTGATGCCATCTCCTCAGGTTTCTTTGAGTTTATTGTCACAGGGCCTGACTCAAAGCCCCTTAATTCTGTCTAACTGCCTACAACAGACTTTATGACTTGAGGCAAATATCTTATATTCAAGTCGATCATTTCAGCTTCTACAGAGCAAAACAGATTTCAGTCACTTTCTGTTCTTCGAAAAAGCACTCTGACTGCAGTCTGGGAGGAACTACGGTTCCTTACAAATCTTCACCACAGATGCATTTTAGCAGCTTCCTCTTAAAGCTAAGAATATTTATATGCCTAAGAACTGGGTAAAAAAAATAAAAATCTTCATTTACTTACATAAGCTTATTGCAAACAGGTGGCAAAAAGGCAGCTTTGTTTTCTTCTATCCATTTTCTTACATTTACAAGAAGCTCCATGGTCTGTCAGCTATGAAAGTTTTGACGGAGATGTTGGGAGTTTGCAGAGGGCTCTTTCTGTGAGCAAGCTGCAAAGCCAGAGCTCAGGGGATTGGCTGGTCAAAGAGGTGTCTTCGGGCTTGAGTGTCCAAGGGGACAAGTCCATCAGCCAAAGGTCACTTCGTAAAGAGTACTAATGCTCCAACATCCTGGCTAATAATTGACAAGTGTTTTTAATATATGTATTTTAATCAGAGGCTTATCTTGCCCACAGGTGATTTCTTAATCCTCTTTACTGCAGCAATTGGAGTATGTTACTTTACAAAAACTGCCTTGTTAAATGGACAAAATGAGTTGGAAAACAGACAAGATCTGGGCAAGCACACCCTTCAAGTCTAACACAGGAACAGGTTTCAAAGCTAAATGCAAGTTGAGAGCAGTCGCTCAAAGTTTAGTTATGTATTATATATATAAGAAGTGGTTTTATATATACAAAACTATATATAGATATTTCAGGCTTGATAAGAGCCCCATTTCCTCTTCCCACTTCCCCTCAGCGTTGTTAAGCTGGATGGGTGGGGGGAGAGTGTTTGTAAATATCATGATCATCTTCTGCCAGATAACAAAAATAAAGATGTGTCTTGCATTTCTAAGACCAAAAGCCTGTGTCCATAAACGCTTCCATTAATTTGATCCCCTCTTTGCCAGCCTTATGTTAGGGCTTGACACAGAGCTGAACGTGGTTCTGTGACACCCTTTGGGAAACTGCAGCATATTGTCATCAAACTGTTAGGCAAAAAGGAACTACCAAGCACTCCAGAACTGTATTAATCTTTATTGACTTGCTAGTTTTGTTCAACTTCTTACACAGTTTCTACAGCAATGTTCACGCTGTTCACCACCACCACCATTTTTTAATATGTAAATGTATAAGCATTTATTTTCAGACTTGAAATACAAGAAATGTGTGGTAAACAAAAAAACCCCAAGCCACAACACAATTTGAGCACTTTTCAGTTCCTCTTGACATAGCTTAGTCTTCTGATTATATCCGCTGTGCTTAGTGGGTGAATGTGTGTAAGAGTCCTGTTTTCTTCAGGGATAGTTAATTTTCTTTCTGGTAGCTGATGGGATTTAGGATGAGAATAATGTTGATAACACACTGATGTTTTTAGTTGTTGCCAGGTAGTCAAGCACTCTTCAGCTTCTCATACTGCCCTGCCAACAAGAAGGCGGGGGGCACCCAGGAAGCTGGGAGGGGGCACAGCCAGGGCAGCTGACCCAAACTGGCCAAAGAGATATTCCATACCGTATGACATCATGTTCCATTTATAACTGGGGGTGGATGGAGGGGCTGAGTGGCAGCTGAAGGCCTGGTGTGGCAGCTGGGGCGGGGTCTTGCGTAGCACGGACTTTGGAGTGATGGATGAATACCTGCCTGCTGATGGTAAGTGGTGAATGAATTCCATGTTTTGCTTTGCTTGCCTCTGTGGGCTGAGAGGCTGGGCAATTTGCGGGGGTGGGGTGTCTTGCACAGCAGCTGGGAATCTCATGCAGCACTGAGTTTGGGTGGAAAGAAACTGCTGTTCATCAGTTGTTTTGTGTATGTATTATATTACTGTTATATTTGCTGTTGTTATGGTTATCACCTTCCTTTTTCACGTGTTCTTTTAAACTGGTTTTAACTCAAGCCATGAGGTTTCTCACTTTCACTTCTTCTTTGCTGTGGACAGGCAAGTGAGCAAGTGGCTGCATGGTGCTTAGTTCCTGGCCAGGGCTACACCATGACAATAAGGTATGAACTAATTTGAACTAATATGATTAGTTAAAAAAAATTGAGTGATACCTTCTCCATGGTTTGCACACATTGGCAGTGCAGCTGCTGGACTGAAGAGGCAGTATGCTGAGCAGTACAAGTGGGAGAGTTCCAATGGGAAAAAAGCAATGCGGTGGGAGTTTGAACTGATGCTCTTATTCCAGTATGTGTGAGGCTGACTCTGTTTTACCTTCTTCTCTATCACTTTTTTAAACTACTTACGTAATTGATCAAAACAGAACCTATTTATTTTGGGATTAAAAGATCCACATGTGGATTACAGTTCCTCTATATATTAGTACAATCACAGTGGGCCTGGCAATAATTTTCTCTGAAATAAGCCCAAGGTAATTATTATTTCACTCAATTATAAAAAGAACCCCACATTATTTATTTAGCACATGAAATTTCTACCATCTGAATGGCTGTGATGAGACACCAGCACATAGCAAAGTCATTAGGCATTGACAGGACTATTTCAGTGCTTTTTGTACCGCAGGATGCTGGCACACTACTGAGGTGTGAAGGAAAGAGATCAACTTAAAAAGCACTTTCACTTAGGGGATTGTGACCCAGCCTGGTGGGACCAGAACTGAAGACACTCTATTTTAATGACTGTGGTTTTGTAAAGCTCTACCTCATCATTACTAACATGTATTGTGGAGCAGGACTCCATTCACTGGGCATGAAAACCAAGAGATTGTACAAAGCCACAGCAGGGAAAAACACAGGTACTGGAACTGATAGAGCCCAGTCTTGTTCACCACAATATTAATGTGCCAGTTCTAACTGTGGGGCTATTGTCCACAACCCCGACTCTAATCCCAAGTCTCTGCTTTTTTCCACTAGGCAGAATACAAGGTGCTATTACCTGCAGAGAAAACTATCTCAGTTGCAGGCTGATAAATCCATTTCGTGGCTGGAGTGAGGTATGAAAACCTGATAGCTAGACTTACTCAGGGAGGAAACAAATTAAGTTCACTTACAGAATTCACCATTAGTATGAAGCTGAGGTTATTATCACAGGGTAGCATTTGCTGCAACCTTCTGAAATCAATAGGTTTCAAAAAAAGTCAGTTAATGGCCTCTCCGTGCATGTAACAGGCAAAAGGGAACATTGTTTGTGGTGGTTGGTGGTTTTTTTTTGAGGAGGAGAGCTAAGAAATGGTCTGCATGGCCTGGAAGTACTGGGCCATGAAACCCTACTTCTGTGAAGTGTACTGGAGAGGCAAAGAAAAGAGCTAGCATTGCAATTTCTGTGAGATTTGGGTCGATATGTATGCCTTGTAACCTGATTGGGGCCTGGATTGGTTCTTGCTAGTCCACTCCACAATGACTCTTCACATCCATCAAAGACTGTGCCAGCATCTGGGTTTTCTGCTTTCACTTTAAGCTCAGATCCTTCCTTTATGCAAAGGTAAGGACTCCATTTGTCAGCTTTTGCTGCCACAGAAGCACAAGACTACCGAAGACAAAACTCCTACACAAAAATAATTCATTCCTGCATTAAATGTGCAGGAGTGCACACTTAAAAAAAAAGTGGTAGTAGAAAAAACAAGAATTTAGAACATGACCTACTCTTTTTTTTCTACGTTTCTCAGGCACCAGACCCAATAGAGACTTGAATTCACTAGCTGGTGTCCAGCACGCAGCATATGTTAACAAAAAGGCACATAATCTAAATATTGTGTTTCTGGTTGTAAGAGATATTCAGGTTTTTTGGCCAGGATATTTGTCTGTATTAAAGTGATATTTGGTCACTTTTCTGTTACTCCTTATGTTTTTGTTTGGGTTTGGTGGTTTTGGTTGTTTGGTTTTTTTTCACCTAAAGAGCTGATCATAAAGACCTAGAATGGTTTGGAGCCCTGGGAAAAGAAGAGGGTAACAGACCATAAAGCCAGCAAGCCTGGATGCTGCCTGCTCTGCTCTGCCTGTTATACTCTTGAAAGCAAATAACATCATGAAAATTGGCTCTTAAGCCCTGGGTTTTCTTCATAATTTGTGCTAAGAAGTATTCTGAAGACTCTTCACCAGTCGAGGTTTGCATTCACCAGCAATTTGAGGACAAAGTCCTTTTAGCACCATTTCAACTTTGCCTTTCTGTCCCTGTGCAATAGAGACTGATTTATCTACATCAGTGTTAAAATAATGGAGATACACTCAAGTGATGATCTGGAGATCCTGCAAGCAGCAGGAAGCAAGTAACATTCTGCGGCATTAGGACAGCTTTAGCTTCTGCTTTTTATCCTTTTTTTTTTTTTTTTTTAATATAGTGAAGAAATTAAAAAAGGAAGACATAGGTATGACTAAATAATCCATTTCACCCTGTTGAACAGGCTTCCTGTTTTGGCTCAATTCTGTGTTTTTGCTGTTTGCTCTTTGAGAACAAACAGAAATGAAGTTGCTGTGGGTTTTTTAAAATATAAATTTAGTTGCTGAAAACAAAAATTGGAAGCACTAAAAAACCTATTACTTTAACCCCAAGCACAGTTATGTTCTCACCAACTAACTCATGAGGCCCAAATTTCACTACTATGTTCATAAACATACTATCAAGAGCCTCAGCCTCTGTGGGGACAAACATAAGCAACAAGTGAATCACACAGCAGAACAGAAGAGTTTGAGATCCAACGAAAACTGCTACAGTTCACCATTATCATGGGTACTTTTACAGGAAGGCTGATTAAAATGCAAGAAGCAGTGATTATCACCTATGTAAACACAAAAATTAGGCTCACAGAGTCCTCCCTCCAGCTGAGTCTAACGTTGTATCTGCAATAAAGAGCTTGTCTGTCTGTTCACAGCGTCAGCTTTGAATCTTCCCAATATTCTTGCATTTACCAAAAACACACTTGTTAGGATGAAATTATAGTCACAGCAATCTTTGAGTGGTATAGAATGTTTTATTGTATAGTCTGATGATACACTGCTAAGGGTAATGAAGGCAGCTGCTGTTTTCTGGTATGCCAACTAAACTGATGTGATGATGGAAAATCTTCCCTAAGAAATGAACTGTCAGTTTTCTTTTCCTCTATGCCAGCCACCTGCATCAATGGTCAGAAATTGCACATTACTTCACCTGTCAAAGGGGTATATCACTGAAATATTGTAAGTAATGCCCACAGTAAGAGTGCCAACAGCAGAACAGCTTCCTTGACAAGCGAGAAACACATAGTATCCATCCAAAACACTCTCAAAAGGTTTTGCTCATTTATGGATCAGAGGTGAGGGAGGAGGTAATCTTAAGTGACACATAACTGCAGCTCAGTCTGCTAACAGTAGTGGGGAGATTAGTGCTGTTTACTTAAAACAGGCTGAGTGCCTGTCATCCGATGCTGCGCCACCAACAGCTCATTTTTTTTAGAGGTCACAGAAATCCAAGCACTGGGTAGCACTCCCTAGGATCATCCGGTCTATTGTGAAATGCTGAGAGCTTGTTGCTTTACACACTGTAAAGATGCTCTAGAAAGGAAAGTGCTTACTAGTATTTCTGTTAGTAACCCAAAGGAGCCATCTAGGAAAGTAAATAGTGACAGTACTTAACCACAGGTGGTAAAAAAGGAAAAGTACATCTCTGTCTCAACTCGGTGCTGTAGCATTGCTTGGGTTTAAGTATCTGCTGATGTCAATTATGTTTATGATCTTCCTGCTACATGAAGACAAGACAGATCTGACTACAGAATAAATCTATGTTAGTGGAATAGCCTAACAATACACTCGTGCATGGGGCTGTGTGTTTTCTTCTTGTAACCATTTCGAAGTATGCAGTATACTACATCATACAGACACTCCACATTGTTTCTATGTGTAAATAACGTTAGCCTTTTAGATCTGCTCAGCACTTTTGTATCACAGCATCCTTGAATTTTAGGAATTCAGCAAGACAAAGCTAAAGGTATTTAAACAAGCAGTTCAGACCCTCTAGAGATGTTGTCTTTGTATTGCAGATGTGTACTTAGTAAAGTACTTGTTACAGAGTAAATGAGATGAAGTCAGTTCAAAGGTAAAATAAACCCTCAATGAATTATCCATATAGGATAAACATCAACATTTGTCATTCCTTCTACTAAATATCATTCAAAACCAATTTTGTATGACTCCTTTTTGACCTGTAGTATTTATCTTGAAGGTACCAGGGCATCCCTGTGTTGTCCACAACTGCAGTGGAGTAGCAAGTGGAGTGCAAAGCCCTTGGGTGTGCTGTTAGCAACACTACAGCGTGATAGTTTATTGGCGGTACTCAGTTGTTTTCCTTTCTGGCTTGGACCTGAACACAGCAGAGGAGCGCGGGTTCCCCGCCAATGTGAACTGGTGTGAGGACGAACTTCATTGACCCAGTGCCCATGCCTTCTGCCAAAGGCCGTCAGGCGGTTCGGTTCCGCACGACGCAGAGCCGCGGCCTGCCTGCCTGGCCTGTGAGACACGGAACTGCGAGGGCCGCTTCAACTGGCTGCACCAGCTGGGACGGAAGGAGGGCCGGGCCGCTCCCGCCCGTCCCCTGCCGCTGCGTCGCCCGCCCCCGCCTAAGGCTGCGCGGGAAGCGGAACGGCGCCCAGGCAGCAGCGGGCCGGTCTCCCTCCGCGCCCGGCCCGGCAGGTCCCGCCTGCGCGGCGGAGCAGGCCGGGTTCTCACGGCCGCCATGGCCCGGCGCGTCACCCGTCATCCCCGTGGTTGCCCGCACGGGGTGGGGGGTAGGGGGCGAGTCGCAGGGCTTTGTCCCGGACCCCGCAGCCGCTCTCCCTCCTCCCGTACGGAGAAGCGCCGCCCTCCCCGAAGGGTGCGGCGTTCACCAACTCCTTTTCCTCTCCCAGTACCGCTGTTAACGGCGAGAGCGCGGCCCTGGCAGAGAACCGGAGCGGCCCAGAGCCACTGCCTAACGCAGGGCAAAAGAGGGCGTTTTGCCGCCCTTCCGCCGCCGGGGCCGGGGGAGAGGCTGATAAAGCGTTCGGGAGGACTTGGTGTCAGGGCTCCAGTGGCGCAATCGGTTAGCGCGCGGTACTTATACAGCAGTACCAAAGTCGAGCAATGCCGAGGTTGTGAGTTCGAGCCTCACCTGGAGCACAGTGTTTTTTGAGAGGGAAAATGGGCTTTTTTGGGTCTCGCCTGCGCTCTGGAAGAAGGAAGCAAGAAAGGAAAAAAAAACCCTACACGGCGACAGTACTGTGGCTCATTTTGGTGGGGTACACCTCGCCGTGGGAAGTGAGTGGCAACGGCCATCGCCCTGCACAAAGGGATTGGGGCTCCTCATTGTCAGTTTGCACCCGTGTGATTTGTTACGGGGGTAGCAGCTCACATAACAACCAACGTTTCGTGCGTTCAGGTCAGTGTGGAATCACAAACACCTTCCTGATAAGAGCCACTTGTGTGATGGGCCTTTCAGGAAATGAGGATTAATTAATAGAGCACAAGTACACCCTGGCTGGGGGAGTCACTGTGACTGAAGGGTAACAATCTTCCCCCTTACTAAGCCACCTGCAAGTGCCTTTGTAACCACCCATTACCTTGGAAATGCCTTACAAACATGCAGCAGGAAGGAAAATAATTAGAATAATTCCAGGCTGCTTCTCACAACTTGAGAGAGGCAGCAGGGCCATGGGAAAAGAGCAACTTCCTGAAAGAGAAGGCTGGGGGACACTGCCTGAATGTTCTGGGCCCAAGTCTTGTGAACCCACCTCTATGTTAACATCCAGTCTAATGCTTTCACAGTGTGATTTATATAAAAATAAAGTATTTTCACAGGTTTTATATAAAAATTATTTATATAAAAGTACAGTACTTCCCCCAGGGAGTGTGAGGAGCCTGTAGCAGCTGTGGTGCTGCCATCGTGGTCTAGCTGGCCCTGATGGGGTGAAGCATGGAGTGCCCTGGAGTGCCCTGGGCTGCTGCTCAAACGGACACTTTTTTAGTGGCTCACAGCTATATGAAAAGAAATCTTTATTATCTGCAGATGATGTATTTACAAAACACCTGTGTGAACAGTGGAAGTGCCAGCTGTACTAATGTGATCTCAATAGAGGTAATCCATCCCTCCCCAAATAACAGCAAGCTTCACCTGTGCCTTGTTTCCCTTCTGAAAACCAGGCACCAAAGCTTGTCCTCTGTCTTATGAGCTGCTGCTTCCCTTCATTGCTGACCTCTCTGCATCATTGCCTTCTAGGGTGGTCAGGGAGTCCTGGGGGCTGTTGTCAGTTGGTAAGGAGCTTGGATGGGCTATGGGGACTCATGGAAGTGCTCTCAGAAGGATAAGGCTTTGCTATGGTGAGTTCTCTGTACTGCCTTGTTTAGCTAAGTGTCTGCCTATGCCATGTTCTTCATTAACTTGCTTTGTGTAGATGCCCTGTTTGCAGGCCTGTATCTCCCCAGCTCCTCTGAAATCTTTCCAGGGTCTCCTTTAAAAAGGTCCCTCTTCTTAAAACTTGTGGTGTTCTTCATGTAGTGTTGAGTATGGTCTGTGTGTACTCTGGAAGCTCTGTGTTCCCACTGAAGGGTTATTTACAGATGCAGATAACCTTTATGTGCCTGCTGCTTACTGCTGGAGGGGGAGTTTACAAAAATGTGGCTGTTGCCTGAAGCTCGAGAGTTAATAGTAATTAGGTTAGGGAGCAGGCTCTATGTTTCTCCCTGTATGCCCTTGCTCAAACAGCGAGTCCTATTGGAGTGGTATGGGTTCATGCAGCATAGGCCTTCCTGATGTTTACTTCAAAAAGTGGCAAGTTTTGTTTCTGCTGCGTTTCTACCCTTTTGGTGTTTGTGATGCTCTTAAGTTTCTTTGAATGTTCCAGTCAGGAACTTTCCATACAATCGGCAACCTTTATATCCTAACAAAGGCCGATAAAAGCTCATGGCAAAGACTTGGCCCACCTAATTGTTTTGAAACCCAAGTAATAAATATTTTTAGTTTTTACGAACAGTAGCCAATGAGAGTCTGCCCTTCATAACTTTTCCAGTAGATGGCACTGTGGTCCCACAAAGTGGAAAAAGAAAAGCATTCCCAGACATCCTAAAAATAGAAATCACTTGTCAAATGCTCTTTTGTGCACAGCAGAGAACAATAGGCCTAAATTCCATGAGTTGCTTAGAAAACAAAGTCCACTGGAGTTATAGATGCATTTGTTCTTTTGTTTGGGCCATGTGTGTCATTTGGACCCTTCACGCCCCCCTCCCCCCAGTACAACATCTTGAGCACCTTTTTGAAATTACAAATCTATTGATTAGTTGTGTTTGGAGTGATAGAGGTGATTGGGGTGTATCATGTTTATTAAGTCAGTATTGCATCAAAGTGCCAGCATAGCAGCCCTGGCTTGGATTCTCTTGAACACGTTTTGTAAAGGCTAGCTGGTGTTAGACCAGGCTTTTGTGCAGAGCTGCCTAAAGTCCAGGTGGCTGCTTCCCACTGAGGGTGCCTATGCTATGGAGGTACTAGGTACAGAGGTACTAGGTTTAGGAAGCTTCCTTGGTGAAGGAAAGGGCTGAAAGAGGAAGAATATACAGGGAGTTAGGCTCATGCGGGATGACAGAAGGAGATGTGAGAAGAACTTGCAAGATTGGTACGAAAGCAAATTCAGGTAAAGAATTCCTATATTACTCTGAAATCAGGGAAGTTGATGTTACAAGGGGAGAATGGAACAGGGGGAGCAGGTAGAAGAATATAGGTAATGGCAAGAAAACAAACAAACAAAACCCCCAGAAAACAAAAAACAAACCCCAACCTGAAACAGGGTTGTCTGGCTATAGCTCTATCAGTGTACTGCCTAAGGGCAGTGAAAAACAACTGCTAGCTAGTCAAGGCAACCTAAGATGGAGTTGCTGTAGAAAGCAAATTGACATATACCTTTTGGTTGAGCAGAGTGTGATTTTTGAGAGACAGGTTTTTCTCCTCTGTGTGTTTTTGAGTGGTTACTTTAGTGTGGCAATGTAAGAGACCCCATGGCCTCTCTAGGAATTGAAGCTGGTGTAGGGAAGGCTAGAGAACTCAGCTTTCTGGTTTGGAAAAGGAAGGAAATGGGACAATCAGTACTGGATTTTGTGCCCATTTAATTTTCTTGCTTATGCTGAGTTTTCTGTGTTAGTCTCTGCTTCTAAGGTGGAAAAAGAATCTTGGTTTTTTCCAAATAGTTTTGGTGAACCCTGAATATTTGAAACTCTCAAAAAGTCTCAAAATACAGCAAAACAGACTAAACCAGACCCAGAGAAAGAACAAGTTAGGGAAGTGGCTGAAATGGCAGGGGATAGTCTGTAATTAAAATGTGGGGGGAGGGATGCTCCCCCAAAGGAGGCAATTGAACCTGTACTGCCTGCTTTAGTTGAGAGATCTTTTTGATTTTTTTTTTATACATGTGGTAGAAATACAATAGCACCAAATAGAAATACTTCTAGAAATTTTACTATGAAGATTGTGGGAGAGGATGAAAAAAAAACCTTTTAAATGCTTGTCTTCTGAAAAGGCTGTATGAAGCTCTTAAGAGGAAATACTTCTGCAGGTCATGTGGCTATATGGTGCAACTTAGACTTCGGTGGTTTTCTGGTTTTGTGAAGCGAGGCTGTCAAATTAATCTGAACCATGAACATCCAAAATTATTTGCAAGGTCTCAGAGTCAGTCAGCTTCTCTGTTTGCATTTATTTTCCATGTGACCTGCCCATTGAAATGGGGATGAGAGTTGGTTAACAATCCATCTTAATTTTAAGCACTGTTTACATGTGTTTAAGGAGAAGCTTAAAGAAGGGTATACACCTATCTTTAAGCAAAGTCACATCAGCATTGTGCCAGTATGCACGAAAGCCATTTAAGGTTAAAAAGCTGTTAATATTACAAATCTGTGTACCTTTGTCAGTGAGCTGCATGCTGGAAAATGGCTCTGCCACTTTTTGCAAAGACTCATTCATTGTTGCAAGAAGCTGAAAAAGTCTTGGAAGTGGAAATATCCCCATCTTGCTTAAGGTTTTGGGGAGTTTGGTGGGGAACTGATGCTAGATTAGAGGGTACTTTCAGCCAAGGTGAGCGGGGGGTGTCTGTGTTAAGTGACCAGATGCAGGGTTGGGGAGTCAATCTTTTTGTGTGATCTGCCACTCTCTCTCCCTCTCCACTGACCTTGCTTCTGCTCACCTTCCCCCTCATTGGAGGGGGAGCCTCAATAGATAGATGCCTTGAAACTGGTGCCCTTTTGGGGAAGTCAGAAAGCACCGTTTTACATGCTTCTTCACCTGCATTTCCCCATTCTCTCAACTGCCTCCTCATGGGCTCAAATAGTCTCCCACTTCGGTCAAGTGCTCGTAAGGGTTTCATGCTGCAATGTGAGGTCCAGGCCAGTCACCTGTCTCAGTGCAACTGTGAATGTGTTCCTGTTGGAGTGGGAGGAGGTGCAGTGGTTCCTGGGGTAGGCTTGGGAGGGGCTGCAGGCATGGGGATGGCTGTAGACTGGTAGCAGCTTAGGCCAGCTCTGCAGCCAAGTTTTTTGCTGGATCCAGCTCTGTTATCTGAGGAGCACTTACTCCTTCTTGAGACCTGTAAAGTTAACTAAGCTTGGTGGCTGTGTCCCATTGAAATCAATGCCAGTAAAAAGTGTCTGCGTTCAGACTGGTTGAGATTTATAGGTGCTTGCATATGTATTGAAGACCCTAATAGCTTTGAGAATTTTACTTCTAGTACTGAACTACTTGCAGGGCCTGCAGTAGCCTACATCTGTTTAAAATACTGCTGTGACTGATGGGTGTATCTGATTGTGTCTGTCGTTCTCATTTAGCTGTTCTGTGCCTGCAGTGTAACCTGGCCAAAAATATACTTACTGCTTATGATAAAGAAAACATTTGGTGTAGTTGTGTCGATATTTAAGTCCTCAGTGTATAGGATCTTTGAAAATGTGGGCTTTTTTCTGGAGTTGGAGACTTGTGTTTCATCAGGGATACTTGGAGTGCTATGGTGTGTCTCTGTTTTCAGGCAAGTTTGTTAATGGAGAATTGGGGTATTTGTCCCATTGTCTTATGGTCCTAATAACTGTAGCTCTTCCACAGGATTCTTGCAAATTTGAAGAGCTGTTTAGGGATGCCTGTCTCATGTTGATGTTAGTGTGCCTGTTCCTAAGCTTCTGGATATTGTAAAGGCTATCTAGCAAACAGGCCTCTTATTGCAAATCAAATGTATTTCAAGTATTTTGCAGTAGTAGCCTCTGTCATCTAAATACCTCTGAAAGTAGAAGCCAAACTGTCAAGGAATCAAGATCGAGGTGACTGTTTTTGCAATGTAGTGCTAATGTATAATACAAATGGTTGTGCTTTCACTGATGTCAGTGAATTTGCTTCATATTCCATAAGAGGATAAAGATTGGCCCAAAGTAATGGGAAGCTTATGTCTGGCTGCAAAGAAACCAGGAAATTCACAGGGCTTTAAAGTATGACCTGCTGCAATATTCAGTATGTGTGATTTTTGGCATGATTCAGCAGTAAATACTGGTTGAAAACAGAAGCACAAATTATAGGGTAAATAATTCAGGCCAAAGAGAGCCCTCCTGCTTATGCACACATAGTAAAGGAAATGGAAGTAGAACCACAAAATACAATTGCTGTGAAGAACAGCAGCAGTTTGGAACATTCACTGCTAAAACTGTGGAAACAGACCTCCTGGATAGACACCTGAGATCAGAAGGGCATAATCATTTCCTTTATATTTATTTGTGTGCATTGACCAGTAAATCTTGTGAAGAGGACTGAGCTTGGCAAGCATCATTTTGGAGGGGACTTTTTGTTCTGCCGCTGCTGGATTGGAGGAATCAGCATAGTGCTCCTTTAGTAGATGATCTAATAAACATCTGTGACTTGACTTTTAACCCTTTTTTTTCTCTTTTTGGTCATTGGGCTAGATGCATTATGCACTGGAAGAACAGAACTTTGTTCTTAATTGTTTTTCTTGTTTTTGACTTTGCATTTTATTTAATACTTAGATAGCTCTGACTTCTGATATAAAGCAGTGTCTCCTACTCTATGTAGAGAGCCACCTAAGCAATGTTCTTGCATGTCATTTGATATGATAACATTTTTACCTTCTGGCAAAAAACAGAGCCAAGGTAGTTCCAACAGATGTGTTTGGGTAGCACTGTTGCTGAGTGACTTTATTTTTTTTAATTTCTTTTTTTCTCCCATTTGCTTTGTTTTGAATAAGGAGGACCTTCAGAAATCAACAGGTTCCTTTCACAAGTGAGACACAAATTAAGGCAAATAGTAGAATGAACTGTTAGCTCTGGATTCTCTAGCTTGGGTATGTTTTAGTTGCTCTTGGAGCTTAGATTGCCTTGCTTAATGTGTGCCAGGCTTTTTATGACAGGGAGGGGTATTACTGGTGTGCGATGTCTGTGAAGTCTGAAGTTGAGGATGGCTAGCAGCATTGATCTAGTACGACCCATGGTGAGCTGTTGCTTCAAGATTGCTTCCTTGTGCAGCATGACATTTGGAAAACTACAATTCCTTGATGTTCTCAGTGAATGCTGGTTTGCAATACAAATTGGACTGTATTTGGCTTTTACACGGAATATTTCTACTTATTAAGTTGCCTGTTTTCTCTGGAAGTTAATCCATGGGATAATGGGGTGAAAATTCCTCCATTAACTGCCTGCTGGACAATATAAGAAAGTGGGTTTAAGGGTCAATTTGGAAAGTAACTTAGACCAGAAGTTTCCAATAACAATTGTGGTCTGGATACAGTTGAAATAAGAACAGTGCATCTAAATTCAATTGTGCTTGTGTTGGCTAAGTAATAATCTCAAAGTAGATGTGAACAATACACATTGGAGACTAACAAGCCATATCCTGAAAGAAAATTATAACCCATCAGACAAAATGGACAAAAAACCTGGTAGTGATTAGAAGCTATGAAAGTGCTGGTCTTAGCTGTCCCACTCAGTAACTAATCCTGCGTGGGTATTAGCAGCATTAGTAGCAGCAGCAGCATTTAGCCATCTGGCTTGGCTTCTGTGAGAAGCTTAAAAATAATGAAAAATACCACTGTTAGTGGAACTGCATCCATTGAAATTATAGGATAACTTGCCCCTGCTTTTAAGTCTTTCAGTTCCTTGTGTGCTGTACATCCTGCATCTCATGATCATTTGATGTGATAGGATAGATGTTTTCTTCATATTCACAGACCACCAGTGGTGTGTGAAGTCCTAGTCAGTGGTCAGCTCAAGTTACCATGCATCGGTCTAGCCATGCTGATAGCTTGCAAGAAACCTTGATTGAGGTTCAGACCTACAAACCTTTACCCTGTAGCATTGGTGGCTGAAACTTCAAGCTTATGTTGCCCATTGCACTGTGGACAAAAAAGCCATTCCTGTATCTTGTGTAATCATAGATCTACTGTCTTTACTGTGTCCTTGGCTTGGAATTGTAAACATGAGTGGTGAGCTGTCAAAAATGCTTCTTGCTCATTCTTTACTGAGTGGGTATTTATGAGCTACTCTGAGTAAATGACTCTTTGCTGTAGTTTACTGGTGGTGTGGCTGCTGTTTCCCACGCAATCTGTGTCTTGTTTTCCTAAGAAACTCTTTTCATCTAGTGTCTGTGTTACACAATGTGGCATTCACAAATTAGCAACTTAAGTATTGATATCAGTTTAGGACATGTATTTTTTTGGGGGGGAAATTTTTTTTCTAAAATTTGTCTTCATCCTATAAGAAAATGAAGCTAAGGATGAATGTTTTAATCTCTGAGCAAAGGCTTTTTTTCCTTTTCTTTGTGCTAATGCTAGAACTAAAACTTCCTTGAAATACCAAGGAATACTATCAACTATGTATGTGATTCATACCATAATCAAACTGACAGACATCAGTGGAACACTTGTGAGTTTACACTTGGAATTAAGCCCAGTAAAATGCTTCTTCAATCTCCTGGTAACTTCTTTTTATCAATGTAAGTGATGCAGCCTGAATACATCATAATTACTGTGGAGATGCACCAAGCTAGATGATATGACTGAGGCTGTGTATTTCCAATGGATTTTTTTTCAAGAAATGAGAGATGGTAACAAAGAGGCAGGGTGTGACTTTGATCATTTGATGAGTTTGTCCTCCTGTATATAGAAGATACCTATTTCTTCTGTCCTGAATGCTTACAATCTGTTAAAAGTGATTATCGATTAATATTCTAACACAATACTTGTGCCTTATCATCCTGGTTTACTTCAGTGCAAGGCATAGATGAATCAGGCTTGTACTGTTGAGCATCTGTATCTGGTAAAGCCAAGCGTGACTGAATTCTGTGCCGTGGCTCACATCCGTGACTCGTTTACACTGATCAAAACTGAGGTCCATGCTTACTTGGCAGAGCTGAGTTGGGGGTTGTTTTTCAGATTGGTGCTGGTGAAATGGGAGCAAAAATCTCTGGTGTGGGAACAGAAATACCTGGTATGCACTTCATGTTGTACTGGGATAAACTCTTTAGTCTCACTTACCCGAGAAGGGCAAATCGAGCAGTAGAGGATGGGGCATAAATGTCAGACTGCTTCATGGGGTAACAGTTGTGCAAGACAGATCATACTATGTGAGAGCTCTGTATACTTATCTAAATTTAGTTACCACAGCTCATCTAGGTCATAGTGAAAATGATGTTGTGGTACTTTCACGAGTTCCTTTTTCCTCTTTGGCGGCTTGTGCTAGGCGAGCAGTTTTGGTTTGGCTCACAGATGAAAAATGTTGTCTTGTGGCAATCTGGATATGAATTTTGGCAATTAGAACACAATGTATCCATTGCTTAGAGAGGACAGCTCATTGTTCCATGACTCGATGTGGGGAGATAAAGTCAACTAAAAATACGGACTCCTGAGTTTTCTAAGAAGTCTACAACCCTTGGGTGCAGACCTGATAACTGGAACACCAGCTCAAGCAGCTGCAGGGAATGGTGTCAACCCTGATGGGTAGCTTTCCTTTGTGCATAGCTAGAAGAAGCTACATGCTTGGATGTCCCATTCCAGAGTTGTCTCTATGCATAAAAATTTGTTTTTGGGGCCTACCAGGGGAACCTTCTGCAAGGCTGCTGTGCCGCACTGTACTCAACATGTGGAAATGTGGGTTATTACCAAGTGCTGGGTGTCCATCCCATTACAGGGAATATATTTACAGAGCTACTGTACTTGACTACAGTTGACCTTGTATCTGTATGCACAAGTGCTTGATCTAAAAATAGTTTTACTCTTCCTCAAATTGATTAGATTAAATAGGTCTAAATAGCTTTGAATGTTGAAAAAAACTCTGACTGTGGGTAGAGAACCTAGACCTTCAAGACCAGAAGATCTCACCAGATGGCAGCATTGCACTCTGTAACTTCTTGTTTGCAGCAGTGGTTTTGCAACTCTTCGCTCCTTGGGCTGGTAGGAGGCTGCCAGAGAAAAGAAGTAACTCAAAACCACTTCTAAAATGTTTTGAAATACAGGTCTTAGTAGATTATGATAATTGAGTATTGTTTCAGACTCAGGGCTTTCATACGGAAAACACCACTGTGCTGCATAAGGAAATAGATATAAAAAGCAATGCGGGTACACCTAAATCTTTTTAATGTTAACTCTAAGTAATTGCTTTGAATAAGAGGAAGACTGTTTGATAAGTGTTATTTGTAAAAATATTAGCAAATCACTTAAAGATGCAAGAGTTCACACTGGAACCATGTGCGTAGAGATGTGACTTCCTGACTATTATGTCCGTAAGACTACAATGCTCCCCTGTTCCTTCTTTAGAAAATAAACATGCTGGCTTTCCTAGTCCTCTTTGTACTATACCTTCTAAACAACGTGCAGCCCGGTCCTCAGAGCCTGTAACTAGGCAGGTAGACAAGTGGACATACCCTCATTAAAAGTTACCAGCTGCTTCACAGTGTTAAAATGTTCAGATGCAGTAGTTAATTTTCTTTTTCTGTGAGAATTCAAGAATATTGCATTGTATGCAAAGCACGTACTTGATTGTACATTCAATCTGGTCAATTTATAGCAATTATGGCATAATGGGAGAGGTCCTGCCCTGTTGATTCACGGGAGTTACAGTAAAGCAGTGGAAGAAATGAAAGCTGTTCCTGCTAGTAAAGGAAAGGGCTGACTTAAGAGTCCTCTTCAGAAAAAAAAACCCTTCTAGTTCCAGATAGATGTGTCTGTGATGTAGTACTATATGCCTAATTCTAAACTGTCTGAGACTTCCTTTTTTTGTGTATTCAGAAGAATATGAGGCTATTCTTGGGTTTGGCACAAGGTGAGCTTTGAGTACAGTACTGCACCACAACCAGCTAGAGCTGATGTAAATGGCAACACAAAATGCAAGATAGGTCAACCAGTTTGACCATTCAGAAAGTAGTTAAAATCCATACTTCTCTTGCAGATTATGCCCTGAAAATATGGAATTTTTCTGGTTTTTTTACTGTCAAAGTAGATATTGCAGGTACCAGATTCATCTGCAAAGACAAAAAACCAGATCTTCAGCTGTATGCTGTCAGGATGTGGCCATCTCAGCATACAGAAACAAATTAAGTAGATGCAAATTTTGCTTGAATGAGAGAATTTTGGGAATATCAGCAGCATGGAGATTGGTAGTGTGAATTGAGAGGGCTCCTCATACTAGTCACGTTCTCAGAACATGGTCTGGTGGTCAGAGCAGTCTAATGAACACTTGGTTTTTCATCCCTCCTCAAACTGCCTGGAGGCTTTACTGAACAGAAGTGGTGTGTTATGTAGTAGAAATCTGTGGCAATGGACTTCTTGGCCTACCTGGACTTCCATTGTAACTTGAGAAGACTAATAAGAATTGGAATTAATTTCCTGTCTTCATCCACGGTTGAATGGAGCTTGCCTAAGCCTATTTAAAACAAAAAGCAAAAACAAAACAAACAAGAGCTCACTTAACGTTGCAGGAGGAAGTACTTTGAGGAGATTAGTAAATGCCCTGTTTTTATCCTTTAAAGTTACATTGAGAGACTGGGATTCACTTCCTTGTGTGCATATATCATGAAAGGGTTGTATTCATTATCTTTCATCTTAGTCACATTTTAAAGCTTTGGCATGAGTACTTCGGATAATTTGGGTAGAGTTATCCTTTAATTTCTGTTCTCTGCAGCTAAAGATATAATATTGCTGTCCCTTCGTTCAAGGGAACAAAGTGGGCTATGTAGTCAATATTGTTTCTTTGGTGTAGTAACATTCCCATCCCCCAACCTAGGATGGGGGGAGGGAGGGGAGCTCTTAACTTTATCTGCTCCTCCAAAGAACTTGCGGAAAGCCAAGTAAAGGTCAGGAGGTTTTCAGTCTTGGAATTAAATCAGACAATCCATCTCCCATGTCTTTTAGGGTATTATGTTTGTGAGATAAGTTTCTTTTTCTAAAACAGCATTTACAGATCGTTTCAGAGTGGTGAACACAATACTTTTTTTTAATTTTACAAAACACAGTTAAAAACCAAAACCCCAAACAATTAAAAAACCCAGAAAACAAACCGAAAACCCCACCAACCACAGAAGTTAGGTCTCACTTTGAGAGACTTGTCCTTCCGACTTACACTTACTTGCACTTTTTTAGGATCGGATGACACACTTGCTCCTGGCCTGCTTGAATGGCTGTTTTCATATTTTAATCAAATACTGGATTTTGTGATGCTGGTCTTCCAGAGGATATTATAAACTGCTTAAATCATCTGGTTTCTCTTTGAGATATGGAGCAACACTTCCTGTGGAAATGAGTGGAATGTGTGGGTATCTATCAGTTCTCTGACTCCTCTTCAGTTGACATCGTTGATGTAGGAAATTAAGGACCAATCAAGATCACTTTAGATGCATCTCATCATACTGTGTGTGTGTTTCTGAGTGTGTAACTGCATGTACAAGATTGTTAGTTTAGCATTTAGGGGGATTATGTACTCTGAGGATGACAGCAGATGCTATCAGTTGCCTCTTTAACACTCCTAATGAATGAATTTGTAGGGTTTTTTTTTTCCCATAGCAAATAAACCTGCAGTTTTCAAGGCAAGGAGTTTGATCTTTCTTTGCTAAGTATCCTCTTTCGTAGTCGCTTATATGTCACTGTTGCCTACATTTCCTGAATACAAAGTAAATGTTCTTCATTTACATGATCAAGAAAACAGGATAAAAGATGTTTTTTCATGTGTTACAACTCCGTAATAGTTATTTGCATATTGTGTACATTTTAGAGGGAAGCTATTCAAATGGTTTGTAAGCTATTCAGAAAGACTCCCTTGGGCTCTGTTGTTTGCTTTTATACGGCAGATAACTTAAGAATTGTTTCTTTTTAAAGGATTAACAGCTTTCAGAAAGCGCTTTCTAAAGAGTTGCTGTTGTTTTCAAAGCAGAACAAAGTCTGCTGGCAGACAGGCTTACAAAGCACCTCAGTCCTGGTGTACTTTGGAGCTCGCCTAAAGAAATGGTTTCCCGACCTGTATAGCCAACACTTCTTCAGAGTAAGATTTAAAAGCCTGCTAGGATGATTCTCCAGCGTTTGGAAAAAGCAAGAGATCCTTATAGCTGCTAAAACCGTGAACTGGGCTGGTAATTTTATGTATGTTTAACATGCTGAAATTGGACAAATATATTCCGCAAACTCAAAGATCTGTTTTATCTTTCCAGAGAGAGTAACTGATAGCGTTCTGGGATTCTTTGTTTGTTTGGGGGTTTTTTTTGTTAGCTTTTTTTGGTTTTTTGTTGTGTGTTTGGCAAAAACTGTTTTAAGGACACGAAGAGGAAAGACAAGGTAATTGGACTGGTCTAGCTGGTAACAGCAGCCAAGCTTCCAGGTACTCGAGGCTGGGTTAGATCATCTCCAAGAGGGGCCCTCTCCTACCTCAGGAGCTGAGGTGACGTTTGGGACAGAGGGGTGGTAATGAGGAGGTAGCTGTGTCGGTGTGGGAAAGGGTTGAAACGTACGAAAAGGTGTAGGATTTCTGTTTGGGGTTGGTGGAAAGCTGTATGCGGGAAAGCTGAGGAGACACGGCACACCTTTATAGAGTGGGAGGTGTAGTATCCAGTGCAGCTGTGACTTTCACTTTCCAAGATTAGTATTAAGTGTAAGAGCATGAAGTAATGATGTAATATAATATATGAACCAGTGTTATTTATGTATTATAAAATGAGGAAGTCTGAAGGATTTCTAAAACATCTATAGTCCAGTCAGTTTTGGTGGAACCAAGGAAGTTACTTAGCCTTTTTCATCTTCAGGAAGCAAACTATAATAATAATCTCTAGTGGAAGGGTCTGGTTGGGACTAGCATTGTGTACAGAAAAGGTTTCACTCTGAGAGAAGAAATATAGGAGTGTTTCATTTTTCAAATGGGAAAAGGGATAACCACATGGAGAGGATCAAGTTTAAGTGCTTAGCATGCAGCTAAACCAGTAGGTCAGGCCTGTTTCTGTGGTCCCCATCTTATTTGCAGACATTTTCTATGTGTTGGCTCTGTTAGCTCACTGCTGTAACATCCCAGAAATATTTATCTTACAGCATCCTTTCAAAAGAAAGACAGATTTTTTTCCCTTCTTGCTGATGGGCAGGATAAAAGTGCAAAGGGATCTTCTCTTTCTTGAAGCTTGATATTTAGCATATTAAACTTTTTTGGGAAAGAACAGAACAAGCATTTTAAAATATGGTATTTACTTCAATGCAGGATTATTATCTTACTACAATTTTTACATATTTTTTTAATGTTGGAGCCTGCAGTTGTGCATAAAACTTGCAGTGGGAATAACAAAAATAATACCATTCTAGAAAGATAGATTTTTTTTTAAGTTATGCTTGGATGACTGCTGCTGTCTTCTGAAACGTCTCACTTGCCTACAGGAAAGCATCTTTATGGCAAAGACTAAACTTTTCAGTGAGAACATGGAGCACTCTGCGGTCTCAGTTGTGCAACATGAAAGCAAGGAGCATCTGTTTACAGTCTATTGCTCTGGAATACGTTTAGCCCTGTATTTTAATGTGGTGTTTTTAATATCTAGACTATTTGTTTTAAAATCTTAAAGCCACGTGTCTCATATCTGAATTCGGGCAATCTGAAACTCTTATCATTAGGACTCTGTAGAAATATGAGGATATGCCCACACTGTTATCTTTGCAGGATATGGGAACTTAAAAGCTTATCTTAACAGTGGAACTGTACATTGGGATGGTGAATGTGTTAGATACTACTCTGGCTATTTTATTTTCCCTTTTTATCTCTCCCTTCCCCCCAACCCCCAACTTGCATCAGAATAAACCGTATAGAGAGCTATGTTCTAATTGTACTACTTCCGACCTTCTCTAATTCATGGCTGTATTCCTTTTTCATGTACATGAAATTTTAAGCCATTGCCATCTGATAGGTGCTTTGGGATAGCACCCGTTTCACCCTTCTTCACAACTGGGGAAAAAACCCAAATAACCACACCAGAAAAACCCCCACAACACACAACCCTGGGGAAAAAAACAAAACAACTTGCAACAAAACCCCCTCCGTGTAAACCTCTAAAGAATATATTCCCTGACAAACAGAAGAGTCTTATGCTACCCCCATGGCAATTTAGATGTTTACTTGTGACATTTTAATTCAGAAATGGACAAGAGGAAGTGCTACCATGGAAAGATACATGGATCCAAAGCCCCAGCAAATCTTGTGCTGCGTACATCTAGAAAACCAAGGATTTCTCAGAAGTAGGAGTAGGAATTCTCTTCTTGGTATAACTCTCAGAACCAGACAGACTTCTGTGAAGTCTTTCTTTTCTGAGTTTTCTCTCCCTGCACTTAGAAATCAAAGTCAATGTAACAGTGATTACTGCTTTTGCCTCAAGTCTCTGCTGCAGATAGGGAAACATATGGGAGGCTAGCCTTTTTTTTTTTCTTTAACCTCATGGCTTTAAGAAGAAAACTGGATGATCTTATTTGGCTAGTGGTGTTGTTAGACTTCTTTTTGTGGTTTTGGGTTTGTGATATATTTTTTAAAATAGTATTAAAGCAACTTCCCAAGATGCAGTTACCTTGTTTCCAAGTCATATTTTCCCCTTCTTCTAGTGGAGAAACTTAAACACACAGCTCCTAGCCTTTTTTATTCTGCCAATGCATGTGCTCTGCAGCCTGGTACATGGTGGGTCTTAAGCTGTATCTTTGCTGTGTGTTTGGTTTTGGGTTTCTTGTCAGCCAGTTGAGGTATGCTGATACATAGTTTGAAAACTCAGAAGAAACAGGGCTGGTTACTCACATTCTCTCATACTGCTTAATTTTAGTGTAAATTAGTATGGGTGCAATATATATTTGAATCCATATAGGTTTGTGTGTGTACTAGTCATCTCACCTTAGAAGAATCCAGATGAAAAGTGAAGCCCAGTAATATACAAGTTCATTATTCTAGGTAATCCATAATACAGCTTTGATACATCTATTCTGTAGACAACAGTACTCATTGCAAGACTTATTACTCTAAAACACTTAGTTTTATGTTAGGATTTCATCAATGTAAAAAGCTCTTAAAAAGACAGTAAATCATAATTCGAGGTAATGGCTTATCCAAGAGATTAGAGATGAAGTTTGTAGATTTCCAGTCTCTCTGAGAACTGATAATCATTGACTTGGCACTCTCTTGTATGCACGAGAAGAAAATCTTTTTGAAAGGTCAGTTATCCTCTGGCAGAGGAGCTAGTAAGATATTAAAATAGGCTAACATAAGCCAGAGCTGGCAAGGATTTAGACTTGTGGTAGGTAATATTTATGAGAGTTCACAAATGTCTAAGCAGTCCTGCCAACATATTACTTATCCTTTCAGTTCTTACAAAATTAAAGTTGTTTCTTCAATGTTCTGGCATTTATAGCCTATACAGGAACGTCCATTTCTGTTTATTTTTACAGAAGGCAATTTCTCCAGCTTCTATGAGAGAATGATCGTGAAGGGATTAGAGTTTCTTTTCTGAATGTTTTCTTTCCAAAATCATCCAGTTACAGCTACAGAATGTTCTGGTTTTTAGTCTTTTGGTTTTTTTGCCTTTCTCCCTCTGTCATATGACTCTAAGTAAAACTTATTTTTGCATTTCTGCTTTATGGTAATACCAATACCGTACAGTCTTTCTGGCTTAGTATTTGTTCAGTAATGAGCCTAGTGATGTCTAAAACCCAAATTCATGGAAAATTCTGTTGGAAAGCCTGAGAGCTCATGTTTCTGGTTTCTGCATCCATGGAAGGCATTCTGTGGAAAGCTCATCAGAGCATCTAACCAACTGCTTTACTGAGATGAAATAGAGGTAATAGGATGTTGGCCTCACTAATAACATTGTTTTCTTTATTTCCTTAAGCGATTAATTTGGATTTATTTTATAAACTCCACAAGCTAGTTAATGGTCCTGTGTTGAAGGCCAAGGAACTGCCACATGGATATTCAGGCTGGCTTTGGGCCTCAATCTCTGGCCTTCCTACAAAACTTGATCCCTTTGCATAGCATGTCTTGGCGGCAGAGTAAGCGTAATACACTGATGCTGTGCTAGTGGGTTAGTAAGCTACCAGTCAGAAATCCAAGAGAGAGGGAGACCCAGCAGCATGGGTGAGTGTATGGTTAATCTTTCTGGCATCAGCTGGCCATAAATGCTGTTCCTTCAGTCTGTGTTCTGCCTAGATACCCGTGTGTGTGCCACAGTCATGAAGCTGTGGCATCTGTGCAAGTCACCTCTGCAGACCAGTGATGGTAGTTCTTGTAAACACAAGTGAATGGAAATATTGAATACAAGATCTCCAAAGTCTCAAAGTTTGTAGAAGTTAAGGGTGCTCTGAGCAGTTGGCAACATGAATGTTTGAGGGGTTTTTTTAGTACCAATTGGAGTCTCTGGCACTTGTATAGTAGCTGCCAATACGCATCTGCTCTAACGTTTCTGGATAGAGATAGGCAGCTGGCTTAGAAAAAAACATGAATGAAGGAAAGATGTGAAAGTGTCTTTTGAAGAACAGTCTGATACTGAGTTTTGATGCAGTAAGGTAGTAACATATCTGTATTTATTAAAAATATGTATGTGTGAGTATAAAAATAAAGCCTGTAGTGATACTGCCAAGAAAGAGTTTTCTGACACGATGTATTTCTAGCCACGGTAGCTGTGCATTGGGTTAAGTTTCCAGTACTGCTGCACTGTGTCTTTTTAGGGCTGGATAGAATGAAAGTGATGCTCTTTAATTGGTTAGACCAAGTTGTCCGTAGAACAAGCTGGTTTAGATTCAGATTTTGCTTCCTTAACTCTGTGTATTATGTTGTGGAATACACTATATTTGTGGAAAAGTGGTGCTTCTCTTTCTGTGGCACAACCCCACTGACCATAATGCAGTCTTCCCACAAAAAATACAGTCAATGCAGACTCTTAACTCAGTCAGACTAGCTGTTAATCTTGATGGAAAACAGAGGGGCAGACAATAAGCCCTTTCTTACCCTGTAATATTCATTTTCTTATGCATTTCAACATAAAAGCTCTTCATTGATAAGCTTTGCTATGAGAGTCAGACAAAGTTGCTGTTATAGCTCTGTTTTATTTTAAAAAGTAAAGTCTTGAAAATACATCTTTGCATTAATTTATGCCACAGGGCACCATGCTACTTTCTTCTGTTATTTTTCTCTATACGAACCTGACTGCCAAAGAGGAAGCAAAATGAAGACCAAATATTTTATCAACTTAGACATAGAATTGATGCACAAAGGATTCTGTCTTAAGGTAGCTGGGGGAATTAGAATAAATAGTGACAGTTACAAGTGGATGATCAGATAGTCTAGTGTCTGTTCTAATGAAGCCTAAGGGAAATTAAATTATACAGGTATTTCTCAATATCTTAGGCAAAGGGAGTAAAACCAGAATGTGTTATTAGATTCATCATTTTCTGTGTGTGTACACTGAAATGCCTCCTTTGATTTATTTCTACTATGGAGGAGAGTCATGAGTGGCACTTGGGCTGGATAGGAAAAAATTTTCTCATTTCATGAAAGTTTAAATCTGTAAATATTTAAATGCCTTGGACTACTTCATTTATTCCCAAGACCTTCTGGTTTGGTTAGTGATTTTTATTCTTATCACTTACTTCAGTGTTTAAACTTAGAAGCTGTGTAAAGAAGGATTCATTTGAAAATGACAAATCAATTGTCACAACTCTTTGCAATTTGGAAAGTCAAGCTTTTCATAAATGGACATACTGAAAAGTTTTATTCTAGATTTCAATACATCAGCAGTTTGGGGAAGCAGAAAAAGAACCTTGTATTCTCCTTAAGCTATTGCATCTAGTTTGGATATAGCAGAGAACAGTATTTAATGGATCTATGAATTACAGGTTTAGTTTTGTTCCTTTTTTTCTTCCTTCTTGGCTGTAAAGTCATAATGACAAACAGTGTTCTTTTTTTTTTTTTTTCCTCAGCATATGCCACATGCTGCTGGAAAATATGCAACAAAATGTAACGTTAACGTTTCCCTGACACTTCTAAAATTAAACAAAACCTTCAGGGGAAGGAAGCTTCATGTTAATTTATGTATTCCTGGGCTTTCAGGCTAGGGAGTGAGGGTGGACACCACCCATAGCAACTGCCAAAGCCAAAGTTATTTCTAGTGTAACACAAGTACGGAGTCAAACCTGATGAGCAGGAGGCTTGAACAGTGATTTTTAAAAAATGATAAATATGAGTTTGTCTCCATGTATTGACTCTATTCTCCAGTATTCTAAACTTCCAATATAATGAGCCTCTTGAATGAATAAATAAAACACTGGTACCTTATGGATTATGAAACTAAGTCTCACTTGTATTTCTTAATGGGACTAACTGCCAGTGACTCTCCGGATATTCCTCAGGTAGCTACGCCACACGAAGTTTGTCATCTTCCTTATTTCACTGAGGTGTCTGCTTTGTATTTCTTCATCCTGGGAGGGTGGACTTTCAGGTTTGCTGGTCTACAGCAGGACATTTAGTGAGTTACCTTGAAAGGGAAGTAGCCAGGAGAAAGCTTTAGAGCAGATTGATTGGTGCTAAGTTTTTTTTATTGGGTTTTTTTTTGGGGGGGAAGGGGTTGGGGGGGTGAGTCCATTTTGTTAGTTCTCCTGTCTGCAGGAACAGGTCTGTTTGGAAAGCAATCTACAATTCATCTTGTACTTCATTATGTGTCTGCACTAAAGACACCCAGAACTAAAGCTTCATTTTTAAGATAGTATCTAGGTAGAAAAAGTAGTCATTCTATGTTATAAATTTATGATTTGGCTAATATGGTAAGCCCTGGGCTACCGTGTTTCACTCAGAAATATGCTGCTTACTCCTTCGTACCAACCCCTACTGGCATGCATTTGTTTCATACGATATTTTGGTTTTAGTGTGTCTTTTGCTGAAGACAAACCCATGCATGAGCGAAGGTACCTGGCAATGTCAGAATGCTGTCAACAAAGATTCTTTCATGATCTCTTCTGTTATGGCCCACCCTTTCCTGTGGTCTCAAACAGACTTAATGAAGGCTGCAAGGTTTTCTGAAGAAGTTGTACTTCTCACTAGAACAGAACAAAAACACATCTCCTTTCCATTCCTTAATAGCGTTTAGCAGCAAGAAACAAGGCTGTCTTTAGAGTGGAGTGGATATTCGCTGGAAATACAAGCCAATCAACATGCACAGTAAGAAGTTGCAGACTTTGAACTTCCCAGTTAATTGTAGTGCATCTGGATTTCACTCCTGTGAAATCTCCTGTTAATCTAAATGTTCTGTATAAGGAGGAAACTCCAAGCTGTATACATTCTGTTAAGAGATGCTCCTCCTGAAGATACTGAACTTCAGGTTTAAGTTTGCAGAGCCATACATGGTACTCACAGCTACCATGCACATATCGTTTCCTCTAGAATAAATGTGGTTTAGGTTGCATGTGTGTCTAGCATACTTTCCTTTAGGCATTGACTTCTTTGAAGATATAATCATAAGGTTTTGGGTAGTGATCCTACGCTTTATATAGAGATCACCCTTTGTTGATAAGACAAATTCTTCACTGTTCTATGTAGTGCATGAAGAGAAGCTTTTGCTTGTGAGGTGTGTCACCTAATGGTATATTTTTGTGTCCTTCCTTAATTTCAGTCTTTCTGGAAAGACTTTCATGAACTAATGAACAAGCTATGAAATAGCCAAGAATCATAAATTACCTCAAAGGAGTCACAGAGCACCATGGCACATCAAACAACTTTTCAGTCAACCCTACCTTTGTATAAGCAATAGTGGGTGTTTCCTCTCTAGCATACTTTTGTTCTAAATTTAGGGATATATTATCTCATTGGTATATGTGGAAATTTTTTCATGTAACTTCAGTTAACGGATGTCAGGTGGGGTCCAGTAATTCCATGGCAGAGCTAAGAAAGAATAGACCCCTTTAGTTTCTTTACTTGGATGTTGGATTTTAGCAATAGTCACTGCACACAGTGTCAACCTATTTCAGTGCTGATGCCAGGGTTTTTCAGCCACAGAGGCAGCCTTGAAGATGATTTCCTGAAGTTCAAAGCTCCTGCAATGTTAAAAATAACCTTCCTACCAAATTATACAGTAACGGCAGCATTCCGCTATCTCTCTTGTCACTTGCTAGTTACCCAAATGAAAGAGGAAGAGGGTGGCAAGCAGACAACCACAGTCCCACAGCAGCACACAGGGTGTCTACCCATAGCTTTCCCATTCAGAGTGGTATTTGCGCTCCTGGATTTGCAGCGTGCTGACAGTATGTGTTTCTGGTCTAGCATGGTTCATGAGGGGCTGTGGCAGACTACCTCAAGGGATGACGACTTCTGCTAGAATTACTTGTGCCTTGTGGGCTGCCAGAGAAGCAGCATGTGAAAGCAAGCCTCTTGTGCGTTCAGAGTGACTCATGTAACGGCAGGATGCTTACGTGCTTTGTGATTCAGGTGTTTCAGGCAGGCATGGTGAAGTGTCTGCCTTGCTTGCCGAAGTGATTGAGTGATATATGACAGCTCAGGTACAGAGGCACTCATGTTTGGAAAAATCAGGGTGTTTGATTAGATATGCTTAATATGTTTAGATGATTACCCAATGTGAATGTGCCACTCCTTATCTGAGAGAGAGCAGTGGTGTCCCTGGATGTGCCCTGTATCCAGACCAGCAGTGCCGCGAAAGCTGTAAGAGGTCACCCAGTGCAATCACCATGGAATAAACCCACTGGAACTGAATATGTCTAAGGAGAGAGACTTCTGTTTATTCTGTCTGGGAAATTCAGACCCCTGTCCTCCCCGCGCTGTACATGTGAATCTTTGGAGACAAGATTTAGGAAATGAGTTTTGGAGAAGATTAGGGAGGTGGTAGGTTGATGTCTGACTTGACATGTGCCTCTGGACTGCAAACAATAGTGTATGGAGAAATCTACCCATCAATGTTGTATGTTGCCCAAGCTTGATCATAAAATTTTGGAAGATGTTGCTTGCGGATAGAGCATTTAAGTCTATATGTAAAATTACTTTTTAACATACAATTCTGTGACTTACAGTGGGGTTGTTCATGTGCTTAGTTCAAAAAGGAAGATGATGGTTAGTACAACCAAGTGAAGGATAAGAGCTGTGAAACCACTTCAAGTAGGCTAAAAAATGAAGCACACAATTATGCTGAAACATCTTCAGAATGTGTCCACTGTATTTTTCAGTCCTTTGGCACACTTCCAAGACTTGTAACTGTAATTCTGCATAAATTGTGACATTCTTCTAAGTATTTGCAGGCTGTCTGTGGCTCTGTTAGCCTCAGTGTGAAATTAGTTTGGTTTTAATGCTATATCATGGTCTAGACTGGGACCTGTGTATCAGCACACTGCATATACTGTGGAGATCTTGATAAAATGAACCATCAAAGTTACTCTGGTATTATAATATACATTTACGTCTACAAATGAAAACCAAGTCTGGGTTGTGCAAGATTTGCTGAGGGCTTGGGTGTTGGCACTTGCTTGATGCATTAACATAAATACCTTAGCTGCAGTATTTTCACTTAAGGTCACAGCTGCACAAATTATTTGCAGACTTCTCTGTGTCTGTCAAAGGAAGTGGTGTCTGGTGGTGGGGAGGCAGCAGTTGGCAGTTCCAGTGTGCTTGCTTGCTAGGCTTTGTGTCATCAAGAACATGATTTAATATGGGTTCCACTGTATCAATAATAGGATTAAAGACCCCTGCAAAACATGCTCAAAATCATTATTTTCACTTGAAAATATATTTCCAATGAGCATGATCATACTTGTATGCAAAGTAAAGACAAGGCTTCTGCTTTGTGTCTGTGAACAATGCTGAGATTCAGGAACAGTTTTAAATTTTAAAATGAGTTAAAATCTAAATTAGGCAATGAAGGGAAGAATGACCTTTGTCAATGTAGCTTCATTGACTTCAGGTCAACCTCTTTAAATCTATTCATGCTGAAGTTGTCAGAATTTTATTGGATGAATTTTTTTTCCTATAAACCTGTTAATCTTGTTGCTCACTCCACTCCCTGAAAACAAAACACAATTAAAACTGTAAGACACACAATGAGCAACTGAAGACTTCTTTTAAGAGTTGAACCCAGCCATGCTTTTCAGACTTACCTCATTTCTGGTGTGCTTGTGAGACTAGGAGTTGACCAAAAAGCCACTCTACAGGGGAGACTTTCAGTGGGAATGTTTGACTGCTGAAAGCAATGCTGTATATATAGATGTTGGTGAATAAGGAGGTAAAGGAAGCCTGGGAAAAAATACTATGCCACTGGGGGAGAAAAAAATTTAGTGTGATAGAGAAATTCTAGAGGTGGTTTTCAGCAGCTTCAACTGTTAATGAGCACAATATACCTATACAGGTCAGGAAACATGAAGCCTTCTAATGCTCATAGCATAGCTTTCTACCCCACTTGTTCCAATCTAAAGCCTTTTTCAGTTCTTTAGAAGACTTCAAAGGAGAGCATAGTTTGCTCTGGAGTATGGTTGGATTAGAGATGTTCATCTTCTAGGTCTTTGGAGCTTAGGGAATTGCTTTTTCAGTTTGTTTCATCCTTCTGTCCTACTCTGAAGAGTTTTGTCCAGCTGAAGAATAGATTTGGGAGAATTGTAACTTAAGGTGCAAGAAGAACGTACTATTTTTCCCTGTTCTCTGTATGGTTAAGTGGGAGTTAATTTGGTTTTGGACATGAGCAGCACCTGTATTGTAATAGGAATGCACTTAGGCTTACATATGACAGAAGCTATTTACTTAAGAGAACTTAGTGTTTGTAAGGGCATATTTATCAAACGGTATTTTTTTCACAGAGAGCAAACTAAGTGCACAGATGGTCAAATGGTAATAGTGTAAAGGTATATGAAGTTTACGTGAAGTGGGTAAGGTATACCATGGTTATAAGTAGATTAAAGATCAAACTTACTGAAAACTGTGCAAGTACATAAATGTGTGCTAGAATAAAAAAAGAAAAAAGTCAACTTACTGCTCTGTATTTAAACACAAGGTTCAGTAAGACTTGTAAAGCTACTTTAAAATCAGTAGCCTTTGTATTTAGGCTCCTTAAAGTTGTTTTATAAGTGTCTTGGAATGAATTTAATTCTTTTAATCTGCAGTAGCACTAACTCTTTTTATGCTTGAAGCCATTCATCATCATCTTAGAGGAAACATGGAAAGAAGTTGACTTTTGTGTAATGTCTAGGAAATCACCACATTTTGAACTAGTGGGGAAGGATCAGTTTGAGGGTTTGAAGTCTGACTGTACTGCGTGCAACGTAAATCCCTGGGCGGGCTTAGAATGGGAAGAGTGCTCTAGTTTTATACCTCTTCTACCGGAATTGTTTACAAGAGACACATTCTTATGCTGAGAACTCATGACAGTTTAAAAAACAAAAAACCACCCTTCTTATCACAGCAATCTTAGTCATGTAGCACTTGCAGAATATTTGGATTATGCTGAGTACTTTTAGAAAGGAGAAAAGAAATAATGTCCACTACCATTCTTAGTCAGCTTTGCAAAGATACAGTACTGAAACTCATGTGTGATACTTTCATCGTGTACCAGGAACTGTTAAAAGCCTTCAACTGGCTGCACACCACTATATCAAAGGTTTACTTTTTTTGGTAATAAAAATGCTTCAACTGTGTCATATCTCTGTTTTTGAAAGCAGAAATATGTATTCCTGTAATAGCTGTGTTTCAGTTAGTTTGGATTTTGTTTCTAATATAACAGACCTTCAAATCTAAGCATAAGAATGAAAATGGATCCTTCTACCTTTATACCTCTTCTTTTGGAAATGTTTGCGACATTCTATCCTCACCCCCTCCTCCCCCCTGTAGTTTTTACTTGCATTTTCACTCCTGTTACAAGGGAAATGTACTACAGAGATAGTCGAGTAGGGAATTGATCCCTAATATATTAATTTCAGCTTTTAAAAAAAAAAAAACAGGAAAAAAGTATAGGAAAATATGTTCTTCCTAATTAATTCTGTGAAAACTGGTAAAGAGAGATCATATGATCCTCCTGGGATCCTGGGGTGCATCCGGAGGAGTGTGGCCAGCAGGTCAAGGGAGGTGATCCTCCCCCTCTACTCTGCCCTGGTCAGGCTCCACCTGGAGTATTGTGTCTAGTTCTGGGCTCCCTGTTATAAAAAGGACAGGGATCTCCTGGAGAGAGTCCAGAGAAGGGCTACGAAGATGATAAAGGGCCTGGAGCATCTCCCCTATGAGGAAAGGCTGAGAAGATTGGGACTGTTCAGCCTTGAGAAGAGAAGACTAAGGGGAGACCTAATTAATGTTTACAATTATCTTAAGCAGGGGATGCAGGGGGAATCAGCCAGCCCCTTTTCAGTGGTCTGTGGAGACAGGACAAGGGGCAATGGCTGCAAGTTGGAGCACAGGAAGTTCCGCACCAACATGAGGAAAAACTTTTTCACAGTGAGGGTGACAGAGCCCTGGGACAGGCTGCCCAGGGAGGTGGTGGAGTCTCCTTCTCTGGAGATATTCAAGACCCGTCTGGATGCCTATCTGAGTGAAATGTCCTAGGGAGCTGCTTTGGCAGGGGGTTGGACCCGATGATCTCTCGAGGTCCCTTCCAACCCCTACAATTCTATGATTCTATGATACTTGGGTTTTGTTTTGCCCTCCATCCTGAACAAGTGCATTGTAGATCTGTGATCTCTGTCATGTTGTGACTGGTCTGAAGGAAGTGCTCACTTCTAGTTCAGTAATAGTTTATTACTAATATGAAAGCAAAAATATCAGTTTTCAATTTTGTTTCTTAAACAAGAGTCCCAATGTATAACATCCATAGCAGTAATAAGAGAAAGGAGGGATGCAAAACTGTTCAGCAGGGAGCTCCTTTGCTGTACCATCCTGACTCGGTTTGCATATTTACTGGTGACCAGCATGGACAATGAAATCTGCTGTAAGCCTAAAAAGGATCATATGGAGAGCACTCCCTTCCTGGCACCTTGCTTGTGACCTCTGCCTGGTTATGTGCTTCATTCTGAGGCAAGTGCTTTTGTGCTGGCTCTCTCTTACTGTGGCCCTGAATCAGTTAATCAACCACTGAAGGAAAACAAACTAAGAAACCAAGATAAGAAAGCATTCCAATGAGTACCCTACAGCAGATACCAAGCACCACCCCCACTTCTGTTCTAACTTGAACTGTTTCTACCTTTTTCTTGATGGCCAGTGACTAGTTCTTACCCAATATAAAGAACTTATGAGCAAATCTGCCTCTCTAAAGAATTTTCTCTGAAGAAAATATCTATGGCTGTTGGTTTTTTTAGGGTGACAAAGGATGAATCAAAAACTGTGCTTGGAACCTGAAGATTCTTTTGGTTGTACTGTCCAACAAAAACTTAGTACTGTACACTAATAATGCAAATTTACTGCCATTTCTTGGCTTCCTTGGAAGAAAAGCACATGATCTGTTGTGCAAGTATTAATAGGTTTTGCCTGTGTGTAGAAGCAGGATGTTTTACAGTTGGAGAGTAAAGAGTTATGCCCTGATTTTCAAGTTCAGTAATCATAGCAGAGCATGCTGACTCAGTGGTAGGAAAGGTATCTAAGATGACAAAATTCTTATTATAGATGAGAGAAATGATTGCCAGGAAACTCCCAGGCAAAAAATGAGCAAAACAGGAACAAAAAGATCCACTTGGCATAATGAAATCTGTATTCTAAACACAGCTGAAACTAATTAAATAAAAACCTAACTAGGCAAGATTGATCAGGATGGTCTGGAAAAACTGTTCACCCTTTTATTACAGGCTGTCATTAAAATAGCACTAAGGTTTGGGGTGATGGGTGAATTTTGTTTTCTATAGAAAAAAGGATTTGATTTTATTTCTCTTTTAAGATTTGGAAATTATTACTAGTTTTCTGTGCTCAATGTGATCACCCACCCATTTCCAGGATATCAAGATACACCTTAAAAGCCTATCTTTGCTTTTAAATAAATTTTAAAAAGTCTTTATTTGAAAAGGTCCAATTTGGTAACATTCCAAGTGTAACCTGTAACTAGTATGCTACTTAAATTAGAAAGCAGACTAGGCTCCATATTCATATAGAATTTCATAGTTCTAGATACATCAACAGTAACATAACTTATACAGTAACTTCCCAGATCATGAGCTTTCCCAACTTTTTTTGTACACCGCTGTATTAAAGTCAATATTTGATTGTTGTGGAAAGCCACCATGCCTTGAATTTCACTTCCATGGCAGGTTGAACAGTGGAGGAGCAAAAAAAATTAATGCCTTTGTGGGATGTACATATGCAGCTGCCAAGAAAAGGTTAGAGGGAGGAACAACCCTTATTCTTGTATGAGTAACACAGAGATTCACTTGGCATGAGGGTGTTATTGTTTAAATAAAACTGTTTTTTGCTTCTTTTCAGTCATATGGATATCCTCACCTGTACAGCATCTTGATGCAGAACTCGTGTCTGATGCAAAATAAAGGCTCTGTATTAGTGAGTCTGGCACTTTTATAGCACAAACACACTGAGTTCTTAAGGTTTGGCTCCTCTGTGGCTTAATTGGGAATTCTCCTCACTTTGAGTCACTCAAGGCTTTCATGAAGGGAGCACTCAGTTCCCTAGGATGAAAATGCTAATTTATCACAGTCTCCTCATGTGATAAATGAGGAGACTCTCCACACTCTCTCTCTAACATTTGAAGTGTGAACTATGAATACAGAACAATCAATGAATTCTGGTGTGAGTTAAGGGCCCTGTAGGTGCTTTGTTCTTCATCTATTGAGATGATAGAACAGACCAGCCTCCTGGTCATATGTGATAGTCTTTTTAATACAAATGTTAAAGAAATAAAACAGTTCCAAAGATAACTTTCCCTTCTAAATATATTTATGTATTTGTGCATTTAAGGATGTTTGCTTCTAGTACAGGAGCAAAGGATATACATAGGAATACTTTGGATTGCAGTGTGTTGCAAGTTCGCATAAAATACATTCTCTTGGAGTAAAACCAAACCAGAATGACAGCAGGTATTGGGCATATGACAGTTCAAATATCCTAAACATATGCACAGATACAAATGTCTTGAAGTACTTATCTGATGTGACTATCTGAGAAGGCTTCTTACGCTGATAAAGGAGCCAAGTGACGTGGGCACCTTTATATTTGCTGTCAAAAGTCAGTCTTCTAGCAGGAGCTCTGCCCTTGCCCAGTCCTTTTGTGAACCTTTTGCCTCCACAGTAGACCACTGAGGTCTTCAATACCTGGGCTTCCTAGGAAATCCACCTAGGGCACTAAGGAAATTGCAGTGCTGCTCATCAGCTTGTGCTGTGAGAGAGGTTGGAGTTGTTCTGTCAGCAGGGTAATAAAGCAGCGGGATCAGGAGGCTGATGAACTTGTCACTGCTGTGAGGTATGACACAATTGGTGTATATAATGATTAAGATGACAAACAACACCACCTTGAAGACTCAGAAGCTGAGAACCACTCAACAGTTGGGCCCTCTTGATCTTTGGATATCTGTACTTAGGGCTGCAGAGCTGTAGTATATAAGGGTTGGAAGAAAACTGCAGGCTCAGGTCTGTTCTAGGATCCCTTTTCCTGGGGGGGAAAAAAAGCGCCAAAAAGGCCATGCTGACATCCAAGGATTCCTATATTCAGGTAAAGTGGTGAGCTGAGCACAGTATGAGAACTCCCCCTATGTTCTTCTTTTGCATGGCTGGTAACAGAGTTCAGCACTGGAATTAGGCTCAGTGTGACGTCACTGCTTGATGTGATGATACTGGACATGGTGTCACTCCTGAGTGAACAGGAGAAGAAACATGAATTGCTTCCATGTGGGAAGGTGGTAATGTGCTACTGTCACTTGTGTGTGACAGCTGCCAAGATAGCATGATGCTTTCTGGAGTGATCTCCTGAGGTTCCTGCAAGGCAGGCAGTGAAGGCTTGTGGAATAGTTTTCTTTCAGGCAGCTTCAAACTGCAAATGCAGTCAGGAGTTTTGATTCTATGAACCAAAATAATACAGTGAAGTAGCAATCCAAGAGCTGTGTAGTATAACATAGTCTGCAGAACCAGCTGCTCCAAGCTGCTGATCTGCTGAAGGGTAGTACCAGGCCAGGATTGCCATTCCTCCCTGAAAATTAACGTACTGAATTTATGCTTGAGCTATGTATGAGGACTTCTCTGTAACTCGAGATTTCTCACTGGCTCAATGGGGTTTTCTGGGGAAGTGAAACTACTGGTTTTTTTCACAATAAACTTTTTGTGTGTTTGATATTCTAGTAATTAACTTCATAATCAATGACAAAAGGGATATAGGAACCTGAGGGAAGGAACTCAACTGTGATGGACAGGGAAGGATAAATACCTGACATTCTAGCAAGGTGCTTATATTTGAGATTATTTTTTGTGGAGGAAAAATAGGCTTATATGAGCCTAGCCAAGACTGTAAGTAACCTTGTGATGTATAGGTAGCTCATGAGACTTCAAGGTATGGTGGCTGACTAGTGGAAAAATGAGTAAATGTCTGAGAAGACAATGGATAAATTTACAGTTACCAAATGTCTGCACATGAGCATCTGCTTCTGAAACAGAAAAATCATTTTGCACTGTTGGTGGTTTCTAAAAATTCCCAAATACACAGACCTGAATCTTTATGGCTAAACTTCTCCTTGGTTTGTTTTCCTTGGTGTGTGTGAGATGCATTGTTTCATTATTAATTTTCTTGAAAAGTTTCTCCAGTATTATAACTTGTTTGAGAATGCTGTAAATGGATGGGGTTTTTTTATTGATTAAGTAAGAGTTTTGTGTAGGAAAGACTTTGTAATGACAATGGAAACTATACCCATAATTGCATAGTTTCCACTCTATAAAAAGTGATCTGCAAAGCTGGAAGATATCATTAGGCTTGTGTTTATAACTCAGGATGGCCTCATTTCACCAGCTTTTTTTGCAAATTAGTTCCCAGATGTCAGGAATATTGTCTGGTTGCCAGCTATTGCATAAACTCCTGAAGTGTGAGATATGACATATGCTCTTGCACTGACCTCAGCTGTCAACAGGAAAATAAATGTTCATGGAATAGATTGGATGAAGCAAGATTCAGAAAAGCAAATTTAATATCTAATTTTAAGTTGCCTTTGATTGCACAACTATCACAGTTATATCAGAACTACATGATTTTAACATTTCTCAACTATGTTTGTAAAAAGTCTGTATTCTTGAATAACCAGAAAACCTTTATACAGACTGGCAGGTTGTTTAGCTATCTGACTTCTCTAGGAGCATCTGTGTGTAATGTAGAAATGAAAGCCAATACTTCTAGTGTTGATCTTGGGTGGGGAAAGTAGCTCTGAAGCCTGTGTCCCAGCTTGTTGATGTTGTCTAAGATCAGATGTTTCCAATTTGTGCCCCATATCATACATTGCATTGTAGTCTAAGTCTCCAAAAGTGACCTCTTGAAAAGGTCACCTCATCAATGCTCGACTTTCTTGGGGTCTTGGCTGGATTCAAGATCAGGCTGCTCTGTCAGTGTGGTACTACTTTTGTGTTTCCCCCCACAGATGGAGATGTTCAAACGTGGATCCTGGCACTTTGTGACCCCCTAACCTTGTTGCCAGAATAGCCAAAAAAATCTCTTGGTCAGGACCATAGCTTGGCCTTAATGTCCTGAGGAAGCAAGGAACAACTGGTGTATCCAGTTTTGAGAGGGGTCAGCTGTGCTGTAGCAGCTGAAATAGACTTGCTTAAAGCCTCTAAACTTCTCTGCATCCTTTGTTTCATCCTGTTTTCGTGTGTTACTGCATTTTATAATCTAAAGCTTGGTGTTTTGAGGAGTTTACATAAAGAACACGTTTGTTTTTCTAGTGACTTGGTTGGCTTCTGTAGCAGAGGCACTGGTTTGTGAGGGTCTTTTTGTGTTTGGGAGGCTTTTTTTGCTTGTTTTGTGTGGGGTTGTTTGGTGTGTGTTTGTTTTTCTGTTGGGGTTTTTTGTTTTGGTGACTTGCCAAGGTTGCTACTGTTAATCTCAGTACTCAGAAATCACTATCTAGTTCATAGGAAAGCTAGATTATTTTTTATGGGATTTTATTCAATTTCTATTTTATGAATTTGATGGAAAACTCTTTCTATGTTTGCAAGCTCTCTGCCTGAGCTGAGCCTTAAAAACTTTCTAAATAAGCAAGAGTCTTAAAAAACCCCCTTGTTTCTGGAAGCACAGATGCATAATTATAGGTCTAGGAAGGTGATTGTGCCCCTGTACTTGGCATTGGTGAGGCCTCACCTTGAGTACTGTGTGCAGTTCTGGGCTCCTAACCATAAGAAGGACATTGAGGTCCTTGAGCAAGTCCAGAGAAGGGCAAACAGGCTGGTGAAGGGGCTGGAGGGCAAATCATATGAGGAGCAGCTGAGGGAGCTGGGGATGTTTAGTCTGGAGAAGAGGAGGCTGATGGGAGACCTTATCACTACCTGAAGAGAGAGGTGGGTGATGGTCTCTTCAGCTAGGTGACAGGAGATAGGACAAGGGGAAATGACACAAAGCTGTGCCAGGTTAGATATTAGGAGAAGAATTTTCATTGAAAAAGTTGTTAGGGTGTGAAACAGGCTGCCCAGGGAGGGGGTTGATTCATCTTCCTTGGATACGTTTAAAAAAGGGTAGATGAGGTTCTTAGAGATATGGTTTAGTGTAGGACAGGAACGGTTGGACTCGATGATCTTAAAGGTCTTTTCCAACCTTGTGATTTTGTAATATAATGAACTTGCAGGTACTGTCCTTTATACTTGCTGTTTAATAATTCTCTTGCTTGTTCTGTGTGTTTATCTGATGGATATTCATAGCTAGGTATAGGTGGCCTATAGTTAGATACCTGTAGGTACCTATAGTTGTCCATAAACATATGGATGAAGATATGACCAATCAAACAGCAACATGTTTATGAAGACACAGAAAGTCATTCTTCACTAACTAGACTAGAGAACTACTCAGATGCACTCAGCCTTGTTCCCTTGGTTTTTTAGCTTTGTTTTTCAATATCAGCTCAAATGAGAGTGCCTCCCTGTGTTACTCAGCAAAAATATAAGGGAGTTGACTGTTACTTGCAACAGCATTGCCTTATTCCGTATCTGCAGACTAAAATGATTAATACCAGGCAGATGGCAGACAGTTTGCTGTAAATCATGGAGGGCTGTCAGCTCACCAGTCATCGAATCTAAAAAGTGACACTGGGTTAACGATCTAATTTTGTATAGGGAGAATTGCACTTACAGAGTAGTTTTTCACTCAAATAGGTTTGTAAAACGACTCCAATGTAAGCTTTCTTAGGCCATTGTTACTTCTTCATTTAACTTAATTTGTTGTTGATGTGCAGAGCCATTAGATGGCTTCATAATGAAATTGCAAGGTTGGCCATAATTATGCAGTCAAAAGTGGCTAATGGGTTCAATTGTAACTGTACATACTAGCTGAAGAGCTGGGAGAGGGTAATTCTGTAGAGCTTTTTAAAAAAGCAAATGAGCTTAAATTGAGTTTTTTCTTGTTTGAAAGTCAAGAGAAGTCCTAATCAGAATGTATGTTGGTGTTCCGTTAAAAAACCCTGTAAATGCTACTGGAGATATAATGCTGAAATGTTATAAGTAAGCTTTGTTTTAATAAAAATTCCAGATATTAGTGCATCAAATCTTTGTGACTTTTTAACCCAGGAACCAAAACAAATCTATTGGATAAAGAAACACGAGCACAAGTTGGTGGTATACACTGAATTCACGTACCATTTATGACTTGGTGTCTTTTTGTGTCTTTTTTGGGGGTTAATTTTTTCTTTCTTTAAGTGTTTTTTCTGAACCAGTTAGCACGACTATTTGAAATGCCAGTGCTTCACAAGAAAGCCATGGTAGTTTCCACAAACTCTTCCAGAAAATGCCAATTGTTATTGGTGATCTCTGCCAGTTAGTTAAAGAAAAATAAATGGAGTAGGGAAATAATTTTAGTTTATTTGTTTTGAAAAATTAGGAGTTTTAAACTCAGTCACGATTCTTAATTTACTGGGATGACGTTTAGAAAAAACACTTGAAATGCTTTGGTTTCTATATGGCATGCTCTAATGGGTGAAAGATCTTAATATCTATTGTTCATGTTTTAAATAATACATAAAATGCTTTATATATATATGTATGTGTTCATGTGTGCAGGCTGCTGTGAGAGTTTTAGACATACCTGCTGAAAAATGTGATTTTTTTTAAAAAAAGGTTTTTAATTACAGAAAGTCTCTACTGGGAAAAAAATTCCTTCTAAACCAGATTTTCCTCCTCACATAGAGGCAGTCACTTTCGTGAACTGTAAGACAGAGGATCTGCAAAATTAAGCTTTGTTTTCCAGTATCTACAATTTAGCTAGGGGATTTCCTTGTAATTTATGGGGATTTTCTTCTGTTCTCTGAATTATTTTTATATCCAGAATGTCTGAAATCATTACTTGACAAAACCTTACTTGCACTGATTTCTAGTAAAGACAAAAGTATTTTTTGAAACATTAAGGTGTTTTTCACATACAGTGACATTTTTACAGAGTAAAATAGACTGGAAGGATGCTCAAGATGCAGTTCCCTCCATCTGCACTTAGATTCCAAAGCAGGAACAGAGCTGGCCTCATTCCCTTTGTTAGAATAACAGGCCCTGAAAAAGAAGAGACTTTTTTGCTTTTTGTTAACACCTACAGGTCCTCCTCCCCTGCTTCCCCTTAAATAGCAGCTGATGTGTGCCTGTGCTCTTTGACCTGTCTACCTTTACCACCCAGTCTTGGAGCAGCAGAAAATGCCTGATGCCATCTCTGCAGTAGGACTCATGGGTTTACAACAAAATGAGATGAATAGCAACAAGGACAGCAGATCCTGAAGAAATTGAGCTACTTGGCAGGGTTAGAGCCAAGGAAAAGCTATTATTTTGCTTAAAATAATCTTTAACACTTCTGTGATAATACCTATGTGGCTAACAGGGCTTTATCCTAAATACGTAATTCCCATGGCTGGGTTGTTAGGAAGGATGAGGTGAGCCAGCTGGCTTAAAAAGCAGGGAGACTACAGGATGTTGACTCTGCTATATTTCAGACAGGAATGTTTCATGACACTGCTTGAAAGGTTTAATGCATCTTCCTAATATCACTTTCCATGCAGTTTGTGTGGCAAGTGTAACAATGCTTGGGAGGAATAGGAAGAGCACAACTATGTCTGTTGTGGTTTTCTTCCTAAACAGTAGTGAGAGATTCTGTATAAACTGTTTTAAGAATGCTTGTCCACAGGGAGCAGTTCTTTGGCAGTCAATTGCTTACCTGGGAAAAGTTTAAGCATCTATTGAAAATTGTTGCAGAGTGAAACTGAGGAAAACATATCATGTTACAGTAATCGAAGCACTTCCCAGTGTATTGGAGATTCCAATCTAAACAGTGATACCTTAGAGATAGAATATAAAAAGAGATACGTTAAAGACTGGGAGGCAAGTGTGAGGATCTGTAATGAAACGCAGGGTGACTCCGTTGACAGCTTAATGATTGTGTGATTTGATGGAGGATAACTTCCCACATGTAAGCTTATGCTGAAACACTCCTGTGCATGGTGGGCTTTTATTTTTTCTTTATTTTTCTTATCAGCCTCACAGTTTTCAAGTTCTTTTTTAGAAAATCTCTATACATATGTATCTTAGACTTACATCATCGACATTTGATTTACTAAGAAAGCAATAGTAATCAATTGTACTACTGAATAGTGTAGTATTCTAGCAGAACTTGTGAGCTTTCCAGAACCTTTCTTTGTGTACATTTATTGCCATGTTTAATATAATCTTTGAACTTTAATAAAAAGCAATCCTATTAAAGAGCCCTATCCTTAAGAAACTGAACATATTCTGGGAAGCGTTGGATGTTCTCACATGAAGTTCCTGGGAAGATGTGATTCTGGTCATTCTTTAAAGATTTTTCACAGATTAGCAGAATTTTAGGGGTTGGAAGTGACCTCCAGGGATCAAGTCCAAGCCCCCTGCCAAAGCAGGCTCCCTAGTACAGGTAATTATATATATTAAAAATCAATCTGACTTACAAGTCTATTTGACTGGCCCGGTGGAGAACTAGAGGTGCTTACTGACACTGTAGCCTTAAGAATCATCTCTGTACTCTCAGTACTTTTGATGTGAGACACTTGTATACTTTTACATCTTTCAGAAGTTTTACTCTGATCTGTTTCAACTTATATGTAATATCTTCTAAAGCCACCTTCAGAGGTACATTTATATACATGATATAAAATGATGGACTTGATTGTCTTCAAGAAGCTGATGTGGCGTGGAAGAAGATAGATCTTCCACAGTAAAATTTTCTGTTTTAAAATATGAAGAGGAATATTTGAGAACCTTCCATTTGTCTTCAAGGTCTTCAAAGAGTACTAGGAAACTTGTACTTTTGTATTAACGTTTACCACTTAATCAAATTTCAATGAGAAGAGACATAAAATGCAATGACCAAGAGAAACTTCAGTTGTAGGATCTGTCTAGTTCAGCAGCATGAAAACTTAACATCTATTCATCATGAAGTTTTAAAGATAAATTTATAGTGGAATACCCCTTCCTACATATCATTTATTCTGCACTGTCATATTATTTTTTTTCTTCTTTTCCCCTCTGCTTTTAGATGCTTTTTTTTGGTAAAGAATGTATTTTTCTGTTCCTCTGTGGAAGATGGCTGGCAAACAAGGTGAAGGGCATATGATGCCAAGAACATCAGACACTTGAGCTCCGAGGCTAATAGTTAACCCTCAGGAGTATATATTTGAATAGTGATGTGTTCATACTGACTATAGGCTGCTACATGATCACCGGAGAGCTGTGAAGAGAGAAGTGAATCTTGTAGACTCACATGGATTTTGTCAAGAAAGGCTGGAAATGTAACCTGATGTTGTGAGGCCCAATGTGACCTTTAAAAGGCTTTTAGAGTGTGGTGTACACATATGTTACAAGTACCCATGCAAGGCACACACTTCATCGTTTGGACACCTGCATCATGTTAACAAGAATTTGTGACTGCCTTGTTCTGGGAGCCCAGAAGTTGTTTCCTTAAAGCACATAAAATTCCTAGAGTTGCTCATGGTATTTCCATAAACTGCTACATGGATATGCAGAAGGAGAGACAAGCCAGTTTAACTGTACAGCAATATTCTATCCTGTACAGATGGGAAGGCTTCTCCTAGCAACTTTTTTTTTCACTGTAAGAATTGGCTTTCAGTGTAAATGGCTAAATTTCCAATTAGGGAACTCGGTAAAGCTATACTCTTTTGCACAAACTGGCCTCTAAATCCATATTGTTAATGTATTGTTAGTTCCCATAATCCAAGTGGTTGGTGTATGGCTTGTGTTCGCATGAGTGCCATGAGCCCTAGCCAAAACTGTTGAGTTGATTGTGACATCTCAGAAAGGGATGGTTGTCAAAGAAACCCTCCCTATTCCCTGCTTTGTTGTTCAATAGTATGTTGCTATTAAAACATTCCTATTGTTACACTTAAGGAACTATGTAACTATTCAGCACAACTGATCTCAGATTGGTGAAGTTAAGGATGCCCCACTAAAGTCACATCTTAAACTATAGCCATGTACCAGCTAATATAACTGTAGGCCTCAAACTAAATTTACTTCAGCTGAAACTTTACCAGATATTGCAGAATTGCAATGTCAGTTACTTTCTTTCCTTGATTAAACATTCTTAGAGGGTTTTTTTGTTTATATATGTATCTCTGTCCACTATTGTTTTTTACCTCTTCTGAAACGTAACCTTAGTGTCTTTACTCATATTTCAAAAGCTTTAGTTTGTATATTAAAAAATAACCAAACCCATAAACATCTAAAACCCCAAATCCTTTTAAGTAACCCTTGCTGACTCCACACAGACTGTAGTTAAAGGTAAAACAAGCTGCTTAATTTTATTATTGCTTGTTACAATATGAATTAGATTGTAATTTTGCAGTGGGTAGCTGCAGTAAGAAAAGAAAAAAGCATTTTTTCCTCAATAATAATTGTGCTCAAAAGGTAAAGATCTTTGAGATCAGCATTCTGCAACTGAGCTTATTCCCCCCAGCTTCTTGTGACTGAGGCTGGATAATACTTGTTAACTTTATATTGCTTTTATACTTTGTTTTTATCTAGGTGTTGGACAATGAGAGTAGTTGTGTCTTCAACTCCCTTCTTTAGCATGAACTCTCTCTTCTGTTCTTAATCTTACCTAATTTTGACCTGATTATGCCTGCCACAATTGAAACTGGGCAGAAGACTTAAATAACAGAGGATGCTCACTGCTGTCATCTCTGATGGAAAAAGAATTCCCTTCATAAGGGTCAAGTTCAGATGGAGCAGTTTAAGTAGTCTAAAGTATCCATAGCTGTTTACTTTTATACCACACTTTACAGTTTAATTCTGTAGTTGGCACTGTGCTATTTTTTAGTTATGAAAGTGCATCTCTTTCCTTTTTAAACTTGTGCATAGTGGGTCACGGCAGTTTCTCTAGTGGCTTTGCTCCTGCGAGGTTAAGAGGGTGTCCCAGAGCGATGCCCTTTTCCGTACCCCAGATTCTTCAGCCGCTTGCTCGGTGGTATTGCTTTGGATGCTTGTTCACTTGGGAGCTGGAGGGGATGAGAGATGGAGCCTAAGGCAGTAGGCTATGATTAAACTTTTAAGGTCTGTGAATAGCAGGGTAGTCACAAAAGCAGTAGTTAGAAGTACCGTTTAAATCTTTTTTGCTGAGTAATCCCTTGTTTTCTGGCTTCACAGGGGTCTCATTAAATGATACTTGAATACTCTGGTTTATAGGGAGTAACTTATTTCTTTTAAATTTGCTGCATCAAAGTGAATGTATCTAATTGTGAGGTGAAACATGCCACAATACAAGCATATCTGGATTTAATATAACAGAAGTAAGGCCCTCAGATGCTTCTGTATTTTCTCTGTTGAAGAACAGAGCTGCTAACTGGTGACTCCTTGCCCTGTTACTGGAGGGTACCCGGGAGCATGGACTGCAGCACATAGCTGCAGCTCCACCAGTACCTGCTCAGAGGCATCTCGGCTCCTGCTGGAGTTGCTCAAAATCTTGCACTCATATTCTGTAAGGTAGTTTCTATGATAGTGATGTTAACCCACACAGCACAAGTATGCTTTAGAACTCGTTCAAGTGAGAACAAAAAAATACCTACAAATTGCAGTGTCACATATCCAGTCAAAACTACAGTGTAAATACAAGTGGACTCCAGAGCCAAGAACACAGTAGTAATCTTCCAGAATAATTATAATTCCTCTTACAATGATTTACTATTTACAAGATGCTTGTGGTGTAATTTAAGAAGAGAAGAATGCATAGTTCAGCTGAACAAATGAGCATAATTTTTTCTTCCCTAAACCAATCATTCCACGCAATTCTGTAGTTCACTTTCTTCCAAGTCTTACGCTTATCAATGTTGTTTGTTACTTGTAGCTTCCTCATTCCAACTTCCCTAATTTCTTATTGCACTGACTGTCCCCTTGATTTCTCTCCCCCAGCTCCAGGGTTCTTTGGTTAAAAAAAAAAGTGGGTGAGGGTGAAAAGGGGAAGGGGTGTGTGTTACTATATTCTTTCCAAGCTCTTGGTACTCTTTCATCATCTTAAACGCTTCATGGCTAGATGAAATCAAATTTAAGTGTCTTCAATTAAGGACCATGCTCTGATCCTTGCAAACAGGAGGGGGAAACAAGATTTTGCCTACCTAAATAACTGGTGGGAGGAATGAAATAGTGGAGACCTCTCGTCACACTCCCATTTTACTTCTTGAATGTGGATGGATATATATAGTTGCATGTTGTTGTAGATGCTGAGAAAGTGAGGGAAGGCTGGGGTTGCTGGAGGTATGATGTTCTTGGAGAAGACTGGGCAGGAATGTTTCATCCCTATCACTTTGGACAAATACCTGGGTACACTCAAACTTGGCAATATGAAAAAAATTGCTGTTGCCCCCACTCCCAACTTTGAGGTGGAATGTTTTACGTAAAATTTGAAAGCCTGTGTTGTGCATAGTCTAACCTTTTAGGAATTATGATGATATATTTGACAGAGCACTATTTTATGATTATGCTGGGACAATTTCTAGTGTATTTCAACAAAACATTAATTTGTAGTGGTAATGAAGACAAAAATCTTTCTAAGAAAGCCATTTACCATATGTTTGTGAAAATAGAAATGGAAGGTAAATAACAAGTGAAATACTAAGACTTTTCAGCCTTTGCATGTTGGGTTTTGTAGCCTTGGAACAGGGGAGCACCTAGGAAACTGGATTTTCAGTATTGCAGCAAGAGGAGATATCTAATAGGTACTGTACAGCAGTTACAGATCACTGTAGAAATGACAGTTTCAGTGATGATTACAAGATTTCTAATAAACTCTGTCCTTTAGAATTTTCCTTTAGAATTTTTAAGGAAGAAACTTACAGATGGAATACTGAAGTCTGTTGTGACAAGGAGCTGCCTCAACTGTGGATATAACATCACACAAGGCAGCATTCCTATATCTCTTTTATGTGCTAGAAGTGTATTACCTCTCATAAGCAGTTGTCCCAGGGCAAGGATGAAAGAGAACTGAATGCTTTATGCATGACAGCTCCAACAGCAAGACTGTTTTCTGAGACCTCTACTTAACTTCTGATGACAATGAGACTATAGTGGTGTCTTTAGCTCTGTTGCAATATATGTATATTGTTAAATCTCAACATATTTTTCTGCTGTTCCCTCATTTCTGTCCATTCAGCCTCCCAACAGTCATCAGAAACACCAGAAGTAAGCTTTATTGCTCAAATGAACATCTTTCTTTTCCCCTTCTGTGTTGGCATACAAAATCTAGAAAGGGATTGTATTTCTTGAAGTACTTGGTATGAAACATAAAAGAAATATATGCCATTAATCTTCTAGCAATTGCTAGTATTTGCAAATTACATGACCACATAGTCTTACTAAGCATGTAGTCATGATATATTTTTATAGTGTATGCTTTCATATATGTTGGCACAGTATCTTGTGATTTGTCTGGTTGAAAGTTTCTTCCAGACTTTTATAGGGATGTTGGTTCATCCCTCCACCTTCTTGTTTGTGTGCTTTTTTGGGTTCTTTAAAACTTTTTTTTGAAACTGTTTCCTTTCCATTTGTTTAGTGTAGTTGAAGAGGCTGCTGTGTGTCAGAGAAAAAGACTTGGTGAAACATATTTTCTTAAGCTAGTATTCATTCACTCTGTGATCTGGAGTGTTCAACAGGAAGTTATCTGAGAAATCGGAGATCAATTCTTGTACAGGCCTTATTTTAACTGAAAACATTGGAATCAATAATGAAGTGTCCTTACAAATTCCCACATCGTGGGCTTGGAAGTGAACCATGCAATGTACAACAGAGGGGCCAAAATCAGGATTTTGGTGTCCCTTCCTGTAAATGCCAGTGGCCATTGTAAAATAAGTATTCCCACATACTTCATAAATGGTTTAACTTTTGATGAGGACAGAAGTCAGTTGATGCTGGGCAGATATCATGTACTGGGATGGCACAGAATTGCTGAAGATGTTCCTCCCCTTACTCAGCCATGAGGCTTGATGCTTCTGCACTATGGAAGAAATTGGATTGCTATCCCTCATAGAATGGAGGCCTTAGCAAAAAAGTTTATTTCTAATTTTTTATGTTTGCCTGTCCATGTAATACTATTTATCTGTCTGAGTTACACCTAATGGCTATGCTCAAATCCTTAGAAACTGTTAGAACCTGTGTGATTCAAACCCTAGCTTCAGTAACACTTAGTAACCTCACAAAACCGAAGTACAGAGGAGATCCTTTCCAGCCTGGAGCCAGAGTAAGATGAGAGGGGTCTGCCTGATGACGCCTTTCAGCTGGAGGCCCATGCCCTTATAGGGTGAAGTCTGTATGGCCTCACTTTGCCATGATAGGAACTTGGTAGGCTTTCTGTAATTTCATTGAATCTGGCCATTTCTGATTCTGCTGTTTTCGTCACTGTTCACTGCACCTCTAGTTTCACTGTCTGTCCAGTCTCTGCAGGAGAACTGCGTCATTGCGTATTTGGCTGCAAAAGGTCAGATGTGAAAATGAGCAGCAGTGATGTGATTGAATGCCCAGTGAAAAAATAGTCCTTGTGATCTTCTAAATGTGCAAAAACTAATGACTGAACAAATCGGTCTCAAATCTCATTGGTATGTTGCCTATTTGGCCAAGAATGGCCAAAAGTATTTTTGTTGTAGATGCAACTGTGTTGTCATAATCTGATTCAGCTAAGTTAATAATCAGATTCAGCTATGTTAATTGTTACACAGACCTGTAAACCACCTTCTTGAAACCACTGAAGCACCAGGGGACAGCTGATTTTGCTGTTAGCTGTGGAGATAGTAGAGCTGGGCGTCTTGCTCACAAATCATCAGCTGTGATAGGATAGTTTTGAATGGCAGACCATGAGTTGGAAGTGATCTGGGTGCACGTGGGTAGCTGTGAAATTACCATCACTTCCAGCTGGAGCTAGGATTATTGGATGTTCTTGCCCTCTTCTCCCGCTCCTGTTTGTTAAAGAATAACAGGCTTGAGTTTCTGCAAATAATGTCAATATCCAGTGTGCTGATCTCTTTTGATAACTCACCTACTTTCATTTGTATCAGAATAGGAGGAGGGCTGATTGGAGAGCTGAGAATGTAGTCCACCTTGTTTTAAGTAAAAGCTGAATATAGAAGAAACGTACAATTGATTGCAAACCCAACAATTCTCCATTTCCCTCAAGTCTGTCCAGCATAGAGACAGACAGGCAATGTCTAAGGCTGAAGTTCAGAGTTTTTCCTATCTTAAGTATTTGCTTTTGTATAAGATGCCTGAAGATGATGGCAAATATTTTCTGATGCATTCTTGAGCCTGTAATGGGTATCTCTAGGTTTGCTTATGGTAAAATGTGGGGTTATTTTTATTGTTGAGGAGAGGACTCAAAATAAGGGAAACGTGCTTGAGCTTAGCCTGCCTACAGCACCATGCCTGTTTAATGTATTGCACGATTTTGAGATGAAGAACAGTGTTTGGAACTTGGGGTTCTGCTTTTCAGTTAAAAAGGCACTGAGATAATAAATAGGCCTGTTCATAACTTTTGTACAGCAGTATATCTTCTTGAGCTTGAAAGCTTAGCAAAATGTGGTATTTTTTGTGAAAGCTTAATTTTTGCAGAATTTTTAAAAGCTACTCTTCTGATGATCAAGCATATTTGCTATCTCTTTTAGAGTAGTGGTGGAGCTAAGAAAGAGGTTGAATCTCATGCTGTGAAATTTGTCTCTTTGAAATCATTAATGATGTCATAAAAACAATAATATTCCACAACTAAACAGGACTATAATGTCAGGAATAGATGGTTTCCCTTGCTGGTGGAGTCCCTCCCATGATGTGATTTGTTGTGCCATCAGGTGTGCTGACATAGCTGTTGTGTGTCATAGATTGCATCACCAAAACCTTTTATTTTCAGGGTTGGAAATGGCTCTGGGTGACAACTGAGATTTTTAAATCCTCCTGTCTCCATGTCTTGTTGGATGTTTCAGTAACTGAATAACAGCAGTGAGTTGGAAGGTGGTCATACACCCATGTCACTTCTGTGCCACAAACACATGTGTTCTGCAAGCAGCAATGACTGGGGATTCCCAGGAGTCTTGTTGCTTCCTTTTAGATGCCAGGATGGTTTCCAAATAACTGCAGACTTGTAATGCAACTATGTGTGTATTTTAGGCCATACAACTGAGAAGTGAACCAGCCTGTAAACAGTGTCCAAGTATGGAAATCCAACATATGTTGGCTCATGTGAATGCTTATTTTGTATTAGCATCAATTCTGTGTGCAGCATTGGGCATGTGAAATAAAAACCTGGCTTTTGTATTTAGGCTCATCTCTGCTGCAAAATGTTCTAATATTCTGTAACTGCAAAGGGGTAGAGGGTCAGTGTTGAATTATCTCCTCTTCTCATTCTCTAAAGTGTTTTTCTTGAAATCACTAAAAGTTTGGTTTTGGCTCAAAGAGCTTGCTTATAGGTTGACTTCTTTTTTAACACTCTTTAGTTTGTGAACTACTGACACCACTTCACTGAGCTTTTAAAATTCAAAACTGTTACTTTTTTATATTAAGCTTCTTCCAGGCCTTTTACTGCCTTTATTGCTGACTATGTGCTTGAAGTGGTGAGCTTTAACCAAGACACCAAACAGAACTGCCAAGACAGTTTGGTTATGAACTGCAAGCCATTATCTTTCCCTGAACTTGTCTGGAATCTCTCAGTACCCTGGCTTATGCTGTGCGTGCAACATTTTCATTTTATAGGTATTGGAAAAATAGAGTAGGAATAAAAGAGAATATTTCCATTCAGAAGACACAAGCCAGCCAGGCATCTGGTGGTGCTTCGGAAGCTGCTGTGGTTTCAGGGCTGCTCTTGAACTTTTTGCATCCTCTTTTGGTTGCCAGTTTCATGCTAGAGGTTCTGCCAGGTTTTTGTTTCTGCTCTTCTCCTGCAGTACTGCTGCCTTTCTGAGGGACTGGCTGGAATATAAGAAACAAGCATGAATTGCTAATGCCTGCTGTGATTCAAAGTTTTCTAATGTGGCAGAAGTCCTGTGCACACTTCATCCTTTTGAAGCCCGTTTACTTAAGTTTTGTTTGATGTGAAAGTGTCTTTTTAAAAAGCATTTTAAAATTTAAATTTCTGTTTGAAGAGATGGGACTATCTCTGCAGGTTACTTAAGAGCTTTAAACTGGTAGCCTGCTGTAAGGCAATAAAATTACAGTGACTTTTAAAGCCAATTGAAGTATCTGTTTCATACTGTATCTCAGATGGATTGAAATCTCTGTTAATCCTAAGTAATTACAGCAACACTTTGCACAATTAGCTTCAAACTTTCAGGTCAACAGAATAATTACATAAAAATAGGAACCTGTTTCTCTTCCAACTCCCCTTTAAGTGGATGAATAAATAGACAAAGCAGATACTGTAGATTTTATTTGGTTAAGAGATTTATGACCTAATATTTTGTTGAATGACAATTCATGTGCACCTGTTTTAAAAGAATACAGAGGTTGATTTGTAGCCACTGGAAATCCAAAAAATAGGAGCTTCAGTCTATATGGCCAGACAGAATGGGGTTGAGATGGAAGACACAAAGTTTACTTATCTTCCGTAGTGTGCATTTTTTAAATTAAACCAGGATTGAGGATATTCTGATTAATTTTGGTGCTGTTTAGGGGGGTGGGGCAAAACAAGCATCTTCTGGTTTGCTGGTTTTAGACTTGTGTTTCTTTTAAAAGTGAAAGTGTGTGGTATTGCATTGTGGGATTTTTTTCAGGGGGAGGGGGCAGTTCTGTTTGATTCCTTGGGATAAGGCAGAGAATTTGGAAGGGACATATTTTACAGTGAGATAGAAATGACCATGCACTTCAGATAGTGTTGGGAGGTTTTAACTTGCTGACAGCTTTCATTGTTAAGGAAGCAGATCAAAGAAAAGAGCTACTATCAGGGAGGACTAGATGTGAATGTACATTTTTTGCTGATGTTTTCAGTATCATTCTAGTAGCTACTTCTAGATAAATTGGGGCAAAGTAAAATATGCTAAATACTTCAGATCAAGGGAAGACAATATAAGGTGGTTTTGTTTTTATCCTGCTACAAATAGACATCTCTCTCCCACTATTATTCTTACTTTCCCTTACGTGTAAGGTTCAACATCATCATGACAAAGACAAGACTGTAGGATTAACTTTAACACCACTTCACCCCTTCATAACAAATAATACAGTGCTTTCTAGGGCTTTTCTCTTGAGAGATTTTTAATAACATGTACCATCAAGCAAATGACCAAGACTTCTGTTTAAACTTTAAAAAAAATAAATCTGTTAGGATTGGCAACAAAGGAAGCTTTTGTTTTGTTATAATTTGATATTGGGCATTGTTCTATGCAACAATATTGTATTAATTATTAATTAACTATGTATGTATTAAATATTAAGGTGTACTTATAGTTGTTTAAATCTGAATTGTCTATAGCAATTCAACACAAACCCTTATGTTGTTGAAAACTTTTGGAATGGAGGATTCAAAGAACCATTTAGGTTGGAAAAGATGCTTAGGATCGTTAACTCCAACTGTAAAAGGAAGATCTAGTATTGCTGTCTTTTGTTTCATTCTGAAGCAGAAATATTTCTTGATCTATTTTGTTGTATCTGCCTTCACTAATTTCAACCTCCTTACCTCTGTCAAGCAACAAAGTAGACTTAAATTGTAATTCTGTATTAAGATGTTGAGAATTGTTTCCTTCCAGCAGTTGGAAGGTGTTCCTGGTTGTGCAGAGGTAGCTAATGACTTTCTAACGGCACCAATGTGTCTCTGAGTTACTGATACTGTGAGAAAAGCCATTTCTTGTTTTCTTTAACTGTATTCAGCACTGGAATTAACAGGAAAAAAACCCCACCAAAACCCAGCAACCTCAACCCCTGAAGTAATAATAAAAGCCCATCATACTGCTATGGAAAGACCCCTAAATCTTCCCAGCAACTGTCATGTACGAGCAGACCTAGACAAGGACTAACCTTTATCCTCTTTGAAGGTTTGATGGAAATCTTTCAGGATGCTTTCACAGGCCTCTCTATTCAGTGGTTTGGTATATTAAAATGTCAGCTTTTTACACATTTTAAAATTAGGAAAGGCATGTGGTTTAGTATATGAAGTTGATTCAGCCAGGACACACCTTTGTTTGGTCAGGTGCTGGTGAACTAATTAAACTTAAGCCTTTATTCATCTCACCAACCTTGTATGACATGGTTTGAGATGCCTGACATACTAGATTTTTGCATTGCCTCTGGTAATCTAAATGAGTAGAACTACATATTTTAAAAGCTGTTAGCAAATACCATGCTTTGTAGTTTATTGTAATGGGATGCTGGTGCTTCCCTATGAAATCCCATTTTTGCAGATTGCCATGTTTTGGGGGCAGTCAGTGCCAGGTGCAGTAATAAATACTTTCCGAGTGCAGCTAACCAAAAGGCCTTTATGTCTATTTTAGTGCTAGTAAATCCAGTTCTCCATTTATTTTCGTAAGTATTTATAGGTGTCGCAAGACTCTTTGCTTAGTTATTTTCACTGCCATAGAAAATCCTAAGTAGAGAACAAGAATAGTGTTTATACTGCAGTTAGAGAAGAATTTCCTGCTGAAGTGCTTGCCTAGGCTGTGCTAGCTGTTAATACACTAGAAAAATACTGTTAATTCTACTGCAGCACCTCTTTTCTTTTTTTTTTAAATTATTTTAATCCTGATTAGATCTATCCAGAAAACTGGAACTACAGAGTTCTTGATTATCTTTTCCCCTCTCCTAACTACAGCTAGTTATTCTAGTAGCAAGTTCACAACAACTGAAAGTTGTAGAGGTAGGAGACTCTTCACAAGGGTGTGTAGTGATAGGACAAGGGGTAATGGCCTTAAGCTGCAGGAGGGATTTAGATGCGATATTATGAAGAAATTCTTCCCTGTGAGGGTGGTGAGGCCCTGGCACAGGCTGCCCAGAGAATCTGTGGCTGTCCCCTCCCTGGCAGTGTCCAAGGCCAGGTTGGATGGGCTTTTGGGCAGCCTGGGATACTGAAGGGTGTCCCTGCCTATGGCAGGGGGGTTGGAGCTAGGTGATCTTTGAGGTCCCTTCCAACCTAAACCAGTCTGTGATTCATAAAGTCTATGGATGAAAAACACTGACATAAGTATGCAATTAGACTTCAGGTTTAATTAGTATGAAGATAGTGCAAAATGTCGTCTTTTGTATTCTCAAATTCCTGCTCTGCCTGCAGATGTAAGTTTATGCAATCTGCATGATGAGTGGGCTTATGATTAAAAGCTTTTTTGTTTGTTTGGCTTTTTCAGTGTAAGCATTTCCTTCCTAGGTTGTTGATTTAGCTCATAATACAAATACTGTACTACACAAATATTGTATTAGTTTAAGCATATTTTCAAAATTACTTCATCTGAGAGGTGTCATGCTTTCTTTTCTTGAAAGAGTGTGATTTCCATAGTATGCTTAGAACCAGCGAGTTGAATCCCTGGCAGCACTGATATTTCTATCTTCTTTCTGTCCTCCTCTAGATGATTTGTGTCAGCCCCTGCCACTCTCGCTTCAATTGTTTTTGTGGCTGTGCCATAAAACTTGTTTGAGTTAAAAAAGAAAGCAAAAGCAATGAGCCAGCAGGGCTGGATCTTCCTGTGTCAGCTCTGATGCCAGTTCAAACATTTTGGGAACCAAGGATGTCAGATAAAAGACCTCCAGGAGCCTCTCTTTAGGAGTGCTGCAGGAGTGGAACTCCTTGAACAGCAGTAATTAATGGGCTGTTGCAAATGGGTCAGCTTTCACATTTTAAAACATGGAGCCACAAAGGTGGAAGCAGAGGAAGTGTGTGATTGCTCTTAAGAAACCAAAACCCTTTCTGGTGATTAAGCAGAATAGTTTACTTTACACTTCTGTTCCTCCTTTTCAGGGAAGGAATTTTCTTCTTGCCTTACTATAGATATTAATCCTGGGATTTTCATACTTAACTACGAGTAATCAACTTTTTCGCAGGGAGCGTGTAACTAGGACAACTACTGTATGCTAATGAAGGCAAAATATTTGAGGGAACTGCATATGACTATTGGAAGTGCAAAGATGAAAAAAGAAGAAATAAATTAAAGGCAATAAAGCAATTTCAAGCCCTGTGGGTGTTTCTCATTGGAAAGACTTTGCTTCGTAGTGTGCTTTTCTTTTTAAGCTTTATGAAAAAGAACCAAGAAAACCTTTTTTTAATCTGCAAATGATATGAGCATGAGAAGGGTGAACACTTGTGCCATAATCCCAGGCAGTTTGGTCTGCAAATGGTGATCGTGCCTCTCATGAGATCCTGTCCATGCCAAAACCCAAAACAGAGCCCTCTTGGGAAGCTTCTTACCAAGCTGCGACTTGTAGGACTTCAGCAATCACATGGCATTGGGGCAAGCCAGTCTGCCAGAGCCTGGGAGTAGCACATTACAAGGGATGACTTTGTAGAAACAACACCATAGTTGCTAAGGAGCAGATAATTAAACCAGTCTATTAATCTTGAAGTGCCTACAGCTAAATCTGCTCAAAGGCAGCAGCCTTTTGAAGCTGCTACTTCAAACTGCATTGCAAAGGTGCACAATTGGAAGCCGCATGTGACCAAAACTGTTCTTGCTCCCTGTCTTGGGGCTGTTACTTGGCTCAGAAGGAGTTTGTCTCATTGTCTAGGGTAAATATGAAGGAGCATCCTTAAACTGAGGTAAGCGATGGCAGGAAGTTAGCACCAATAGTGCTGAGCTAAACTTCAAAGCATATGATTCAGAATATGTTGGAGAAGGAATTTGAAACGCAATGGAAAACAGCAGGGAAAAAAACCCAAACACACCCCAAGCTTTTTTGGCTTTTTTTTTTTAAAGACACCATATCTGTACGTCCAAGAAGTAATGGACCACCTAGCACTAAGGATTTGGTCTGACTGGGCTAAGGCATGCAATTAATTCTTGTCAAATTAGCCACAGCAAACAAAATGAAGTTTATATGAGCCTTATTACCTTTTTTAATTCGTTATAGAAAGAAACTTAATATCTAATCACACTAACTTTTTGCCAGCAGTAAGCTTAATCTCTGCATTACTGCAATGTGTTTACAGACAACGCGGTGTGGTTGGGATGTTTTTTTATTGTGATACCTTTTACTGGAATCCCTACAGTCCAACTTCATCATAAGACCATACCATGGCTTTTCTTTGTGTTCTTGCTTCATACAACTTGTGGCAAGGAAACAGTCTTTTGGTGCTATCAATCTGGGGCTTAAGGAGCTGTTTATCAACATGCTGTGGCAATTGCTTAAGTCTGTTTATTACAATAACATGAGGCACCAGAGCTGATTTTGTTAGCCTAGGGGCTAGCTAGATAGTAGATCAGTGGGTGGAAGACTGGTTGCAAGCTAACAGTGCTGACTGTGGGATTGTTTAATAGAATGAAGTTTGTATTTAAAAGAAAAAATCGTCCCTAAAAGCCATATATAAGGAGGGTCTGTGAAGAAAACTAGATGTAGTAAAGTGTTTTTTCTCTGTGCAATATGATACTTTGATCAATTTGGTATGCTGATCTAAAGAATGATCTACTATTACGGAAAGTAAAGCAAAAAAAACCCAAACCCTGTATAGGCTGGGATAAAAAAATTCTAATACTTGAAATTAGTCATACTAAAACTTGTTTTAGCCATCATGTCTCTGGAGAGGTAGTTTTTAGTCTTGATTTTTTTTACCAGTGGAGTGTTTAGGGAAGTGTTAAGATAATTGTGAACCGTAGATCAGCAGCAATTGCTTTGTGCCACTTCAGCTAAGGAATAACTCCCCTTCCTTCTCTCTTCTCGCCCTGTATGCAGAAGCTTGAGAGTGTAGGGCCAATGCTGTGGGGACAGAGCACAGCAGTCTGGCAGCCTGGCAGGAGGAGCTTGGCTAAGAAGGGAGTAGATTAGTTAAGTGATGTTTGAGATGTAAATCCATAAATAGTGTGGGTGATCAGTTGGTGTCATGTGCAGTCCGGTTTTATTGTTCCAAGATACGGGAATGTATAAATTAACCTTAACAGAACCTGTATGCTGAAAACCTGTACCTAGGAAGCATATCCCTCCGCTGGAAGTGAAACCTTATCCAACAGTTTGGCATAAACAATGTTTGGATCAACTTGGTCAATAAAGAAAATACGTGAGGGGGAATTATATAGAGCTGGTGGCATTCAGGCTGGAGAGCTGGGCAGGGAGAAACCAGATGAGGTTTAACAAAAGCAAGTGTAAAATCTTGCACCTGGGAAAGAACAACCGTTTGTATCAGTACAGGCTGGGGGATGACCTGCTGGAGAAGAGCTCAGTGGAGAAGGACCTGGGGGTCCTGGTTGATGACAGATTGGCCAGGAGCCAGCAGTGTGCCTCGGTGGCTAAGAGAGCCAATGGGATCCTGGGGTGCATCCGGAGGAGTGTGGCCAGCAGGTCAAAGGAGGTGATCCTCCCCCTCTACTCTGCCCTGGTCAGGCCCTACCTGGAGTATTGTGTCTAGTTCTGGGCTCCCTGTTATAAAAAGGACAGGGATCTCCTGGAGAGAGTCCAAAGAAGGGCTGCGAAGATGATAAAGGGCCTGGAGCATCTCCCCTATGAGGAAAGGCTGAGAAGATTGGGACTGTTCAGCCTTGAGAAGAGAAGACTAAGGGGGGACCTAATTAATGTTTATAATTATCTTAAGCGGGGGATGCAGGGGGAATCAGCCAGCCCCTTTTCAGTGGTCTGTGGAGACAGGACAAGGGGCAATGGCTGCAAGTTGGAGCACAGGAAGTTCCGCACCAACATGCGGAGAAACTTTTTCACAGTGAGGGTGACAGAGCCCTGGGACAGGCTGCCCAGGGAGGTGGTGGAGTCTCCTTCTCTGGAGATATTCAAGACCCATCTGGACGCCTATCTGAGTGAAATGTCCTAGGGAGCCTGCTTTGGCAGGGGGTTGGACCCGATGATCTCTCGAGGTCCCTTCCAACCCCTACAATTCTGTGATTCTATGATTTACCCTTCAAAGGTCCTATTCAAAGCAGCAGACTTATTTATTTTTTTAACTTTGTTATTACTCCTGTTATTTATTCAAAATGATCCCCATTGTTTCTTCCCACCACCCTATGAAGCAGACAGCTACTCCAGATATAGTGCAGCTAATCACTATTGTTCCTGAATACCCAGTGGGCTGTGTTGGTAGATGTCCCATAGGTATGGACAAACATGTTTGGAGGCCCTCAGTATTTTTCAGATGAACACAAGAATGCTACCCTGTGAATATGTAAGCGGTAGCTTACATTTGTATGTATTCATAAATGGGGACTACAGCGAGCATGAAGTGAGAATTGCAGCTGGCTTCATGAAAGGTATGAAAATGGCAATTTTCTGTCTAATTGTTTATAATTACTGGTTGGAATTGGCACTACAGTAATTTTTAGCCCTGTTTTACTATAGTAAGTGAACCTAGAAAATACAGAACAAAACCTCTTTTGTGTCATTTAAAAAAATCAACAATTGCATATCAATCTTTTTCTTGTTTTCAGTCCCAGCTCCTGGGCAAGTAAAAAAGCTCCAGCTATTCCTGTCAAACAGGATGCTGAGATAATTTTTTCCTTTGTCACTCGGTGTATAAACATTTGGTGGTTGTTTATCATTTACAAGGAGTCTTCTTAAATAACTGATGATAGAAAATATTCAAATTCTGATAAAAATTATTCATTAGATTAGTGGCACAACTGAACAGTTGTTAAGTTAAAGATTGAAATAAATCACCAGAATAACTGGAGATCTAAAACTTTGCTTTTTTCTGGATCTATGATTGAAATCACACATTCAGACAGCTTTTGTTTCCTAAGTGTGATCAGACATATTTTCAGCTGCTGGCTAAGTGAAGACTGACTTCTTAGCCAAGGAAGAAGTACTTCACCAGGAGGAGTACAGCCTGGGCCCTGGAAAAACTGTAGCTTTTTGGTCAAGACGCTTGTCAAGTTCCATGTTTCTTTTGCATCAAAGAAGGTCTCAAACCTGATCTCATCAAACAAGTGTCCAAACCCCTTGTGACTGACACAGAGACAGCAATAGAAGATGCGATTTTTGTTTGTTTGTTTTGGGTTTTTTTGTTGGTGGAAAAGGATGACTAATGTTGTGGCCTGTTACAGGGGAAAAAAATGGATTTAATTTCCTGATGAAAATCATTTCACTAGTCTTTGTTTTTTCTTTGGTTTTTGTTTTTTAATACCATGAACATGAATGTTGCAGTTAAATAGCAATTAGGCAGATGAGTTGTGAAGAAAATGTAAACAAACAGCCTTTCTCAAATGTGCCTTTAGGGATGAATGTCAATAGTAAATAACACTGAGTAGAAATGTGTTAAACATGCTAAACTGTTCTTTTCACTTGTGAAAACTCTAATGTCATTAGCAAGCAGAAAATTAATTCCTAAATATGAATTCCTCGCTGTCGTCTGTCTTCTCAGCAGTGCCATTGTAATATTGTGGTTTTACAGTGAGAGAAAATCAGGGAACTCGTTTGTCTCTGGAAAGGTTTTCGTGTGTTTTCAGACACAACAGTGTACTGAGCTACCTTGCAGTAAAGGTAGAAAGGAGAGGAGAAGGCAGGAGAAAACAAGGAAGGCAGAGCAAGCAACTTCACAAGACAGGGGCGACTTCATTATTGTGGCAGCTGGATGTTGAGCCTTGGTTTAAGCTTCCTGTGTTTTTTTTATACCAGTACTGAGTGCTGTAGTTCCTTTCACTCAAGAGACCCATGGGCTTGTTCCAGCATGCTTCTGCTGTGTGATAATATTGAAACATCTGGTTTTGCATCTGGGTGACATTGAGTTTGAGCTGTGGCCGTTCATCTTGCACAAAAAAGGATTTTGCCTTTTTGGTGCCTTAGGAATGAAATGAAATGTGAATGTGCTTCTGAGCTATAAGATGTAAGAGACATAATATAAATTACGAAGCTTATTACGTAAGAAACCAAATGGAGACTGGTGTGTTGCAGAACCTACACTGGCAGCCCCTAAAGATGAGTAGTGAAGAAAAAAAAAGGGACAAAACCTGTAGTGTTAAAGGAAGCATAGACTCTAATGTACGAGAAAATGTCTAGAGGCAGTCTTGTCTAGCCAAAAACCGAGTGGTAAATGGTTGTACTGGGACTAATATAAAGGTAGTCTCAGATGGCAATTTATTGTGCTATAATACTACTTTTCACTGTTTGATTAATCTCTGAGTCTCCCTTAGGAAATTCATGAGAGGTATGAGAATAATTTTAGTTGTTAGGAGAATGTTAAACAAAGCATCTCATGTTGTGCATCTAATTAGCAGCAGAAAAGAAACAAACCAAACAAGCTATAACCCATGCTGGGAATGGTTCTGATGTCTGAGATCTTTCTTCACAGTAATTTGAATTTCTTTCCACCAATTTGCTGCTTAGTAATATCTGCATTAATAGTCTTAATTTTTTGTTGATTTATATTTTTATGTATGAAATCAACTTGATTATGGTACTCGCAGAAAACCCAGCTGGCTGCGGTTGATCCATGGGTGAAACTTCTTATGTAATTTTATGCCTGCTATAATAATATGAAATATGAATTTTAATGCATCACTCAGTGCAGATCATGTCCTGAAGATTTACACAAAGCTAGGTGCAATGAGTTTTACTTCTAATGAGGTATCAAATTTCATACCGATCATGAAAGTTATCCCTGTTTCACAGCTGAAAAGTATTGACACTAGCACAGCACCGCATCAGTGGCAGCCAAGTCAAGTACATCAGGAGAAAACTGGGCTGTCACATAAGGCAGTCTCTCTTGGTCTTCATACTCTGGAAAGTGCAGTTCTACACTTTTCCTCAGATAAGGTCTGTTTGTCTTATGCTAGAATTACTGGGTGCTTGGTAGGCTTCTGTACCACAATAAAAAAAAAATTAGTAGTTACTTTCTTGTGGCTTTGGTTTGTTTTAGTTCTGCACATCTTCTTGTAATAAAAATGTGTCCTAGGCCTATTTTGTTTTTTTCCAAAAAAGTTGTGTCCCCAGTTAGTCCAGAAAGTGAACTTCGTTTATGTACCTTGTCACCAAGGAAATGGTAAATGGACACGTGGATGAGATTTGTACTATTGGGAACAGGAGAAGCCATTTGTGGGAGTCCTCAACAAGGCATTCCTGTGGAGTTGGGGGAATGCAGGCAGGTTTTGACTCCCAAGGTAAGTGTGTCTCTTTAGGGCAAATATGGTAAATGGGACTCCCAATGGCAGCCCAGCCTACATCCATGACTACTGTGATCAACTCCAAGCCGTGACAACAGGCAGACAAAGTTTTCAGAGTCTGTTCCTAAAGGAGCAGGAATGAGCAGTGAGAGGTGGGATAGGGATATGGGCTTAGGATTGTTTATGGCATGCTCCGACTTTCATTTGGTTCATTTGCCTAAAACAGACTAAAACATCACTAGGAGTGCTCCATACTATAGGAGTGGTTTTCAATAATGAACTCAGCTAAAGACTTCAGTTTTTGAAGGGCATGTTAGAAATGTTTAAGGCATTTTGACACAGTGCACAGGATGCATGTGTAGTCATTTTTCTCCCCATGGTGTTTAAGTCCCCAAAACCAATCAGTTATTACCCAGGGAACAAGGTCTGTTTTTTCCTGTCTCTTAAAGGATTGCCAGTGGAAATGTGGATACAACCATTCACAAAAGGCTCAGTATGGAGCAATGGAGGAATGTGGATTAGGTCTGTTGGACTAACTTGATGTAGATATAACTTGCCTTCTAAATTGTCGAAGTGTTTGAAGTCATGTTTGTGACAGCTGATCAGCCTGGTGGCGTTTGGTTGTGTTGGTTTTTTTCAATAGAATATCATTATTTTAAAACGTCATAATTCTTTAAAGCTGTTTCTGTGCTGCAGTTATTTATTGCTTGCTGTTGGCCTCAATTGGATTCACAAGGGACTGTGTTACACCCATAGTCATCCATACTGGCTTTCAAAGTTGTGCCTTTTTATTTTGTGTGTGCATTTAACTTCAGTTATGATGTAAGCAAATCCAGTTTAGAGGTACCAACTCTGGAAGTTTTTTTTTTAACAATACTTTAGAGATCACAACCTGCTTTGTGGGCTGGGCTACAACTGAGAGCCTGAGGTCTCTGAATCCATAAACATGGTAGAAGGTTGAGCAGGGAGTGCTGAGTTAAGCTGCAAGCCATTTATAAATCATTCTACTAATCTTGAAATTGTCTTGTCTGGAGGAGGTACTTCTTAGAAATGAAGAATAGTGTTTGGTGTGGGGAGTCAAGATCGTGTTATTCTTCTGTCTAGCTTAAAACAAACAATTACATTGAAAAGACAGGCCCAGTTCATCACCTATCTAGCCATGATTGGCAAGTTACCATTTTGGCCTTCTAAGAGTTGGCTCTAGAAACCCTTAACTGAAAAGTTGTTCAGGTACAAAGTGTCATTTCAAAAACACTTTTTGCTTGCTTTTTAAAAACTTTTATTTTTAATAAAAGCAAGTTCTTTTTTTTATCCCAAGTTCTTCTGAGAGTTAAGGTTTGACTTCGATGTAGTCAGTGTCTTGATAAAACAATAACAACTTAATTTTCACCACTTAAAAATCTAAGTTTTTTTAAGTGAGGAGGAAATGGAATGACTTAAAGAATAAAAAGACAGGAACTCTGACAGAGGTTCAGGTGCTTTGCCAAGTGACCTAGCTTGAAAAAATAATGGCTCTCTTGCCAAGGAAAAAGCAGCTCACTTACAAAGTTGAAATGAAAAGGGTTTAAAATGCCCAAGTATTAAAATGTGCCTGCCAAATACTGTTTTGGCCAGCATGTAAATAACGCCCTGAAATTTGGTTTGAAACTAGCTGTTGGGCTTTGGTGCTGTCACTTGCTTCCTTGATCATAAATTGTGTTTTGGAATTTTCCCCCTCCTTTCCCCGGGATATTTTATTTTATATATATGTTGCTGGATAGTCAATTTCACTTTCATGTTACACCTGGAATTTGGAGAACTTATGGATGAAAAAAATATAATCCAAATTGATTGGAATTCTTATGTAGATTTCTTCTTTGTTTAAGACTGATTTTAGTATCTGGAGAGTATTTCTAACACTTAGCAATGAGTAGGAAATACAGGGAATTTTGGGGTCATATTATTTACATAGTCTGCATTCTCACTTGGGTACCTAAACTCCACTTTTCCAAGAGCAAAGCTGAAAATCTAGTTATGATGGCTCAGAAGCTTGAATTGTAATAATCCATACAGGTAGAGTTGTAAGGTGGAGTTTTTGCTGACTTAAGTTGTCATAGGAATTTATTTTAAGAATTTATACTGAGGGTGCAAGTATCCCTGACACTTAAATATGAATGTACACAGTTAGGTATTTGGAGACGATGTTTTTGCCTAAAAGTTGTTCAAAGTATACAGGGGAAAAATACACATATCTTTTAAATGTTGTGTTTTATCTCTAGTAGGAACAAAGTGTTGCAGAGTTGTAAATCTACTGGAGTATTTTTCTGAAACCAAATATTTCCATGTATTTGCATGTAGGATGAGATACAAATTATTGATATATTGACATCTCTGTATGAGGTGAAAAGTCAATGTATAGTAATATAAGCATAACATGGTTTTTTTACTTGTAGATTTTTGTTTTTCAGTTACCATAGATAGTTAAATAAGGGATTGTTTAAAAATAAATAAAAACTGTAATATGGAGGCAAGAGTTTAAGGATGAGGTTTATCTTCTCTGTGCTGACAGTGAAGTTAGAAATAAGTTCATCACCATGATGAGTAAGTAGTCACTGAAAAAATAATTTCATATCAAGGCTCCAGATACAGTTTAACAATTGGATAGTAAAATCTGATGTTGAATTAAAAAATGCCAAACCCCACAGCATTTTGGTTCAGATGAAAGGAACTTTTCCTTACTGAAAGGATGTCCTCTAAAAATACCTTGTTTGAAATGAAATTTTTTTTTTGTTGTATGAGATGTTTCGAATCGAGGGCAGAGGAATCAGGGCTCATGATGGGAGTCTGCAGTGGTAATATTGATTCGCTGGATGGTGGCTGAACTAGGATAAAATGTAGGAAAGAAAGATGCTTCAGACACTGATCTACCAGTCTTACCAGTGCCTTCTATATCACCTTGTTTAGTGTAGTCAGTTGTCTTCATCAGAAATTAATTTAAAGCAGCATAGAGGAAGGCCAGTTAAGGCAAACTGGGAATTTGGATTGTTTTCTATAACGTACTGTTTAGTGGAGAAAGTGCTCTTTGAGAGGATATAGGATTGTTTTATATAGGAATATGCTTGCAGGAGTGGATAATATTTATTTAGAGGATACTGGTTGAAAGGAATAAATTTATACTAGAAGGACTCTTGCTATCAGGCGGATGAATTTCTAAGATACCATCCCTAATATTCTGGTGGAACTAAGGAATCCAGATAACTAAAATATTGAGGGGTTTAGTAGAAAGGATTGTAGAACAGAGTTTGGGTCATCTTAAGCTTAAAAATCTGGGAGTGTGAATACCCCCAGGGAGCCGCCAAATTCCTCTTGAAGTTCTCTTCCTGTTGTAGCTGAGATGTGTATATTTGACTTTGTTCTTCAGGGGTTTTGCTGATCACCTGAGGGGATCAGGAAGAAGCTTTCCCTGTTCTTTGGTGCTTGGTCTGACTTTTACTCCCATTCTGTAACTTGGTGAGCTTCTCTGGTCTTCCCCTAAGCGTGGACTGGGTTTGAAATGTCAGCAGAGAATCATAATGAGCAACTCCTGAGGTGTCTGCCTGAGGAAGAAAGTGCTAAATCATCTGTCAAAGTTGCAGTTAGGTTTACCTTTGAATTCATGCTGAAGTTTTGCATCTTGTATTCTCCTCTTCCTCTTTGGACCTCTATGAGGTAACTCCTTCCGTGGACTATCTGTGTATGTCCCCTCAGTAGATTTTGTGCCACTTTCCAAGATCCTAGGAACAGCAATGTCTTTGATTTGGCATTCTGATGCCTCTGTTTTAAAGTTTTTGGGTTTATGCAGAAGGTCATGAATTTTATTGTTGTTTAGTGTGGGTTTTTTTACCTTTTTCTTTAAACAGCAATTAAAGTAGTGTGTGTGGTGGTTTTGGGATGGCTTCTGAGGACTCGCTTGGAATAAGCCTTGTGGATACTTGTTCCACATGTATAGGGCTGGGCCCAACGCTTCTGGCTTGTTTTTAGTTCAAAATTTCTGCTCTATGAAGCTAAAGCACATCAGACTTGGAGACCCTCATTTTACTGTGTCCTGATCACTGAGCTAGTGAGATGTGTCTCTAGTTCCTCATAAATTATCCCTTTCATATGAAACACTCAATTTTCAATGAAATGAACTGAGAGTTCCTTACTGGTGGATGATAGTTTCAGTAATTACCTGAGAATGTAATTTCACTAGCACAAGATACTGAAGATAATTTAAAATTGTTAAAATTGAATTAGTTGGGTTCCTCCCCCCAACATAAGCGAATACCTTCCCTGAATTTCTCTCTTACAACTCAGAAGTTAGTATGAATTTTCATCAAATTAGCTGATCATTTGTCTTTTGCAAGACTCAGTCATTTGTTATTTGTTCTTGTTCCTTTTGGATCATGCGACCACAGAAAGACTTTTTGTTTTGTCTATAATTCCTGTGGGCAATGTAAAATATTAAATAGCCTGACTATTTTTACAGTTATTGCTGTGATTGAGGTGTTTATTGAGAAAATGACGATTTCTGTTACTTCCAGCTTTTCTTGAACGCTTGCAGAGGTAGAAATAATAAATAAGCATAGGTAAGCCTATACCTTTAAAACAAGTCTAATTCAGTAACTCTTGAGGAACCACCTTATCTTGATGCTTACTGCCTTTTTTTTGTATGAATGAGTGACTTCATGTTTGAAATAGGCTTCTCTAAAAAGCATTAATTTCTTGATAAGGATTTTAAGAAATTTAAATAGGAGTGAATTAAACTGAAGATAACAAAATCATTTATGTCTTCTATTGAGACCTTTTTTATTTGGTTTCTAAGAAGTCCTTATAATGATTTTGGAGTCTCTAAAAATCAACTGCCTACAATCTGCTTTTACAAATGTGTTTGGTTCTTTTACTGCCTAATGACCCTAATTAGAAAAATGTGAAGTTATTTTGAAATAGAGCATTTGAGTTGTCCAGGAAGCATACAGATGAAGTTATGGGTAATTCAGAAAGCATAATGGAAAGCATGATTTTGTAAAGTAGGTTACAGGAAGCAAGCTGGTTCTGTTCCTGGCTTTATAATGTAGGACTCAGCAACCGAACTGATCCACTTGGCACAGCAATCTGCACCTGAGAAGAAAAGGCGACCAAGTGAGTCATGCACAGAACTTTATCACGGGGAGAGGCTTTGAAGCCCCCAGTCACAGCTGAGGGTCACAGGCTACTGCTGGCCAGCTGCAAGCGTGCAGCATGGGGCAGCAGCCAGCAGCAGTGCCAGCGCAGTCACAGCCAGGAGAGAGGGTCTTCCAGCAGCAGCTTTTGCAGCCTCAAGTTATTGCAGGCATACCCTTGTCTGTGCAGGAGTCTGTCTGATAGTGCGAGAGACTGAAATCTTTGATGTTGATGCTTGCAGGGTCTGTGCCAAGGCACTAAGGTACTGGTGTGTGGCTATGCCATGCTTCTTGTTGCTGTTTGGAGCTGCTGAAGAGCCCTTTTAAGTTGACTGAATGTATCCAGCTGTTTTCTGGTCACCGGGTTAGACGACTGGTGCAACAAATGCTGCAGATAATTTCTTCCTAGAACAATGGACTTGATGTGTGTGTGTGTGCTGCTTAATTTATTCTCCTCTAAAAGCCAGAGATCTGCTGTTGCAGTTTCTCTGTGTGCTCTGATTTCCTGTGGCCTAATTGTACTTAGGACCCAGGTAAATGGGCCATGTGGAGGAAGTTGTACAAGAGTTTAACTTCTGTAAAATCCACCATGTCAGCAAAAGTGGGAGCTTGGAGCATGAAGCATGTGTTCTTGTTGAAGATGTTTATGGAATCCAAATTTGTGCTTGATAAGTGGGTTTAAATCTGCACGTGTACAACTGGCTTTAAGAAATTCTTTTCCTTTGTTGAGGACCGTTCCATCAGCATCTTGGCAGTCTCCTGCCAATAGTGGAATCTACTACAAAAGGAATCTTATATTTGCTTGGTGTCATAAGCAGCATAAAGTAGGGGACCCGGTTTTCAGTAGTGGGTTTAAGTCTAAATCTACTCCATGACATTCTTACAATCAGATAAAAATGTATAGTCAGTAATAGCTGTAGACTTTCTGGCATTTTGCTTCAGCTAAAAACTAATGAAGAGATGGAAGGGGGGAGAAAGTGTTTTCTAAACCTAAACTCTTCTGAGAGTGCTTAAAAAATTACCCTGTAAGTAGACACATTTATTGTTACATGCTTAAAGCTGGAAGTTGCATGCACGAAAGTACAGGGCTAAAAGTGGTCAGCACTGTTGATAACTACATTTATAGAAATTTATAACATGCTTGTGAATGTACCATGCATACGCATTTTCTTCCAACTCCCAGTATACCATTAATGGTTCCAACTTTTGGCTTGTGGAACTTTTTATGAAGTCAGATTTTCCCGGGAGCAGCACAGCTTCTTTAGCTCTTGCTGGTCTTAAAAAGACTGCTTTAAGCTCAGGGCAAGACCCAGACCATTTGGGATGATGATATCAGGTCTCCCTCATGCCTCTGTCTCTTGAATCCAAATGTGACATAGTGATTTGGCAGTTAACTCAAAGACTCAAAACAAGCCAGATGTTGAGTGGACAGATCTTTGTTTGCCAGCAATCGAGCCTCTGTTGAGCATGCCATTGCAGCTCAGATTTCTGTGGCTGCTACCATTTACTTCATTTTGGCTCATTAAATTGACGACTTTTAAAATGAGAAGGTGGGGGGAAGCAAAACTTAATACAGAAAGCTGTTGTATTGTCCATCCATGTTTATTTTTAAGAAGTCCCAACTGTTGATTAAGAAGTTTCTTTCTAAATCTTCTGCTACTCTCAGTGTTATAAAGTAGGTTACTTGTTATGTTCTGCAAACATGTACTTGTGTTTTATATTTGCTCAGGTAGAGTTACATGCACATCCAGGGGCTTGTTCTTGTAATGGCTCAGATTTTTGTGCGTATAAAAGGGACCCCTAGTGTGAAAATGAGGGAGTAAAAGCCCAGTGCTTTTTGATAGTGCTGCTGTTTTAAAGTAATTTATTTTCTTTGTTATACTGCAAACCCCAATAACTCTTCACATTAGGAGTTTCTATTTATTTATTCACTTGTTTGCTACAATAGGTAAGAGAAACAGTCCACAAATCACAATAGTCTATATCTGTTGAGAACCAGTGGGTCAAATCATGCTGTCCAAGTTGTTGAACTGATCAGTTAAGAAATGATCTCCGATATAAACTTAAGCACACTGTCACACACAATGTACTGTTCCTGCTGCCTCACTTGGTGTTACATCATCTTCAGACAGCTAGTAATGAAAGGTGACATAATACTTCTGCCTGATAGAGTCTGGTGCTACTATGGCTATGCTCTCAGTAGTAGTAGGGTTACGATGAGCCACAGCTCCAGAGGGGTACAACTTGAGAAGATGGGGGAATCCATGGTAGCCAGCTTTAGGTACTGTCTGGAGTATTAGAGCTTTTACAGAAGGCCTCTGGGGTGAAGATGTGGGCAAGCTCTGTTAAAATTACGGGCCTCTAGCAAATCTTAAGTGGTTGAAGCAAGGGTCATGGGTTACTGAAAAAGAACTGTTGTTAAATATTGAAAAGAGTAAGCAAATGTGGGGGGCTAGTGATGGCTTAAAATGCTCTGCTACCACAACCATTCTTTTTAGTGCTTTATAACTGTCAAAACTTTAGAGAATGTTTTCTGTCTTCTGGTAGATGCTTTCTGTGGTATTTGGAAAATGAGAGGGGGAAGGAGATGGAGAAAGGAAAGGTAATTTGGAAAAACTTGAGTGTTGCTTCCTATGAGCTCAACAGCTTGGGTGTACAAGTAGTCTGATGCATGAACCATCAGACTGGAGCAGTCCCAGCTGCATGCGGTAACAGTATGTAAGTGAAAATAGGCACAAACACTTGCTCTCTTCTTGAATTCTTCTTCTGTCTGAGGCTTTTACCTCCAACACCTACACTTTCTTAATATTCTACATCTAGGAACATAAGGTTTCTAAACATTTGGTGTTTTACAGTATGAGTAACAACTAAGGAACACAACTCTGGATGATTTTTTTACGGTCTCCCTACTAAGCCTATGTTGTTCTTCACAGCATTTAGAAACTACTCTGATTCAAAGGCAGGTTATGTTAAAGATTCAGAGATACTGTGACACCACAATCTTCCCAACCTTCCCACCTTTTTAGCATGTCATCCAAATGCCTCATCTCAGTTTTGATGCTGTTGCTCTTGGGAGACTCAGCAAATAATAAGTTATTTGGTTTTTTGCCCCTTTCACTTGCAAATGAATAACCTTGTTTTCCTAAGTCTTTAGCAAGAGGAAAACACAAGAGAAGTCCCTGTGGGAGAGTACAGAATACTCAAATTCAGACTGAAATAGTATTTAAATGCTGTCTTTCTATTCTGAGATTCACCTTAAGAAAATCCACGTGGTACAACCCCGATATAGGATTATTTAGTGAGAAGCCAGGGTAGGCTCTTCCTGTACCTCTTGCAGACCTTTGTATTATGGTAAAAGAGAGCTGTAAAGCAAGGAATCACATATTCTAGCTTTTTAGCAGCAGCTCACTAGTATTTCTGAGGCTGCAGTAGAGATGGTGACAAGCTGATTTGCAGATGTGCTTTGGTAGGAAAGCCTGAACGAATGGGGTGTTCTCCAGGAACAGCTAGTGATGGAAAAATTGCTTTTTAGAAGGTCAAAGCTTTCAACAGCAAGGTAAAATAAGTGTAGAAACTCATGCTTACCCTCAGTGGCAATGGCTCTGGATTGTCTGGGACAGATATTTTTTCTGAGGAAAAAGGGTTACAATATTGTATGTTGCTGGGAAAGCTGCTTGGATCCCACAGATTTTTAACTGGAGTGAATGCTTTTTTTGCTTAGTGTGTACCCCCAAAACATGGTTCATAATGTCCTGTATTACTGAGCTTCTAGGAGCAAAAATGGCCTAGGCTGTCATGCGTGGGTGCTAGATTTATCATAAAGTCTGGAATACAAACTTTTTGCTATTTCTTAACAGTAACTGATGTACCTTCTGTTTTTTACACTGGTTCAGTAACGGAGCAGGGATCATGTATGTAGTATTCTCTATTAACTTGTGCCCGGGTGGGATGCGACAAGAAGTTCATTGTATATTTTCCCCTGTATTAATCCTTTTTTACCTGCTCATAGGGGCATTTTTGATGCAGATACTATGAGGCTGGCTTAAAATAAGAAAGTTTGACATAACTGCCCTGTAAATTACTTTTTTAGTTGAAAAAAGTGTGTTTCTTTCCACTGGCTGCTAGAAAGAAAAGGAACTGTATCCTAGCTGAAACCAGGACATCTTAACGTGTTCCTTTCTTCCTCTTCTGCCTATGCCTGTCGTTTTGAAGGATCAGACACCAGTAACTAGACTTCTAGCAATCTGCAGTCAGTTTTCCCATCATTGTGTGTATATATCATGTCATTACTTTGCCTTCCTCTACTGTTGTCCCCGGGTGTTATCTCGTCAGGAGAAAGCGTTGAGGCTGTTTGGATCCCATTTAAAGAATTGCAGGGCCTAACTTGAAGTGTTATGAGGAGAACTAGAAAATCTTTCTCTGATAGAAGGTCAGTCCCTATTCAGGTTTCCTGTTAAATCTTGTCTAGTTTTAGCAGGTCTCATTGCAAAAAGTAAGGAACTCCAGGATGCACCAGCATCCCGAACATCAGTGCAGTAATCCCAGTGGTGCACTCCGGACTCTGGTTAATGTTCCCCACGTCATATGATAAAGGAACTTTGAAAACCATGTTAACCTTTGTTTTTTGAAGCTTGAAATCTGTGCCAGGGAGAGTGCATATGTACTCTAAACTAGATGAGTTTTATATTGTACTTCTAATTTGTTTAGTGGAGTTACTCCTCTCTTGAACACTATAATACTTTATGCAACCCAATGTATGTGTTATGGAGGGGAAAAAATAATCAATAGAACATGCTTAAACATGGTACTACAGAGCTTGTAATGTTAAAACGAGCTGTGCAACAATATAAATATGAAACAAGGTGGTATCGGCATTTGCTCTCTGGCACTTTATGTAAATAATGTTTTTTAAAAATCCAGTATTTAAATGATAGTAAACTTTAGAATCTTCTAAGACTTTCCAGTTATTGCATCATATAGGGATTTTTCCTAGCCTGTCAAAATAAATTGTTAAAGCTAAAAGTCTCAAAATCTTCAAAGTGAATATGGAAAAACAAGCCCAAGCAGCCAACCCTCCTTTCTTTCCTCCCTCAACTCCCAAAGATAACAGGACTAGTTTTTTCAGAAGGCAGAGGATGTTTCTGGAACTATATTATGGAAGCATACTGTAAATACACGTGTATTTTCCAATGATTGTATTTCTCTCCTCCTGAAGGTGTAATATGTTCTTGCAGCATAATCACAATGACCTTTAGTTTTATCAGCACTAAATAGCTCTCAAGCGATTAAGGAAAGCACACAAACATTGCTGCATGCCACAGAAAACAGCATTTTTAATTTCAATTTAGTGCAACCTCAGAGTATGTCACTGTCAATCATTTGGTCAGGAATAGGATTGCCTAGCATGCCACCTTTTAAACAATTGTTCTCAGTTACAAGTATGTTTCATGCTGTCCATCTTTTTGTCTCTGTACACAAGATTGTGGTGCATCATGAAATAGAGAAAAGGGTTCTGATGTCTGCATTTAACAGCACTATCAACAAGTCTTCACATGATAGTCAAATGAAGTCTTTCAGGCTCAGAGGTTGTGGTTTCCCATTCAAGAGGTCCTATTATTTTAGTGTTGTGTTTGTAATGCCTTTCTGCCAACACCTCTATTGTAACTTGCCCCACCTGCCACATGTTTGATAACTTGGCTTTCAAATTCTCCTCCTAGTTGAAACTTGTTTTGATGTCAACTCAAGAGCAGATTTTCTTAGTCATATTTTCTCATAAAGAATTTCCTTAATTTGTTTTTTACAGGGAAACTTTTTTCAGAAATAATAAAGAATTGGCCTATAGGTAGGCAGTATGGTGTCTGAGACAGATTTCTATGGCATATATGTCTGAATGCATTTAGCAATAAAGAATCTAAATGGAATAAAAATAAACACATGAAAGAAAACCTAGCAACTGTAAGATTTGGTTCAGTATGCAAATGATCTAAAACAACCTTGAAAAGTCCAATTCTGCCACCTACAATTTGCCAGTGTTTTAGAAACTGGAGAGTGTTTTAGAGAGTGTAGTAAATTTTCATTTGGGTTTTTTTTTTGGGAGGGAAGTTTCTGTGAAATTAGAACTAAATCCCGGGGAATGCAACACAGAAGGAAAGCAAAAATTTGAGTTGTGGAATAAGGTGATGAAGGGGAAAAACATGGAGAAAGAGTAGGGAAACAATGGAAAAAATGTACTTCTAGACTTCCAGTGTTTCCTGCTGAATTTGCTCTAGCTTTACATCATCATGGGCCTTGGGAATTTTTTTTAAGATTGCAGTCTTGGGCTTTGGGACTTTTAGAAGAGGGAGTCTTGCTTTTCTGTGTCTTTATATATACATGGCAGTTAGATGTTGCGATTTAACCCCATCTATCAGCTGAGCCCCACGCAGTCACTCATTCACACACATCCCTGTGGGGTGGGAGAGAGAATCAGAAGGCTGAAAGGCAGAAAACCTGTGGATTGAGCTAAAGACAGTTTAACAGGTAAGACAAAAGCTGTGCACACACTGCTCAGCAGCAGCTAAAATATCCCTGAATTATGAACGCTGAAGCACAAATCCAAAATGCATCTCTGTGCTAGCAATTATGAAGAAAATTAAACCTATGCCAGCCCAAACCAACACATTATATTACCAGCATTTCCCTGACACGGAGAAATGTTCTTCTCGAACTGGGTTTCTGCAGTGCAGAAAAATATCACCAGAGCGTGGTTGGCTCAGACTATACTATAAAAGTATCATCAAAGCATGGTTGGCTCGTCATTTTGATGATCTCCTACCCACTTGGCATTCCTGGGTAGTTAAAGGTCTTACTTCAGGATTCTAGATGGAATACTATCTTCCAAATCCCAGTGGCACAAATCTGCAAACCTAAATTTGCATGAGTATTGGGGATGCAGTCTAGGAATGTCCATCCAGACACAGTTTTGAATCTGCTAAAGAAATGCAGACTCTAAATGAGCTTCATAATGTACTTTTGGTTCCATTTCAACTCTAAACCTTTATTCTGGTTCCCCATTGCAGGTCTCTTCTGTGCCTTGTAGATGACCTGTACTGATTCAGTGTCTGAAGTTTAAGCTAATCAGATAACTTGTCTGCCAGCTCTGCCTTCTTGTATGGTACGTGGTTGAAGATTTGAAAGATTTTGTTCAGATGGCTTTTTCATTTGCCACATTTTTGGGTTCTGATTTTTATGCACAGTTGTCATCTGTGAAAGGAGCTATTTGACAGCTCCTGTAATTCCCAGGTTTGTGTTTTTATTTTTGCACAGAGCCTTGACCTCATTTACTACTTGCAAATACCATATAAACCAGAAGTTCTTCCATGTGTTTGTCTTTGAGAAACATAAGAGTGAGAATGCCATTGTGGAAGATCAGATCAGTGTGTGGCTCTTGGCAATTTATTAGAAGTTGAAAATGAACTAGAGCATACAAAGAGGAGACATGGAAGAGGAAAGTTAGGACAGTCTGGAAAGAAAAAGCATATAGTGTAGTGTGTAACTTATAAACAGATGTGCATTTCGAGTGTGAAAGCGAAAAATGCTGCTTTGCTGCTCCAGCTGGAGAAACATGTAGTACAGGGGCCACATTGACTTAAATTCTTTTCTTTGCACATGAGCTGATTCTTTCTGAATGGGCACTGTTTTGAGTGAGGCTGTAGTGAGAGGAATGTGGTTTCTGGAACATTTGTTCTGCATGGCTGACTGATGGAATAAGTGTGTTAGTACAGCCATAGGATGGTTCAGTCTGCTTTAGGTTTTTTCTTGTGTGGGTTTGTTGGTTTGTTGTGGTTTGTGGTTTTTTTTTTCCTTGCATCGGGAGTAGATTTATATCTAGGTACTGCATAAGTGTGTTCTCAAAATGGAAAACTAGCTTTTGTTTTTGAAAACGTATCTGTGCTAGGATCTTACCTTTTTAAAAATCTCTCCACATCAGTAGAAAGAAGCAGAGCTTTGCTTTGTTGAGGAGGGAGCAAGCATAGCATCAGAAAGGTGCTCCAACATCCAGATTATTGAAAGCTAAATGTCTCTAACACAGAGTCAACTATGAGCCTGTATGTGTATATATATTTTTTTTTTTTACAGAACCACTGAAGGGTGGAGCAAGTACACCTATGCAGGAGAAGGGCACAAAATGTACCAGTGCCTTTGAAAGAATTTCTGACCAGTATGCCATCTCTTTGTGAATGATGACACAGAGAACCAGAATACATCATCTCAAATGATCTTTTCCTTAATTTCTGTTCATGGGTTTCCTTTTCCCTTCCACCCTCCACCAGTTGGAGATGGCAGTGTGTGGGGTTTCAGAAATGGGGGTATGCATTGATTCATATTTTTATCAAATGGGAAAATGATTAAAAATAACTTGCCAAAGGCTTGATGGTTTGCCAGAGTTCAGAATGTTGTAGAATTCTCTCTCATCCTGATGTAGAAAGTACTCCCATCATATGCAGAAATTTCTAATTATAATAATAATTTCAAATGCATCTCAATCTTTTATTTGGCACTAGAAGGTTTTTAAGCGAACCTTAATAGTTCATTACTAAATACAAATGTTTGTCACAGATGTCTACAGTATGGTAATTTAAACTGTAGATATTCTGTGAGGACTACCATATAAACAGCTTTAAGATAAACAGCTGAAGATTGCAAATACATGAAAGCAGTTCTGAATCTTCTCTACAAAAGAAAACTTCCTTTCCATAGAATTCTCCAGGGTCTTTTCTCCCTGAAGAGTTCTTCTTCACTGTGTTTATTTTCCTGTTTTCAAAGTCCATTCTGTAGCAAGGCAAAGTACTGCTTTTGCTAACATGTAGATTTCAGGAAGGCTGTAAACATTACTGTGCTGTAAGTACAGATGAGATAAAGGGATGTGCTTTACAAATAGCTAGACCAGCAGTTGCATCTAGTAATTGAAGCTACTCCTTGTGCAAATGCATAGACTGTACTATTAAAAATTAGATTGCTGTTTTGTTCCATCCACAGAAGCAAGGAGGTGAATATTTTTCCATTCAAAGTAATGTGTAAGAGCAGAGAAATAAGAATACACCAGTAATTCTCAATACTCAGTACTGAAGGTCTGGTAGAACTGTTGGAATATTTGGTTTATTGTACCAACTAGAAGAGAGAAACTTATTAAACCTGATCATGTGAAATCCCTTTAGAAGTATAGGGATATGGCAATGCAAATTCTCTCTCTATATATATATACACACACATATATATACATATATAAAAAGAAGAGATTGGCATATGGCGGTCGTAGTCCAAATTTGTAAGGTAAAACAAAGAAATCACAGCAGCCTTCACAAATTAAAGTTTCTTGAAGGAAGGCAAGAAAACATGAGCAGATGAAGACTGCCAAAGCAGTCTGATTTCTTATGGCCTTAAAGAAGGCTAAATGAGACATGATATCTGACTTATAGAAGTTAAGAAAGAGCTACTTACCAGTAGGTAAATGCTCAGTATGTGAAGCAATCTCTGAGTAGTGGTGAGTGGTAGCAGGGACGCATGGAGTGTGTGAGGGTCCAAAGAACTGGATGAAGTCAAAAGTCAATTTCTTTCTTTTTTTTTTTTCCTCAAAGCAGCAGTAGAAGCATGAAATGGGGGGAAAAGTAAAATAGATTGGTGAGATGGTGATTTACAGATTGCATATGGGAACTAACTATTTGTATTTGAAGAATAATAGTATTAAGAATAGCTGACAGTAATTTGACCTAGTAAGTTTTTTTTTTTACAAATCTGATAGCACTTTCCCCCTCCAACTCTAATGAGTAACGTAAAGCTATTATGAAACACAATACTCTCCCACAAGAAAGTGTTCTCCTTACCAAAGTAAGGAAATGTGGATGGTAGTTTACTTTTGATTGGAAGAAAATTGGTCCCCAAAATAGCTTTTAGCAATTAAGTTATCAACCCAAGAGAGGATATTAGGTAAAGTTGTACCTAGCTGAATTCTGATCTCTCTGCTGATTTCATTAATGATTTAGGCTGATGGAATGGAGAAGATGCCATCAGTCAGTAGCTTTATTTGCGAGGAGTTGCAAGTCTTGGGAAGGCAGAATGAGAATGATCTAGACAAATTAGACTTGTGATATGAAGTCAGAAGATAAAGCTGAAATACAGATGCAAAGGTTTCACTTAAGCGGGGGTGGGCAGAGTAGAAAAGAAGAAATAGATGATGCTGAATATTTAGTTTTCCCAGTAACAATAGTAGTATGAAACAGCAATATTGCAAAGAGGATCTAGGACTTATGCTAGATGTTAAGACATAATAAATACACGTGATGTAAGGATTAAAAGACTGTTGTGTGTGAGGTTAGGAACCGATTAACTCTCCTTTGCTGGTGGTGACTGTAAAGCCTCAGCTGAAAATTATATTTTGAGAAATGTAGACCAATTGGCAAGAGTCCAGAGAAGAACTCAGTAACAAACACATTGGAAAACATGAGCTATGAAGAAAGACTGACACTTAGAAAAGGTTAAAACTAAACAAGTTGTCAGGGATAGGTTAGCATTTTTAAGTGAAAGACCAGAGGATAGATGGTTTCTTGAGGTTTTTTTAGTCCCGCATTCCAACAGTGGTGGGTTTGGATTTGACAATAGCCATACAGTTATGGCAGGAGCTAAAGAGCTACTTGAATAGAATGAGTGACTATGCAAGAAGAGAGAGAAGTAGAGACAATGTAAACACCAGAGATTTTACTATGTGACATTGAATAAGAAGTGGCTGTGAAATCAACATTTCTTAACCTCTCAGTACCTGAGAGCACCTCCAAACATCTCTACATCAGGAAGAGTGTAATGCTCTGTTAGATCTTGTAGTTGCTATGAAACTGGCCATTTGAAAACACAGCCACACTGTGCAGAGACTGCCTCAAAAACTTGTCACTGCTGTTAGTTTCCTCCACCAGTTGCTTGCTTCTGCCCACAGTGATTTTTGGAATGCCCTGCATGCAGGATGTAATTCCAGATGGTCCCATGCAAGCAGTCTGTTCAAGTGTGTGGATTCCTACTGTTGGAATAAAAGTGTGAAGCAAAATCTTGGGAGAATATTTTGTTGTGTTTTTGAGGTAATATGCAGACTCTTGGATAACATCAAAAAGGGAAAAATAAAGGTTGTGCCAGTGCAGAGCTTTCTATTGAAGAAGTTTCCATTATTGTTCCTGATACAATTTTAAAAAAACCCCAAAATCCACAAGTTTTTTTTAAAAGAAGAGATATCTAAATCCAGCACTGTCATATATTATGTAATTTAGAACAGAAATAGAATTAAATTGAAATATACAAAATTAAGAATGAGGCTTTTTTCTTTTCCCTTGACTTGAGATAGATTCTTACTTTTCTTTAGGGTCCATACATAAGAAGTCTTCTATCCACTTTGTTTTTTCAGGAACTTACAGCTTGAATTGGTGCACTGAGAACATGTAAAAATAGTGTAGAAGTGGTGTAAAATGCAAAAAATATTTTAAAACTTCTAAAGAGAAGAATGTGGAAGTATCAGTAACCATCATGTTCTGAGACAAGGATGGACTATTTTTGCAGACCGGGGTAGGGATTTCCTGAAATGTTCCTGGAATGTAATTTTGCTGGGGTTTAAGCTCTTAGAATAAATACCACATCAGTGAGCAGCAGCAGCAATTTAGCTCTAGTTCCCAAGGTGTGTGTGGTTGAGAGTTGCGTGAGAATTCATCTGTTTGCCAAGCATTGTGGAAAGCAGTTGTAATAACAGAGAAAAATGCGCAAAATGTATGTTAGGTGAATGTGGTAAATGGACAACGTGAAGAACCTGAAATCCAGGATACAGAGTCTTAGTATTGTTCTTTTGCGTCAGAAGTTTAGTAGAAGTGATGAAATTTAATTTTAATTTTTTATTTAATGGTGCTCATTGTAATAATTAAATTACAAAGAAAGAAAAAACTGTACTATATTTTTAAGTTACTGACTTCCTAAAGATAATTCTCCCCTCCCCCCGGTTTTTGCTTTTTTAAAATCTAATTTACTTTTTATTTAAACTTAGTTCAGTACTTTAGCACCTCTGCTTTTTGATAATTATTTTTTCTGATTTTAATCCTCTGTGCTGAAGTTCCCAGACAAGTGACTTTGAGGACTTCAAGTTTTTGTACACATTCATTATGTGTTTGCATGCCAGTGCATTAAGTTCTTAAAGGGGAAGACATGTAGAAATGGAAGATCTCAGAGAAAAATCTCTTGACAAAAAGAGAAAAGCCCAAACCACTCAAAAGTTCCCATTCTAATCCATGCTCCTCAGCTGCAAGTCTTTTATTCCTTTCCTGCTGCTTCTTGCAATATTATGAATCCTGGGCTTTAAAACCTACTACTTAAGACTGTGTTTGTGTAAATTCTGTGACTGGTAGTTGAGATGGTTATTTACTCTTCTGTAAAGACATCTCTGAAAGTTTTGGGTGGTTCTTTTACCATTGTTAAAAGACAAAATATTTATAATACAAACAACTCACAATTTATGCAGAAACATCCTAAAAACCCTAACCCAAATGTTGACATTGTAAGAGATGTTTCACACTTTAAAAGTCTATACCATGCAGTTTCCATGCCTGAGTTTACAGAGCTTGTTGTTTACCTATCCAAAGGCACTTTTTATTTTAGTTATGGTTAAGGATATAGGAAGAACTTCTAAGAAATCCAAAGTATCAATTATAAATGAGGTCTTGTTTATTTCTGCCTAATCCATTTAATTCTGGAATCACAGATTTTTTTTCATGTGAACTGTTCATAATTAACTAGTTTTCATAATTAGCTACCAAGTTGTTTAGAACTTAAACCACCCTAATGAGGATGTTCATGCTTATGCCATGTAACTCTTGATGTCTTTTTGTGGTCTCTCTCAACATAGGTCCTGTGCCTCCGGTCTCCTTGAAAGACCTGGCACATGTGTCCAGAGCATGTCTAAGGAGTGGGGTTCAGCTCCTCTGTACTTCACTTCCAGGTTTTTGACTTTGTGTTTTTGGTCAGAGCATTTGAAGTCTGCGGTAGCATTAGTGCTGAAGAGCAGCTAGCGGAAAGTTTCAATGCCTGAAGTGATTGTGTTGTAGAGGTAGCCCAAAGCAACTGTACTTCCATGTAGCTGCTTGCCCCTATTAGGCTGCTGGAGCATATGAGAGAGGATCTTAACTTGTGAGACCTGGTATCTAGGTGGTTCTTAAAACCTAGCTGTTTTGTTCCATCGCTAATTCTCTAGCCTAATGTACTCTTTTCTGTCTCTAAAAGCAGAGTTCTCTGATTGTTTTTGACCTCTACCTAATAATTTCAGTGATTCAGGCTTTCTTCTAGTGCACTATTCTAAGCAGTATTTAGATATCCCTAAGCATATAACATCAATGTGAGTGTTATTTGTCTAGTCTAAGTGCCTGATATTTGTGCCTATAATGTGTTGGGTTTTTTCCATGGTATTCTTAATGTCCAAGACACAGTTGGATTAAGCTTTCCCTCTGGCTTTCTGAACATACAGTGAAGCTGTTAGATGTGTTTTATACACATTGTTGATCCTGTCTATTGAAGTTCATGAAGTGTAATTTTAAGAAAGTCTTTATTTGCTGCTGCTGAGGTTTGCTATCCTGCAGTCAGATGGGTATTAAAATAACATGTGTGGAACTCAGAGCATGTTACCCCTGCGTGCTAAAGCTCTGGATATGATCATTGGGGCTTCTTGCAAGGTACCCATAGTCAATCTGTGCCATGTATGCTGCCAGAGAATGGTTTAATAAATCAAAGCCATTGCTGTTACAGGCTGATTGCTGAAGTGTACAAGCTTGCCCATCAATTATCACTTTGCATAATACTGTGAATATAATCTACCAAAGTCTTTTTTTTGTACTCTTTTGTTTAGAAATTGCTTGGAGTTTTGTCATCGAAACCATTTCCTGTCTTACCCACTACAGTTTCACATACTTGCTGCAAAGAGTTTGGACTTGAAACATAGGGGGATTTTTTTTTATTGTTTTAAATGCTCTACCAGAACACGAGGAAATTCCTCAATCACTTCAAACCCTTCTCTAAGGTGAAGTGTGTCGGCTTTCTTCTCCTGGAATTACTTTAATAGAACAGGAACTAATCAAAGTGCTGCAGTAGGGAAACAGAAATAGCTATGTGTGGGTTTAACAATAAGTGTTACTTGGAGGGGTTAGAGAAGTTTTTTTCAGGTATTTCAAAATCCTTTGAGTATAATAATAATATTGTGTTGGGTGATAAACTAAATAGTTTCACTGTACATGCTACTGCAGGAGTTGCGTTATAAAGCTGGGATAACTGTAAGCTCTAACTCTGGAGACCGTTCAATATCTCCTTTCTTCATCTGCAAGGTTCACTTCGGCCATTTTTTTTCTGACATTTTGCTTCTAAGTTTTCTACATGATTGTCATGAATTTTCCTCTTGAAAGTCTTTTTATCTTTACAGTAACCTCTTGATTCTCTGGAAATCAGCCAGTTTGCTTCCATTTATATACTAAATGTATACATATAGACAATGCTTGTTAGTTTTCATGACTCTCTGCATCCTTCATTTTTTGGCCTGCATTCTCAAATTAGTATTAAAGCTATATTTGCAAGCCCATTCCTGTAAAAATGGACAAATGAAACTCTCCATGTCTGTCATACTAAAACAAATGTTTTTCTGCCTAAGTGGTACATTTGCTCTCTTGTAGTAAATAGCCACTATGTTCCTGGCTGCCAAAACAAACAGATGTATGTGTCCCTTGTTTCTAACCGCAGGATGTAGTTCACCTCTGCCTCGCAATCTGACCTCTGATTTAAAATCATGTTAAGTGCAGTAATTTCTGTATTCAAACAGAAAGCTATTAATTTAGAAGATGATGTTCATTGTGTGCCATAGAGGCTGAAGAGAAGATTTGTTCTGATCCTGGTGCTGTTTGGGTATTGCAGTCTATTTGGTACGTGACCAAATTTTACGTGCTCATAAGGGTTTTGATTATGCTTTTAAAATCCTCTTCCTAAACACATTGTTTACTCTGAAAAAGCATTTCAAGCATAGGAGGTGAGACCAAGCATGTTAGCTGAGACTGGTTTGTAATCTCCATTCATCTGGCACATAATAGTTATCTCAACATGTTTCTAAAGCGAAGTGCTGTAGGCACATTTGCTGACTTCATTGCTGTCTGATATATTGTTAAGAAGCATATAGCTTTTACAGAAAACAGGCTCTGAATGTTTCCTAAGTAGTGGAAGTACTAAAATGGCAAAGATTTTTTTTTGTAACTGTAGATGAGAAATTACCTTTCAGTTATTAAGTTTAAGCCACCTTTTTCTTCCCCCTCCATTTTGTCTTTGACTCATATTGCTACAAAACTTTGCCTCCTTTTATTTGTACTTTTGAGTATAAACGTCCATACGAATGCTGATATCATTAAAAGCCCACTGTGAACAAAACTAGGAAACTGGATAAAGAATGAAAGAACAAGGTTCAGGTTTGGCAGTAATTGTATTTTAATGATAGTAATTACGACTGCTCTTAGACAACTTGGTGAACTGCATATTGTGATTTATGACTAAACCCCTCAAACCTGGTTTCCTAGAGCGAGACATAAATGTACATAAACATAGAGGTGCCTGAGAGAGGAATCTGCACCAAATGCAGTTAGGGTTATGAAACTCTTTGGACAAAAGATGCGGTCTGAACAGCCAAATCTGGTGGAAAAACTGTGCTTACCTTTTGGTGGCAGGATATCTCTGATATCAAGGAATTTCTTCAGTGTGATATGCATCACCGATCTTTTTGTAAATACTTGCTAAAGACAAGGCAGCAAGGGTAGAGCCCTTTTGAACAAGAAATGATATCAGAGAGACAGTCCAGAGGTGAACAATGCTAAGTAGAGTTGAAGTGTAGCTCAGAGCTCCAGTAAGTGACCACTGCTACTGAACAGTGAAGCAGTAGTTATTACTCTTGAGATAAGTTTTAAAGCACTTGCAGAAAAACAGGAGGCAGCTCTTCTGTTAACAAGCAGAAGAGGAACTGGAAATGTAAGATGCCTGAGACACTAGAATATGAATTTTGAAGTTGAACTTTCAGAAAGCTTTTCTATAGAAGTGCAAATACAGAATATTTGCTACCAAACCCTCCCAGATGGTTACACCTGAATAATCTATGCATGATGGTGTGCTTACCACCTTGGTGTTGATCAATGTTTGCCACCCAGATCTGTGGGAACATCTGATGTTATGATTTAATCTTTGCACGAGTGAGGTAACCATCTTACAGAACACGTTTTATTTAGTTATTTGAATGTACTAAGAGATAAGAGCGTAGTCCAATTAAAAACCAAAAGTTGTCATAAAATCATGCCTCATGGATATGGACAGTGTTTGCAATTTCCACTTTGTAGGAAAGTAGTAGTAAGCTCTAGCTTACTGAATTAGCCTTACCTAACCAAGCTCAGTAGTTGGCTTTTTTTTCTAAAAGTTATTCATGTCATACCTGAGTCACCACAGTAAATGCATTCCCTGTGAGGAAGCTGATGGTTTGAGAGGACCAGGTGAAAACTTCCAGCATTACAATGATGTTTTCAAGATCTAGAAGCTGGATTTGGGATATATATAATTTTTTTCCCCTGAATTAAATCAAATGGATTTATTTGGGTGGGGGGGGGGGGAAATGAGGGGGGTTATGAGGGAAGGATGTGGTATGAGGAGGCAAATAATATATGAGTTTTTTCACTGACAACTCGTTTTGAAAGTTATCCCCCTCCTCCTTCAACCACAATCCTGTGGAAAACTTTACTTAAGGAAAATACTTGTTCTACTTCAGCTTTGCTTTGAACTTGCTGTAGTGTAACAGCGCAAAGACTTTGTGAAAGACTACCCAATCCCACTGCACACTTGCTTTAGATAGGTTTATCAAAGGGTGTAGTGCAAGGCTTCCACTTGTGCTTTTGCTTATGGAGGATTAGTCCATGAGTTCCCACAAGGAGCTGAATAGCAACTAATAGCAACTGTGACTCCAGGCTCAGGTAAGTGGAAGATGATGTGATTGCACTGGAAAAGCATCCTCAGAAAGGGCAGACTCTTCTCTAGGGAGTTGTGAAAATTCTGTCAACCTTGAGTAGGTGGTGTGTTCAAATTCTTTAGTGGATGGTAGTAGATGTGTCCTGAAATATTAATAAAGTAATAATATATGCTAGACGCTAAAGAGGATGATGAGCTGTAAAAGGGGGATCCCCTGTATCCACAGGGATCGCTTATGTTAGTTATCTTGAATATGTGTGTGGTAGAATGACATGGAGAGAAAATGCAAAAGCGGAGTTGGAAGTTAAGAAAAGAAGGTGAAGTGAAGCAGAGGTAGTGCCATGGGAGACAGGCACTACTGTATCCTGAAAAATAGGAATAGCAGACAAGGCTCGTTTTGGCAATGATATAAAAAGAAAATAGTGACGTAGAAAAGCAGGAAAAGAAAAATTGCATGCAGGAAAGCACTCAAATATGTGAAGAGGGTTCAGTGAGGTAGAATAGATTCCTGAAGAAACAGCTGAACAGTTTGAGAATGAATCAATATTTTTCCTGATTCTAAATTCTGCTGAGATTAACTTTGGTTAAAAAGTAGCAATTACTTTTTGCAAGGGCGGAGGTAACAGATGGACCCAGAGAGGGTCTTGACTTTCATGTCAGAATCTTGGTTTGTTTCTGTTTGTTGAAGACATTGAAAAATACCTCTGGCATTTTTTTCCATTTCCTTTGGCTTTCAGGTCTAAAGGAATATTCAAAGTGGGAGAGAGGATGGGAAACTGAGCCAGGTGGCAAGCCTATTCATCACCCAGTCAGTTATGGAAAATATTGAATGATCAAATGAAAGAGTCTTAAAATAACATGAACGCAGAGAAACAACTGCCAAGGGGAAGGAATTTGTGTTAAAAGAAAACTTGCAGTTTCCCTATCCAGTTGCAGTAAGACTTCAGTGGTTGTTCCATGGAAGGCAGTGTAGACTGGAGCTATACTAGACACATTCTGCTATAGATGAGAGAGGGGTCTAAGGCATAGCCTCTTCATTTTAGAGAAGGCACAGCCTAGAAATGCTGTTGTAAATGTGTGCATACTACCTAAATTCTGTATTAAGTTGGTCTGGGTTTAGTGAGTGCTTAAATGTTAATTTGTTGTTTATGCAAAATACTGTAATTAGTTGTCTAGTGTAGAAATGTATGAGAAGGGATGAAGAACTTCAGAATCTTGGAAGAAATGGAAAAGTATTTTTGAACGTGAATATATCAAATGAAATCTATATTTGAAATAAAAACCTGATAATTTTACTCCTTTTTTTAAAAGAAAAAAAGGACACTTTGACCAAACAGTATTGCCAAAATATTTGGAAAATTTCTCCCTCCACTACACATGCCACATTGTGAATGGAAATGGAGATTAAGCTGTAAAAGCTTTAAAGACAACTTAAAAGAACTTCTATTCTCTGGCCAGTTCTCTAAATAATGTCTCATTTTTAACATCACTGTCTAATAGTTTGTCAAACATAAGTGGAAATAATGTCATGTTAGCATTTCAATTGCACAGATGCCATTCATCATCCATTGCTATTTGCAAACAAGTAAGTGTTTGCAAATCACTGTTTAAAATCAGTTTGGATTTTAAAAAATGCAAACTGCTTAAATTAAAACTGCATTCCTTTTACATTGCAGATGCTATGTTTGGAGACTTGTTTTGGGTGCACATGAACTCTTGGGAACAGGAACTGTCCTAGTCAGGGTTGTTCAAAGCTGTCCTGCTTGGTGACAAGCTTCTTGGGTACTGCTGTACTGCAAAGAACAACAATGTACTAGAAAATATTTTAACCAATGCTTAAGGAAGTAGGGTGGTAAACTGCCTTTAAAGACGTTGGTTCCCATGTAGAAATGTGTGTGTGGTCGTTGGGAGGCAAGGAGATTAAGTATTGACTTTACTCAAATGTCCTTGACTGGTTCTAAGTTCCAGTGCTGTATATGCATTTTGAATCTGGAGTTCAACAGCTGTAACTGGGCTTTAACTCTAATTATTTAATTGATTTAATTGTTTTATACCAAATAGCTCTTAGAAATCTCTCTGCTTGAGTGCAAGGTTACCTGGCTTACTGTTCAGCCACCTTACTCAGAAAATCTTAAGACTTTTATCCCACATGTATCTATTAATTATATGCCATGCTTAATGAAAAACAGAGTCGATTGGAACAAGCAATATAGGAAATAATTTTTATGTATACAGGAGGGAGAGATTTATAGTTCCTGTGGTATGTTTCATGTCTCTGTAGACTGGAAGGCAGCATCTTGCAGTGTTAGAAAGCAGGCATGAAAGAACCTTTTAGGTGATGATGGAAAAAGCAAAGAACTTTCGTGTCCCAAACTTTGTGGTTTTGGATCCTGGCACAGTTGTATTTCATTGAATTAGTGAGAAATGTTTTAAAACAGACAATTTTCATCATAACTCATTATGCATAGCAATACATTATATATAAACACATTTTTTGGAACCATTATATTTACTTTTATTTTGTGGTTCAATTAATACTATACTGAATGTGATGTGGAAATGGAATACATTGATTCTGATTCTGCCACTTACATACTGATGAACCATCTCTTTACCTCCTTTGTTTACAGTTGACCTCTTGCATTTATTTAGACCTAAAGCTTCATGGATTGACATTACATCTAGCTACATTCAAGAGACATACAGCACAAGAAGAAGTTGTCATACCAGTATACAAATACCTCATTATCAGTATTGTAAACTAATCCATTGGTATTTCACCAAGGAAATTCCGCTTTTCATTTGTATCTGAAGCTTGTTCCTTACAAATTATGAAAATCATGAACTTCTCAGTGTTAGCTTAAAACTCTTGCTTTCTAGAAGACTACAGGACCACCAGGACTACCATGGAAGCTAACAGTCCACAGGCACAATCTTTACCAAATATACAGTAGTGATGTATATAATAGACAAGTTGACAAGTAGGCACAGTTCTTCGGAGGTGTGAAAAGAAATTAGTAATACACTTAATGAGATGGATTCTAAAATGGAAGTCTTGATAGAATTGAGTCTCTATGCACTGAATAGCTATCCAAACAAAGCCTGGAAACTGGGGGTAAATGAAAAAAAGTGCTGGTTAAATGCTACTGTCTGACCCTTATTTGAACTGCAGGGTGAGATCCATCACAACATAATTGGTTTATTCGCTTGTGTCTAAGATGCTCTCTAGTAAACAAGGTATTTTTATGTCCTGAGGAGCTTAGATTACAAGTGAAAACTTTTGATTCTGGTAGATTTGATTAATACAGGCTAAACAATGTGTGTGGCTAAAGATGCTCTGTTAGCAGTTTGGAAAGTCAAACTAGTTTCATATGTAAAGCAAACCCTTGTTTGAACTACAGGGTCAGAGTAATCACAGTATAATTGGTTTATCCTCTTACATCTAAGATGCTGTGTGGTAAACAGAGTATTCTTATGTCCTGGAAAGCTTAAGCCTGGCCATGGCTATTTTTGGTTGCTGTACAGTAATTCTTGTAATGGGAAACAGTGAATGTTAATTCCCTGTTAACAACGAATATGATAGTAATAATATACACCTTTATGAAAATTTTCTCAGGCTGGAAAAGAGTCCAAGTATATGTAATTATTTCTGGTCACTAAGCTGTTCTGTGTCATTGGTCATCCAGGTAGCCTTCCTCTGTACTCTAGATCTGTTCTGCAAAGGAAGAATCAACAGTTTTTTCTCATGTGAACGGTAACTATAGTCTCTTTAGTGTTATGATAATGCAATACCAAGTGAAATATCTAAGTTGACTCTATTAATTTTTCTTACTGGAGTATGATTATAAAAACAATTCAGTAGCTTGGGCTACTGAGCTTAAGTTTCAGTGAAACCCCTTGATGTTTTAGCATGAAGCAAGACCCCATATTTGAAAATGTTTTGTGGGCATGGTGGTAAACTCTGTGTGCCTCAAATTAACTCTCCTGCCCCTACTTCCCCCAGTCCCAGAAATAGTTGAAGCACAGCACAATTCTTTCTCCTAGGATGTCTGCATACCCAAAGTTAAGCTTGGAAACCTTTTCTATGTTCTGGGAGTCCAGTCTCTTAGACACTGAGTTTTTCCTTAAATGTTACATATAAACTGGGACACACAGACACATATCCCCATCTAAAATAAAGTCTTTCTCAATGTGATCTCTTTTTTTTGGTAAAATAATAACAAGATTTTATGGAATCCATAAATAAACTTCAAATATATTATTAGGCCTTCTGTCAGTAAATGCTGCTTCTCAAATTAGCTTTTATTGTTCATTACTCTTCGTGCCTGTGCACTATGCTGGGGAAGAGAGCGGCCTAACAGTTTTTCATACAAATACAAAGTTTGATGATACAGGTCTTGGTTTTTCTACAGCTGCTCTAAAAGCAGGGGAAATGGTGTGGACAGTGAGTAAATTGCTAGTGTGGCTTGTGACTTCAGAGTCATCTCTCGCTCAACTTACACTTTCTGCCTTGGCTATACAGTCGTATTATACTGTACTCATCTTAAAATTGTGCTATTTGTATCATCTTCGAAGACTATTGAGTGCTGGAAAAGTCAGCGTTAAGGATTTGATTCAAGTATGTGGTGCATGTACACAGCAGGATGTAACTGCGTGAGGCTTTCTGTCCGTTATGTCGTTGCCATTGATCTTCCAAACTTTCCTCCATGCAATAGAATTTTGTATCCCAAATTCAGAAAAGATCTGTGTTCTCAGCCATCAGTCTGAGTTGTAACCAGGTGACACACAGACTAACTTTGTGCAGGACAGTGGAGTATTGAGGGGGAATTGTGCCTCTATTAGAGCTGATGGGGATTTAGTTAATGCTTCCAAACTAGGAAGACTGAGTATAATTTTGCAGTTGAAATATGATAAGTGTTCCTAATACAGCTTCTAAACTTTTTTGTCCTGCAAAACCAATCTGTGTTCCCTTCTTCCTTCTTTTAAAGCAATGGATATCTCATATTGTCAGCGTTGGATTCTCAGAGACACGTGTGATGTTCCTCACTTTTTTCTTAACACAAAAAATGTGTGCATGTTTATGTCATAGAGGTGACAGAGAGCTAGGCAGCATTTTTTCTGTTCCACAACTCTCTGCAGCCCTGGTTGTGCTTTGGTTTGGAATGAATGAGCCTTTACAAAGCACTGCTGAACTTCATATAGCTTTACAGAAAGTTATTAGGTGTCTATCCGAAATTGGTTAACTGGGCTCTCCCTTTACTTGGTTTAGGGATGGGCAACTCCATAGAACTGTTCATCTCATAAAGTGATGATTGTTTAAGATGAGAAATCTTCTTATCTTTGAAAAGATCCTTTTTATTTTTAGCTAGTAGTTGTACTTTATGTGCTCATATGCAGATTTGTTGGTGGAAATGAACCATTAAGAAAATATTTAATTCAGAGTGTACCTACATCTTACAGTACTATTATAGATTCATACTCTGATGATATGATGTGTGTCAGTAATTGCTTCTGGAAAACATATTTATAAGACTGGTATGACTTATGCAAAATCTTTGTCCTCAGAGAGATGCTGTAGCTTCACTGTAATTATTGCAGAAAATTTCCCTCGGTGATTCCACGTACGCTCTATGATTGCAGTGTACCTGTGTGATTACAATGCATTTTAAGAAACCTACTTCCTGGAAGCTTTTCAAAGTGATTCCAAACAGATTCTTTATAATCTAAGCTCACAGAGATGAAAATCAATTTTCACATATGGCTGGTAACCTCCTCTTTTGACCATTTAATTTGTTTTGATTCTTACCTAAATTTGTAAAATAAGTAAGCATATTGGATTTTGTCCATAAAAAAAATGGCACATGTACTGCAAGCTCACAATAAGATGCTGTGATTTTTTTATATTTGCAGATATCCTGTTTTCCCCATGGTTTACAAAGAAAACTCAGTGTCGAGGGAACTGAAGACTGGGATCTGCCGGGCTAATACAAATTTAACTGGAGCCAAGAATGCCCCTGGTTTGGCTCTGAAAAGAGTACTAAGCAGCCAAGGACATTTGGAAGGCCAAAGCCAAACCAGCACGGTGAGCTTCCTATATTGTACTGCCTACAGCAATAATTACATATGTCAATTTTATTCTATCCTGCTTTTATATCTTGTTTTAACAGAGGATAGTCTGCTTTCTGAGTGCCAGAGAGCAGGGTGACAATAGCTTCATGAGTGATACAAACCATATATTCGGCTCTTCTGGATGCAGCTTTAATTTCTTCTCATTAGCTCCCTTCTTTTTAGCCAGAATTGACTGTATGGCTCTAGTTTACTCTGGGCAGGATGTGGAAAAAGCTAAATCCAACGTACAGACTGACCTAAAAACAAACTTAGATTGGCACTGAGAGTCAATAAGTAATTTAGTTTGCAGTGTAAGTAGAAACTAGGGTGGCAATTAAAAAACAAATTGCAACAAATGTTTATGTGCTTTTCTAATGGCACAGCAGATGTGCATTTCTTCAAAGGATTATTGTTTACTCCTGATACTGTGCTCCAAAGCTTTTCTCACATAAAACTTATATCTCAATACTGTGTTAAAACAGCCTCAGACTTCTTGAGGTTATATTCTGTAAGGTGTTAGAGTTATGCTCCCTAAAACCTTGGGAATTCTTTAAATAGAGTGGAATAAAATGCTTTAGTCTGAATGAAATATAAGGTCCTCCAACTGGTATAATTCTTTGATTTAGTCGATATTGCCTGTTTTCATGAATATATTAACATTCATGTGGAAATGAGTAGTTAGTTGATTGTAGATATCCTTGTTTTACATTTTCCCTGAACTACTTAATGCATCTCACATATTATTTTTGTCTTATTTTCTAGAAGACCCATGTACTTTTACTCATTTTTATACTACTTCTCTTCTCCATTTTTCTCTCTTCTTGCTTGTTTTTATGCCTGAATCAAAAACATCTGGATTAAAAATGTTGAGGTTTTGATAACAAGTCTGTCTCTCATTTATTTTTCTTGTAAAATGCCACAGCATCCTTTCTATACTTAGCATCCAAGAAAAGTTAAGATGTGTTGAAAGTTTTCATCAGAAACTATTTTTAATAGAAAATCACTGTTTTGATCAAGATTTTTTTTTTTTTCATATGAGGGTCTTACTTCCTTTGGAGAGTTAGCTTTTCATCGCGCCTCTGAAAGGGAAAGAAAACTGGGTTTTGTGGCATTTCAAAGTCTGAGATTGAAAGAAGGAAAATTTGCATGTAAATTTAAGGATTCCAGTTGTAATTACCACACTGGTTCACTTGCATGTATTTTGCCAGCAAGTCCTGAAAGGCCAAATGTAAACACCCCACATCTTTTTGTGTGTGAAGTAGATGGGAAAAAAAAACCCAAACCAACATGGTGCAATGATTATACGCGTTAGCACACCATTCTTTGCTCAGCTGCAGCAAAAAAATACAGAGAAATTTTGCATCTTATTACCCACTACGAGGGAAACCTCATGCCAAAAGAACAAGGTATGCCAGAAGAAAATGAGTGCTAGTACAACAGTCTAGCCGAGGATCTCCCCATTTGTTTTATTTCTTGCCAAGCTAACTATGTTGCGACCTGCCCAGAAACAAGGACAAGGAGCGCAGACTAGGGAATGAGTGTTTTATCAAGTGTTAGCACTTGAAAATGGCTTATGCAGATGAGTAACCTCAAGCTCTTGACACAATTTGCAACAGTAAGTTTGGAAATTCAAGTTCATGCAAATGCTCTTCAAGCTGGAACAGTTGCTATTGCAAAAACAAAGTGGGTAAAAACAGGTATGGGCCTTAGACTTGAGGAGCTGGCAGTTTGTTTACCACGTATCATCACGTGCTGAAATCAAAGGGCAATTGTTTTTCAAAGGTTGCTTATCCAGGCAGAGCACCTTTAAAAATAATGCTTAGTAATTCTAAAAATCTGTTTATCAAGGCAGGGTTCTGTCAAGTTTCCTCTAATTCTGCTATTGGAGTGGGATGCAACTGCGGAACTGATTTTCCTGCACATCTTGGAACAGTTCAACTGCAGCCTGGGCTTTACAAACCAGAGGCGGCATATAATTAGAGTGTACATTATAAAATAAAGAAAATCTGAGCACCTATGTTAATTTGTGATCAATAATAAAATTACACTGTGATGAGGAGGAGTATCTGTTCCTTTAAGCTCCTACTGAACTCCTGAGAAACTGCAGAACCAAGAAATCTCTGCAGCTCTGCCAAGGAGTGACTGCCTCAATTTCCACTGGAAATTCCAGTAAGCATTAGCCCTTAATTACTGTACTCTACCTTAAAGGCAGGAATTGAGTGATGTGCAGCATGGATATGGCTTTCTACTACTTTCTACATGTCTTAGTGCATCACACTATGACTGAAGTCAGGAGTAGAGTTGCTTTGCTGATAATCTGTGTTTGGCAGGATCTGCAGGTACACAATAAATACCCAACTCCCAATTACATGACATAAATTGCTCCTCCTTTTTTAAAAGGACAATTGCATATTAATACATGCTCATTAATAAATATCATAGGTGTTGAAAACAACCCAATTTCTTTTCCTTTGTTTATACAGCTAGATTGAGCCATTTTCAGACATATAAATCACAGTATAATTCTCCTAAAGAAAAGATAGAAAAGTGTCTGTCTTGCTTAAAACCAAAGTCTAGTTCTCGAGCTCTGACCACTTAGGAATACTGGGTCAGCTCTCAGGGTTTTGGTGCTCAGCATGGTGCTATGTAGTAAGCATTTGGGTTCTCAGTAAGATCATCTCTGGATTAGGCTTTGCTCACATTAAAGTCAAAGCCAGGCAAATATTTTCTGCTGTTTGACTTTTCACAGGCGGAGTTGTACTGCTTTCAATTAGCACGCTCCCCTTCTCGTCCACCCACCCCAAGCCTCCTGGAGACCAGGAATGGTGTAGTGTGAGTAACAGGAATTTTCAAATAGCACAGTATCAAATTGATTCCAGGCTCTGCAGCCATGGTGCAAACTAGCTTTTACTATGACTCTTTGTTTTAAAATACCTGGTGTGTTTATTTTCTGTATCTTTGATACTTCCACCTTTTAAAGGAAAAGCTTTTTGGCAGGTTGCTGGTTGTGTAGAAGGGCAAGGAAAGATTTTTTTTTTCACACTGCTTGCCTTTGTAACATGCAATAGAAAGTAAGGTTGAGGTGAAAAATGTTGAAGTGCTTGTTTCTAGATCTGTCTACTTTCTTTAAATGGTTGTCTTTGTAGACAGCCTGTGTAATTAATTTGAACAAGAACTGTACAGATTATTATCCTGTAATATGCAGTGAGAAGAAATTCAAGTTACCTATTTTGCAGTGCCCTTATGCTTGTGTGAGTAAAATATATATGCGTGTGAAGTAAGTACTAGAGAACTGAAGTAATAGGTTCCCACTGTGATATTTTATGCAGTCTGTGCTTAGCACATGTAAATGGTTCTGTCTGACAATCACCATGGAATAACATGCAATGAGTAGAAAACAATTTTGTGGTAACTGCAGCCCACAGTGATTTGATGAAAAGTCCTAGTAAGAAATTGCTTTCATGTCACAAAATTCTGTATTGTCAGAAATTCCTGGAATGTCAGCATGGGTGTAGCTCTTAACCCTGGAGTATTCAAGGGGTTTTATTTTTCCTTGTCTTCCTTTATCTTGTTTATTTCCTTTTATCTGGTATATGACCAACTAAGTGTACAAATATTGTGCAGACTTGTGTACTTATGGGGGATGAGGCTTACTCATTGGTGTACTTAACTGCTTTGCAAACAAAAGAATTAACTTCTTTGAGAAGTAAAGTTCTCAGTGCAGAGTTGGTCCTGTGAGAATCCCATCAAAGGACTGGCTACCATGCACAGAAACTTATTGGTCCTTTGTATGTAAGCAAACACATCCTGTGTGCTCAGTTTTCTGATTTCATAGAAGGGCCCTAGGGACCTTAGTGCTTAACTGCCTTGCAAAAAACCTGGAAAAATAAAAGCAGAAAATAGGTAGGAGGTGCTTGATTTTTCTTTAATTTTTTTCTTAATCCAAAGCTATGGCTAGAAAAGGTAAAAAGTCCACCTTGTTTGCTTTCAATCAGGAAAAAACCCAAGAACTTACAAAAATATCTGTTAGTCATCTGAAAATATTTGGAGAGAGCTTTTGCCTTTCAGGGAACTCTGTGCACCGTAGGATAACAGCAGGCTTTGAAGCCACAGGTCAGAGTTGGCCAAATCATCCTGCAGAGACTGCAGAGCAGGGAATGGGCTGGTGGGTGGTGTGGTACCAAACATCTGGGCTCTGCTTTTAGCTGGCTTGGTGCTTAACTTGGGAGGGATAGGACCTGAAGGGGAAAAGGAATGAATAGGAGTTTTCCCCATGCTTTCATCTCTCCAAGTGTTTCTGCACTCAGGTGGTGATGTTTTCCCCTGAATGCTCGCTTATTTCAGTGGAGTATAGTCAAGCACATGCTATTTTAAAATCTAAAGCCAAAAAATCAAGTATAATATAAAGTCTAACATCTTTTTCACTATGTGTTTGTCAAACTACTAACTTCCTTTGTTACTATTTCTTACAAAGGGTCTAATCAAACATATAGTTTTGAAGAAAGGAGGGGAGATGCCTTTATGCTTTTCAGCTCCATTTGAACTGTGTACTGCTGCATAGTAAAACCAGAACAATTAAGATTTGTGTTGATGGTGCCAGTCAACATCTGTTATTGTAGAAATATTTATTTTTTGTGAATGTTTTTGGTTGTTGTTTTTAATTACAAACGAAAAACTCTCTCATGTCCTTTTAGATGTTAAATAGGTGGCAAACAGTACTTTTTTCCCTTTTTTCCAGTTATATACTTAAAAGCAAATTTTATGTATTTTCTTGTGCTATGTGCAAAATAAAAATTGGCACACCCCTATTGTGACTATGCTTTTACTGTCAGTTGTAACCACCTAAAGCAGTAGTAGATTAAATAATGTATCTGCCAAGGAGTTGACTTAGGTGGAGTTTTCTGAACAACTCCCCAGCATTCTGAAGAATTCCTTAAACTTCTGGTATCTCTTGCTGACAGCTGAAAAAACAAGAATTTGCTGCCCTCATATTCTCACTGTTGTGGTGGTCTTGAGATTGCTATACTAAAGCTTTTATTGGTCTAGTTTGGCAAACCTAAGCTTGGAGGCATCTTTTCAGATACTGGTGGTCTTAATGATTGGTGGAGGAAGAAAGCTAGAGTTATGCCCATATTCTAATATATTCATATATATATGTGTGTATAAAATATGCATTTCATGTGTGTCTAAGCATTCAGAGGTATTGTCTCCTCTAACCCAGGACTAGAGTCTATATGATTTTTTTCCATTATGCCTCAAAAATAGTATTCTATATTTCATAACAATAATGAGTTATGAAAATGGTTGTTCTCTGAAAATTCCTGTACTGTGTTGTATGTAGTTGTGGAAGAGATTGGAGTGCAGTAAGACGCTGGAAATATGTGAAAATTATTGTAGTGTTTAAGGAATTGTATAGTTTGGTTGTAGTAAGTATATGTGTGTACACAGAAAGAGAACAAACCTCAGATAGAGGATACCCTTAACCACGATGAAGTGCAGCAAAGGTTTAATGTCCACGCAAACCTCAAACTGAAAAAAACCCCACATTGAAACTGCAAATGAACATGATTCACTTATGCCACTTCTGACTAGCCACTTATGGTAAAATTTAGTAACTTCAGCCAAATTGTATAGAATATTCACATAAATTTACTTTTGGAGCCAAATATAAAAAGCTTCTGTCCCCCAAAGTTCCTGAATAATGTGCCATTCAAAATACTCTTAAAATTTGAACTAGTTGCTACAAGATTAAAAAAGCCCTAAGGGGGAGACCAAATTTTTAAGTGACCAGTTTAATACTCTTGTGTGAATCCAGCTTGATTCACTCAAACCCTGTATTTAACGGCGAACTGCCTTGTCTGGAAAAGGATATCATGTTCTGTGTATCTTGTGATAGCTCATCCATCAGCAGCAGAAAGAGATTTAACAAGACAAGAAAAAAAACCCTCAGATTTGACTTGTGTGTACATATGCAGGGAAAGGGAGGAGAAAGTTTTGATCACAATTCTCTTTCCATTAGCCAAATAAACACAGCGATGCCTCTTATAAAAATAGTTATATTGCTATTGTTTTGGAAATTCCTACGTTGCATATGTTGCATAGTAACTAACAGAGCCTACCATTTTCTTAATGTTTAGTCTAGTCAAAACATTAATTCTCTTCCTTCGGGGAGAACAATTATATGAATTGCCTGGAAGATTGTAAGTAACTTTAAAGTTGCTAGTTTAGGGCTTTTCTTCAGGAAGAGTGATCTGTCTGTGAATGACAGGCAATAGTGCAGATGGCTAGTGAAATATTCTTTGTTATAATCTTTTGTTGACCTATTACTAATCCTAAATCATAACAGACAGTGCAATGGGTGATATCTAGAAAATAAGAACTGCTGGAAGCATGAACTGAATTACAAAAACAAGACAAGGATGTAGTTACCTAAACTACAGAAAATCTTATGATCAGAGAAGGCATGTTGCATAACTAGGACTGTTTGGTTTCAGCCAGTAGAGTTATATGAGCTAAAGTGTCACACATCCATTCCAGGGCTAGCAAAGTCAAACATCTTCCTTCTGCCTTTCCCAGAATTACTGTGACTGATGTGTACTATTGCTCTGAAGTCTTAAGTCATGCCTTGCAATTGTATTCCCCTTGATTAATAATTAGTCTGATTGTCTGTCCTGTACTCACCTTGGTAGTCCCTCAGAGGAAGTGGCTTCAGAAGAATTATTCAAATGTGAAATGAGTATTCCAAGGTCAAACCTTGTTTTACCTCATGTAATCTATATTTCAGCCTAGGGGAATTAAAAAAATTGAATAAACCTGAATCTCCATAAGACTTTGTAGTGATGTTACATCCTGGAAAGGGCCGGGGGGGAGGAAAGAGTTCTTTGTTTCACTAAATAATCCAGTTTTACAGACTGGTTGCAATCATGGTGCAGTATGAAGCTGACTTGATTCTATGAGCTAGAAAGAGCTTGTCTCTGCTGAACTAGATTCCTTAACTAATTTGAAAATGTCACAAAGTTTAAATAATTATGTTACAGTTCAAACATTTTTGGGTGATATACCAAGTTCTGTCGGGCATCTGATTTTCTTTAGCTGGTTGTTATTTTCTTTATACATGTTGATGTTTGATTTGTAAAGCTGCAAATAAATGTGGCTAGAGATGCTGTGTTCTTGGCTGTCTTAAGATCTCTGTTAGTTGCATTGCAAAAGAGGTGACTTGCAGTTTATGTGTCTGAAGAATATGTTGTTTGGAGTCTGCCCCTCAATGAAAATGTATGATAGTTAAGGACAAGGGTAAATAGGGCAGAAATATATCAACACAGAGATAAGGAAAAGCAGATTTAAGAGAAGAGCAGTACTCAAGGCTGAATTTACAAGCTGTTTATTACTGATGCACAGACAACAGTCACTGCTGTGAAAGTACCCTAGTGGGTTGAGCAGCGTGGGACAGAGTGTTTTGAGTTGGTCTAGGAGCACATGGAATGAATCATGCTGTTTTCACATCTCCTTGGCACCCGGTGCTGTGGGAGCCCTTGCAGTGGGAGGATGGCGAGTATTGCAGGCATCTCCATACACAGAGCATGCTTGCTGTGATCACTGCCAAGCGGCACACGCGGATAAGGAGCTACCTGCCCGATGTCGCTGTGTAGCGTGTGCTCAGAAATGTTTCATGTGAACACAGCAGGGTAACACTTTGTCTCATGGTCCTTAAGCTCAAAACTTAAACTGGATGGAAGGAAAGACACATCGTTTGGAGGGGATTGTGGGGGCTGTTTCAATTAGTAGGAGAATAATGCGAAGAAGCAAAAGTCAAGCAGTTTAATGAATATTCCCTCTTACTGTGACGCCTGAGCCTTTTTTCCCCTAATCTGTTCATGTCCTTTATTGTGTACACATTTAAGTTACTACATGAAGTGCACTTTTCCTTCTCTCATACATAAAAAGTGTGGATCTTCATCTGTGTTTTGAAGCTTTTTTCTTTGGTCATATTGCTGAAGTCAAATGAGAGTATGTTTAAATCCCAAGTTCCTCCTGTGGTATCTCAGTTCTGTATACAATCCTGTTGATACATCCACAATGTCAGGTGGGTAGACTGGTGTTCTTCCATAATTACGTCATCAATTCTTTTACTTTTGATGGTGAAGCAACAGAGCCTTTTTTGTTTTTTATTTTTAAATCTTTTTTATGTCTTCTGCTCTCTTAAAAAGATTCACAGCTTTGCCTTTTGTCGGTTTACTGCATTAAAGACAGCAAAGCTATGTAACACTGCTGTAGCATATGTGGTAGCTTAACCAGTCTTCAACTCTTGTTTTTGTTTTCCTTTGGAGATGCAAACCCTTCCCTCACTGAATGGAGATTTCCACTCTAGCCTGTCTCTTTGATTTTACAAGTGGTGCAGTGTGGTTTATTTCTGCCTTATGTGGGAGAGGGGTGCAGGTTGAAAGATAAGAAAACTGTTTTGTAGCGTACTGGTTCCAAAAATGATAAAATGTGAAAAATAACAGACTTGTTCCAGGGCCATGCAATCAAAATAGATTTTGCACTGGAGATATAAAAAGAGACTAAGCAAAACATTCCTGAAATAATTTATGCTGAGTTCAAGTTTAAAGCCAGAGTTGTTATAGTATATTATGTGTTCTTTTGGCATTCTGTTTTTAAATGAACAAAATAATCTCAACTTTTGCACTCCACTTGGTGTGTTGATTCCCTTAATGTTGTACAATCAGAGTTATGGCCCCACCAGTCTTTCAAATGGCTCATTTTTAAAATTGGAAGGCTTTATTGTTTTTTGGTGTCTTCTATCCAGCTTCTTTGTCAAGGATATGCTATGGCTTATTAGTATTCATGGGCTGAGCTATCAGCTTCTTTAGTTATATATATTCTACCGTGTTCTGCACTGTCTTGGTGTGTTACTGAGAGAAGCATTCATATGTCTCTCTGTTTCTCAATTAATGTGTTTCTGGTTACGCTTATTTATGCCAACCACCTCTATAACCTACCTGTTGGTAACCTGGGTGAGTTGGTAGCATTTGCCGGGTCTGGGCAAGGGCTGAGTCCTGTTGTCAGCAAGATAGCTTGCCTCTTGCAATCCTAATTCAGAGTCTATAAGGTTTTACAGTATGTGCATGGCCAGACTATGCCAGTTGACCTTAGCGCCAGACAATGGGGCCTGGCTCTGCATTGCTTGCTCACATAGATACAGATATAGCCAAGGGGCAAAGGCCTATCAGGACATCTCCCAAGACTTGATGCTTTTATGTTGTGAAAGTATTTATTATCCTTCCTCTCTCTCTCCCATGTATTTTTTCATTTCCACATATTTTATCAACTTGTTTCAACAAGTGGGATTCTTTAAAAAAAGTAGTTTTCAGGTAATTATTTATTTTGACTCTGAACAGGAAAATACCTAGGAGAGAGCTGTGATTAGAAGGGGAATTAAACATGAGAACTTGAACATGTAGGAAACCCTCTGCCAAAGGCTTCAGATAACAAGTCTAAATTCTTACTAGTCTAAAACTTATTAAACTGCAAAGGCAATGAAATCTCTAAATGGCATGCAAAGGACTATTTTGAAGAAAAGTTTTTTTCAGTTAGGAAAAAATAACCACTTAAATTTGGAGTCTTGTACAAAGCCTGCTGAAGTAACTGGGAGATTTTTGTTAGTGCTCTCCATTTGGACTAGACTTGGTCTCCAAATACAAGCACTCTTAAGACGAAAGCATTACAATCAAACTGAAGTAACATTTCCCACTGAATCTTTCTGTTCTGAGAGGTCAGGCCCTGGACCTGGGACTTCACCAAAGGGTCATAAGTTGCATGTGGAATTGCACACACTTTGATAACAAGGTAAAATGGAAAATCTGAGGGAACATACAAAGTCAGCAGAAAAATATTTTTTATGTTATATCATATGCATAATTTTGTAGAGATTAGACTCAGAATATGCAATGTCTATCCATATTCCAGAAATGCTTTCTGTATCTATGTATGTACCTTCATGTTTATATTGTAAATTCTCAGTATTTTGAAACTAACTGACTGCCTTGGTGCTGAATCAGGCATCCCCTGGAGCCTCTGCCAGAGTAGAAAGAGACAGCCATTGCTGAGGCTGTCCTCTTGTCAGGCTGCCTGCAGTTACTCAGCCTGCATTTCCATCAAGGCCTGTACTTCCCAAAGATAGAATTATAACTATTTTTAGTTCTAGGTGCATGCAGAATATCTTGCATCTTAAATGTGGGTTTATAGCATGCCTGGGAGGGTTTGTATTGCATGCCATGATTGGCTCATGAGGTGACTAGGCATTGGCCAAAACATGGTGTAGTCTAGCTCCAAACCTTGCTTTGAGTGAACTGTCTTACCAGGTCCCAGGTACCAGGGATCTTGAGTGAACACTGTTAGCAGGTTCCAGGTTTTCTTATTTATGCTTGCTGTAGAAGGGACCTTAGAGATAACTGCTGTTATGTGAACCATGAACAAACAGTGGGCCTGAGAGCTAATGAGTGGGTTAAATTGTTTGACAGTGTATATGGTCTTTAGAGGTCAAAAGGAACTTGAATCAGCCCGTGGATGTTAGTCTAACATGAAGTTCCTTGGGACTTTATAAAATTCAGATTTGATCTCCTTTAAAGAAGTCATTATGAAAAGAGTATGTGTGTGTCCATGTTTATGTACAGGAAGGAAGGTTAGAGACTGAAATCTGATCTTTGACAAACTTTTGTACCACAGTCCCAAGCATAGGCTTAGGCTGGTGGAACAAAGTGATTATCAGAGTGCTGATGTTGAGTTGGGGCTGCCTGTTCTTGTTTAAAATTGAGACGGGTTGATATGAGAATGGGCATATTAAAATTACTGAGTTGAGTTACTTCTGCATTTGTTTTTAATGAGCTGCATAGTTTAATTATGCTGCACTAGAGGATAATTTAACTTGTCTAAAGAAAAAGTCACCTTACTGCTAAATTTATAACAATGTAGGTTAGAACTAGAGGTGTACTTTGAAAAGTGAAAAAGCAAATTGAAATTTTGCACTGGAATTGTATCACCTCTAGAACATGAGGGTGAGTAAAAGGGTAGTCAGACGATGTCAGTTGGAGTGATTGAAGTAATTATGTTTTTAATGATTTATAAACCATTTAGTACACTGAATTTGTTATGTAGCATCCCTTTGAATGTATCGCTTCAATATTATATAATGCATTATTACAGCATTTGTATGTCCTTTTAAAGGAAGACTACCTGCTTCTACCCTTTGATCTAATACCTTCTCTTTATGCAGCTGTCTGGTGTATGATGGCAGGAGATGGCTTAGTGCAAATGGTGGGGGAGGAAAGGTTTAATGAATAGTAGGAAAATATATATTCTGCTTTTTTTTTTTAAAAGGCCACAAATTCCATGTATTTTCATGTGAAGAACTAATATTTGTTAGGAATGGCTGAATATTTTTTTGGTTTGTGGTTTTTTGTTTGGTTTTTTTTTTTTTAAAGAACTGTTGTAATCAGAACTATGGAAAATTTACAACATCCTGTTTGTATGTACTTGTCAGATGTTCCTTGTTAGAATTATTCTTCGTATTCAAGTGTTTCTCTGTCTAGCACTAACCGTCTATAGTTTTACTACCCTAACTCATCACAAGTTGCTAGTATCACAACTTTAAAATGTCAAGAACGTATTTTAATGAAAACAATGCATAACCTATAGCTCATTAATGAGGAAAGTAAAATCTTGTTGAATTCATAGTTTTGTTTCTTTTTAGGAAAACTTAAATTTTAATCCTTTGTAGGGGGAAAAAATAGTTTTTTTTCTCTTTACCAGATCTGAAAAAGTTTTCTTCAGAAATTCCTGAATAGTGAACTTTTGCAGGTGCTAAGTATTTGTCTGAGTGGACAGTTCTAGCAACACAGAGTAGTTCTATGAAGAATTATCAAAAAATGAGTACCTCACATTTTAAGTATTAATTGCATAAATACAGGAATTAGGGGAATGTTTTTAGATTTACACCATATTTTAATCTATGTAACACATGATGCAGTTGTTAATTTTTTATTGGTCCTAGCTTTCTAACTCCCACTTTCCTTATTCTTTCTTCTGTAGCAGTTTTCTCTAGTTTGTTTGTTGTTGTTGATGAATAACTGACTTGCACTTGTAAACGAATTAAAAAGCAATCTAGTATAAGTTTAGTTGAAGTTGAGAGACTTTTGAAATCCATGAAAAGGTCTTGGGAGAGTGTCTCAGGTATCTCAGTAACTATCAACTATACAAGAAAATATGCTGATTTTCAGCTCAGCTATCATATCTTTAAAGTGTAACTCTTGTTATTGTATAATGACTCTTGTTGTTTGACAGAGCTGACAAATATTGTGGCTTTTTTTGTAAAGCACCTGGAGAGTTAATATCTTCATCACTAACAGATGTGCCTTGGCTTTGCCACAGTACAATTACACAGCCAGTGACAGGAAAGGCACTAAAATCGTCACTCCAGGGTATACTCTCAATTTCAGAAGCCTCACTGGACTCTGTCTCACTCCGTGGTATTTACAATATTTTGTTTTCCCAAATTTTACAAAAAAAGAATTAGTAAGACATTGCTGATAAATACTAGGCAATACACATGGATCTAGTACTTTGCAGCCCTTGCAAAATGTTACCTTTAAGATAATTTCAAATATCTCACTTAGATCTATTATTTATAAATACTAAATACAGACCTTGAATCTGTAAATAGCCTGTAAACATTATTAAGGAAAAAACCAAACATAGAACTGCAGTGTGTCATTCAAATCGTGCTGTGAGGTTAATATGGATATGAATGTTAGAATAGCTAGATGAAACTGTGGATAACACGTTCAATTTCAACCAAATGGATCTTGACAGTATTTATAAAGAAAAATGTGTACCTATTGCTTAAAATCAACTAAGGTGGATGGAGTCTTTTGCCCTTTTGTCCCTAAAAAGACACAATAGCACCCACATCTTCTAGGTGTGTTTGTTAATGCACAATTACATCCTAATTGAATTTGTGGAAACAGTCTTACATAAAAAAACATTCATGGGCTCAAGAATTCAGTACAAACCTTGCTTGAAAAGTTTGCTTTGTCTTGACAGTGGAGTTAAGAATGAAGTTAGTAATGGAAACTTTAGATGTAGCCTTGGCCTGTCTGCTGTGAGCTGATACAGCTGTAATGCAGCAGCGTTTTTTAAAAGTGCCAATTTTTGCTTTCACAATGAAATATGATAATGCAGTTAATTTTGTTTTCACCATGCAGCCTTTCTCTGTAGTCTTGACTGGTGAGGATAGAATTAAGTCCAAGGTACATATCACAACAACAACTTTCTGTCTCAACGTTCCTCGCCTCCATCTTGTCTTGTAACTCAGCTCAGTGGTGGCACTTCATGTGATGAGACCAGAATAATTTAGCCCTGTCCCTTCTCTGTAATAAATACTGGCAGTGGAGGTTAGCGGTGTGTTGCAATGTGCTTTAGGATATGTTGGGGTTGGGGGAGGAAGGAGCCCTACCTCTCACATCTGCCTTGGGAATCTCCCCAAGGTAAACAGGACAAGAACAGCATGTATGAGGGAGGACAACCCCAGTGTTGATGAGTAACAAAAACATCCAATAAATTCACATCAAGGACATGAATATCTATTTAAATCTGCTATCTGAATGTACTGCAGTGCATTTAAAAAAAAAAATTTCAAAAAATCACCCTTGAATAAATGAGAGTATCTAATAGAAATGTCGAGCAAAGGGTCAGTAGTTACAGAGCAAGGGGAAAGAGGAATTAATAATAAAAATAAAGCAATGGTGTGTAAAAAAGGCAGGAAAAAAGAAACCTTTTTATGCAAGGTTGCTGGAAAGCATTGCTCAGCGTACACTATAAAATGTATTCTTTAGAATATATATCTTAAGTTATCTCTTGTAGCAGCTGTCACAAATTATAATTAACAAGGCAAATGCAAGTTTAATTAAAGTTCACTGTGGATATTTGAGTGGAATTCAATTGGCCTTGGATTTGACAGGAAAGAAGTATTGGATACTATTTTTACTAATGCAAATTTGGGCTGAAAAAGTGACAGTAACTTACATGAGAAATAAGTCTGTCCATCTAATTTTTAGTTAATTTGCTATAAAAGGTCCCGCAATTACAACATACTTATTGTTCCGAGTTAATACGCTGGAGAATTTGCTTTTTCTGTGTCTCCTGTCCACGTCCTTCCCCCAGAAAAGATAAAGGGCAGTTGTTAAGTCGGTGTAGAAATAGCAGCATGTGACTTTACATTTTCATATGCACAATGGGAAAGAAAAAACAAGAAATACCTGAAACTAATAATTTAAAAACTACTTCTTTTTATATTTATTTTTATTGATTACTTAAAAAATTACCAGAAGAAGAATCAGTCTCAGGAGGCAGTCTAATTTAATTTTCTTCTATGGTAATTAATTGTAAGGAAAAGGTATTCATTCCTTATGCTTTGATGCAGTTATTAAGCAGTTATGAAACTGTTATTTGGAAGTACTGGATCAATCCATCTGAAACATATGGCTGAGGCATATCCTTGTATGCCCTCTGTGAATCAGGATAAGCAGTGCTATTGAAAACACGTAAGATTGAACACTGTAAACTGATTTAGGTCCCCAAAGAAGTAGTGGACATGACATGCTGTTCTTTCCCACAATATCAGAACTGTTGATAAAGTTGGAAATACTGAGTCTTTGTTTTAAATGTACTAGGAGTCTAAGAAAACAGATCATCAGAACAACTAGTCACGTATGTCATAGGACTTGATGAGATTGAGCAATCCTGTTCCAGATTAAGCTCATATTAACATTACAGCCACACCTTCTAATGTTCTCAAAGGTGTATTATTTGAGAGACCTCTGATAAGATCATAAGAGTTAGCTTATATTGCTAGAAGCATCATATTTGGATGGAAAGTTTTAGTGGAAGCACTAAATTAATGGATAATTTAGACTCGACAATCGAATTATTGAACCAATCCAGTACAACTGGTTTTGGATTTCCACAGTAGGCTAGAGGATGAGGTCATGATTAAAAAATAATACTTAAAAACCCAAACCAAAACAAACCCACAATAAACCATTCTTGAGGAACTGCAATGAAATAGAGAGTAAAAGCAGATACCTCCATTCAAAGACAGGGGTTTTTTCCTACCTTTTTCCGCAACTTTCTTTTTCTCTTTAGTTTTTTTGCATGTATGTTTGCTAAGGAAGATTTATCTTCAGTTTCAAAAGTCACTAAACTTATTAATGTCTGAAGTTTGATATCCCCAGTATTAGGTAGAGGTTCAGCTTTTATTGTATAGATGCTCAGCACCTTGTAAAAAATCAAGGTTTTTCTCTGAGGTATCTTGGACAGGGCAAATAAAAGCTGATGCACTTGCAATTGCTGATTGCCTTCTGAAAATTTAAGCCTATAGACTTATAGAGAAGGAACCTATTGGCCTGGGGTGGAGAAGTGATATGTCTGAACTCAAACTGGTTAGTGCAAGAGGTGGGAATTTTTAGATGAATAGGTAGGTTGTTGACTGAAGCTTCTGGACTTCAGTGAGACAATTCCAATGTTGGAATGCTCTTATTTCTAGATGTTAATTTTGTCACATGTATTATTCCCTTTATTGTACCCATAAAAGCACAATAGGACAAAGTTTTATCTATATTTAAAAATGACTTCAAAGGAACTAGAGTGTTTTAGATGCCTATTTCTAAAGGCATTCAATGAAAGTTGGTATCATCATCATGTGATTAGATCAAAGAACTCTTCAAATTTTGAAGAATGCTACTGAACTTGTAAGTCTATACTGAGAAATACTGAAATCTGATAATTTTTTTTCTTTTTGAAATTATAGGTAGATCCGTTGCCCATTGTTTGGGTTTAAGCAAGGACCAAAAATGGAAGTAAACTATGCTGATTCTTCAGGAGTTACTAAGAAATAGATAAAATAACAAAAGCAAAACAGAGGCCAACAATCAGAGGCCTTGAGTACCTCTTCTATGAAGACAGGCTGAGAAAGTTGAGCTTGTTCAGCCTGGAGAAGAGAAGATTTTGGGGGGCACCTTATAGCAGCCTTCCCATACCTGGAGGGACCTACAGGAAAGCTGGGGAGGGACTGTTTATCAGGGAGTGTAGTGACAGAACAAGGGGTAATGGGTTCAAGCTGAATGACAGAAGATGTAGATTAGATGTTAGGGAAAATATTAATTCCCTACAAGGGTGCTGAGGCCCTGGCACAGGCTGCCCAGAGAAGCTGTGGCTGCCCCCTCCCTGGCAGTGTTCAAGACCAGGTTGGATGGGGCTTTGGGCAACCTGGGCTAGTGGAGTGTGTCCCTGCCCATGGCAGGGAGGGTTGGAACCAGATGATCTTTGAAGTCCCTTCCAGGCCAAACCTCTCTGTGATTCTAAGTTTTTCTTCTGATCTTTGATGTTTTCTTTTCATAGTCTCTTATTCAGAGTTAGTTAAACATGCTAGAATGATATATTATTCAAGAATAATTGTACATTACTATTACTGTACTTCATAGGTTACGTAATTAAAATAGTTGTTCCGAGTATGCAGATGACTTGAGGTTTATGTGAGATCACATCTTCAGGAGGTGATGTTTGAAGTAAACAGCTAGCTGTCTTTGAAGCATTTGAAATAGTTTAAATTCAGAATAGAAACAAATGGATACTTTTGATACTATTTAATTTAATTGATGTTCCTGTTTACCCACAGATCTGTCTATAGCTATCTTGAGGTCTCCTAAACAGGGTATAATCATGCAATTTCATTTTGTAATCTAACAGTTCTACTATGCTTAGTTTTCTTACCAAACATGTGAACAGTGCTCAGAAAAGTCTGTTAGTGTCTCTAAACCAAAATGACATTCAGAAAAAGTGAGGTGTTTCTTCATACTTCGTAGCTCAAGCCTAACAAACAGTCGTATGTGCTAGTATTGAGAAACTCAGATGTGGAATTCAACATATGTTTGTAAAGATCTGAACAGCAACAAGCTTTATAAATCATAAATGTACGTTGCAATGTGGAATGATCGGCTACGGGCCTATGCTGAACAATACCTGTTTTATGGTAGATTATCCTAGATGCAGCTTTAAGGGGTTTCAGTTTCCTGGTGGTTTGTTGTTGCTGTGTTTAGTCTTCCCTAGTATAAATGTAGAAGGCCTGTTTCTGATTTTTAAAAGATTCATAACTTAGCAATTCAGAAACAAACACAGTTGAGCATAGAAAACAAAAAAAGCACTGAAACATTTCAGATGGCTGTGAATACTTCCCTTTTAGGTAAGAGCATGCTGCAGATGTCAGAATTTCAAGTCTTTTCTCTGGGTTTTGTTTGTCCTAACAGAATGTGCTTCTGACCCTTCATTTTTAATTGTTTTTTAAAACCAAAATGCTTTTTTCTTTTTTACTTTAGGATTTTTTTTCCTAAAAAGATATGTAACAACCATAATAGTATTCACTTGCAACTTTTTAATTATTCATTAAATTTCAAGGCTTTGGACAATATTAAAAAAAAAGTCTAGAATGTTAACTAATACTATACACAGCTTCTGGCTTTAACCTGAAGGAGATGAATGCTCTAAGTAATGCCCATTGCATTTTAGGGATGATATTCGGAAACTGGCAAAATAAAATATACTGGGAATGCTAATTCAAACTCTGGCACTCTCCTTGCTTAAATAACTTGTAATTTCATGTTATTTATATAGTCAAGTAAATATCCTTTAATTTTTGATCTATCATTTGAATTTGTACCTGTCTGAATTTTCCAACGTTTTTGTTTTTGGGTTTGTTTACTTTTTTGAGCAGGGTGGGTTAGGCAGTTTAGGTATAAGTCATGTCCAGGTTACCAGTTCCAGAGTACATGGTATTTCAAACTACTATTACCCTCTACAGTCAATGTCTCTCCTGAAATAGGAATCAAAGCTGAAGTTGATGAGCATCTCAGGTTAGGCTTTCTTTGAGAAGGTTGACCTGTTCCAGGTTCCTTATCTGCCAAATTTGATAAATCCTACCTGTATTTGCAGGATTGTTTGTATCCTTCAGTGTGCCCAGGACTGCAGGGTTCTTGCCCAGCTCACTCTGTATGAACACACAGCAGTGGTGTTACACTGTTGTTTTTTTCTTTACTTCTGCCATGGTTGCAGCTAGGCTGGACATTCTCTTGGTGCATGCCTCTGGTTAAATATGGCCTTCCTTCATGGAAATAGCTTTATGACCCCAGTTGTGCAACAATGCATGAAACTGCAAACACCTGGAAAGATTTTTCCATGGCGCAAGAATTAGCGCATCGGTGGCCAAACATCTGGAACTCATCGGAAGATTCCCAATGGTGCCTTGAAGTGCTGATTGAGATTTCTTTCTTTTATAAGATGCACATATCTCTTGACATTGATTCTGAAAACTGAGAGGAAGTGGAGGAAGGGAAGGTCTGATTGGCAAATGAAATTATCTACCACCGGGAATGTTTTCTGTTAAAAATGTAAAATGTCAACACGTGCAAACATATTTTTTGAAATAAAATATCTTCTTAAATTAAAACTTCATTTGTTGTCATTATCAAATAACAGGATTTTGGATACCAGGATATCTGTAAATACTTTGCTTTTAAAATATAGTTTGATGTAAAGTGAAATGCTTTTCAAAGGAGTGGTAAAATTGACTCAGGTCTGAACCTGTTAAGAAGTGAGATTCCCTGACTTAGGTTCTCATAATGTAAGTTCTTGCTCTACATTTTATGGCTTTTCTTTATAATCTTTTAATGTGTAAGATATAGGTAAATAAGAGCTGAATAGTAAATATATATAAAGAAACTCCAGATATGCTTGCTATTTCCAATTTGTCAGGCTTTCTTCATCCTGATCTTTCACGCATGAGTCCTTATGGTCACCTGTTGCTAATAGCTGCTGATATGGTGGCTTGATACTGCAATCTCTTGGGGTCATCTGGCATGTTGTGGCTTTGGGACACCTGGAAGATGGTACAAGTTAATCTCTGCCTAAAGTCAAGTCATTTTTGAATGGCCATAACAGCATAATTTTGAACACTGTATGATGCCATTTGTGGAAACTGCCTGTACACTTATTTTTAAACTATCTTCCTTTGACATCTCTTGTAACAAAACAGGGCCAAGTCTTGGGGATGTTTTGGTGCTGCTCAACATAAGGCATTTTTTGACTACTTCTTTGACAGGCTGCGTACTCAGTCAAGTATTGGAGAGGAGAGAAAAAGGCTTCCTTATCATACACCTTTTTTCTCCTGGCAGCATACTTTGTGAGAAATGAAGAGGTGAATTCTACAAGAAATAGTTTGATGTCTGTGCGCTACTTAAAAATGCTTCTCAGAGGGAGGAGATACCTCAAAGGTCTAGCAGTGTCCTACTGGAGTATCAGCAAGCAGTCACAGGATTTAGGCTTTGTTGTGAAAGTTATGTTTAAAGGTTTATGTCTGCATATTTTGGTGGCTTCTAATAATTTTTAAATTGCAGGAAGATACTGATTGTTGGCTTTGGATTTTTTGTTTGTTTTTCTTTAATCATAAGAACACAAATTCTTGAGCTGATGAAGTTGAGCATCTATAGTTTGTTTTAAGCCCCTCTAATCTGATGCATTTATGCTGCATTCTTATGCTTGATTCAGAAAATGAAAGCTCAATACTCATTTGTGTAACTCCATCTTCAGAAAGTCACATAACCATCAACATTTCTAGGATTTACTGAGAACAAAGAGGAAATATACTTATGTAAAGCCAAACTTGTATGGAAAAAAACCCATTTTCTTCTAATTTAAAACCAATATTTTCCTGGATAGATTGTTTGTAGTGGTTCACTGGAGCAGGAAAGTGAAAGGTTTATGGATTGAAAAAAAGTTTGAAAAGGTAAAGGAAGACATGGAAAATGCCATGTGTCCTGTGTGTGTCATCTTGTGTTGTCCCCCCTCTAATCCCCCCATTTTCAGATTTAAATTTATATGCAGATGTTTAAAACAGAGGAAAAAATAACCAGGTTAAAATTAGCTCTGTGTTGACTTTAAGGGCAGAGGTCCAAAGTCTTGTTGCTAGCTTCTTAATTGAGAAAAATTGAGGGCCAGTAGAAATTGAAGTGTAGAACATAACAGAGGATGTGTGCATTTTGAGATGTTTAACTTCAGACTAGCTCTTGTGTGATCTTACAGGCTGCATATGCATGTGGCTGGAGAGCATCTTTGGCTTAACTTCAGCTGAAAAGGATCCAGTTCACGTGCTTTAGATCAATAATCAGTGCACAGGGACTGTGATGAGTGTGATCTAAAAATGAGGGGTTTTGGGAAAAAATTGAGCTAGGTATACATACTGGTTTTACTTTTGCTGTGGAATTTGGTATTCCATTTTCAAAAGCACAAAATATAGCCTGTCTTTGTTTTCAGGTGTGAAACTTCCACATTCTTAATTTTAAAATTACAATAAGTACAAGAAGCTTTTTCCAGATTCTTGTGACTTATAGTGGACTTATTGGACTGAAAATGTTCCAAACTGCTGACCTCCAGAAGTTTAGCATATACTAAAATGTAACTAGAATATCTTTGACAGAAAAGATACGTAAGGACACAGCAGTTCAGAGAATAGGACAGTTAAGTTTTGTTGGATGGGTACTGACTTAAAATGGAGAGAGTGCCAGTGTAACTCTGGATGGAAAACAAAGCTGATCCCTTAGTAAGAATACATATATACAAAAGAAAGAACACCTCTATTGTCTTTTATGAGGTAAAAGAGAACTTCATTCTAGTGGCCAGAGTGACAGGAAAGTTTTTAGTAGATTTAGGATGTCACATATGATTCAAGTCTTGCCAGAGACTGAAGTCAGTGGGATGTGCTGAGCATATTACTGGCCTAGGATTGAAGAGATTTTTCCAAACTCACATGAAAACTCTGTGGCAAAAGTGGAAGCTTAGTCGCAATCTTTTAACTCCTAGTCCAGTCTTCAGAGGAACATGTACCCTACCTCTGTTCTTCATCTTTCTGTAGTATGGTTTCTTGTGTGTTAAACAAGTGTAAAAACTGATTTGTAGGTCAAAAAGATGGGCTGCTGGTAGACTTAGAGCCTGCATCCCATACTCCATAAACTGTGCTTCTATAATCAGTGCAAGTAGTTTGTAGAGATAACTCTCACACACAAAAGTGGTAATAGTTCTTTGTCTCTGATGTGCTCTCTTCCTGGTCACCTCCCAGTCTTGCTAATCTTGTTAGCATGTATACTGCATTAGGCCTTGTGGAGAAATGTAAACTTTTAGTGCGCCGAGACACCCCAACTGTAGTGCAGTTTGATGATAAAAGAGCCATTGAAATATTTTGCTGGAAAGCCAGACTACATTTCTCAAGCATGTGTTTATAAACTCCTGGTTCTAAGCACAATGGCTGCATTATAAACGAGAGCTCGGGAATAGGCAGTGCTCCAAGCAGAGTCAGGAGTGGAAAAGGAGTAACAGCTGACTTCTGTTTATCAGACCGGCTTGAGCAGGATGTGCTTTCACATATCTAAATATTTGTGTAAACAGATGCACATTAAACCACTTAGAAATAAATAAAGCTTTCTGAAAATAGAACTCCACAGTGACATCAGGAGCTGTTTATCTTCAAGATCTGTGGGAATGGGCTTGAATATCCAAATATTTCATTGAATAAAAGGCGATAAAACCAGCTTCAGATGTAATTTAAGTTTATATGACACAGGCCATCTGACTGTGCTGAGTGTACGGATTTACTAGTAGTATTTTCCTAAAACCAGCCAGCTTTACCTTCTTTCCCCAGCCTCTCACTGTGGTTGATCATCTGTACTTGTTGCTAGTATAGATGTGAAGCGAGATAGCTCTTTCCTGCCTTTCTGTGTGATAAGGCAAAGCGAGCCTGTGCTCTGCCAGGCGAAGGGTGAAGCCTTGGCACTGGCTGGCTGTCACCCACATGATGCAAACGTTCTGTGTCTGCACAACTTTTCTCCCATGATAGAATCGTGTCTCAACAGACATGGAATGGTTTTAGTCTGACTGTACACAATGCTGAATTAAAAGACTCTATCCTCTACAAATGACTTTTCCACAGGGTGCTACTTCCTCTGACTCAGTTCCACAATGTGAAGGATGGTATACTGCAGTTGTGACTTACTGTTATTTTCTCTTTCTGCTTTTGTACGTAATTCTTCGTTTGCATCAGCTTGTGTGGTGGTATTGTGTTTTTTTTAAAGATTTTATTCTTGGCAGCTCCGTGAAATGTTGTGGGTTTTTTTTAACTTGCTGCATGCCCTAAACATCCCTCTATTTTCTTTTTCTAATGCACAACCTTAGATAAGTTGTTACTTTTTAAATAAAGTTTACCAAACTTCATTACCATGGACTTCTCTGTGACCTTTTGCCTCCCTATGACCTCTGAAAATGCAACACAATCTGTCTTTAGATTTGTTTCCATTTGGGCATGCATCCAGATTTTCAGATTAATGATTAGGGTGTATTATAAATATGTTGTCCTAGACTGCATAAATGAAGCAGAGCCTCAGCCCAAAGTTACACAAGAGGTGGAAGCTCTGCTTTCTGTGGATTATAATTGCATTTTCTTTATATAATTTCTCTTATTTAACAAAATTAGTAAAGATTTTTGATAGATTTCTATTCTATAAACATGATTTCACCATTATCTCTCTGTGGCTTCTTGACCAGTTTTATCTCTAAAAGCTTCATGCAACTGAAGCAAAAGGAGCATTCAAACAAATTATTTGTTGTGGATTTGGGACAAATTAACTTTAGGGGATATCATAGCCACCAAGATGTATAAGCAGGTTTTTACTACCTTTTTATGTCAATAAATGCTGGTCTTTGTATGTGTGTCTGGTTGAAAAATGGAATTAGTTCTCAAGTCTTGAGTTGATCTAGGCAAAAGCAGTTGGTTTTGGTTTTGTGTGCAGCACCATGTTTCTGAAGCTTGGTGGGTCTAAAGCTCCTGTTTGTCCTTGCTTCCAATGTGAAGGTGCCGGGTTGCATCCAGGTTGATCATTTGTGTCCCATGATTATGAAATTTTTGGAGTTGCTTGCTTCCACAGAGCATTTTGTGGATGTGACAAACTTGACAATAGCCCTTTTGTCCAGAACACTTATGACCACAAAGATTGACCTAAAAAGTAAAAATATACCCACTGACTTTGTCTAGAGCTCAAAAATATCTGTTTTGGCATCTCAGTATGTATGTATAAAATAGTCACTGATTTTTACCACTTGATTTTTGTTTTTAATTTGGATCTGTGAAATCTAAAACCGCTATTATTTCTGATACCAACCCAAAATATTGTTCACTTTTTAGTTTTTTAGCCCTAAAACAATACCCTAACTGGGGATTCAATGTTTCCTAGATTTTTTCTCATGTATTTGAAACCTTGTTTGTTTCTTGTACTACATTATCTTTATTGAAGAATGTTAAAAATAAAGGTAAGAAATTTGAGATCTTTTTTCTGTGAATCTGGGTTTTACCAAGTTCAGTCAATTACTTAATTTAGACAGAATAATTGCTTGCAGAACAAAGCAATGCTTGAACAGCCTTAGCGTGCTACTCCTGGGGCTGTATAGGATTTTTTTTAGAATTTACTTAACTTGGAGTAAATAAATTTTGTACAATGTTAACTCCATATATATGATAAGCCTCTGCTGATTAGAATGGTGTTGTGCTGTTATTCTACACCTCTCCTGATCTCACAAATGCAGTAATGTAGGTAATGAAGTAAATAATGTTATTCTAGATGAATTCTGAAGTTGCATCTTACAGTGAAATCGGGAACTTTTAGTTTTAAAATGGAATACCTTTAAATACATACAAGTTAAAGAAAAATAAAAATGTTACTTATGTGAATACATGTTTGATAGTGAAACATTGTTTATTCATGGTGTCCTGCTTGCTACTTAATTTTTTTAGAGGTTGGCATTTTCATATTTCTATTCTTATGAAATAATTGATAGAAGAGCTGGAAAACATATTTTTTTTAACGGGTGTTTCTGATATTTAAAACATTGGTTGAGACTTTCCTTTAGGTATGGTGTGCACTGAGTGACAAAGAAATTTGCCATCCTTTTTTACCTGTTGTCTTCTGAATAGCAAACCACAAACATGCTTACTTTGGTTTTGTTTGTTGCGCCTCTGAGAGGTGTCGAGTTTGTAGGGAATTTCTTTCTCATGTGTTGGTGAAATCTGAGAATGAGGAAAAGCGAAAACTTAAAATCCCTGTTCCATTTTTTGCATGGTCACTCAAACAACTGCAAAATTAGTTATATTGATGGGTCTGAAGATACTTGCATTTCATAGAATCATAGGGGTTCGAAGGGACCTTGAAAGATCATCAGGTCCAACCCCCTGCCAAAGCAGCTCCCTAGGACATTTCACTCAGATAGGCATCCAGACGGGTGTTGAATATCTCCAGAGAAGAAGACTCCACCACCTCCCTGGGCAGCCTGTCCCAGGGCTCTGTCACCCTCACTGTGTAAAAGTTCTTCCACGTGTTGGTGCGGAACTTCCTGTGCTCCAACTTGCAGCCATTGCCCCTTGTCCCGTCTCCACAGACCACTGAAAAGGGGCTGGCCATTTCCCCCTGCATCCCATGCTTAAGATAATTATAGACATTAATAAGGTCCCCCCTTAGTCGTCTTTTCTCAAGACTGAACAGTCCCAGCCTATTCAGTCTTTCCTCATAGGGGAGATGCTCCAGGCCCTTAATCATCTTCGTAGCCCTTCTTTGGACTCTCTCCAGGAGATCCCTGTCCTTTTTATACCAAGGAGCCCAGAACTGGACACAATACTCCAGGTGGGGCCTGACCAGGGCAGAGTAGAGGGGGAGGATCACCTCCTTTGACCTGCTGGCCACACTCTTCCTGATGCACCCCAGGACACCATTGGCTCTCTTAGCCACCAGGGCACACTGCTGGCTCATGCTTAGAGGAAACTGCAAGATATTTGGTACAGGTGTTCTGTGTTTCACTGGAATTTTCTCTCTCTTTGCTGATAAGTCAGGGTGTAATATGACTGGGATAGATATATTTTGCCTTTGGTTGCAACTATATAGCTTCTAATGGAGTTAATACCCCTTGAGTAAGAGAGATAGATATTCCTGGCATTGTCTCAGTTTTCTCTGTACCTTAATCAGTGTCACCCAAGTTTTAATGAGCTTTCTGTGACCATTGTTTTACCTACAACACACATTCATGTAAGAACATGTAGAAGAATGCTGTTGGAAAAAAAGAACAGAGTAAAACTTTGAAGGACTTCCATAAAAATGTCTTGAGCAGCACAGTTTCTGTCTCCTGTTGTTACAAAAGTGTTCTATGACCACCCAACTGCATGTTAAAAATCAGGAGAATTAACTTAATGAATTTTTAAATATTGGGGGAATATTTTGTAGAACTTCTGTCTTGCACAAGCAACGCATTTCTCAAAAATCCACAAAATAGATCTTCTGCGTGTACTCAATTTCATATTAGCTTTAATTCTCTGCTTAAAATATTCTACAGTGCACAGGCATGCATCAGTAAAGCATGTGCCTCATGGGAGCTTCATTATGGATGCTGTGTGAACAGATAATTTATTTCATTTTGGGTTATGTGCTCATTGTTGAACATATCGGTCCTTATAGGGAAACACACATTTTAGCATTTAATTATTCTCAGAAATATAAACTTCAAATGATACCTTGTTCTTACTAGTTGATTAGCTGTTACCGAGGTATCTTGCAGGTTTTCCAAGATGGCCAGTGTTGTGTGTGCTTGGCTTTGGTGGCAGCACTGCTGTTCTTCACACAATGATGACTATCCCGCAAGCTGCAAGTTCTCTAATCACGTTGAGAGGAATAAATTATCATAGGCATAGAAGTGTTGGTTGCTTGGGACCTTTCAAGGTCATCCAGTCCAACTTGCTTCCCTAGGCATGAACATCTGATCACTCAGGGCTTTCATTAGCTTTAGTCTTGAAAATACTCACAGTAAGTGACCACAGAGACTCCCTGTGTAACCAGTGGCAAACCTACCACCTGGTGATTATTTTTTCCTTCATGTTGGTGTGTAGCTATTACACCTTATGTTGTCTGCTGCTACTGAGAATAATTTGACTAACATCTGTCTCCTTCAGGTCTTTGTGGGATGCCATTAGATCATATCTTAGTTAACTCTGTTTTTGTCTTTGTTCTTGTAGGCCATATGCTGTAGGTCTCTGATCATGTTAGAGTCCTGTTACTGGACCCTCTCCAAAATCTCCATATTCTTCTTGGAACAGGGGTCCAAAGCTGGATGAAATTCTCCAGCTGCAGCCTCACCAGTGCTGCTCAGAAAGAGATGGTGTCTTCCTCTGCTATGCTGCCCCTGTTCCTCCTGAGGTAGCCCTGTTATGTGGCTTGCCTTAGCTGTGATGGTAGAGCACTGTTGCCTTGCACGTAGGTTGGCAACTGATCTAACTGCCAAGCTGTTTTCAGCAGGTGCTGTGATACAGCCTGTTCTGCTGTAGGGACAGAACTTTTTACTTTCTGTTGAATGTCCTAGGTTTCTTCTGGGTCAGTCCTCAGTTTTTCCTAGGTCCCTCTGATTTGAAGCATTACCCTCTACTTTCTGTTAAAGTGTTTGAATTCTTGACAAAAATCGTAGGCTTGCCAAATGCTGAATACTTGTGGCTTGAGAGAGTAGAACAGTCACCACCTCATGTGGCATTTCTGCTCTAGAGAAAAAGAAATTGAGAGACTTTCGTGTTAATATCCAAATTACCTCTTTTCATTCATTAAACTCTCTTGAAAGACATTTTGGTTGATAAAGAATGCATTTTGAAGACAGATTTCCACATGGATATAATAATTTCCCAGGAGATGGTGATTAAACTTGATGCATGCAACAGTGGGGGCCTTGAGAAAGAAGTGTGCCGCCTTTCTCAATGAATTCTGTTTCTGTTGCAAGCAGCTTATCGGTATTTTGTAAAGTTACACTCCTGTTTGTGTTCATTAGCATTCATGAATGGTCGTGTCATACTACTTTACCACAAGATTGACATCCTTAACTGTTACCTGTTTGTTTTGAAAGCTTCCTACCAGGATGGACAAATCTTTCCAATATCATTTGTGGTAGCCTCACAAGCATCTTGTGTGGTAGAGGTCTGACCTACCAGATTAAGGGTTAGTAGGTAGCCTTTACTTGCAGTACTAGGACTGTAAAAGTCAAGATGGCCATTAGGCTTTTCATGGTAGTTCACAAAACCAAAATCTAAAATGTGTTCTCTAATTGCATCACCTTTCTGAAATCCTCCTCACCCACTGTGTTGACATCTTTGTTTATTATCTGCTCAGTGTCTTTCAGAACTGTTTGTGTCTGCCAATGAGTCTGGCGTATGCGCGGCTTTATCATGTGTGGTTCTTACCTGCCAAAAGGCATACAAACATGGGGGAAATTGTGAGTTTTTGCTCTATGTCTTCAATTGTGGATAAAGAAACATCTGAGGGTGATTTGTAGATGTTTTCTGAGGTGATACTGCTTTTGCTATTTTCATGTCCTATTTTAAATTACTCTTTTTTAAAAAAAAACAAAAAACCACAATTAGTCTACCTGTCAGTGATTTAGTTCTGAGATGTTAGCAACAAGACTGTTTATCTGTTGCTGAAATTCCTTCACAGGAATTTCACCACAGATCTGATATCCAAGTGGTGCTACAGGAAAAGATCTAAAGGCTGTTAGTAACATTTATTGTCCTTTTGTGCTCCCTTCCTTTGGGAAAAGTTAGTGTGATATGTTTCCAAAAGTGTATTCCTTCTGTCCTGCCTTGAAGTTTAATTTTGATCCTGGTGAGACAGGAAACATGATCGTCTCCTGTTTTCCTCATGCTGCTCCCCTTCTACATGTAAGGATCTGCTATCCTGAAGGATAATTGAGAAATCCAGAACAAGATGTGGATGATGTAGGAAGGAGATGGATGGTCCTATCTTGTGGCAAAGGAAAGCAATTTTCATGTAGATTGTTAGAGTATGCTGTAGCTGACATACCTGGCTATTTTCAGCTCTCAAAATGCTTTTGAAAGGAGGAAAAAAAGTGGAAAATATTGTGTTGGATTGTAGTATTTATGGAAATACCTGCTGATGTTCCAAGATCACGGACAGTGATCTTGGAACATCATCCATTGCGCCAGCCAGATCATTTAAGCAGTGTATATTTGCAGTCTTGGAATGCTTAAGAAAGGAAATGACAATACCAGAGTGAAATTATTTGTTCTGGGTTTTTTAAAGTAGATTTAGAAAGCACAGTACCAATTTCTGTTAAATGTCTAACCTTGTGTACCTTAAAGGAACTTCTGAACCTGCTACTGGCTTCAATGATGCATGTCTTTGGTGGAGATGTTTGCATTTGAAAGCCATTTCAAAGTTCTGAAATGGTTTCTAAGAAACAATTGGGAGAAAATAATTTCCTAGCAGCTTTTTGCAGTGCCAGGTGCTACTTGTATGCTTTGCTTACATCCTGTTGGCTTGAGGATTTTTTTTTCCCCACTTTCTGCCCTAATTTCTAGGGTTATATAACCCTTGGCTGTGGAACTTCAGCGCGTTCACGTAAACCTGAAGGTGTCAGTATCATTTTTGGTTAGCAGTGTGTTTCATCACAAGAGAAATTCCTGGTAAATAATTTTTAAAAATGGGTGGAGATTTACTGCTCTGTTCATTTTTATAGTTTCTTAATCTGGCTTGAGTCACTGGGAAGACAGCCACAGATTCTTTGGTATAGAGCCTTTGAGCAGCCTGTGTGTTATTGTGCTGAATCACAGCACCTGCACCAGCCTAAACAAACCATTTTTCGTGAGCCCCTGGAGATTCTGGACGTATGAATAGCAATTTTCTAGTCCAACCAATATAATTAGAATAAGAGCATCAAATATTTTGAAATAGATAAATATTTATCTGCTTATGCTTGGTCTTAGCATAATTAAATTACACCTGATGTTTATGATTATTCTATAAAGATTTACAAATTATGTTTTTGTGGTATGAGAAATATTTTGAATGTTGAATTGCTTTCTGTGATACACACTTATTATTATTTCCATATGCACAAACCCTGGGAATTTTGTTATTCGTTTAACTTCCATAAATCACTACAAATTACTGAAAAATTATTGCTTAGTTCAGATTACATTTTCCATAGTATCATTAAATTATATTTTGTGGATATATTTTTCTTTTTTTCCCCATTCTCGTTACCCTATGCATGTTTCACATGTATGACTTTCATCGCTATTACTTTCCAATTAATAAAAGTAAACAGCCCAAGAGAAGAGAAGGAGGAAGGAGGCACAAGTTCTTTCTCTGTGACTCACATTTCCTATGTGAATTTGGGCAAATCGCTTAACTTCTCCATGTCTGTTTCCACATCTGTACAACAGGAGTAAATTTCCCATGGGCTTTATAAAAACTAATTAATCTTTGGAAAGTACCTAGAAATTCTGAAATAGAAGGCCCTGAAGATTCCAACATCTTATAAATTACATCATGTTGGCATCAATTAACTTAGGACTTGGTCAGAAGAATGTGCAGATTATTTGGACATTTATGTCAATAGCCAGAAGTGGTGTTCATTTAAGTTTCATGGGACTATCTGATTGTCTCAGGCCCTCAGCATTTTTTCTGTAGTTATATATTGTCATCAGTAAACCTGAATATATTATCTCAAGTAGATTTACATTACTGCTCGAAAGTTTGGCTACCAATAAAGAAGTTGGAGTAGAACAAAAAATCTGGACTTTTAAAAAACCTGTTAAAAATTATTTATTATCACAGTAGATAGTCTTAAAACTCTTTGCTTGCATTGTTGCCACCGTGGCTCTCTTGTTTGTAACTTCTCTTGCCTGTTATTGCTCAATGTTTAACCTTTCCCTTTTGGGCCATAAGAATAGAAAGGATCGAGTATTTGCAAGGCAATGCTACAGCCATCTGGAGAGCTGTGCCTTTGGCCGCCTTTTGTGTGTTTACATGGTGTAATAGTGCTGGTTTTCCTGGTTGACCTTGTGATCAATAGTGGTCCAGTCATATCAGTGCTGATTATTATTTTAGATCGTATTAGTAATAGCAATTAGAGCAAAAAAATGCATTTAAGATTTCTTTCCGGTGGGTCTGGGAGGGAGAGCTGATCCCTACACTGAGCAGGAAGCCTCAGAATGGGCAAGCAGGTTTTCATCATATGGGGTATGATAAGGCAGTTGTCTGATGCTGCCTTTGGTGTCCTTGTGCATCCATTCAACTGACATTGTCAGTCTGACCCAGCCCCTGCTGAACAAGCGAGATTTTAAGTTTATGGAGACTTCTCTGAGCTGTACTGTAGAGATGCAGTGCAATGCATTATCATTATGGGAATTATTATATGAGACTTACTCAATAACAGGAACAGTCACCTGAGGCCCTGTGAACATAAGGTGAAATATAATTTTTGATGGACAGCAGTAGTAATAAAGAGAAAGCCCATGAATAATTAGCTGCATAATTACTTTAGCGTACACCTCTGGAAAAGCCATTTTCCCCACACTCTTTTCTTCCTCCTCCCCTTCGCAACTCAGCCCTTGCCAAGTCCTAACTTAAAGCATTTGGCAGGCATAGCTAGTCATCGCTTACTCTGTATAAAGTACCCTCCATGTGAGGCACACATATAGAGAAAGTTTGGGTAATGGTTGGCTTGGCAGAGATATTTTTTTTTTTGGATGGATAAAAATTCCCAAGGCCTCTGTTTATTTATATAGTTCTTGGAATAACCCTGTTTTCAAAAGGCTGCTGGCCAGCTGCTGAGACAGCGTTCCAGCTAATATATTCCCAACGCAATCACCACACTTTGCTTTTCCCATCATGATATCCCCAGGGCTGTTTTTGGTTAAATCTCATGACTGGAATATAGGAAAGTTCACATTAAGTCAGAGCTCACAATGCCACAATGTTTCTTTTTTTTTTTTTCTCCTTTTTTTTTTCTTTCCATTTCTTTTAACCAAGCCTCTTTAAATGGAAAGGTGCCCATTTTCAGCTGCTGTAGCCCAAAGTATTTCTCTCTCTGTGGGGAGAGTAATGCATCTGCAATTAAGTACATGGGTGCATACAGAACATAGTGCCAATAGCTGGATCACCGTGGTGAATCTCAAAACAGTATGTGAAGAGGTTACTTCCAGCAAGTATCTTAAATGTATGGTTTCAGTGACTAAGATTAAGGCAGAGCCAGTTCTAAGGATCTCTGTGGTATAAATGCCCTTTTAGCATTTCATTGTTCTTAGCAACCAAACCACTAAGGAAACGAGCCAGGACAACAAACTACTATTTTTTTTTCTCTTTGCTTTTATTTGACCTTTTTTTAAAGTCAGAAAATTAGAGAGGACTCATATGTTTCATGGTCATAGTGTACAGACACCCCAAGGGACTTAGACATGTTTACAAGATTTATTTTTTTTCTGGAATAGGTAAACTACTATAACTGTAAAAAGCTCTTGCCTATTTCTAGTCTTCCTACCCATGGCAATTCTTGTACTTCTTCCACAGGTGTGGAAATAGATGTGAATACCAGCATTTAAACAAAATGGAACAATAAGCCAAATTATTAATTTACATCTGTGGTGCCTGTCTGCCCATTTGATGAAGGCAGCCAAAAACAATTTATGTATGCTTTCACACCCTAACCTGACCATAAGAAAGGTGTTTGCTATGTGTTGTTCTGTGGGATGTATAATCTTGGGCTAAACTTTATGCAAGAGAGCACATGTTTAGGAGAGGTTGAATACAGGCAGAGAGTGGGACCTAAACCTAAATTTATAATGTAACTTAAGATATTTAAAGTGTCTGCTCTTCTCCTTCCACAGCGTGAGTACGCCAAGCAACCAGTAAGACTATTCAGGTATTTTTGTTTGTTTTTCTACACAGGTGTGCTTCTTGATTCTTGGACCTGGGATAGAACAACTTTTCCTCAATGATAGGATATCTGTAACAAGTAAAGAAGTAGGCAATGCTCACTGAACACCAGACACCAGCTAAATCAAATGAAACATTTAACCCCATTCTCTACCCCAAACCCATGTGCTTAGGGAGAATGGAATTTGAAGTTTGGGCAGTTCTTCTCAAAATTCACGTTTGCTTTTCTTCCTGCCTTGGGCCTGTCGGGTGTATTGTTATCCACAGCTCATCCTGTGATATGCAGTGCCACTGCCATGGCCTGCTTCCAGCAATGGCAGGTCTGGCTTTGTGCTGCAGGGGATCCCGTGACAGACATTTGACAGTAGTTCTGAGCAGAAATAGATTAATCACCCTGAGAAGGGCTCTGGAAGAAGGAGGTTCAGAAGGCAGGATATTTTGCTCAGTGCAGGATAGCAAGTACTACAGAAATATTTGAGGTAATTTCTGGCTTTGTAGACTATGCTGCTCTTTTCAGATAATTAGCAGGTAATGAGCTCTGTGTTGGTAGACACCTGTACATCTACAGAGCTCCATTCATTTTAGCTAGTGCCCCCCAAAAAGTGAGGAAAGCATCTTGTAGAGACACAAGGATGGAGCCCTGAAGGACAAACACTTATTTTCAGTTTCTCTCTAGGGAAACTGGAGGGAACTGAATGGAATGAATCAGAGGTCAGTCATACATGGGAATGACAGTTCATGTTGTTCAACATTTTAGGGCATTTCTGCCTTCCCCCACAAAGCCTTGTAGTAGTGTTAACAAATGTTGTACCTAATTTGAGGAATAATATAGACAACACAGCTGTGCCCAGTGTGTCTGAACTGGCTTACTGGTTGGTTTGCTGCCACATCTTGAAACTTTTGGATGAAGAAATACTGGAATATGAAAGAAGAAAAATATATTTAGAAGATATAAAAATAACTTTTTGCCACCATGTTTATGCAGAGAAATTGAATTTACTGTAGTGGGAAAAGTGGCTAACAGATAACAGAGCAACATAAATTGAGTTGAGCTCCACAATTCATGGTGCAGAGAGGTTTCTAAACTCTGCCATAAGTAGCTGCAGAAAGCAGGGGGATTCCAGCTTCCATGGAAATCACCCTACAAAGACAATTACTTGAACTCTTATTTTTGTACATTGAGAAAAGAAGGGTTGCTTGCCTCTTAGAGGTCATTATGAACATTGTTCCTTAGTGTCCCACTGTATTAAAATTTTTGAGCTATTTGTTTAACTCCACCCTTTCAGAGGGGAGTAAAATTTTCTTAGATGGATTTGATTTTCCCAGAAGACTGGATATGAACCTAAGGATACTGCAGATGACTAGTCGCAGGCAGAAGGTTGCAGGTTCATTGTGTTTTGCAGCAGAGCTTCAAGGAAAATTTTTTTTTCCTGAGAGTCCCACTGTGTTTTATAGATAGTATTATTAAGCCTGAATGTTTTTCCTGATGTTTCATTAAGTACACGTGGGAAAGCAGTATTTTATGTGAAGAGGAGCCCAACTCATGTGCACAGTCTAGCTTGTGTTATGATTTAAAACTTTTGTGCTAAAAATTCAAATGTTTCAAAAATCTTTTATTTTCAACATCATATTACATCTACTATCTATGCCACTTGGATTGGAGGATAACAAAAATGTCCTATCTTCATTTGCAAGATGCTCTTGGGGAAATATAAACCAAGGGTTATGTAGGTTATTTTAGTCTTTCAAAAGCCAGAGATCATGGTGGAGTAAGGTAGATTAGGCAAAAAAAGCAACAGGAATCTTTATGTCTGGGACTAACTTTCCATTACTGAAGGAAGTATAGCCCTTTTACTTTGCTTAACTTCAGCGCAGGAATGTATGGTTTTGAGATTATATACATGTGTATGTGAGTATATATAATGAAGGAGATAGGACACTAGCTGTTTATGTGTGCATACTCTTATGGATCAGAACTTTAGTCTTTTTTTTTTTTAACTTTGTATAGGTTATATTGATTCCTTTTTCAAAAACGCATGGAAAAATTATAAACAGTTACAGTATAAGATATATGTAAAAGACTTAAGTAGCTCCTGTTTCTTTCCTCTGCATACACATACATATACCTAGCCAAAATGCTTCAGTATGAATAACTTGTGGGGGATGGAAGGGTCAGTCAGGCATAATATAGATAGATGTGATTATTCATTTAAAAGCTACTGGCTGGACTACTTAAATAGCTAGGTTGGGTCAGTTATATCTGGTTTCCACATGTGTTTCCTGTTTTTCTTCTAAATTCTATACTGCTCAGGGACCTGGGGAATGCGAGTCCAGGATTTTCCTGAAAGGAAGGGACTGCTTTGTTCATTACTGCCATGGGAATGTGTTAAATTTAAGCATGTGTCGTACAGGTCTCAACTGTGTTTCTCCAATAGTAGATACAAGCTTAGCTCATTAGAAATGTAAGAGTAGAGAGAAGGCAATGGAGGATTACTACTTTTTTTTTTTAATGGGTAGCAAAAAGGGGAGGGGGAGGTGTGTGTACAGTTAACTCTAGTCCTCTTTTGTTGCCTGCCAAATTCAGTTCAAGTAAATTAAAACAGTGACTTTGAAGTATGTAAGCTAAAGTATCTCTGGGTTTTAGGCTAGTATAAACAATGAAAAATACATCAATAATCTTGAACACTCAGGAAGAGATAAAACATCCCAAACAGAAAAACTGGGAAAATATCAAAAATGTGTTTATTTGAAATCTGTGACAAGGCACAATTGTATTTCTTGCTCCTTAGACAATACTGTTTTAATTATGAGTGGTTCTGTCACTTATGGTAATCTGCCATAAGGCACTAGAAATTGCTTATTAAGAATTTAGTTTCTGACTGTCCAGCTAAGAGGAATAAGATACTAAATCTGTTGCAGCCAGATCATTATCAACATACTTTTCTCAATGTTGTGTGCATACTTTTAGTGGAATTACCACAGTAAAAAGTAGGGTTTTTCTGACTTGTCTGTCATGAGGGAAGAGTATAAAGTATATTCCAGTCTTAAGTGCTGTAGTACACCCAATAGAACGCATTTTTGAAGTCCAGTCTAGTCTTCTGATTTTAGGTGAATAAGTCAGAGCATCTTAAGATTCCTCTTACAGTCAATAGAAAAAGTGTTCTCCTGCAGAAAGAAACACTGCAAGATGCAGTTGCTCAAAGAAAAGTCTTCATCAAATCCTCAAATATCATCACATTCTACATTAGCCATCCCTAACTTTGTAACCTCCAACTCTCTACAGCCAAGCTCTCCTGCTTTCAGAGCATCTCAGTCACTGCTCAGGACCAGGCTCAAGTATAGCCCCTAAAATTCTTTTTGGTTGGTGGCTCCAAATAGTTAGCTAGTTTCACTGACTTCTCACTAACTACCCACAAAAGCAGAAGAATTAGTAGCCTCCTAGCACACCCTTCTTCCATGCCAACCCCAAATGAATTGAATTAATTGAATTGTTTGGAGGCATAGAGGTGATCTGATTGCCTGACTCCCTGCCCAGTTTGTGAATACCTGTGCAGTCAGCTCCGCTCCTTCCCTCTGGGCTAACTCAAGACAGCCTTGGTGCTGAGGTTCAGCAATTTACCTGATATCTAGGATGGTGAGGGGGCTCACTCAACCTGAAGAGACAAGTGTTAATGGAGCCCTGGGTATGGTTTTTGCTCAAAGTTTGGTCTTTCACACCCAAAGAGTGTGTGAGTAAAGGGGTGGCAACAATTTGATCTCAGACTAGAAAAAAAGGTACAACTAGATACTAGATACAACGTTGACCTGATGCAGGACCCTCTGTGTGTTATCCAGGTGTCATAAAGGGAGGAAGCCAAAGCATCGAAGTCATGTGTGTGTTATTTAATTACAGTCTTTAGGGAGGGGGATGATGCATTCTTAATCGGACATTAAACAGACTGCAGTTTTGTTCAGCTGATTGTGGAAAATGTTGCCCAATACGCTGTTATATCAGGTCTTAAGGAATCAAATGAAGAACTTAAGCAAAATGAAAACTAAGACCATATTTCAAAATGTCAAGAACTGGTTTGGGATTTCCAGTATGCCTTTTAAGAAAGTATTTCAGAGAATCATTCTTATTATTTTTTAAGGAAATTGCAACTTTTGGAGAGGAAAAAAATGGTCAAAAGGTTATCTCTATGACAGTACAGTTAATCATCCCTTCTACTCAGAAGATTCATCCCTTCTGTCTCAGAAGGTAAAAACTTGCTTGGAAATCCTTATGTTTGTTTTCCCATATTTCCCAGAAAAATTTTAAATCAAGATATATTTTTATCTCTATGTATTAGTCAAAGTATGTGACTTGAAGGGTGAGAAGAAAACTAATCGCCTTGATAGGTAAGGAAAAAAGTAGAGAATAGTGCTGGAGAAAAGAGATCTGTGAAAACAGGATTTTGTTCCTCGCTTTTTGAAGAAGCAAAGGAATACAGAGATGCTGTAGGAAGAGACTATGGTTTTAAAACAGAGTAGTATTTAATATTTGCAGTCAAGTGTAGAACTGAACAGCAAGATTAGATGCTGTTAAGGCAAGAAAAGTTTTATAACAAAGTAATACAAATCCCAAGTTTGTGAAGGAAATTAGTGTTGTTTTCTAATGATGTGCCAGATCCAAAGCACCAGGGAGAGGAAAACTCTACCATTAATCAGACAGGAGCCAAGAATGTAACTAAGTTGCTACCATAACTATAAAGTTGTTGTTCTGTTACCCACTATGTAGGAAATATTGGAAGTACTTCTATGACTAGATTAGCCTTGCCAAATTATAGTATAAACAAACATGAACAAAACAGTGTGACAGATGAGGGGTTTTGGCAACTGTATGTCACAATCTTAGCCAGAACTTTTCCTTCTGACTTTTCCACAGTGGTCTTGACCTTGCTTCAGGTAGCAGTAGGGATTTTTGTTTAGTTTTCATGGCCCTGAATTTTGATATCTATAATAACTTTTCTTCCAGAGAGAGTTAAATTATTTTTCAAGCACTATCAAGTCAGCTTTCTCTGTCACACTACAGAGCTCTGCACCTAAACATACTCCGGGTTACAGTGCTGTCATAATGTTAACCTCTTTAGTATTAATACCTTGGCTATGTCCAGTGCTGATAGAATTGCATTTCTTCTTTGTAATTTCAAGAAAGTATTGTAGGACTTCATATAGAAATATATATTTCTTCTCTTCTGTAAAGAAATCTTGACTTGGTATAGTCCCCAAATAAAAGTTCAAATATGACAATTTCTCTTTTGAGGTTTGGATCTGCCCAGTTTCGTTCCTATTTGTGTTGGCTGAGACAATGTTTGGGTTTTTTGGTCTCTAACCAAGATAGTAGTAGGTACAGTTTCATGGGAAAAACCTTCTTTGATCTGGAAAAGAGTAACAATTGCTAGTAAATGTACTTAACAGCTCATGCTGTGTGTCACTGTTTAAGCTTTCAGAGTTGTCTGTATTTCCGTATGTTGACAAAGTTCACAACTGCCTTTGTCACACCAGTGTATAAGAACAGGTGCTAAGTCAGAGTAATACTCATACACTTACACTACTGTGAAATGCCATAATGAAGAAACAACCTATCTGAATGTTTCATATAAACACTGAAATGACTCTTACAGTGACTTAAAATGAAAGGGACAAAGATTGTCATAATGTCTGCTGATGCCATAAAGATGGCTTCCATACAATCTGAAAATGTTTGATAGATAAGATTTTAAGCAAAAGTTACTAAAAGCAGTGAATTTTTTTTGTGTGTCACTGTATAAACTGAGTGGTTGGCCCTTAGAGATGGTGCCTGCTTGCTAGTGTGATTCCTGGTTTGAACACAGCCATAAAACTTGTAGGCTTTTGTTTGTTGGTAGGTTGGTTTTCTTTACTGGTTCCTGTGAAAGCATTTTGACAAACACTTTGTCCTCAGTTTGAATTTTGAAGTTGTTGCTCAAAGGTGCTGGCAGCGCATGATTTTGCAGTTTTGTGTCACATTTTAATAGTACAAGTCTGCATTAGGCACCTTTAGTAAAAACCCCAAGAAAATATAAACACTTTGTTTCATATTTCAGTTCTTGGAAATCCCTTGGTCACCATTGTCTGCTTATATATACTCTGTGAAACCTTGCTATAGAATATTGGGTGTTTTCATAAGCTCAGTCTGATATGCTGAAGTTGCTTAAAAGTGTAACAATATGAGCTGAAATTGGAGATTTCGGATTACTTGACCCAGTTTACTGAATCTGTTTCAAAATTTCTTCATGATCAGATTGAAATAAACCAATGACTTCACGTTTAGTTTTACAGTTATATTGATATGTACTGAAATAGACCATATACTGAATTTTTTTTCTTATTTTTTAAATTGAAAACATGGCACATATCTGAAAGTCTAAAAGCCAGTCTGTCTATTCAGAGGGTCAAATGGTGATGGAGCAGTCCTGCTCCTTACGCAGTTAAATGTTGTTGGATTTTTCCTCTGACCTTATCCAAGGACTTGAAGGCAGAATTCAGGGAGCTTTCAGTTAGGTCACAGTATTGCTGTTGTCACTATACGTCAAGAAGCACGTGTTTTACAAGAAGGAAAAAAAAAAGTAAAATGACAGTTCTTTTGGCCTGATGCTGAAGTATCATGAAGCAAGCTGACTTGGAGGCAGGTGGTTCTAAATGTTTTCAACGTATAGAAAAATTTGAAATAAACTGGTATTCCTGATGGAGCAGTGTGATTTTATTTTTAAATTTTTTTTAAAATGTTGCTATGGGTATATTTCCCTTGAATGGGTGTGGAATCTTGAAAATTATCAATATGAAAAGATGGTTAGAAAGTTTCTTCTCAGTCTCTTCCTTTAAAATTTCACTGAAAATACGAGTCTTTTAATAGTTAGCTAAATTGAAATTAGTGTTCATTAACATTCTTAAATCACCAGAAAAAAGGTAGATATTTGTCCATACTCCAAACCCAGTGTTCCAGTAAATATGTCAAGATGCAGAAATTAAAATAAGCTTATTGGAAATTGTAAAATATGCTGTAAGCATTTTTCACTAATTTCAACTTGTTGAATAATCAACTGACTTTGTTCAGAACAAATGTTTTACCAAAAGAAACTGAGTAACTGCTAATGTGATGAATGACAACTGTCAGTCTTTTTGAGGAAAGACTTTTCTTCTGTCATAGCTGTCTGAGGTTAAACAGAGCCCAAGGGGAAGAGTTTGTTTAATTCTCTCTCCACCCACTGAAGGTTTCTGAAAGGAATCTAGAAACACAAGTTCATACGTTAAACCAGATAACTCTGGATGAAACCCAAATTCAAAACAGTGACTGGTATTGTTGGAGTTCAATAGCTCATCCAAATTCTTCTAGTTTTCTTTAAGTTGATCATTGCATCCATAACCTGGATTCCATTACCACCTGTTTTCTTATTGTTCTACTCTGATTTTCTTTGGGGATTTAGTGCTTTAGGAACTCTCCTATATCCTGATACAGAAGTACAGTAAGAATGAGAAGACAATAATGTAAAACCTTTCAGGGAAAACCCTGCCTCAAAGGATTTTTAAGTTAACCTAAAAATTTTCCTCTAGCAAATATGTTAAAACCCTGCCATGGTACTGTGTAGCGTGTTTCTGATTAAACAATATTAACACCTCATTTATTTCTGCTATACTTGTCATTATATCTGTTATAAAGTATACTTTGTGTAATTTTTTTTCTTTTGACTATTGTAATGGCTGTGCTCCAGGATATTTTTGGAACTCTTCAGATGTTGCATCTCTCTGTATAGCTTCTATTTTTCTCCTGAGAATCGGACAATTTGTACAATGTGTAGAGGGTTTTGTTTGGTTTTACGTTTTTTGTTTAGACTGTTAAAAAAGGCCTTTCTTCCTCTTGGAGTTATTTTTCCTATTTTAGTCCTGATGTCCAATTACAAATAGTTCAAGGACAATTTGCAGTGGAACAGATTATTTGTTGGCTTCTAAATTTCACCTTGAATGGAGAAGATTAGTCTGGACAGATTCCTGACCAAAAAAGATGTTAAAAGTTGTGTTGTGTAGCTGGATTGATTATTGTTAGAAGGAAACCTATTTTTCTGCTTTCTGGCTTGCACTGGAACAGAAAGGAAAACAGGTACGTTCAGTGACTTCAGGTGCTGAGATTAGTTGATGCATCATGAATTTAGAGGTATATAAAGAAAGTGGTAATCTGTGAAGAGTTTCTAATCAAGAACAAATTCCATTTTCCAAATGGGAAGCAAAGTTGAAGGTTACCTGCATACCAAAAAAAGTGTGTAATTATGAAACTCGAAGATTTTAAAGCATTCAGGTCTGGTCTGATTGTATAAGTGCAAAGGACATTCATGTACAAAAGTATAGCTGTAGCAGAAGAAGAAGCCCAGAAGACTGGTGAGGAACAGAAAAGGGAAAAGATAGATGGCCATGTTTGCAATAGAATGGAAGTCAGATCATGATATCATGAAGTTCGGACTCTGTCTTTATGTGTATGCCTATACTCAAACAATACTCACATTTACCTGTGTCAGGATGCATAAAATACAATAGTGTGTTTATATATATATGTGCATTTATATATATGTATGCTTAAGATGTATGTGTAAATACAGAGTAATTAAGTTTTTATTAATCAATTAAGGCTGAGCAATACAGTAAAAGTCTTAAATGATTATAAGTTAGTCTTGTGTAATTTGTCACATTTCTACAATTCTTTATCAGGCACAGTGCAATTTTTTTCTTACTTTTTTATTACAAATTCAGAGCATTTTTTTCTCATCCATTTTTTCCCATCAGAATTAACTCTGAAATCTGCTTTTGATATAATCCAACATATGGGACACATAGGTACTCTGAAGTGTCATGTCCATGTAATGTTTAACCTTGATTTAGACCCCTTTTGAGCTCTTGACTTCATTTTAGACCTCAAATTGAAATGAAAACAAAAATTCCTACAAAGGTAAACCTAAACCCCAGTCATTTCAGAATGTTTTTCTACAAAACCTGCTGGAATTCTGAATGTTTGGCAAAGATATATGACTGTGCGGTTAAGTTCTAGCTCACTTTGTGTTGTCTTCTAAATTCTATGTGTTTGAAGACACTATTTTTAAACAGCACCAGCAAATACTGCTTGTGCCTTCTTTGAAAATTCTGTAGCAAACATTTAGATTGTTATAGATCAGTTTTCTTATACATTTGTAAAAAGAGTAAGATAAATACCTGCAGCAAATAATTTTCTGTGCATTGCTCAGAGGTCAGTAATTTGTCCTAGGAGCCTGGTATTGGGCACTTTGTTCAAACCTTTTTATCTCTCATAGATCTAAGAATAATAATTGAAATAGTGTCTGTGCTTATTACCTGTATTCTTCAGAAAGTCTTCATAGTCTACAGCTGCAGACTTGAATTTCTTGGAAAGGGCGATCTGCTTATATGCGCTGATGACAGGACGTGACTGAAAAGAACTTGATAATATTGATAAGGAAGTGAGGTTACTTCACTTATACCAGTTGCTGGTATAACTACTTCCAGCATAATAATAATCAGTTCGTATTGTGTTAAAAGGTCTTCCTGCCAATTAAAGACAGTCATTTCCAGACATGATCTGTACTGGGCCAATGGTGTTATGGTTGTTGTATTTCTGTTGCTATGCGTGTCTTGCATACTGTCTGCTGGAGTCCTTGTAGGAGATTCTTTGGAATAAACAGAAGATGAGAATAATCTGGATTTATTAATTTATTTCAATGAAACGTGAATGTTGCTTTCACCAGTCATTACATTGGCTGTCCTTTCATAAGTACTAATAAAGTAAAAGCTTTACTGAATTTCTGCATGTTTTAGAAAGATATCTTTATTTCCACACTATCATCTTTAGAAAGTTGGAAGTGTGGTAGGTAAATTAGTCAGAAAATATTTGCAATCAAATTTTCATATAGCTTGAAATCCACGACTCCCCAATTTAAAGGCAAAGATGTCATGTGGGACAGGGTCAAATGCTTTGTACAAGTCCATGTAGATGATGTCAGTGGCTTCTCTCTTATTCACCAATGTTGTAACCCTGTTTCTGAAGGCCAAAAAATTTGTCAAGAATGATTTGCCCTTAGTGAACCTGTCTGCCCTTAGTTGGCTGTCTCCCATCTCACTTCCTTTTTTTTGTTTTCCCTCCTTTTCCAGTCAGTAGGAACTTCACCAAATGGCCATGACTTCTCAAATGTAATTCCGAGAGTGGCTTAGCCACTTCATCTGCCAGTTCCCTCAGGACCTGTGGATGCATCTCATCAGGTCCCATGGACTTGTACCTTCAGGTTACTTTGATGTTCTCAAACCTGATCTTTTCATACAGTGGGTGATTCTTCATTCTCCCAGTCACTGCCTTTGAGTTCTGTATCGTGGGCAGTGTGACTAAAGCTGGTGAAGACTGAGGCTAAAAAGTCATTGAATAGCTCAGCATATCCCAGGTAATCAGGCATCTTGTTTCCTTCTGGACATCGAAGTCCTCTTCACCAGCTCGACAAGCCTGTGATCAAAGATGCCTGTCTTCTCTTTTCTGACAGATGGACCCCATCAGCCCTCTGTTGACTAGGTTTCTCAAAGTGAGTCGTATGGTCTAAGTAGCTGAACCCCTGGTTGTGCCAGTTGTGGGTGCCTTTTGGAGAGTTCTTGGATGATATCAACTCTTGGACAGCTAAAGTGTGCCCCCTACCTCTGGTCTGCTGTGGGGTACAAGCACCCTGTGGGCTGTGCTGCTGGATATTGTGGACCAGGTGCCTGAGGGTTGTACATTCTGACCTGTTTGGGATGAAGGATCTGTGTCCCTTGAGCCTGCTTGTAATGTACCTCATTCCCACCCCACACTGAAATGGAAGCTTTGTTGGGTTTTGCTTATGGATAGCTCCGGGAGCTCCCATTCCACTGAGTTCGTTGTGTTACGAAGTAGGTGTTAAGTAAAGTTCTTGGGTTTATGATATGGCATATGGTGTTAATAAGGCTTGACGTTCCTATCCTAGGGCATTTTTAGGTACCTGAAGGTTTCTCTTTGCTGATTCATGCTTTTTCAGTAAAAATACAGTTCAAGATCAGAAACTTGGTTTCATCTTTGTTTATTGATCCAGAAATACTGTGGAAACACAACTATGGTTTTATGAAGGAAATCTAAAATGAATAACAATCTTATAAATGCAATTTTCTTGATCTGTCTCATGTTACTATTGCGCTTTTGGTTTAGTTATGTCCAGACCAAAACAACACTAGAGGATTCTTCTTCATTATTACTTCCAAACCAGCAAAGAAAATTAGTTGTTTGACATTTAAAGCTATCAACAACATCAAGACTCTTGTTATATACTAGAAGATCCTTTAACTTAGAAATACAACTCTGTACGCTAGATTTCTTTGTTTTAACTAAATTTTCTTTTCCCTACATCTCAACCTGAGTGTTGTGTTCTTTTTCTCTGCCATATAATAGCTGGAACTTAAATAAAGACTTTGGGAAGTCTGGAGGTTTTAGTCTGACCAGAAAAAAACCACCCTGTGTTTTAATGTTTTCCTCTTGTAGCTAGACAAAAAGGTGTCTCATAGATGTTAATTGACAGTGATGTACCATTTCTGAAATAATCAGTGGTGTCATAAATTATCTTTTAGGCTTATAAGCTACGAGTACTCAGTATGATATTTGGTTCTCTGGGAAAGTCTGTAAGCTGTTATTAGAGTTTAGTTTAACCTGCTTTCATGTGTATCGACTATCAGCAGCTTTGTGATGCACTAAGTGTGGCAGCCATGTAACCATAATAAGATTCAGCAGAAATTCTTGGTTTTCTGATACTTCTGTGCACTATCCAACTATTACATAATAACCATGCAAACTAAGAGTTCTGGCAAGCAGTCAGTCTCGGGATGTATGTAGTATTTTAGTTCTGTTTGGTGACAGCTCTCGCTCTTCCTACAGGCTTGTCCAGGAGAGCTGGTCTGTATGTAAGAATATGGAGCCCTTAACTTTCAAATCTTTCTTTCACAATCCTATTACTAGGTCATACATAAGCTGTTGTGCATAGCACTTTCTTATTGCTGTTCCAGTGATAGCTTAGCGCTTTCACTGTTGTCCTAGTCAAGCCATCAACAGAAATAAAGTTAATATTGTTTCTTTCTTTTTTTCTGTTTTTTTTCCTAACATTTTTTAAGAAGTGGGATAGACTTCATAAACATGGAACTGTCAGGAAGGATGTACATACTTTCTGTGAAATTTTGCAGATTACTTAAGTTTAATTATTTCTGACAGCTCACCTGTCACTTTAATAGGCTTCTGTTAAGTAAGGAAAAACAAATTTTTCCCCTTTGGCTCCAACAAGAGAGGTCAGGAACAGAATAATTGATGTTTTATGATGCAACGCTTTTTTTAAGGGTTTGTTGTAACAAAGGCAAAAAACATCTGTAGCTGCAGAACAGAGTATAAAAAGTCAGTTCTCTTATAAACTCTGATTTACCCATAGTTGTCTTAGTGCAGGGACTAGAAAGCAGAAAATAATACCAACAACAAAAATCACTCCTCAAAAAGAAACGAAAAAGTTCTTGGCAGCAAGTTATTTTAGGCAGCTTGCCAGTATCCTGATTCAGTGTTTATGGGAACATCTTGAAATGACTCCCAAATTAATGACTATATCTTCCATCACTCCAGTCTGATGTCTGAACATGAGGAGAAATAAACAATAGTTAATGATCTGGAAGCTGCTGGCAGTTACTGTATTAGTTCTGGTTCTTATTTTCACTTACTAACAGCAAACTGTTCTGATCAGATGTTTATCTTTGAAAAACATATGCAATGGAAAATTGCACCTCAGATTGCTATCCATTTTGCAGTCTCTTTCACTGGGACAGTTTCACATAGAACAAAATTATTTCATAGCTAGCCGCTTTTAAGACTAAAAAGGTCTGCTTTAAAATAGTGTTTTCCTTTCTTTTTTTCTTTCTTTTCGGGTGTGCGACAGCCCCATGGCACCTGAACATACTGTACTGTGGGGATCTCTTGTGAACTCAGCAAGGATATGTGCACAACTGTGCCAAAAAGACTTTTCCTACCCAATACCATTGGGCAGGCCAAGCTGCTGGGGAGAGGCAACTATTTTTTTTTATGCAAAGCAGTCAGATGATAAATTGCTGTAAGGTTTGCGATATCTCATTTTACATGAGCATGCATATATGATGTAAAGGGCTTCTGTGACATTAGTTATAAAAGCAAAATTGGCTTTTAATTTTTGTCCCTTCTGTTTATTTGGGAATGACTTTTGTTGGGTTTTGGGGTGGGGTTTTTTTTTTGATAGTGTCATATTTTTTTTAACAAGCTTTTGCAGTCTGGTACAGTATGTAATTTTATGCAGAAGTAAGATCCATGTGATAGATTTCACAAGCATGTGATAAATGTTTTCAAAGTCAGTTGTGAATTACCTAATTCTAACACTGGAACCAAGCCTCTCCAGGTCTCTTAGAAACTTCATAGGCTCACATGTTCCTGCACAATGCTTTTTATTTTTTGCAAAGGAATATTCCATAGCAGCTGGGGACATAAGACTGGAAGGGTGCCTTTATTTGTCAAGTCCAGGCTCCTGGTGTCACAGGCACCATGTTGAATAACTCCTTCACTGTATTTACAGCTCTCTGTTTGAAGAACTCTTTTTATTTTGCTGCTTCCCTAAATGTGGAATTATTACTCTTCCTCAGAGATCAAGAAAAATCTTTTATTCCCCTGTATGTCCAGACTGTGGTTTTTGTAGTATACTTTGGGCAAGCAGAGAGAGAGAGTGTGCTTTACATTCTCCTCCCTCTTCAAAGTATCTATTTCTAGTCCTTAAACAAAAAGCTAGGGTGATGCAAATCATCCTGATTATATTCTGCATAATTTGATTTAAAAGTTTTTCTTATCTGAAGGTATAATATGAAATTTAGCATTCCTTTTCTACTGAGTACCCTTCATTTGGATTTATGTTACTGAAACAGTAGAGCCTATGCTCATGTTGTACTGAGAAATACAATCTTTACTTTATAAATTTTTTTCCACATTGCTGGGGTATTTGTATCAGTATGGTGCCTTGGAGAAGTTCTAGAAATTCTTGTTTAGCGTGATTTGTAAAATCCATCATTGCTATGTGCAATTTAGACTCCTCTAGCTAAGACTGATGAAAAATTTTGTTGCATAAGGATATATTAGCTTCTTATATAGTTCTGTAGTTTTTGAGTCCTAAGTTGATTTCCTGCCTTACTCTAATTGCTCTCATTCCATCTTGTCTTATTTCTCTTCCAAGGACTTTTACTATTTTTCTAGCTTATAGCATGAGGAACTACAATCTCCAATTTGCTTCAAACACTGCTGGAATAGTTGAAGAAACCACAAAGTGATTTAGAGAAATGTGAATTTCTGTTATCTTAATTACTAAGTTTATTTCTTTGAATTCTGTTTCCTGAAATGTATGTATCGGATGTAGTTTTCAATTTTTTTATGTCTTGGCTTGAGACCCCTTACAGGGATCTTTGTTGCAAACATTGTCAATGACCTCCCAGTCCATTGTAAGTTCAGAGTTTCAGGACTGTGGTATGCAGTGTATCTAGTCCTCATTCAGAAAGTAAGAATAGAGTTCCACTGTGGTCAAAATTTTGACAATTGTGTGTTGAGTCTGGGTAAAAATCTACCGGGTAAATTAATTGAAACATAAATATTTTCTCAGTTGAATGAATGTAAATCTTGACATGAATGAAATTAGCCTGAACCTACACATGGATTAAAAATATCCCTTTAGGAAAGGTATATTACAACTACTTTAACAAAAAAATGAATTTAAGTTTTCAAGAGTCAATGACTACGGTTTCAGATATAGAGGATTGCTTATGAAATTAGGGCAACTTGCCAGACCACAAGGACTTTTCACGTTCTACAGTTCTTTGTATTAGACATAGGAGAAGGAAGATGTCACCAGACCTGCAGCAGAATTTAAAAGATAAGTCCATTTGACGTTTGGCAGATTTAAGTTAGCTGCAAGCTCATCAGTCACACTTGGCACCTCTGTACTTTGTTGTATCTTGTGGTTTAAGCCAATACAGTAGATACTCTATAGATGGTCTCCATAGCAGAAATACTGTACATTATAGACATAAATACATCCTGGTTTGCAGTTCTGTTCTTTCATCTAAGCTGCTTGGGACTATATTTGGCAATGATCTCAAAGCCAAAGGGGAAACAGTTCGGTTTGTTGCTAGACTCCTGTAAGCCTGCCACAGAAAGGAAATAAACATCTCTTATGAAATCACTTTCCAGGCACAGACACATTCCTTTTAACACGTATAGGAAAGGTTCATAGTAAAGGGTACTCAAGGCATCAGAGTTTGAATTCTGCTCTGGAGCTACTGGTGTGCATTTATACTTTCACTCCGTTTTACACCAGCACTTACTTTCAGTTGATCCAGCCTCAAATATGTCTAAGTAGGTATTCAGTGATTGGCAGGGGAGGGAAGAAGAGGAAGAGGCAAGGGTTCCTGGACCATGATGATATGTTGCATCTTAATAACTCTGGGAACAGGTCTTCCTTAGCTGATCTACCCCTAGTTTCTTGTCTTTGAGTAGATCTTTCACCTTTTTTTTTTTTAATGGATCATTAGGTGCAGTGCTGAAAGATCGGTATCTACATTCAAAAACATGATTTGGTGTCCCATATAGAGAGATGATTTCATAATAAAGGTGCAGAAGAATTGCTCTGATTATGGCAAGAGGTGATTTATGATAATGGCCAGAGATTATTTATGATTTATAATTCAAACCAGTGCACTTTTGGCTTAAGGTAAATGGAAGCAAGCAACAGATTTGTAAAATTTTTTTAAAATCCAGACATTTTTTAATTCAGAGTAAAGATCACTCTAGATAAGCCTCAAATGAAAATGTGCACTCAGTTTTAAAGTTTAACAAGAATTAAAAATCAAAAAAGTCAAATCATGGCCTACTGAAGAAGTTAATTTTCTGGTAACTAGAAACCGTACTTGGATGTGGGAACTGTGCATGAACACTGGCTAATACCATTCCACCCATTTCACAGTGTGGACCTAGAAATGGCATCTAAATTAGAGAAATGCTCATACATTTTGGAGCAGAAGGGGACTGGTATGTATTGTGCACTTGGAACTTAGGCCCAACACAGGCGAAAGAAGCTTGCCTAGTATCCAGCACTAAGCAGCAGCTTAGATATTCTGTTCCAGCTGTAACGCGCATATATATCTATATAAAACATATATATATATATAATGCTAAACCTTAATTGAAAATGATGGTGGCTGAACTTGTGCTGTGAGGTTTTAGATAGGTTTTTAAATAGCCACAGTTTTGAAATGAGTACCTCATTGTTGCTTTTGGTTTGACCATTGGCTCTATTAGCCTGTTCTCTGCTGGCTGGAGAGCCCTGGACTATTAAAAATTTCCTCTTTATAGACGTTAGTCTTATTACTGCTTTTGGGTTTTGGCTTTGTGAATGCTTTGCAATTTTGACAGTGCCAGAGTGCCCCCCACCTACTACGCTGGTTCATTGCTCTCGACACTCAGGAGGTTGTCACCAATCACCACTGTGCTCTCTGGTGATGAGCAGCTCTAAGGAAATCCTTAAATACTGTTAATAAGAAATACCTTGTACTTTTACAATACCTGCTTACTGTGCCAATGTTAGAGGGTTTTCTTTAATCAAACAATTTCTCTCAATATGTAATTATGTAACTATTTAAGTAATAAAATTTTAAGCTGGTACATGCCTGTGACTTCCTTATACTTTTTCCATTAAAACAAAATGCCCTTAAGCATTTCACTTTGTTTTATATTCACTTCATTTCCCAGAATAATTAAGGCTTAGTCACTCTTTATAAAGTCACACAGGTAGGAACATAGGTCTGTTTTACAATCACAAAGGTAGAGCCAGATAGTACTTCATCTTCTTTTGTAAGAGTAACAGATTTTCAATTACATTCTTTACTCTCTGCATTACATAATTCAAGAAATTAAAAATTCAGTATCAGAACATCTGAGGTCACATTTCTTGTTGCATAAAGAAATGAAGCTCTCCTGATTTCAGTGCAAAAATGAGGTTGCACCATCTAAGCATCTGGGCCTACATATTTGAGATAACTTTCTATGGTGTAAGCTGTGCTGTAGCACCTAACATTAAGAAAGGCAGAGACAGATTAACAGGGTCACTGTTTTTGATTTACCTGTTTTGAGAGATTTGAATTTTAAAACCCTAGCTGCTGTTTGCAGGTAATGCGTGAGTGCTCACTGAGGGGTTTGTATTAGGCTGTTTATAAGCCTAATTGCATGGTTCTCAGTGCAGGGCTTTGGTTCACATGAGTCCCAAAGGCAGCTTTACGGTTTTGTTTTCCTTTTTTTCCCCTCTAGATTGTGATAACATTCTTTCAGGGTTCCCTCTTACATGGTGCAACTATCTTGAGGCTTATCTAGTACCGATCTGTGTCATTTAGGAAATGTTGCTTTCATCTGGGAACTCATAATATTCAGTCAGTGTGTGCCATTCATAACTAAATAGCCTCTGCTCTTCATTGTGCTTTTAATTAATGATTGTTGATTGGTTTGACTTGCTGCACATTGTTGCCAGACATGATCAAAGAAAATCCAAGATTAATCTGCTAAACTAGATGTCAGATTAGTAAATTCCTCTGTGCTATTACAAAGATTTTTCTCCCTCAGTAAAGGCCTGTCAGAGGATGATGGCTTGGCTATACCTCTGGCAGGTCAGCCCAAAGGTCACTCCCTGAAAACATGCACACATTAATGCAATAAAGCGTGATGACTCATTTATATCCAGTTTATGACTCTATGCACTCTCTTCATGAATGCTAGTCAGGTAATGCTGAGAAAAAGACAATTTACTTTGATTGCTTTTGAATGCAACTGAAGAAATAATTTATACCCTATCATGTTGTGAATACATATGGGTTTTTCTCAGGTCAGTAGTGGAATCAATCAGTGTAAACCAGAGAATAGAGTGTTGTGAGTGTCTTTTCATCAGCTGGCATATCTCTGTTATTTCTGTGTAACGCCTTTAGACAGAACTTGATGGATAATAAGGAGGGATCAGGCTTCAGTTTAAAAGGGTAATTAATAAATAGTGGGTTGAAGTTCTAGCTATAAAACTTCACAAATTTAATTAAACTCACTGGTATTCAATAATCTCATTTTCTCTGTTTATAAATTGCCTTTTATCAAAGGCACCCCAAAAAAACCACAAACAAGCAAAAAAGACCCCAGTCCCAAACACCCGCTACTAAAAGGCACAAACACAGTAACATGCCAATAACTATTTCATAACTCTGTCCTTTGATGCAGCTTTCCTGGAGACTCTCAGTTTTACTCCCTGTCTTCTACAAGAACAACTTGCAGTCTGGGACTGTCAGACCCTGCTAGACAGCAAGGCTAGATTTCAGCTGCTGCTGATCCTGTGGCGCAAGCTGCTTTCATCCCCCTCGGCAGGCTACAAATCCTTCCTTTCTCTGTCTGCCACTTCATTAGCCACTGCAGTTTTGGTGTTCAGCTCTTAGCCAGAAAGCAGAGAGTTTGAGCTTTAACACAGTCCTTCTGCTTAATAGATAAAAGATGTTTAAACAAATCTCCTGTTTTCTTCCTTTCTTTCATTGATAACATCTGCATCCCAGTGCTGGAAGCTATTGGTTGAGATGAAGGATTGAAATCCTTCACCCCATGGATGAGTGGGGTTCTTTCTTTCACTTCACAAAATGCTTTCTTATCTCCAGAAATACTTTTTTTATAGCAAGAAAATAAATAGATGTGCTTCAGGCCTGCCCAATTGGCCCTTTCATTTATCTCCTATCAACAGAATGATTCTCCACTTTGGCCTCTTCCCCAGTGTAGAATGGCTTTCATGGTGCTGGGCAGCGTTGAAGCCCGTGGCTTTTGTTTTTTCTGGTAGATCTCTGCCACAAAGCTTATACCTGACCTGATTTTTTAAAAAATTAGGATTGCTTTTTCTTGCTTGCTTTCTTTTTCTTTTTAAATTCGAGTCCTTCTCTTTCATATCATTACTGTCTCCAGTAGTCAGAATTCAGTGATTCCAGATAATTTTTATATAAAAGATCCCAGGCTAATAATCATAAACAGATAACAGTGTTTTAAGAATGTTTTCAAAGTTCATTTGTGACCACCATATCTTTTGAGTTGGTTTGTATTTTGTTAAGGAAGGCTTTTACTGATTCTGCATATAACTGGTTATTTGAAATGTCTTGGTGTTCCTCCCTAATTACTTTTGCAATTAGTTCATCATGGCCAAAAGATTAAATATCACTATTTTTATTAAACGATCATAAAATGCTTACATTTCTGCTTAAAGGTAGAAAAACTGTTACCTCAGGTTTGACCAAGTTGCACACCTCAGTTGCCTTTTAAACTTCTAGACTGTTAATTATTTTTCTTCCTACTTGTTGAAGAATTTCTGGATATGTTAATTTTTGTAGCTTAGTTAGCTTTCTACTGTGCATAAAAGAGGTTTTCCAAAGCACCAGTAAATGATGGACTCATGAAGAGGCAAAAAAAATGCACCAAATGCATGCCTTCTTTTTTGTAAGGCAATGGAAGCCTCAGGGTGGTATTGAAGGAATACCACAGTTGGAAAAGAAATTAGGACTTCTTTCATGTTTTTAATTTGTGGCAAAAATATTTAATTAGAAATATAATTTCTCCAGACAACTGTTGTTTAGTTTTGTATGCTTTATGCTTTAGTTTTGTATGCAGAGCACCGTTGTTTAGTTTTGTATGCTTTATGTCAGTCCATAATCCACAACCAAGCAGAAATTTAGCTTATTCTGCCATTGGGAAAAGGAGCAGTACTATTCTCCCAACTTACCCTTTTTTTTTTTTTTACAGGCCTCAGAATTTCCACAGGCCGTAGTACTTAAATGCTCGAAGGATAGTATATGGTTTCCTGTAAATCTGCTAACTGAACCGAGGTCATTTTGCACCTGAACTTTTCCATGCATGTCAGCAGATTGCTGTAGTTCCCTTAACACAAAAGAAAAAGCAGAGCAGCTGAAAATAATTAATATTGAACTTGACACATCAAAAATGTAATTTGTCACTTGTGATTAAAGCCTTTATCTTTAGTTCTATTTTTATATCCATCATGGGTCTCCCTTAGCTATCATTAGGCTCCACATGGTTGGAGTTAGTCTGACCTTTGATCCGTCACCATAGACAAAGGGATCTGTTGCTGCTAAATTGGAGCCCAAGCTAGTCAGCACCAGTATAGATCAACAAATGTAAGCTTGGTTAATAATAACAATAATGATCAGCTTAGCTACTCTGATTAATTTTTAAGTCTGTGTGGCTAATGTAGATGATGATCTGCAAAAGAAAGACCAGATTCATGACAAAACTTAACATTAGGAATTCACATGGTGGTAATTTGATCTGATGTGAAAAGTAAAGTGAAAGTGATACATATGTTCAGTATGCTCATATTTGGTTGAGATAATATTGTGTGATAGTTTTACAAACTTTCTATTGTTTTTCCCTTTCTCTGAAGCCTACCAGAAGTTTGCTGACTAACACAGATATTGCAGTTGCTTACTTTGAGCACAAGGAACTATAATGCTTGTTACGTCACTGTCCTACCATTGCATTACCCTCTTCCTTATCACTGTAAACTCATCATACTGTATACAAACTGAAGCTGCATAAAATATGATAGATAAACAAATGTTTTCATTATCAGCTGTCTTTTTTTAGTCTGGGCATATGTAGCTGAAAGCTGGCAATATTACTATGGGTGACCATGAATGGTGTAAGCAAATGATTATTTAATTCACTGGTTAGTCACACAGAAAGGCTCAGACTGCAGTAGCGGGTCACATTGCCAGTCGTTTAAGCTACTTTCAGTATCTCATTTAACCCCAGACTGTGTGTTTTGTGGTACAACTTATTGTGGATGTGAGATGAAACTCTTTCCTGACCTGGTGTGCTTACTGAACATGTCCTGTCTGTTTCCACAATAATAAAATCTGAAGTGAAGACCTATCTGTGTCTCTGTTAAGCAAAGCTCCCTTGTGAGCAGAGTGAAGATTATTGGATTTGTAGTCCTATAATTAAGTATTTTTGTGGTAACAGCCTTGCTATTTTAAGGTCATTAACACACTTCCTATTTTACTTCAAGTGATTGGGGGTTAAAGTAATTATTTTAGGCATCTACATTTTGTTTATCAACATCTAATCATAAATAGCTCGTAGCTTCTGGTAGTTGCAACAATAGCTAGCAGAGTTATTACCGGGAGGCGCTGAATCCCCCTCTTACCCTGGCTTCAGTGAACACCTCCACACACCAAGCACTGGTTAGGGTGGAAGTGCTGATGACTACACTTTTGAGTCTGAGCATTCAAAGTCTGAAAGCACCAAAGCACCATTGTGTTTCCTTGGTGAGCATAAACACAGGTGCTATTTTTTCTGTCCTTACCCTTGCATTGAGACAAGTCCCTTGTGCTTTCCAGTACAGTGCTTCTCCCACTGAGACATCAGTAAGGAACTAAGGACATCAGACTGTTTTCCTGTCCTTTGGCTCCAATAGTTAAGTTAGTTTCTAAAGAGTTTCAGTGTCAAATTTACCTCATTGATATGACTCTTCAGTTGTTCTCATTTAAAAGGGAGACACATAGCACTGATAAATGAAAAACTGAAAAATATTTCTTCTCTGGCCTTTAGATATTTTCATTTGGTTTATGACATCCTGAATCCGTATCTCTGTGGCAGCACCTTTACTTCCCTTTACTTATCTACTACATGTGTAATAGTCGGTATTTCTACTACCATTTCTTGTACCAAGCCAAATAACTTGGAATGACTTAGTAGGGTCTACTTTAATATTGAGACATCCCAAAGACGACCAGTGAACATTCAAAATGAGGGTAAGAAAAATAAGCTTCTGACAAATCATAATACTGTGACAGCATTTTAAACTACTATTAGTAAATTTGATTAAAATCCTATCGGATTTCTGTCATCAACTTCAACAGGCCAGACTCTTTGTGACTTTTTTTTTTCCCCCTCACCCTTTTTAAAAAATATTTTTTCTTTTATTTTAGGTATGGTAGAACTCTCTTTTCATAGCTTGATCCTGCAACCCTCATGAAACTATAGGATTTCTTCAGTAATGGTCTTACACTTTCTTGCTTGCAGAAGTGCTGTTGAAGTGTTTTAGCCATTTCTGGACAATAGTTTGCCATAGAGTAACGGAAAAGTCTTACAACATGAGAAAATTTCTCCTTCTGTGATGAAAATGCTGTCCATCTGGAAGGAGAACGAGCTTAAGACTTCAATATTAGACCCTAATCCCATCCTACTTCTTTCCCATGCTGCTGCTGTCCTAGTTTTCGGTTTGTGGTTCTTTCATTTTTTTTTAATGAAAAATCAGTAGTGTTAATAGCTATTTGCAAAATGTATTTGCTCATTGCTGAGTTGTTTAAACTCTTATTAATAAGCTTTGTAAAATTAGGTGATTTTATAAATTGCCTTTCCTCTGTACACACTCCCTTCCCCCCACCTCCCCCAAAAAATCAAACAAAACCACATTGGCACACTTCTCTATCCTGTGTTTTAAATATTTTAATGTTTTGCCCTCTTGAACCAAAGGTGGTAATACTGTGTCTACTCTCTAATGTGTAGTCATGCCTCAGAACCCAGATAACTCTCCAGTTCCCTATTTATTTCACGTATATTTCAATTTAAGGAGACTTTCAGTTCATTTTTTCTTACTTGTAAGTTTTATTTTTTTTTAAGTTGTAAGTTAAGCTTTTAAGTTTCTTAGTTTTAAATTTATTGTGTGTTTTTTGGGAATTTTTATCTTTTTTTTTTTTCCCAGGTCTTCTGTTGGGCCTTTTTCCTGCTTCAGTGACGTCAGTTCTTACACCAGTGAGACAGTTGGAGAAGTAAGGTACTGTTTGATATTTTATTAGTCTCTAAAATATGGTGTACTTCTTTCTTAAAAAAAACAAAGCTCAAGCAAGTTATTAATGAGAAAAAGATCCAAGTAAAAGAGAATGGTCAGGGGATATAACTCTTACCCATTCTGATGTTACCAGTGTTACGTCTTATACAGAGATAATATTTGCCACATTTTAAGCTGTTAAACTAGGGTTACAAAATGTTATGCAGAGAAACACATAATGAACAGCAAAGCCAGCTAAGCAATTTGCTTTACAATTTTTCATCTTATCATTCAGGTACAGTAAGTCAAAATGAACTTACGTTTCCATTTAAAAATCACCTCTCGTCCCTTCACTCCACACCCCCAATGGTAAAAATTTGCCTTGGGGAGAAAAAAATTAAGTCATATTTTCTAAACAATAAAGTATGAAGCTTTCTCTCATAACCAGCACAGTTTGTTTGAAGTCACATATGGTTGCACTTCACTTGTGTAAATGTGCTTAGCACTTATTCAGCTTTGGCGTGAGGTTCCAGTTTCATACCAATAAAGCTGATCATTGCCCACTGGTGATTTTTAAAATGGATGCATTTCAGTTCAATTCACTTTGTTCTCTGCTTACTGTGATGTGAATATCTCCATGTTGTTTCCTTTACTCCTGAAAAGGGCGTTAACGTTCTGCTTTGGCAACTGGTGTTGCTAGCTAAATGCAATCTCTGGTTTTGAGGTGAAATTGCCAAAGGTATAAAAAAATATTGAACAGACCTGTTAGTCTGGAAATAGTTAAACAGGCCATATAATGGGATACTTGGGAGGTGGGGGGCACAAAAATAAAGTGGTTTTCCAAGGCGGTTGGTGGTAGTCTTACTGCCGCCTTCACTGCAGCAGGACTGAATGCTATGTTTTGGAAATGAGGGTGAGCTGGAGTCAGCATCTGGGGGCTGCTGGCTGAGGTACATCTGTGCTGTCCTGCAGCCCTGGGGGATCATCTTTTCTCCTCTATGTCTTCTTTTAAGCATGTTTGGTGCTGTGATGTTGTGCTTCCAAGGGACCCTGCTAGCAAGGATTGTCCTGGGTGCCCTCTCACCTGAGGTAGCTCCACCAATAAACATAAGGAGCCTTTTACGTGTCTAAAGGGTGACTCTGGTTTTTGGATCCCAAATCCAGTTTTGAGTGCTCTTACTGACTGCAGTGAGAAGAAGAATTAGAAAAAGCATACCCGGATGTTTCACAGCCTTAGGTATTTGTGCTGCATCTTACGAAAATACTGACAGTGAGTGCTGGTTATCGTGCTCTTTCCAGAACAGGCTGAAGAGAGCTCATGGCCAAGTATCATTGTCAATGAAAAATACATTAAAACACTGCATTCTTTTCTTTCCCCACCCCTCCATTTCCTTCATTCCTCCTTTGGTTTTATCCTGTTTGGTTTTTTGGATTACAAATAGTTTTGTTTGTTTTCATTACCAAATTACAGAACAAAACTTTAATTATACAGTTTGTACAGAAAGCAATTAAGAGACTAAATGTTTTTCTCTTGCTAGCTGGATAGTTATGTCTTGTCTGGTAAAACAGCAGTTGCAATACGTATTTGTGTAGGAGGTTAAATCTGGTGTCAGTGGTTTGTAACTGACAGTTACAATATGTTCCTATGGCAGTTACTGTGTCATTAAGGAAAAAAAAAAAAGGGTTTTGGTGTAGATATCTCAATAGGTTGGGGGGTGGGTTTTAAACCCTCTCGTATGCAAAATGCCAGGTACTAACATTTTGTATTGAACTCGCTGAAAGCCTCTCAGGAAAACAGTAATGATTGGTTCCAAAGACTGTTTATTATATAGGGATTAAAAATGTTTAACTTACTCCCATATAAACTAGCTCCAGTCAGGAAATCTCAGAGTCGAACCGTACTGACTCAGGAGGCCAAGTACCCCAGCACAGCGTAAGTCAGAGCAGGGATCTGCTCCAACCCCTGCGATCTTTTTATGTGGCCTTCGCAGTTTCACAGAAATTTTTCTGGTTAAGATTGACCCTGATTTTTCTGGAGGGCAATAGTATTCTTTCTCACTCTCACATTGGTTCCTGTTTGTATAGAACATTCAGCAGTGAGGCCCACAGTGGTAAATGGAGGTGGGGGGAAGGAGAAGAAAAAATGTGCACCTCTGAGGGGATTCTCATGTGCAAGTTAAACGTATTGCTGCTAGTAGGCATCTTTGCTACAGCAAGTTCTGATCTGACTGAACTGTGCTGGTGTTAAAATGTGTAAGAGGATCCAGTGCTCTTCCAAAGTGGGAATTGTAATTCTGTCTTTTTTTATAGGCCCTTTTTATATGGAAATCTCTTCTCTGTATGAAGAGTTGCTGAAGTTGAGCCTTGTTCTAGAGTTCCCAGGTGGTAGTAGTGAAGTAGCTCTTGTGGGGCTGTGTCCAAAACCAGTGAGCATGCTGTGTGTACGTACTTTGTCTTCGCTTCTAGTAGGGCAAATGCATCCCTAAACCTTCCAGAGGGTGCATGGGGTAAAAGGCCAAACAGAATTCCCAGGTACTAAATGAATAGCTGTATAAACTAGCACTAGGAAAGCTGAGAAAGGTGTCTGCCTCTTACCTATCTTCACCTTAGAGCTTTGCTACCTAGGCTGAAAAGACACCTCTGTCAGATGACATCCATCACGTGAAACTGGTATCTATATTTTCCTCCTCTTTGAGGTCCATTTTATTTCTGTTGTATTTAAAGATCTTGCTTATAATCTTGAGAGAGTATGGTCCAGGTGAAGTTTCTAATAAGCAGGCTGTTACCATGAACCAAATTGTCCAGTATCTAGGAATGTAGGATAATTTTAACTATTACTGTTTATGACTGGGAGAAAAAGCTGGGGGTGAAGTAGACAGAACACACAGAGTATAGAGAGTGCATTCTCTTATAGTGAATTGAAATTTCTACTATGGAACCTCATACTAAATTGTTCTTCATGCTAAAAATAATCCGTAATATACAAGGTGTGATCTAGACTTTCAGCTTCCTATAACACCTAGGTTGAACTCCCCAAAATTCATTTGTCATTCAAAGTGAGAACAAGATCAGCTTTTCGAGGATCTAGACTGGTCTTAACATTGCTTGTATAACCTTTGGATGATAAGAAAAGTAATATTTTTGCTCTTAAGAAAACGCTGGTATTTGTCATGTCAGTATAATTTTTTTGATGTATAGACATTCCAAACTACAGTGGTTTCATATATAGAAGAGTATTATTTAAGATGGTGTAAATCATTATCTTTTGAATAGAGTTGTTTGGGTTTTTTTTTTACTGGTTTGACAGTAAATTAGAAACAATAGTGATATTTGCCTTCAACTCATGCTGTGTCTGTTGATTCATGAGTTCATGCAAACAATGGAAGCAACACCACAAGAAAACAAACATATACACTAAGTGCATGGTAATTTTGCTGGGAGTTGCAGAATAGGTGAGGTAAGATAGAAAGCAAAACAGGAAATAAAACCTGGAAATCCCCAAAGCTGAAGCCAGGAATTCAGAAAAGAGTAAGCATGTACTGTTTAAATGTAATATATCCAAGCATGTGTGGTTATCATCTACATCTACAGTCATATGAGGAATAGATGTCGCTGTAGAGCTTTTATTTGTGATTATGGTTTTTATTCCATTGTGCTTCACGATGTTTACTAGGGAGTGCAGTTGAAAGGAACAGAAAGATGAGGTTTCCTCAGGAAGTTGCTTTTTCTTTCTCTCTCCTGGACGTGTCACACCCCCCAACCTTCCTACCCCCAGTTTTGATACTGTGTGCAATGAAGCTTTGCTATTTGTGTTTCGGGGGGGGGGGGGGGCAGAGCTGAATTAGCGAGTTGGAAATAGTGGAAACACAGAGGGTGTTCTGGTTGGAGGCTCTATTGTCCTGTTAAAAAGAATCCAAGAAAGGAAATCCTAACTTCATGGAGTTCAGTGACAAAATTATTGATGACTTCATTTGGGTAAGGATAGCACCTTGTGGTTGGGAGCAGAGTTATGAGGGCTGGGATGATACAAGAGTCAGAAATCTTATGCTTCCAGAGCTAATGGAAGACTGTGAGACATAGCAATGACCTTCACTGAGCCAGTGCTTATTTTTAATGAGATGAGTAAGTAGGAAGCATTTGAGTCGCCCCGTTTCCTCCATTATTCAGGTTGAAAACCTATAGTCAGAACATGCTACCATTTTTCCTTACGTGAAAAAATACTGAAAACCCAATCAACTGACAAAACAAGCAAGAAAGCCTGAACTTTTTAGTTGTCTGGGTTTTTGCTCCAGAACACAAGCAATGGGAAAGCTTAGGCAAGGGAAGTATAATTATAGGATGTATTTTCTCTAGCCTTTAGTTCAAACTGATCTTCATCAAAAAAGCAAAAGGAGCTTTATTTAACAAGACTTCATACAGACATGGACCGAGTGACATAAGTTAAAGAGCAAATATAATTAATTATCAAATCTTCATGAATCAGATTTTCCTGGGTGAGTGATAGGTCAGCTAGCTTAGCGTTACATGGTAACAAGTCACAATTTCTGCTTTTTCAAAAATATTCTGCAGATTCCCAGCTGGAAATATTCCAAAATAGCTAAAAGTAAACATGAACGATACAGCGAGTTCCTCACCTTACTTTCTCATGATTGTCAGGTACAGTTCATGAAGGTATGCTGATTTAGGGGTGTTTTCCCTTGGCAGTATGTGACTTGTTACCATTAATTTTCTAAATTGATGGTCTTGCAGAAAGAACTCGTTTCAAAAATGATATTCAGGACAGTTACTGAAATTCAGCTATATGCTTTTTACCAAACGGGATGGGGGGAGGGGAATCTTTACTTGTGCAGACTAAAAGTTTCTTTTGATTATACAAAGTGTGTGGCTTGGTTTTTCTATGTCCTTATCAGCATTTTTAGATTATGCTACCATGTTATATTATTGAATACATCCTCTTGGGCTTTTTCTTAAGGTAAAGTGCATTTTAATCTTTCCTCTAATTCTGACCTGTTCTTCATTTGTTCTGAACCTATGCAAAATAGAGGATTTCATGGAATAGCTGTGTTTTGTTGCAATTAAGCTCCCATCAAGCTATTTATTTTTGTCCACGGTTCAAGACACTGCCCTTTCCAGTTTCCAAAAGGAGTGTGTTTATGGTTTCTGCACTGCATGATGTACAACAACACTAAACATGATACACCATTCTTATTTACTGCAATAAAAGCCAATATACACTGACATAGTTACTTTCTCAGTTTAAATGTTAGGTCTTTGGTTTTTTTCTTAAGAAAACACAGAAATGTTTCAGAAATCATGGCTTACAGTAGCACGGATTGTTTCTCTTGGATAGCAAAGCTACAAATAAATAGCTTGTGAATCAAAAGCAAGAAACTTTAATTTGTGGTGTTTATTAATTCCTATGGCATTTTCCCCCTGATGCAGGGCCCAGGAAAAAACAAGTTTATCTTCAAGGCCCTAACCTGCTAAGCCACTGAGCCAATTTACCTTTGCTTCTCTAAACAGAATAGTATAAAGCAGGAAAAAAAAAAGGTTTAAGGAATTCTGCATTAAATTGCCATTTTGAAATCTTATGATGACTGAAAACTCTACCATCTCTCAGACTAAAGCATAAAGCTTTTTTTTTCCTCCTAAAATTTTCATCATGAAAAGACAGGATCAAAAACTTATAAACTTTTACATGACACAGTCTCTAAGAACAGTCAGTAGAACGTTTCTAAGACTCTTCTTTAAACTGGCACAAAACTATATTTTAGTGACAGAAGTAAGATTACAGCAAGTCAAACACTCTGGATGATTCAGAAAAATGTACTGATCAGTGAACCTATCAAGAAAGGATTTGCCTAAATGCAATTCTTTCAAGATGATAATAGTAAATGACTCCTTTGTAGGATGGCTATTTAAAAAAAAAGAACAGTTATGACACTCCATATATAATGATAATGAACTGTTAGAGAACCTCATGCTCACTGTGAAGTCTGGATAAACGTTTAGACCTTAAGATAGCCATTTGTGGTATGTTACCTGCTTTAGATGGGAATATGCAGGACGAGTTTATGTTCAGTTTATAATATTTTTTGTAAAATGTATACTGCTGTATCTCCATTATAACTTTGGAACCACTTTCCTCCTGTTTGAGCTGTGTGGGAATGTGTGCGAGGTGGAAGAGTTGCTGTGAGCTACACTACGGATGCTCCCAAAGCTCCGGGTCTGAGTTCTTAACCTGCTCCTTGCTCAGGCCACTGTTCAACCACTGCCATTGTTTTATGGAGCACTGTAGCAGAAATATAGACATAGAGCTCTCCATATATAGGCTAAAACATGAACTTGTGTAATTTGTAAACTGTAGAACAGGAAAACCTGGAGGTGGTTTGTTTGTTGGTTTTTTTTTGAGTGGTTCAACTCTTCTTAAAGAATCTTGGGATAGAATGGTGAGGCAAGGTAAGATCTGTGAGAAAAAGTAGATACAACTGTCTTACGATACGGACTAATACAATACAAATGATGCTATTAGATTACCTTTTCTTATAAAATCAGCAGATGATTTGGAAAATATAAAGAGGAAATACTAGGAGAAAATGTCTGATATTGCTGTGGGAAGGAAAGCAGTATTCCTCCTAGAAGTCCATTTTTCTCCAAGTATATTTTAAAATCACTTGGTTTTTTTTAATTCTTTTATTTACTTTTCTGTCAATTCTATTTTTTTTATATTAATTTATAAAAAAATAGATGGAAAATCTTAATGTGCACCCACATCAATCTTGTATCTTGGTTTGTTTATCTGCTTGGTTTGTTTATCTGCGAGTTTCCTACCTGCCAAGACCCTCTTGATTGCTGCTTTGGACATTTTTCTAAAAGTAATTGGATTCAAAATAGGTTGTGGACTTGCCCACCACCATAAAGAAAAAACTAAGCTCACTGTCTACAAATAGCTTAAGAAATGGCTAGTTTATAGGTTTATGTTATTGCTGTACTACTTTTGCATTATTTTTTTTTCCTCAAGGAAAAATATCTTTTAGTTGATCTTTGTGGATTGTCTGATAAGGCATGAGTTTGTGCTGCAGCCTTTTCCACTTAGCGCAAAGGTAATAATAGGGCCTTTTAATGTCTCATTGGTTTCCTGTTTTCATTGAATTTGTAGGTACTGTGCTTCTGGCAAAGTTGATTAAACTGGCTAATAAGTTCCAAAGTAGTTGATAGGTAAGTGTTCAGTGTGACTAGATGTATCTTGATTCCACTACACAGGGACTGAAAATTAAAATCCTGAGTGCATAATTTGGACAAGCTACAGGAAACTAGGAAATATTGGATATATATGAATTAATCTCAGTGCAGTTATTTTCTTCCTGAAAATATTTCAGAAGAGTTTTATCATAGTATATGATATCACTAGGTCAAAATCCTACAAATATCAGCACATAAGAAGCTTCAACACAAATATTCTCAGTTAGTTTAATAGAACAATGCGGGTGCATGTGTGTTTGAAACTTATGAATCTTGCCTTTAATGAATAACTTCATGTAGTAGAGGTAATTTAAAACAACACAAACCTGAAAAAGCTTTTGTATCTTACAATAGTTAGGCATATATTTAGTTATTTTGTGTGAAAATAAACTTTTTCTTCATGAGCTTTTCATTAATTGTACATCTGGTTTGTATCTGTCAAGTGAATTTTTCCTGGAGAATAACTTTTATGTAGCTTTAAGAAGTATTCTTGGACGCATTTGAAGATTTGTATTTCATTGTATGTTTTAAACTTCTCTGAAATATATTGAAAACACAAATAATTTTAAAAAGAGGTTTTAGTTTTGTAAATGTTCCATTCTTTCTTCTTTCCTGTTCCTCCTTCACTACAGGAAGAGAGAGAGAAATGATAATAACTAAGCAAAAAAATACTCTGTTATAAATAAGTACGTAAAAACATATTGAAAGATTCATCACAGTTCAATATCCATTAACACTGAAATGAACTCTAATCTCCTAATTCCCAGTCTAATGGAATTTCAATACATCACACTGGCTGGGTCTGCTTCTCCACCCCGCCCCACCCCCCCACCCCACCCCCAGCACCAAATTCAGTTCCTAATCCCTCTTCTGAGCTCAGTTTTTGTTTATGTCTTTATTCCATTCCCAGTTGTATTTCCATACTCTCTGCTCTAGGGAGATGTGTGACTTCTCTTTCAGAGCTGTGAAGACTAGAATAAAGAATAGCGATGGTGCTTTAACTTCCCTTTGCATTTTAGGAACTAGTTTTAAAGGGAGAAAATAATATGAGAGGCAGCTAAGAATCACAGTTTTCTTCTAGTGGGGAGAGATTTGCAAATTTAGCTTGTAGACCTGCTGTAAGTGAGTGCAAATCTCTCCTTCATGAACATATTGAGACCAGGTGTGAGTCTGATCCTTCCTCTCTTGTAGGTCATACAAGTTTCTTTTCACTGTTTGAACTTGCACAATGGTTGTCATCAAACTATTACGCCTCGTTATTTTAGAGACCAGTCATTATCCAGACTGAAAAACTTCAGATCCATAGCTTGCCCAGCAATACATCTAAGTGATAATATTGCTGTCATATAACACTAGTAAAATTCATGCAGCTGTTCTCAGAGATGACAATATATAGCAACCTCATGTAGTGGCATGGGCTCTACTTGCGAGTTTCCTATTTCCTCATTAAAAACAACAATATGGTCTTCAGGTACTTGTGAGGGAGTTGTTAAGCATGGAGTGGGTTTTAGAGATATCAATAGAATAGAAAACAAAGTCCATTAGCATTACATATACTTTTTTTAAAACTTTTTTAGAAGCAGGTGAAATAGTGAGGCTGATGTCCTTTTCCCTGAAACATCAGAAAATTAATTTATTAAAATACTGTGGGGAAAATTTTGGATAACTTTGGGTGCTGTACTATAAGAATCCCCAAGATCTTTCTTTTTGATCCCACTTCAGGACCTCGATCAGTATTTAAAGTTTGAGGTTTAGCTATAATTTCCTTTATTAGATCTTCTACGTAGCAATAATATTAGACTAACATAGCCTACAGCTATAAGGAATCTTTATTCCTATGGACTGTAGCATAGCATAGGTACACTGTGTCTAGGTAAAGAAATTTACCTTGTGGATAGTCACAGATTTACGATGAATTTCAACATGCCTAGTTTCACTGAAATGGGAGCCTTGGAATAAAATAACACTGTAATTTAAATACAAGGCAGAACTGAAAACAGTGCATCATGCAGCATCTAAAGAAATCCTCTCTGTCAAAATTACCTTCCTTCTCCCTGGCTAATGGAGGTCTAAAGCTGAGAAATGCAGGGAACTCATATATTCCTGTCAGGAATAGACTGTTTCATAACTGGCAGTGTTTTCCCACTTTCCAAGTGGACTTTTTTTTTTCTGAACAGCAGATAGATTTAAAAAAAACAAAAAAGAATGATACTTTACCTTGAAAGGAGGAGCTTTTCTAACATAAGAATAAACCTTTGACTGCTCTAGTACATCTATTATAAACTTCTGATAATTTTGCTTAGTGTTTTAAACTTTCAAAACATTTTTGTTACTAAGGTTCACTACCCAAATACCATTAAATTCTTGCTTTTGGACAATATGTTCTTGACATTCTGCTGAAGGAAAAATGTGCAGTAATTTTCCTGCTAAGCTTGGGAGGTTTTTTCCTTGTTAACCTTTATAAAGAAATTGTACATATATTATGAAGTAACCTCAGTGAGAAGACTATTGCTACAGTCATCTTTCCTCTAGGTTTTTATTCCTTTAGAAAAACCTATTTACTTTGATTTTTAAATCAAAAGTACATATCAATCCTTTGTTCTTCATAACATGTAATTTCATGGGTTTATGTTTAAAATTAACCACCACAATGGCTCACACTTCTGAGAGCTGAAAGCATTTGTTCCTTTCCAAGTTGTTTTCAGTTCCATCTTACAGCTGTTAAAAATTTATAGTAGTTTTATCAATTGGAAATATTTTGTCAGCTCAGAGCATATAACAACTAAATAGGCGTAATGAACTTCTTTTTTTATTCTGGACTTTTCTGTAGGTTTTGTGAACATGACCTAGTCTTTACCAAGGACACCTATTGCTTTCTCCTATCAGTCACTTTGGAGCAGTCGGTACATTGAATGGAACAGGCTGTAACAAGCCAAGGTACAGATACGCAATGCAGATTTGTTTTAAGGTCAAGTTCAGTGACAGCCAACCTTATGAGTATCAGTCCACAGCAGAATATCATCTGATTCTGAAGAGGGTTGTGTTGTGGTTTTCTTTTTATTGTCATTTTGGGGTTTTGTGCCTGCAAATTGCAATTTGAGAATTTTACTGTAGAAAAATGATGAGACTGTTGCCATTAATTTCATAGGTACAGGCTCTTGTAAAATTTCAGCTGTTTGAACGAGGCAAAAATGTGAGCATCTCTTTCGATTCCCTTTAGAAAACAAATCTTCCAGGAACTGGACCTGATATCTCTGAACATTATGCATTTCATTGCATGTTTCTGTCTTGTCACTTTTCTGGAGGATTCAGAATGACGAAGTAGGAAAGCAGAGGCTGTATATTGTGTAAGCAACCAGTAACTGAATTAACAAGTATGGCAGATAGCATCATACATGGCAGATGGACATGGCCCTTACTTCAGAGTCTCTCATCACAGTAAAGCCTGTTCCAAAATTCCCATTCTTTTTGAAAGGACATCAGATTTTATGATCTTCTGTGATAATTATCTTTTCTTTCAAGTGCACTGAGATATAAAGCTGTGAAATGAGACCGAAACTGTGAGAAGTAGTTAAATTCCAGGTAAGACGTCATTTACATTAGAAATAAAACGTTGCGAAGAGACATATTTAAATAGTGACCTGTCACATTGTCAGAGACTGAGATGCTTCAAGGAAATAAAGGAAGCTCCTTATTTTGAGCTAGCTACCTTTATCCCTCTCCAGTGTTAACTTGCTCTGATCCTGCATTCAGATTTTGTGGAGAATACGTCTTCCTCTGCAAGTGTTGTGTGTTGAAGAGATTCAATAGAGCTGCTTCTGTGGAAATAATGACGGTTTTGACCTCAGCCATGGCACACGCAGAGTGTTCTGCCCTCCTGGTAGACTTTCAGCACCTTGCAGTATCAGGGTCTTTAATGATATGCCTTTGTGTCTTGGCATAACTTCTCTACTAAATGTGACCATCTAGTGGTACATTGGATGTCACAGTTGTCAGCCAGTCAGTGTGCTCTCAGCAGTGGGAAGTAAATACTGGATAGTTGACAATTTCTCCTTTAAAATCATGTGCTTCATAATGCTTTAGCCAAAGGATAACTTCAGTAATGTTTAGACTGAGAGCTCCTTGCTATTCCACAGTTGGAGTGGGTCTTATTTTGCTTGTGAGATGATCTTAGAATATGCCAAACGGACAAGAAGAATCCACACTTAATAGACCAGCTTTTATCCTTTCAGAAGGCTCCATTTTCCCATTTTAGTATGTCATAGCCAGTAATCACACTTACTACTTGTAATCAAAGCAATTTCCATGTACTTGAACAAACAGAGGAAGTACCATTATCATGTTCTCATTATTGAATTTAAAATTTAAAAATCACAACGATATTTTTAAATGAAAATATTAGCTAATTCTAAAGTTGTTCCATAAACTAAGAATGTTTAATTATTTCATTAGATATTCCTGTTTTAGAATTATATCTTTAAAAAAAGTTAAAATTTGTCAAATGGCCATAGCTGCTAGCTATTGACTAATGATGATATTCTCTCTTTGCATTGTTACCTTAAAGTCATTTAGTGGATCTTCTAGTACAACTAATGAGGATCAAATAGCTTTCTGGACTTTATTTGCTTTAATCAGGAATTATACTAGATGTCACTGGCAGAACTAAAAAAAAAATCATGATGATCAATTTGTTGAGCTGTTAATAATGCTGAAGTCTTTAAAATATTCCTGTGTATGTGGAATTCATATGCAGAGCTGCACTGAGCATTTGCTTACAGCCATTCATGCTCCTTCTCTGCAGAGTGCGCACATTAACGGTTTGAGACAAACTTTTGCTTGTTTTGAAGCTGCCTCTGTTCCCAAATAAATATTTATACTGGCAGCTACCCCATTTGTTTACCAGCCTTTCACAGATTGGACTGCATTTGGAGAATTAATTGCCTTGCATAAAGATGCTGTTTATTCTTTGACAGCATGTTTCTGCATTACCCCTCTAGATGGCATTTCTAAAAACAATTCCAGATGGAAACATGCAAGATATTTCTCTATTCCCCAGTATCTATAAAAACAGATGCCTTTGTATGATTTACAGGGATCTCTGTGCACCTCTGAGTTGACCTGAGCTATAATGCTTTATAAATAAAGTATGCTGAAACAATAGATACACCTTTCCTCCCCAACCTTCCCAAGTTGTCTTGCTTGTTTGCCTTCTCTGGTTTTTTTTAGGTTTTCAGGGTTGGGGTTGGGTTTGGGTTTTTTTTTTTTTGTTTGTTTGTTTTTTAATATTCTCAGAGATATTAAAAGAAAATAATTCTTCTGTAGAATTAGAAGATTTTCAGATAATATCTTACGATGCTTCCCAGTGGGATTTTTTTTGTGTTAACAAAGTTGTAATCAGAAGACACTCATGAATCAATCCTCAGCTGAAAAATCTCAGAGTAATGTACCCGAAGATTTGACTCTGTGGTTTAAGGTAAAACATCTTCTTAAGACACAGAAGCACAACTTGTTCAAACCCACAGGAGACAGAGCATGGAAATGAAAGTGTTGTCATGGTGTGGAACAATAGAGAAGCACTCCAGTCAGCCGTTACTGTAGCCTGCAGGCTACAGGAGGGAGTCCTACTCCTCTTTCTCTCCCATGAGCTCTGTACTGCTAGATACAGAACACAAGAAGTCAGCCCTCTATGGCTTAACTTGTGGATGGAGTAAAATCATGATGCATTTCCTGCCTAGATTCTAAATATACTGTAAAATCTCTGGCATTCTTGGAGATAATCTGCTATAATATCATTACTTGTTAATAGTTTCCTTGAATTTCCTGTTAAAAATAAGGTAATTGAGAGTCAGAGCTTTGGCATCTATGTTTATATCTCATGCCCATAAAGAATTAACGTTGGATGGAAATCCCGTTCTGTCAAGGTGACACCTCCAACCCTGGGTTTTTGTTCTTGAAATGCTAGATAAACTTTGGTGTCTTAGCTACATAATTAAGTCAGTAATTTCTGCTGAATAAAATGTCTTATGCTTCCTAAATACCATAGTAGTGTATTCTAGAGAGCTTTAAATGGACAGTGTCATAAAACATGGAATCTTCTCAGTGAAAGATACCAGTCCAAATCAGAATCTTGCCCAATAAGTCTGTAAACTGCTGGCAGCGTTCAACTTCTCCGCTGGAAAAAAAAGAAATATGAAAGGACATCTGTTACAACATGAACCAAACTCCTCCTTGCTTTAGCAGCCATGTAGTTAATGGAGTTACAGATGCGTGAATGCTGCTCAACTGACCCAAGTTGAGACACATTGAGCTAAAACTCATAGCGTGGGCTTCAGCTGACCTTGAATTAAAGCATTTTATGAAGAAGTGATGTAAAATACACTCTGTATCTTTCAAAAAAGCTGAATGAAAGAGGACCAGGTTAATGGGTTATGAGAAAAGCATAAGCATGGTTGCATTGCTTTTATGGTACTAATATTGCAATTCTGAAAGTCTTCTCTTTTGACTTGTTTGAGGCTAAAGAACCCCTAGCTGAAGAAGTTGTGTTGGTACTCATTCTTTAGTAAAGCTTTTTGGCATGGAGACCTTTAACTGTCAGAGAGCAGAACGTGGCATAGGAAGACTTCAGCTATTTACAATCAGTTATTACCTGCTGGGAGCAGGGAGGATCAAGGATCTGCAAGCCAGAGCTGGTCCATTTCTGAAGTAAAGGAAACACATTTCCTAAGAAACAAGAAGCAGCAGTAAATTGCTTTGTAAAATAGCATGAGGGGAAAGAAAGATGTTTGGTATTACCAAATTTTCTTATGAGATCTGCATTCTTGTGTGTCTTTAGATTAACTGGGGAGGGTGGAGTGTAGAAAACTTTTTGGAAAACAGACTAATGTCCAGTTAAGAATCACTTTGTTCATCTGCTGTGGGGCTTCGTTTATCCTAAATTATGAGGCAGTAGTATTTTATGCATTCCTGGTACTCTTTATTCTGACTACTTTCTAGAGTTTACGAAGTAATTTAATCATATTCTGTATATAAAACATCTAGTAAAATGACCAAATAACTTACAAAGGATATGGTGGAGCTTGATTTTTGTTTTGGTTTTGTTTGGTTTTCGTCGTGTGCGTGTGTGTGTGTGTTATTTTTTGGTTGATTCTCCCATCCGCCCTCCCCCTAAGAGTTGCTGGTGTTCTTAACTATTCACAAAATGTAATGAAAGGTTGGCATTTGAGTTCTGAGCAGTTTTTGCTTTTATAAATACTCTTATTTGCAAATGCAAAATTTCAGTATTACAGAAATGGTGTAATTTTATCTACTGAAGGTTGACTTTTGTCTGAAATGTTGCTTCATTTTGAATATGAAGTGCTTGTCAGAAAACTCTGTGTTTTTCACAGTTGTTGCAAAGGTCTAAGAGGTGATGTTAGTTTTGTAAACATCTACTGCTTTATGTATATCTTATTTTGCCCTGTGCCCTGCCATAAGAGAAACATACATGAGGCTTACTTCCAAAGGAAGAAATATTTTTCCCTTATCTTTCCAGGCCTGTAAAAGTAACCCCAGAGATATTTTAAAGAAGATTATAGCATGTCTGTCCTACTGCAGGCTTCAAATGCAACTAACAGATGGCATGCTATTTGTTATACTGGAATTGACTGTACGTGCTGTATGATTTGAGCTCCGTGCAAGTGGATCACTTTCATGGACAGAGTAGAACTAGTAAAGGGAAGGGTACCTCTGTGAATGTACTCAGAGCACTGGAATAGCTTACTAGTGGTGTAAGAAAGAAGCACATCAAAGCAAAATCACACCTGGTGTTTTTTCACTATGGTAAATATGAGAGATGAAGAAGCAAAAATGAAAGTCTAGTTAGTAGGTTTCCTCTGCATCCTCAGTGTTTCCTAACCAGGGCTGAAGATGATGTAAATTTTTCATTTGGTACTCAAAGCAGAAAACAGGGAGGGTGATAAATCCCATTTAGTTCATTACTGGTAACTGCTAATGATGGTGATGTATAGAAGGGCATCAATCAGATATTCACTTCAAGGCAGAAGGTACAGTGATGAGTGAGTAGTGCACGTGAAGTAACCCATTTTCAGTAAGTTGGTACTCAGTATTCAAGAAGTTTAGGTATTTCAGTGTTGCTCAATGGTGTTCACTCTACAGCCTGAGCAATAACTTGCCAGTAGTGATGGAACTAATTTTGGTACCCCCCCAAAAAAAAAATCTAAAATAATGGGATGAACTGAATATTTAGTAAGTGCAGGCTTCTATTCTCAGGCTGTTCTAAGAAGGATATAAGAGTTAATTGGAACTAGTTACTGCTTTGTTGTATACTAAGAGCATTCAGGAGGGGACTTGCTTTCTCATCAATGCAACTTGAAATTTCAGCTATAATTTGTATGCTTAATTGTTTATAAACATTGTGAAAATACCCCTCACATCCTCCTCCCCATCCTGAGCCAGCATTCCTGATATGCTCTTTATAGTCCAAATGCCTCTACTGAATCCCAGGCAATCTGAAACCTACTAAAAACTTAGGTTCCTTGCAGGGGGATTTGGATCAGGCCCAGCAACAAGAACACTGCAAATTAGGAATGATGTGGAAAAGAGGGTGTCATGGCAGAAATATGTGCGTGGGCGCTTGTGTAAAACTTGTATACAATATGCTTGTGCTGTGCTTTTCTAACTGTTACTTCTTTTTATCCACTTATTAAAAAAAAACCCACCACCTTTAATATGGTGGGTTTTTTTTTTTCATAAAAAGGCAAACAGGGGGAATTGGTACAAAAATATTTTTCCCTTCTGCAAAAGTAGGCTGAATTTAAAGGCAGGGAGCAATTTGATTGAAGTTCTCTTGAGAGACCCACAGGAATATAATCTTCCTTTTGAGTGAAAAACTGAAGTGCAGAACTGAGCTGTATCATTTGAAAAGGATTCATACTGAACTGTTCAGTGCGTGCCATATGTAATTAGTGCACGCTGTCCAAGTGATTATTTACACAATAAATCAAGATTTGGCCAAACAAATCTCTCTCCATGTCGCCAATATACTTTGCTGGCTGCGTTTTTCCAGCTTCATCCTAAAATCCCCCTCCCCTGAACCTCCTGTTTTCTTTTTTTTTCTGCAAGGAGTTCCAAATGCCTCCATGTGTGCTGACAGCACCAGGCATTCATTACTGGGAGACTTGCTGTCGAGACAATGAAACTATGCAGGGCAGGATGGCGTTGTCACTATCTTCTTCAGAGTCTGCCTTCAATATGGGAAAAGTTCTCTAAAACAGCTTCTACCCTGGCTTCCCTCAGGTTGTTGTGACCTTTTGTTTTTGTGCAACTGGAGCTTCATTAGTTTGTTGCCGCATGCACAATTTCCAACGGCTGCTTTGAAGACATGTTAATTATAGTAATAATTTCCAACTCATTTACTAGTCATTGCCTATTTTCTTGCAGGGCAAAAGTGGAAATAAGATCTTGCCCAAACCACTCCTCATTGAACAGTAATGCCTTAAGTCAAATCTCTATCTGGAAATTTTTTTCTCCGGTAAATTTTGCCAGAAGCTGTCGTTTTTCCAAAGTCTGTGCAAGTAACTGCATAATGCAAACACTAATACTCTAGATCATTTCACACGTTAGTAATAGGGGAAGCATTTAGCCATCAGAGGAAGAAAAAAAAATCTATTAGATAGAACACTTCATTTACTGAAAGCTAAATAAGCTGTTATTCTGTGCAAGTTTGCAGTTACAGTGCTTTTCCTTTAAGCTTGTGAACAAGCCTTTGGGCTGCACTGCTTATTTGATCATCATAACCATCAGTAGATTCACTGTAGACACTCCAACAAGAACTCCCTGTTTTGGGGCTTGATTCTGTGAGGAACCAAGTACCACCTGGAATGTATTTTATGTCCACAGTTTCTGGCAAAAGCAGTTCCAACTGGCCTAGGAATTTGGCCAGGATTTATCAAGTGAAATATAGGTATCTTTTCAGAAGGAGCCAAAGATAGTCATGTGTGAACATAATGGGTAAATGGACACTGCTGATCATTTGCACATGCAAATTTGCTAATGTAAATACATATTTACATGTGTATTCATTATTTTATGGACTTGGTACCTGCTTGAATTTAGCCCTCAATGTTATCGGTTTCTCTGTCTGAATACATTTTGACTAGATATAATCAGAACATTTGAGTTCTAGTTGAGTTTTGACGTTCAATTTCATGACGAGTGCTCATTGAAACTTGTTAGAATCCTACTCAGCTGTGCAGTGCACCAAGGAGAAAACCCCTTCTCCCAGCTAACTTGCAGGAAAAGAAAGTAAGCATATGTCATCAGCTGTTCCCTCCTGTCATGCATGACTACCAGTGAAAACTCTAGCTATGTATTTTGTGTGTCCACCCTTTTTGTAGATGATTGGCATCTCAAGCCGCAGAATTGTGGTTGGTGCATAAGGTAGCTGCTGGTGCACAGTGCTGTACCAGCTATTGAGTCATTTTGTTCATATTTTATGCTCGCTTTGTTTCCCACACTTGCTGGAATGGGAGCAGTCATGTTGACGTTACAGTAGCAACTTTGTCACATGGTGGTATTCAAAGTTTTACCAAACAGTGCCAACATTGGGAGCATTTCTAATGGTGGCAAGCCAGCTGCTGGGGAGATTCTTCCTTCAGCTATGATGAGGCTACAGTGCTTTTGCACTGGGGGCTTGGTTAATTTCAGTTTGAGAAAGTTTGTCCTGCTTATTAAGTGCAAGTACTCTGACTGTTGGTGGAGGGAGAGAAGCCATGGCTTTGGAGTGCCTCCAGCAGGAGCCCACTGCAGCCATGACTTTGACACTGTGCAGGCCCTGCACTTAGAAGAGTACAAAGTTTATTTAGGCACTCTCTCAAACGAAAGGGAAATGCTCAGCGAGGCAGGTCATATATTATACATTTCAGTGACAGCTCATTCGTCACAGGTCTAGTAACTTAGCAAATGGTACTGCTTTCTTTAGAAATGGAGGTTATTTTAGTAATTTTTAAAAAATTAATTTTTTTCCACTCATGCACAAATGAATCTCCAATGTTTTTAGAGTTTTGTTCTGCAGAAGCATCCAGAAGTCTGAATACTTTCACCTGAATGCTTTTTTTTAAATTAAAGGCACAACTCACATTAAATAAAGAAATCTCTAACACTTCCTTATTCAGCCATGCCAGAAGTTTTTCAAATACTGTAGTCTTTTTCAAGATCTGTAATTTCTACTTTTTGATCATGAGGAAGGGTTGCAGAGAGCTTCACTAACAGTTACTGAAAGTCAGGATTAATTTTTATCTAGAATTTTATAGGAAGATTATAACCCATTGTTACTTTTGTTTGAACGGGAGTTAGTGTTATTGTTTGAGCAGAGGGACACACATACATGAAAGATAAGTTTTAAAAGGATAATTTTGTATCCCTAGGAAAAATTGCTGTGAATTTCCTGATTCTATAAAGCTATTTTTTTATAAAATTGTTAATTTTACTGTAGCAAATGTCATTTCAAATAAGTTTTCATGTTTTGTTTTCTCTCTGTGTGGCTATCCATTAATTTTTGTAACCTGAAAGCCAGGAGGGAATCCAGATTTTTTTTTTTTCCCTATACCTATAAAACTGAGTTAACATTAGCACAGAGGAAGTGATGATAGAGCTGGACCCCAGTGGGTGTGGGGTGGAGATTGCTTTTTGTGAACTGCAGATCAGAGTTGCCCAGACCCAACTTCTTCGGCTGATACTGGTGATGTTTATGCAGACACAGACCACTTCACAGAGACACCTCTGCTTCTGTGGCCAGCGCCGTGCAGAGGTGAAGACTAGAAGGACTATGTTTGTGAGCGTGGGAGAGGAGGTTGTGTTTGTGCATGAGCGGCCCAGAGCCCACCATCTCTGTGGCTATGTGGCTGCACAAGAGAATTAACATAAATACCCTAGCTGGTTTCTGTCAGACCTGTTCTAAAGACCTGTTATTTCAAATTCTAGTCATGTATACACACATATATTGTAACGGGGGTGGGGGAGATTGGTTTTTATGTAGCATAACTCCATGAGAATATATTTGTGGATTTAATGCAAGGCTTGTATATGACCACACTCCTTTCTTCACTATCAGAAAATAGCTGTCAGTGTTTGGGGTTTTTTTAATTGTAATTCACACATGTTAAATCACATCATAAGTGTGTAGTCATTTGGATTCCCAAGGCAGTATGCTGCCATTTGTTTTATAGTGCTGTCCCTTGAGCACCCCAAATAGGGTGCCTGTTGCCAGATTTCCCCAAAGAACAGGGATGCAGGTATGGACAGAATATTATTTTTTTTCTGTGGTAAAAGTTTGAGTTCTTTATTTTTCCTCCCTATAGAGAATTTCATTGCTGTCTGGGAAAGCCATGGTCTATCTAGATGATAAAACGGTCTGTAATCACACAAGTGCCCATCTGTAATAAAATGCTGGTACAGCCGTGCCGCGCTCCGCAGTGTGACAAGGCACTGATTTCTTCTTGTTATAGCTAAAAAAAGAAACCAGGTGAAAAAACTGAATGCTGACATTTGAGTAGGAGAAATAAATCAAACTGGTGGGTGGGGGAAAGGAATGTTCTATCTTCAGAAAGAAGCCTGCTTTTTCGACACGAAAATAAAATGCGTTTGCCAAGGGTGGCTCATTGACACCATGTATCATTACATATTAAAAGACTAAACAAAAAGAATATAGTAATTGCCTGTTGGATAAGCTTAGTAGTTTCCCAGTCTCATAAATATCAAATTCATTAGAAGCACAACTTAGAGATATTTTTAAAAATAATCTTTTTCCTCTGTTGTGCCAGTAATCACTACGCTTGTATTCCTGCCACAACTGTCCTTTAGTATCTCTGTCAGTAAGAAGGTTTATTGAAAACTGAATCAATCAATAGACTCAAAAGTAATCATTAACTGGGAGATATCCTTAAGTCAACATAAATTCAATCTATGTTTCTGGCATGACAGGAAGCATGATCAGTGTGGTGAGATCTTGTCTGTTAAGGAATCTTGCATGAGGTTTTGTTGAGGAATGAGGAACAAAAATCTAAAGAAATGTTGAAATGACTGGCATAGCACATGCTTCTCATGCTGGCTAATAAGGGAATTTACTTGCTATAACACATGATTTGTTGCTTCAGGAAGATTTTGTTAAGCAGGTTTCTGTTCGCATCCCACCCCTTTGTTTACCTGTGAGCTCTTTGCTCTGTTCTTCATTATTAGGCTTAGGATTCCTCCTGGAAACCTGTAATGATTCTCTAATTTGTCCTTGGGGAAGCAATTCTGTCTTGGTCAGAGGGAAGGGAAAGGAGGAAGGAAAAGCTTCACTCTTTTCCCTGAGCACATGAGTTCTTAGTCGTGTTTATGTAGTGTGTACAGTCATAGCTCTTGCTGTTTTCCTCCCTCTCATGCTAGGAGCTACAGTTAGGGATGAACACTTTCCATCAGATTGTGTACTAAATGCAATCATAAAATTTTAGGCTTTTAGCTAAAATTCCCAAAGCAGAACATATGTGTCTATAGGAATGAATATAAAATTCTCTATCAAAAGGCAATCGTGGAAAAAAATAGTATAGCAACAATAAAAAATAGTTTCTGATGCTTAACAGGATATTTGAACTTGGCTATGATCTTTCTTGAAATCACTGATAACTAGAATGGAATTTTATTCATGTTCCAAGTGATGGGTTATTGAACTATGTCCACTGTGTGTTGAGTTTACCAACCTTATGTGTAATTTGGGTGCTCTTACTCACAAATGAGTTATCCGAGCGACATATACAGTATGTCTCATTTCTGAACTCAGCTTGTATGGTTTTGTATATGAACAGTGAAGCATCTTAATTTGTTTATGAAAAAATGCCTATGAAATTTATTTGTTGCTGTTAATTTGTTGGATTTACATGAATACTCCTGTGCTAGCTGACCCAGTGCAGTTCAGCTGCTGGCTCATAGGAGAATTTCCAGCTCACTGCTCTCATGAAAGAATGGGTGCAATTGGATCTGCATGATGGAAGATAACAGAGTTAGAAATATGCCGCCTCCTACCCTGCCTGGAAAGATAGGTCCTTTCAGTTGTGACATTTCAAGGTCTGAAATGAATCATGATAACATTAAGTCATGGTTATCTTTGCTCAGAGATGAGTGTATGTAAGACTTCAGTGCGTAGATGGACTCTCTCACTCTCACACACACACTTTCTCTCTCTCTCTCTCTCTCTCTATATATATATATATATAAAAATTAAAACTTTGGGAAGAGTCAAGTGACAAATAAGTTTGAAGATTACTTGGAAGTGTACCTGTATGCTACTAGCTAGAATTGCAGTCTGATGTTAAATCTACCTGGTGGTCCAAGGGGCTCCTGAAGTGAAAATATAGGATATTTCCCTCTGTGTTTCAGATGTGTGTGCACTGCAGTTCATTGACTGATGCTAATATGTAATGTGGTATTTTAAAATTAATTTCAATGAATTCTGTGGGTCTGTGGATAATAATACTGTCATTATGGAAATTATAGGAAAAGGAAATATACAGAAAGGAAACCGGCTGTTTTACAGAAGGCCACTAATCTGCACTCTCAGAAATAAAATGCAAATATTAGATATAATTGCAGTAGATAATACTCCTTGATAAGGACCAGACGAGATGCTCTAGTGTTGCTACTGTAGTGAGAGTGATGACAATGGCACTCATTATTTGACGCTAATGAGTGTAGATCCTCTGAGTTAGTGCTTCACCAGTTTTGCATATAGGAGAAGATTGGGGAAATCTGCTCACAGGGCTCCCCAAACCTCTTTCAGGGTCCTGATTCTGAACCTGGTCTAGAGATCTGCTATAGACTTGCTATTTTTAAATGTGCACAGAAACCCGTAACAAAAGATGGTGATTGATAGCTCCTATTCTATAACAAGATCATCTTCTGAGCATTTTGAAGAACCTCATTGTACAGCACCTTCTTCAACTTCTATTAAAAGAACATTCTAATTTGGTAATGCTTAAGTTAACACAATGTACAGGTGACGCAGATAGAAATAATTCTATGCAGATAGAAATAAAAGGTGTCTAATGCTTTATAATAACATATCTTCACTTGCTTATAATGTTGCCAGATTTTTCAGACATAAAGTTTTCTGTGTGGAATATCTGCCCCAGCCTAAATTGTTTTGGAAAATGTTCAGCAAAAATGGTGCAGCCATTGCTCAGAAAGCATAAGGAGGGGTTAATTTACTTAGGTTTAAAGATACGTAGCTGGTATATGGAAAAGTTCTAGTAGCTTCAGGCTTTTAGGGGGTGAAGGGCAGTCAGAATTTGATAGTTGTTAATATCTTTTGACATTCTGGTGAGAAAGCTATTGATTTTTCTTCAAAATATAAGCCTCCAAAAATCTCACATATGCACATATCCTATTGAGATTTGATAGAATTTGGCAGCTTCTTAGTCCAAAGGATCCATTCGCATTAAGCATATTCCAGCCCCATATTTCTTCAGTCTGTTACCGGACTGTGTATCTACCTCACAGCCATAATTTGTGTTCTAGTCCAGGGCTGCAAGGGGTAATCAAGATTTCCATTCATTTTTCTTCTTCCCTAACTGCTCGGATTGACTGTAATGCAAGTCACAAAAGATAAAAGCAAGCATTTTGCTCTGAATGGAAAGCAGAGTTACACCCCAGTTAAAGACCCATATCGTAGTACTGTTGTACAGTGGATTTTACGTTGTTGCGTCCAAACTTGACTGGGCATATTTATTAACATAGCTGCTGCATATGAAGCCGAATTCCAGCCTGGATTACGCTTGTTGACGCCTGAAATTTACGTACAACCCCACCTGTGCATATAGGTTTTCCACATGGTTATTTGCATGCACAAATATGAGTTGCTTAATGGTATTTTGACTCATTGCAGCCCACAAACAATCATGTTAAAGGTTCATTACTGAAGTTTGTGGTAATTGTACCATCTGGAAGTCTGAATTCATAGGTAAGAGCATGCCTGGAGTGCTGAAGGACAAATCTTCTTTTTGAGGTTTAAATAGTTTATACAGAGCAGCTGGCACTACTACATAATTACTACCCAAAGTCTTCTCCAAGTCCCATCAAAGCCTTGGATTTGGGAACGTGTTTTACTAGTTAGCTTCTACTGATTTCTGTATGTTTCCCAACCCACAGTGCAGTTTTCATTTTAATTGAAGGAGGGATAGTGGAACATTTCATAGGGAGAGAGCTTTTTCCTGATATGCACACTGAGGATAAAGGACAAATAGAAAGCTGCAGATATTCTAAAGACACAAATTAACTCTCCTACTTTCTGTGACTACTCTGCAGAGTGCTGTTCCCCAAGCTTTGTGTAACAGCACTGCTCATCACAATATTAGCTCCATCATGGTAGCAGACATTTTTCTTCTTTGAGAAAAGCATTAAGCAGATTCTAAACTTCAGCTGAATACACAAGTCTAACAAAAAAGAAAAACAAATCCTTTTGTTTTCTTTATTAATGGCCAGCCATTAGCGATTCTGAAAATAGAATGCATTTTGAAAGTCGTTTAAGAGCTGCTTTCATCAATCTTTATTATTTATTGGTTGACTCAGATGACAGATCTGAGCTACTTTATAGTTGGAGGTGTGGCTGATGGCTTGTGTGCCCTTCTTGACCTTGTCAAGGGCAAATGTAGTTTAAAGTTGTTTATAAACTATAAATTTCATGGTAAAGAATGATGTGAAAATAAATCCAGTGTACTTAAATGATTAAAAATACATTGTTTAAACAGGATACTGCAGTAGGGAAGTTGCTGAGGAGTGATTCTACTCCTCAGACTACTCTGAACAGACAGATACCATGAGCTGACCATTAAAAAAAATTTCTGTTGCTAAACTTGGTGAGAATGACAGTAATTTTGTGGGTACTAGCTGCGTGTAGCAATGAAACTGCTATGAGATGTTAATGCTTACCATTTTAAAGAAATGAGATAAATAATTGTTTCTGTAATTATTTATTCTACTAGTATTTGCAGAAAACCACTCACAATGATCAGAAGAGAATGCTCTGTTCCTGACCTGAGGTTTTTAGAGGCATACTGGGATAGCCAGGACACTGAAATTCAAATTCTGTGCCTATGGCTGTTAGATATTTACTCTTTAATTATATTGATTCCAAGACCTGCATTTTCTCTGGACAAGTTTATTCCCTCTCTACAGTATTGAACGTACATCTCCACAGTATATACATATATTATAGTATTTGAATGTAATCAGTGTGTAAAGGAAATGTTACCATTTGTTATATACCATACATACTCAAACAAGGTGGGACAATGAATAAAGAAAGAAAACAGGATTAGAGTATTGGGGGAAACATTTGAAATATTTTTTGAAGCAAAGACTAGCAACAAAAAGACTTTCAGCTCTAAGAAATACAAGCTGTACACAATACTAAAAGGACTTGTCATGGCACGCAGATAAATCTGCTAGTTTATTCATGGTTTACAAGAATGTACAAATTACTGTGAAGATATGAGAAAGTTTTGACCCTAGAGAGCTTCAGCTGACTGCAATATGGTCTAAAACTGTATAGTCTGGGCCCTTGAAAACTACCATGGTAAAGTGGTGAAAAAGTTGAGTATTTGGTTCTGTGGTAGAATAGAAACATATAAAGGATTAGCTGCTCACAGCAGTTTCATAAGCTTACCTTTCATCAGAACGTAATGGGGAATTTGTTTCTCTGCTTCCTGCATGAGGTTCTCAGTCCTCCGCTACGACTTTCCCAGATTGTTTTTGAATGGCATATTGCTGTCTTGTCTCCATTCTGCCCTCTGTGCCCTACTGCCAGTTCAGCCATTAGATTTTACTAAATGTAGAGAAAAACGCACGAAATTCTGGCTCTGGGGAGACTGAGGGTAATTCAATGCTCCACTAATTTATACATTTAATTACAACAGTTGAAATAAATGGCAAAGTTTTGTATATAGTTGCTATTTCACAGCTTAAATTCCTTTGCATGTTTATATTATTGCTTGGTATGTAGATCTTTATTTACAAAATTAAGACTTTGCCTTTCCTCAGAGGCATGAAGAGTTTGGATCCAGACTTCAAACTAAGTCCTACCCTATTATCTTACTTTTCCCTATATGCCTTTTACTAATATCTGGAATTTTTAGATAGGAATAATTTAATTTCACAAATCCCACTGAGTAGTGTTCATACTCTAAATGAGTTTACAAAGGGTTCCTCAAAGACAAAGTTATATTTAGTCAATTTCTGAGATTCTTTTAAAAAAAGTCTCTCTGATGTAGTTCTAGATATGCTTCCCTCTAGCATGCAGAAGTAATAACCTTAATCGGGATTTGTGCTGCTTTTTCTTTGTAAACACAAGTTTTAAAAAGGATCCCATGAGAGCTAACCTGGCCTTGTATGCAAGGGTGGGTTTTGCGGGGTGTTTTTCAAAATTGGATTGCAAGATCACTTGTAATTCCATAGGAGCAGTGCTTTTCATGCAGCATTTTCAACCACAGTGTAGTAAGACACAGCTGGTATGTGAAAATGCAAAATTAAGTAGACACTAACTGTGTTTCAGCAGAGTAGAGGCTGTACTGGAACTCCTTTAAGCCAAGCACTTAAAAAGCTTCTGAGTTCTGGGTGGGGGTGTCAAAGGTGAGCTTCTCCTGTTACGAGTGGTGAATTTGTGAACAGTAACAGGTAATGAACAGATTTTTGGTACACTGTACTGGATAAACAGGCAAAGAGATTGTTCATTTTTAGTTGCAATGGCTGTGACAGTAGCCATAAGTAAAGGTGCCTAGAAATAGAAATATATTCATATCATGTAAGTACTGCTGGTAATTTCTTTAGAAAATAAAATCTCCATCATGACTCAGGATATAAAGTCCTTTCTGAGGAAGGACATTCTACCAAAATATCAAATTCAGCAATATCAGGTGGAGTTTGTTTTGGGGCTTTTTTGTTTTGTTTTTTCACTTTGTAAGGAAAACATCTACATTTCCTTCCACTTTTGGAGGCAGCTGAAAAATCTTTTCCTTTGTGGAAAAGATGAGGGAGCTATTGCTATGCTTTTTCCCATGAAAATCGAAGTTACTAGTTTCTATAGAAAAAGAACATCAATTTTGCTAAGGAGGTTCCTTTGCAAGCATAATTTTTGAACAGAATGTCCCTGTTGATTTTTAAACATGATTAACTTCATGTGCAAAACTAAATGCCGGTATGCAATAAACAAAAGATGAAGCACAGTGACCATCTCACATGTTAAATCGGACTTTTTACACAAAGGGAATCATCAGGAAATGGGAAGAAAAACTTCTCTGTTGTGCAGAATAGCTTTATTTAGGTATTACCAGCTTTGGTTATTAGCCTGTCAGAATCCAAATTGTCTTCAGTAAGGCTATAATAAAAATTAGAAACAATATGTGAATTCTGCCATGGGAATTTAGTGCAGTTCCACACAATGGCTTTGAAAAGGAGTGACAAGGGATGGAGGAAATATGTGGAAACCTATAAAGTAAGAAGTCACAAAAAGCTTGTTTCTTTGTAGGAACATTGGAAAAAAAATTCTGGCTCCCTGTGCTTCATTTGAAAATTAGCATTTTAGCACGAATCTATTCATGCTCCAAATCTTAGCTGGCTGCCAGGCATAGTTTGAAATCAAGATGCTTCTATAATTAGTATGCTCTTTACTTATCTAGCCTATGCGGCAGTTCAGTGTTTAGGTGTTTTGTTCAATCTATGAACTAAAATTTAGGGTAGAGAACTGCAGATAGGCCCATGCCAAAAACCACACTTCAGACCAAATTTACATTTAAAGGAAAGTTTTCTGACTGTCTCAGCTTAGCATTCTGAGCTACTTCCAGCCAAACCAGAACTATATGATCAAACACAACGGCCTTTTATAATATCTGGTGGGCTTCAGAGTATGTATCCGCGCTAGAATTTTGCAACTTGGTCATTTTTTGAAGCCAAGCTATAATTTTGCTTTCCATTCCAAATAGTATCACAGTCCAAAAATGGTCCATTGACTGTTGCAGGTGCCACATCCCTTTCGTTGGGAATGAGGACATGGGGATCTGTGCCTGACTGAGCAGCAGCATCTTTGCAGGTATCTGACAGATATTACCTTAACCAAGTCAACTTATTTTATCAAGCTGATAGGTACTGCACTTCTGAACTTTAAGGAGCAAGAATGAGTATTAAAAGTGAAAACCCACAAGAGGATATAATTGATATCCTAATAGCTCAACTGATCTAAAACATATTTCTGGAAATACATATTCCAAGAACCACCCACACAGGCACTGATCTGAGCAGACTAAGCAGCATTAAATGGTAATGTTTTTTCCTTTAGTATTTTTGATGGTTAGTAGAGTTGCCAATCTATTAAAGAATAGTTCTTTTGTATCCACTCTGGAATTGCCAAATATTTCCATAAATTGATGGGCGGATCATATTTTTTGCTCTAAGGAAATGCTGCAAATCTTCCTAGATATCTCTTGGTGTATGTTTCCCTTCTATTTAATAGCTACTTGCCTAAATGTTTATTGGTTCTGGTCATAACACAAATACATATCCAAAGTACTCTGGGTGTGCTAACAAGATGTGCAGGATCTGTCCTTTATATGCATGTAAAAATGATGCTGCTATTAGAAAGAAGAATAGTAATATAATGTCTGGAAAACTTAGAAGTGCTTCACAAACTGTATCTCTGTACTTCTCAGATCAGCAGGCTAATTTTGCAGACAGTGTACCTGTCCAAAGTTCTTAAGTAGCGTGACTGATATGAAACACAAACCTGCAGTTGAGTCAATACTCTTGGAAATGATGGCTGCTATAACTGTAATTGTTTGGTCTTTTCCAGCTAAAATGTGTTTAACATAATCTGGTGTGGTCGCTATGGCAGACTTTTTATTACTCTAGAGCAGTGTATCTGGTGTAGAATTCCTTGAGGAATTTGAACAGCTCTGTCACACTGATTTTTCAATAATATTTGTTCGGTTGAGAAGGTGGGCCCCCTTTTGGCAGAAAGAGGTTGTACAAACTCCAGCGTGGGTTCTTTGTTTTGCTTTTTTGCTTTTCAATTAAAAAAAAATCAGACATGATGCATAGACATTTTCCTGAAGATGAATGCATTGAATCATTTGACACTTCTCAAATGTCTGTCTGATACTAGTAGGCCTGATAGTGAAAAACAGTGGCACCATGTCCTCCAAGAAAATTTACCTATTTAAGATAATGGGAATATCTCTAACTATTTGCAAGGGTAAGCAAATAGAAAATTCATCATTCTATCTGAACAGCATGGTACTTTAGGTTGGGAGGTTAGAAGGTTATGGTGACTGCAGTGGATTAGGGTTAAATTCTTAAGGAAAGTCTGAGTGTACTTTGCATGGTGTATTTATTCTTAAATAATGGCTTGTTCCATGTGTATTCAGGTCACCAGACTCACGTCAAGTTCAGTGGGCTGTAACTGCATCTGAAAATTTCTCTCAAGCTACATTTCCAAATAGTGATGAATTCAAAGATGAGTATAAAATAAGCTGTTGATTGTGTCCTGCTCTTTGCATTCTTTGCCAGTCATAAATGTATATTGTACTATTTACTGGGCTAGGTAGTACTTAAAAGAAGAAAACTTCTAGAGCTGATACAACCTCAATCTTTCCTCCATTAACTTTATTCAGTAAAGTCACTCAAAGGAACTCAAGTTATATTGTTTTATAACACCCCCTTTTCTCCAGGCTCAATCCCTTCAGCCTCTCCTCACAGTGCAAGTGCTCCAGCCCTATCCATTGTGGTGGCCTCCACTGAGCTTTCTCCAGCTAATCAATATCTTTCCTGTACTGGGGTGCCACAACTGGTCATGATGATGTTGTGTACTATAATTCCTCGCTTCTCCCTTTGTTTATCAACCAGAGCAATTTCCACCATTGTCCCATGTGTCTCAGTCACAGCTACCAAAGTGGCATTGACCAGAACTAGGATGCTCATGTGTACATAGCCAAACACAATCTATTTTTATGACAAGTAAAAACTGATGACTCTGATTTTCCACAAGAAGCTTTGTATTAGGAGTTGTGTGGTGATACAAATGCCAAGAGGTCTTTTATGTGTGTCAGCTGTGTCCAAACATTCCAGCAAAACCATTTTCAAGGGTTTTTCTATACTAGATCTTAAAAAAACCCCCATATTTCCAATTCTACTTATTTTGCAGACGAGAATTTTTCCCCTGAACTTTCTCATTAATAGTGTTTTCCCTTAAAAATAAAGTACAAGAGGATTAAAATACTCATTTCAAGCAGACCTCTGATACTTTTTGACCTCTACCCATAATACACAGGAACTATGTTAGTTTTAAATGAAAATGCTTGGAATATTATTGTGAAAAGTACACTAAGTCTGTCAGGTATTTTAAAAATATGGCCAAAGAGCTGAGGTCATAATAGAAACTAGTTGCTACCATATGTGAAATAATTCTGTAACAGTCTTAATACGAGTGTCTGTGTATTACCATTGTTTCAGTCTCCCTAGATGGAAACATCTACTTTGGATTCTAATTTTCTAATTATGGGTACTTACACATGCATGCTGAAACAGAATAGGCCTCCTTTGGTGTTGTGAGACAGGCTGTCTTGACAGCTTCAAAATCAGCCTGGTATGTGAGAAAAATTATTGAAAATTCCTGTGGTCCGGATGCCATACAAGTAGCTGAAAGGCCATGCTGAAACTGGAATTACAGAGTAAAAAAATTTCAATGAAGATGAAATTTACATGAAATTGAGTTCTACCCGTAGTAAAACTAAAATTGCTGAAAGGGTGGAGGGATCTTGAAGAATGAGACGTTAATTCTGAGTTGGATGTTGCATAAGATTTAGCTTCACAAATAAACCAGAGCTGGTTGCTAAAGACAATACAGATTATACAGAGAAGTAGAGGTAAATATTCCTGATAATAGTCAGTGATACTGTTAATCCCAAGTAATCAAGAAATGGATCAGCCTCCCCATATCCTGAAACTGAATGTAGACCTATAGGGGTTTCCTAAAAAATCCCAAACCACAATTAAATCACAGAAATCAGATACTATTTTGGTCAAAATTTTTTCTTGTTTTGGTAAAGTATTTTTTTCCTCATTTAGGAAGCAATAAGCAAAATTCTGCATACCAGAAAAGGCAAAGGCAAAGCTACATATATATATATATATTTCATGCTAGATATAGGCCATAGAAAATATGGAATATATGAGTCAACCATTTAGTGAAAAAACCCTCTCTTTGGACAGTCATTGGGTATGTTTTGAATGTGTAAGTATTCATTAATTGTCTACATTTTGATTGGCATGCCCAGTTTATTTTTCATATTAAACAGTAATAAACCCTTCAATATTTAGGAATATTTGCATATGCTATGTAGTAATATACTTGTTTTCAATAATGTTTGTGTAATTTGATGGCCTATGTTAAGAAAATTAAAATCTCTCATACTTCTGCGTAATGGATACAAGGATAATGCTGTGTGGTGTTGGGATAAAATTAAGATGTCAGGCTTCCCAGACAATGAAACAGTTCTGAAGATGATAATCTCATACTTTACCCCTTGTATTGAGAGAAAAATTAAAACAAAAAAAAACCCCAAACCAAGCAGCTGGAAAAAGAAAAAAAAAAAAAAAAAAAAGCTTGCTGGTGTGAAAATGACTTAATATTGGCAGCCTTGGCAGCATTTTCAGAGGGACAATGAAAAGCTTCCCATGGGACCATAAAATAATCCCAAGAAATTTTTCAGTTTCGAAAGGCTCCGTCATCCCAGCACATATTTTGTAGCTCCCTTCAAGTCTTCACTGGGCACCCTCAGATGAAATCATCGCAAAGGCTCTGCTGCAGGCTGGCGTCAGCAAGACTTTTCTAATGTGATGTGCCAGAATCTAAGGACAGTGTAAAAACACTATTCCTCCCCCCACCCCGGCCACTACTGTGATCACAGGCCAATCAGTCACTCAAACATCCCCACAATGAGCCTTGCTTGCCAGGCGAAGCTTTTGAAACCTACAGTCTAATTACTCTCTACTTAAGTCTTCCACTGAAAATGAACCCGTGTCCCTGGATACCATTTACAGCCCAGTGCAGTGGACACAAGGCTTGTATTAGTGGTTCAAAGACTTTGGAAAATATATCACAAAATACATAGGAAGTTGTTATTTTCTAGAGTTACTAAATATTCTTGCCTTATTCTCTTGTTCCATGGACTTTTCCAATTTTTTTTTAAAAAAGGCAGTTTTGTAGTTGAGTGAGCAGAAACTCTGTAATTTGCAGGGTCTGAAAGTTACTCTTGTATTTCTTAAATATATATAAATTATTCAGACACACCGAGAAAATCTCTGAAGACGAGCTGTATTAAATCAAAATAACTTTAAGTCTGTGATGCTCAGAATCGTTCCCAGTCCCAGTTTTACTGTGTGTTTATACATCAGATAGAAGTAACTTTGTAAAGTTTTATGTACCTGCAAAGCCAGATTGCTTTCTTACACTATTTTACTAAATAAGGTCTATGGTGCAAAGCCTGGAGGAGGAGGAGCTTTCTGTGGTTACCTTTTTGTGAACCTTGAGGAGCCTGCAACTCTGTTAAGAGATCCCCATTGACAGCAACTCTTTATGGGGGATAAAGCTTGCCTTCATTTGCTGGTGAATAAGCAGAAATGACAGTCTGGGTCAGACCCTGCTGAATTTTGATATGTAACAGCTTGGCATCTTAGTCAGATGTTGTTAAAATTTAGGTTTGCAGATAAAATGCAGTTACTGCTGAGTAATGTAAGAGCAAAAGAAGAGTCTTAAACATCCTAAGTTTGTCTCATTTCACACAAACACCCACCCTCAACCCCCCATCAATTAATCTTTCTTTCTTTGCCCAAAGGACTCTGTTTACCCAGGAGCCCAGCATGACACATGGTTTTTCAAGCTTTCTAGGTGGGGCTTTAAACTTCTGTTATTTAAATTCCATAGGGGGGAAAAAATATCCCTGATAATCAGACATGACCTGTTTTGTTGCTCTGAACAGCTGCAAAGGAATTGTACTAGAGAGTTAAAATAACTGAAAAGACCTGCTTTTTACTAATCCAGAGCAATAAACCAAGCTTTACTGGTGAGGCTAGAGCGGAAGAATCTCTAAAACTGACAGATGACAAACTGATGGGTCAGATCCTGTGTTCGTTCTTGGGAAAAACTTGTCAATAAAATCAAAAGTGGTTTTCTCAGACGAGATGGTGTTCAGGATTCCACCTAGTATTTTAACCATTGCAAACCTGCACTGCATGCACAGTTCTCTATTGGTTTTGTTTTGTTTTTTTTTTCAAATATTGGCCAAAACTAACATGTTCATATTTAGAATTTGGACTTAAGTCAGACTTAGAGTATGTCAGAATAGTGGGTTTTACATTGGCCCATCGCTTATTTTTACAGTTCCCAGGGTACCGTTCAGGTTTTTGAGGCTGGAGAGGCAGAAGAAAGCAAATCTCGGTATTAAGGATGATTAATAGCAAATGGTTATACTATTAGAACAGTTACGGAGTTAGAATATTGCCACTTGTAAAAACATTTTTAAAGTGGAAAACATTTTACATCATTAGAAAAACATGTTAAATACAGCTTTGAAGAATATTGCTTTAAAATATTTTCAGTAGAAATCACCAATATGACTGGTGGGGTTTGAAAAAAAAGTATTCAAGTTTATCAATGCCTGAAAGATCTTCTAAATGGATGTTATATGCTCTGATTTCCAAACAATATGACACTGATGCTTATAATTTAATTTATGATGTAATAAATAGTATCAAAATGCACTATAATTATATAGACAGCTAGGATTCCCCAAAAACTCATAAGCAAAACTGTATATTTATAACTACTAATTTCTTCAACAGAGGTTAGAGCAGAGATTTTTTGGACTTGGCTTAAAAGGGTCTCCTGTTTATCATATGCTTTGAATCAAAACAGGATCAGGAGCCAAATTCAAGTAGTCTCATGATGCTTTTTGTTGTCTTTAGTAAAGAGTGTTTGTGAAATTAAAAGGTAGGTGAAACAGAACACTGTGGCTGTCTGAAAAACCTTGTAGCCATCAATATGACAAAAAATTTGTAAAAGAAAAGATTTTTGCCATATTGCCAAATACCATCCATATACAAAGACTGGGTTACACCAAATACCTTACTATTAGTTTATCTGCAATCTTATGCTTGTGGTTTAAAAGGAGCACAGCAAAGTAAGATAAAGGATATCGCTGTGCGATTGAAATCTGTGAAATAAGACAAAAGAAGGATGAAGTAAGATGTTAGGCTGAAAAAACTCAGTGAGTACATTCTTAAAGAATCATTTAGGTTGGAAAGGACTCTTAGGATCCTGACTTCAGCCAATGGGTTAATCAGGTAGCAACTCACAAAGACATGGCCACTCAAAATAGCCACTGAGGTACTTTTGGTAATATCTGCAGCTTTAAACACTGAGAGAAGTCATCTTTGGTTCCATCACTGAATAGGGAAGAATTAATACAGGAAATTAACAGAAATGGAAAAGGCTTCTAGAAGCCTTTTTTTTCTTCTCCCCTGTCCAATATAATCTCTCAGACACTAGTTAATAATTGAAGTGTGAAAAGCCACAGTTCCTTGCAACATTCTTCTGGAAGTTGACTGCATTTGCTCAAGTGTGGGAGAAAAGATAGATGTGCTGTGAGGTTATTCTTCCTCATCAGCCCTTTGTCAATATTAAACTGTACAGATGAGTTTAAATGGTGAGGAGTTTGCTGCCTGGGATTGTGGTCAGAAACACCGAAGCGGTACAGTGCCATGCAAATAGCTGCTGCCACAGGGACACAGACGTGTCCCGCGATGTGTTGCGTACCGGGCGGCATCCGGCTGGATTGATCAAGGTTGCATTTTAAGTGAGGTGAAAGGTCGCACAAGCTGCAACAGGAAGGCTTTTAGCAGAGCATGGCTGCTGGAGGGAGGGAGAAATGAAGTAATCCTTTAAAGCAAACAGAGTTGGTTAAATAATGCCATGAAACTTCCAGTTCTCAACAATGGTCAGAGATCAAGCTGTGTTTGTATATACAGGGTTGAAGGTTAACCAGTAACTAAAGTCTTCCCTGATTGCCACAGGTTTACATTTTCTCTGTCACTGATATTTGCCAAGTGGGATTTTGTGAGATTAGAAAGAATACAGCTGGGCAAACGGGTATATTATAGTGCTTACCCAAACAGAGTTGGAGAGGAGGACTGCACTGATACAATGCACATGGCGAGCTCAGACGGCTCTGAGAGGCCTGATGGATCGTGTAACAGGCAAAGGCGGAATGCAGAAACTTTTAAAAGGAACTCTGTAGTTGAAAGACCATGATTCCCTCTCATTTCATGTTTCAAAGAAGTTGCAGCAGTACGTAAGCATACTGCAACTGAAAAGATACAAAAGGATATTTTTCCTCGGTTTTCCCCAGTGTATTCCCTGTTCCATTTAACAGCCCTTTCCAGAAAGATAATGTCACTCTTTGCAGGCTTGAGTATTCACACCACTTGCTGAAAAGAGCCTGATAGTCAAAAAGCAGTGTAAATAACTTCTCTTGGTAAATGTAGTAGTTATTACCAGTAGTAATGGTAGTAGTTATTACCAGTAGTAATGGTAATAAAAAGAAGCGGCACATGATATTTAATTGCAATAGTTTTGTCTAGCAATTTTCAAAGAACTAATAGCAGAATGAAAGATTATTTTCCTTATGGAAATCTTTCCTCTTTGGCATTTTGTTCTTTCCCTTTGTTTCAGCCAAGCCGAACTGGCTAATTTATCTCCAGTCTTTTTGCTTCTGCTATTTCTGTAAGCTCTGGTGAGAACTTAAGAAATGCTTATCGATATGTGATCTTGTTGGCATCTCATTTGGCTGTTGAACTTCTTTGCTCATTGCTGTTTAGAAGGAGAATTATTGATTTTAATCTAGATATTTCCGATGTAGAAATTATTTCTGATACTAATAAATGGTTTGGCAATAAATGAAAAAAAGACTATTGATATATGTACGTCTGTTACCTATCCCAGCATGTCCTGCATCCAGTACAAGATGACTCCAGTTGACTGTTGTGCCGCAGAGATGCACTTGTACTATAGTTGATAAGTAACAGTTAAGTATTCATGTAAAGGGATGAACTTTGGTAATGATTTCTTGCTCAGAAACCTCATGTTCAGCAGACACTGAACGTAAAAACAATTGTCTAGCAGCAGGAATTACTAAAGGTTGCCTCACTGTGCTTTGCATGTGGCAGGATAGACTTTAAGACAGACTTCTGCTGAGGGGAATTCCTTTGCATGGATAATACTTTTCTCAAAAATATTGCACACAAATACTGACTCTTCTATTTTCATAATACAATTTTTTTCTTTGATCTCTTGTATACATCACTAGAATATGATATATTTACTTTTTAAAGTGTATTTTATAACCCCAAGTAAATGAAGCCTCCTAAGCCTGTCTCCATTGTAAATGTATTAAAGGCCAAGAAATAAAACAGAAGGTAACAACAGAAGCTCAAAGTCTAAACTGAATTCCTGAAGAATGATTCTTTCTTTCAAATGTTTTATAACATTTCTTAGAATCAAAATCCTCCATCTATAACCTTGTTGAACACTACTTTACTTTGGATTCTCAGAGACTTAACATTTGTTCTAAGTATGACTAGCAAGCACTCTATCTCTCAAAAGCATCTTTAAATTTATTAAAATTCTTTTCACAGACTGTTTTGATTCATAAAACTATGAGAATCTGCTAAATAGACAGACACTATGAATGTGGTTCCTCAACCCAAACTCCCCTACTTACCACTTCTCAGCTTCTGCAAAAATAAAAGCTTGAAGGAGACCGGGCAGTACAGCAAAAGGTCATAACGGAGTTTGGAGCTGGTACAGGGGGCTTCAGTTCTGTAGTGGTAACTGAACTGTATAGCAGTATCACATAGTGAGGTACTCGAGCAACTTCTGCATGAGTAATTTCTTCAGTAAAGGCTCTATTTCTGCATCATAACTTCAAAGATGAGATTGGGTTTTTTACCTTTGCATTTTACCTCAGTCTGGCTCTCAGGAATTTTGATGCTTTTCCTTAAATTAAAAATATTTTACTTAAACATTTGTATTTCTGTCCTCATGTAGCAACATGTCCAGCCAGGTGCTTAAATTTCTCTTATTGTTTGTGCTTCTGTAGAAATGGAGTGCGATCAGGACCTTGCAAGGCTGGTATGAAAATTTCTGTCAGTTTGGGGTTTTGTATACTGCTTCCAAAGAGCAAAAGATCTGGGCACATGTATCTACTGTTTCATATGGTAAAGTCCTTAAAAAGCTGGAACTATATAATAAATCTTCACTTAATTCTGCTTGGTAACAAACCAGGAAAAAAATTCAGGATATTCAGAACTATAAGGTTAAAGTCCACCTATTGTAACATTTTATTTACTGACACTTGCACAACAGAAAGAGACAAGTAAGTGATTAAGGGTTTTTAAAATTAATATGATTAAAAGGATAATTATATCTTTCATCTTGGTAATCTAACATATAGTCAGCAAAACAAAAGACCTATAAAAGCCTTTAGTAAGCAAATATTTGTGCATGAAGGACTAAACAGAGATACTATTAAGGCTTAGTTACCATTAGCTGTCGCTTACTAGTGAAAGGTGATAGGCTGGATTCAAAACCAGCTTTCAGAACACTTCAAAGTTACTTTCAGCCTTGTCAAGAAGTAAATAGCTTTTCTTTAGATACTCTTGCTGTAGTAGCAAAGGAGAATTAAGGTTTCAATGCTAACACAGTTGGCACCTTTTCTTATTCATTAAGTAAACTTTTATAAGGCGCAGTTCAATGGTTGATATCTTGAGACCATTGAGAAAGCTGTCACACTTTTGTCGTGCATGTTTTTTTAACACTTGAGCAAGTTGGACTAGATGATCTTTCAAGGTCGCTTTCAAGTCCTAACGTTCTGTGATTCTGTGAAATGTAGCTGCAATTTTGTTGAGACCATAAGAGTGACGTCTTCATGAAGTTGTCATGGAGTCAATACGTTTATCACTCCATGTTTGTGTACTGTTGATTAAATTTTTGACTATAAGTTTTTTTTGAACTATTCTCCCGTAGGATCTCTTCCATGGCAATAAACCAACTCAGATCATTAACACAGGCCAAAGCTTCCAGATAAGTATTGGCTAAATACTGAACATATTGACTAAATTACTGAAATAAAAATATACTGTCCATGTCATCAGATTTCGCTATTAAGTTATGTTACTGTGATAATGACTTCAGTATTAGAATTATATAGATGAAAATTTTGAATTTAGGGATTTACTGTTAACACTCATGGAAAAAAGTCATACTACTTAAACTACTGATCAGCAGTGCTTTGTTCAAATTGCTTGTTTGGGTGGTCAGGGAAGTTCTGTGTAAACATAGTTTATCCATAGGCTCTTACAATGGTCTCTTTATATTTTGTAAAACTACTCAAGAATGTTAAGTTTCTTCATTGTAATCTAATTTACAAAATGATCCTGTAATCCCTTAGAACATGAACCATTTATTTTAATGTGAACCATCTTATGAGGTAATAGAAACCTGATTGCACTATGTAAAGAGAAAGGTGGCTGCTTGCATTTTTTTTCTTTAATCCGGAAGCAGGTTTAAAATGGAGTTTATAGATTCTGGCTGATTAGTAAATGATAATAAGCACGTGAGCAAACAATTCATAGATTGTTTTGAGGGACTGTCTGTAAAATCACTAATACATATCAGAAAATATTCACAGATGTAATCCCCTTGCCACTAATAAAAAAAAAATACAATTGTAGGAGTAAAAGTGCTGCCCTACTGCTTTGCAGAAGTAGGTCCATGTGCCCAAGCTAAGTTAAGTTTTATGTAGTTAAAGGTCACCCTTAAAACCTTTGTGAGATGTCAGTATAAGCAACAAGGTCATTTTTGGTGGCCCAATGTTCTTTAGTGGAGACAGTAGTGTTCATCACCCGTGGAGGATAACACTCCCAGTTAAATCAGAAAGAACAAATGCCTCTGAAAGATGAAGTCTAGCCAAGGCAGGAGTATACAGGGCACTTGTCAACATAAAGAAGTTTATTCTACTTAAAGAGCAGTTTCCGTGAAGTGTCAAGTCAGAGTAGTTAACAGATGGTTAATTTTTGATTAGGTCCTGGAGCCTGTGAGCATGTATGATAAAATTCTCTGCTTGGATGTGTATATTTTAGGAAGGAATGTGACCCAACAGTTTTATCCTAATGTAGCTGTTCTTTTTTTTGGCAGTGATATAGGGGCAACCTATTTTATTTATGGCTCCCATATGGGCAGTTGTTTTCTTTGCCCGATTTGATGTTTGATTTGTTGTTAATGTACTTCTGTGATCCATTTCATAATGCTGCCTATGTGTATTTTTGGTTTTCACTGCTAGCTAAGAACAGACTGACCTAAGAAGATTAGTCAGAAAATATTAATTCAGTAAAGCACTATGCTGATATTTTGGAGGTTATCTCTCTTACCAGTCTCTCTGGATTCAGCAGGTTTCTCCTATGCTTGAAAATTCTGCTGTACTGTTGAATTGCAACTTCCCAGAAAAACACCCTTCACCAGGTATGGAGCTGGTCTTATGCAGCAACCTGCATTGGTGGGACATAGTCTTGATTTCCTAAACATGAGAGCCTTCATTCTATGCATTTTCTCAGTTGGAAGGCATTAGAGATTAATGAAAGTAATGTGGTCTCTGTGACTCTGGACGTACGTAATTAGTCCTTTGTGTAATTTCAGTTAGTCTGCAGAGTACATTATAAAGAACAGCACAAATGGTGTGTGTCCCCTGGAAGCTAATGGTGCCTTACTCAGTTTTACATTCAAATCTGATGGGTGCCTTCATAGACATACTTTTTCTACTTGTCACTACTTTTCTGCCTTGTAAATTTCTTCTTCAGAATGTACAAGATATATCAAATACATATAAATATATAATAAACAGGAAAGAAGCTAAAATCATAATACAATTTGAAATTCAGGCTGCAAGGTATAGCTATCCATTACAGTACTGCTAACTCTTCCACAAGCCCTGGTTTATCAATCAGCTCCTTATCCTTTGAAATTCAGAAATAAGGATTTTGTGAGAACATGGTTTTAAATAATGCGTAAATTGCGTAGTGAACAGTTATTTTCTCTGCATTAGTATTCCCATTCCTTTGTAGTTATCTGTCTTTGTAAACCACTTGTGCACTTTACATTTGTTTAACTAAGACACACAATGAAAAGTTAAGCTATAGAAATTACAGAAGTGATCTGTTCAAGTAGTGACTCTGGCAGTTTAATTAGCCACACTGTTATGATGCACTATGATTTGCTTCCTTCATTATGATTATTTTTCTTTATTTGTGTTAATAAAATAATGATAACTCAGCAACCTCTACTGAAATTGTTATGAATACTAAGTTATTTATTGGTAACTTCTGGCTAGTGTTTATGGAGAGACACATTTTCTTAGGAGGGAAAGAAAGTTTTCTAATTTATGATCATCATGTTGGAATGTTTTAAAACAGAGTTGTTGAAATATAAATCAATTTCAGGACACAAAATAATAATTTTATTTCTGTGAAAAACATGTTTTGGTAGGTTATGCAGTGGATGCAAAAGCCAAGGATCAGTTTCAATAAACAAATAAAAATAAACTTTTGCCACAAAGTGAGTGTAATAATTCTAAAGTAATTCCTACCTTACAGGCTTATACCTTAGATAGCAAGTAAAATATATATCAATGAGTAAAGGAAAACAGGATATGGCAATGCCTGGCACTTAGGAGTTATGTCTAACTTTATGTAATTAAATTGCTTTAAATGTGTTGCAACAGAAGGAAGTTCTTAATATATTTCTTTTTCAAAATGTATTAATGCCTCCTTCATTACGATATCATTTGCGTTGCTTTCTGGACAGTTGTTACATGTTGTGTACGTGATGTGTATTTTACTCTTTCTCTCATCTTGTCCCTGAGCTGAAAATTGACTGGATAGTTCAGGGTTTATTTTTGGTAGAATTTGTTTTTTAAAGCAGTAAATCCATTTTAAAATGGGTAAGATAGATGTTAGAGAAGGTCAGGACAAGAAAGATATTATGCATTTGGAGAGAGAGGTGGAAATGCTTCTGATGACTCATAGTTCCTGATGGAGCTCATTCCTCAATTTGGGACTGGCCTCCAAAAAAACTTCATTTTCAGCCCGAACAAGCTGTACTTTTGTATTAGAAGGTATTACGATAGAAGATCCCTGAGCCGGTATCTTCTCCCCTTCTGTAAGTGGTCTTTTGTATTATCTTTGTCACAGGTCACTGAGTGTGTTGAAGGTAAAGACCTTCATTTGATTTCAAAGAGGAAGTCAGTGTAGAATGTCATGGATTTTGTTGAAATCCATGCTGCTGAAGTGCTGTATGGACAAATACTATTAAAAAGCATTATCCGTTGTTGAAGTGGAGACAGGAGGTACAAATACTGCACGGGAGTAAGGAGAAACTGTAAGTGTTTTCTCTCACATGAAGGTGACAAGTACATAATGAATCACTGAAGCTGTACAAGGGTTTGGTAACAAAAGAAATATCACAGCAGGCCTTAGCTGTGTACTAAGATGATCATTGATCAGCTCCAGCTGTATGTCTTAATGCTATGAAATACAAGCACGGGTAGGAGCCATCGCCATGCTTCTGACAAATCTATGTCATTTTATCACGTGGATTTTGAAAATCTCTGGCAAGACAACAGGTCTTTTTGACGGCATAAATTAAGGGTATGGGGATGGATGTGCAGTTTCCTGTTACTGTTGTTCAGAGGGAATGATTTTAATAATTTCAACACATTCTGTTTGAATCCCTGCCATACCTTCAGACAGATAATGTTCGATTATGCTGGAAGGTTGGAAAGCTGAGAATGGATGTCTGCTCAGTGACAGAAGATCTTCTATCAGCCTCTCTAAAGTTTGTCCTGTACACTGTTCTGGCCTTGATCCCAAATGTTTTAGATCAAGGGTATTGCTTTCAACTGGATGAATTATATTGTTCTCTGGCTGCCATTTCAGACCTGTTCAGATTTGATATATAGGGTAATGCTAAGACAGAATTTTCCTATCTGAGGATTTTTCAAGTGTTGGTCCAAATACTGAATGCCCTGGGGAAGAAATTAATATATCTTCCATAACTCAAACATGAGTTATTTCACTCATGAGTGGCTGCAGTTTCTTCTGAGATTCTTCCATCACCTGGGCAGCTAATCACTTTTGCAAATCTTTTGGGGAGATTCCTGTGCAATTACCAGTATTCCTCAAACAGTGCAAACTCTTTAAATGCTCCAGGAATGTGCAGGAGGAACTGGACTGTTTAAGAAACCCTAAGTGTATGTGGTGATGTCACCAAAATAGGGTGATAATTCTTCAAATTAATGGGCATTTGTGAAGTATCTCACATATCAACAGATAGATATCAAGTACTTTACATCTCAGCAGTCAAATTTTCAGGCTCTGGCCCTGATCCAGAGACCTCTGAAATTAAGTCTTTTCATTGACCTCATTGGACTTTGTAGTCCACGCTGTCCAGATAGCAAAGATTTCATATGCCATGCAGGTTAAACTGTTCTTGCTATGACTTATGCCAGCTTGCAGGAGAGGACAGCAATAGCATATACCACCTCAGTAAAACAAGAGTAATGCTGCTTTTAGTTGGAATTACAAATGAGTAATAGGTAAAAAAATTAGAGTAATCCTCAAAGATATCAGTTACCCAAGACTAATGTTAACCTGGTCCTTCAGATAGGAAAAAAAACCCAAAAACCAACTTGCTAACGTAGTAGAATGGCTTGTGTTAAAATGCTGCTTCATATTAGATGAAAATAACTTTCTGAATCACTGAGATCAGATTTCTCATCATCTTAATATCTTTGTACATCTTCTAGTCGAGCTTCAACTCCATGTTTTTTTCCTTCTTAACTCAGTGGGCTCGGAACATGAAGCACTGTTGCTCCAAAATGAGTGGAGACAGTCTGTGCCTACTTCAGTGCATGTTACCAGCTGCTCAGAGACAAGTCACCTTTGGTCTGCAGTGAACATGTCAGGATACTAATAGCCATGTGCTGTGCTTTGTTGAACAAAAGCCTGCAGCCAGTGCTGCTTGGCCTGGCCTTTAAAACTTTAATGTGACCAAATGCATCTGATATGAGCTGTTTTCTTTCCAGTTATAGGAGGTGTTGGTAGAACGGCTTTCTTGCTCAATCTAATTGTATAGATGTTAACAGCATCAAGAAGAAAAAAACCAAAAATATTCAAATAACTCTTGTGCTTCCAGTACTGGTGTCTGCAGATGGACTAAGGTGGCTGCTTTCTCTTCTTTCTGCAGATTAATTTGGAGTATTTGTCTCAGCCTGGTGGTTAGCAATAAGAGAAACAAATATGTCCTGACAGCATAATGACAGACACAGAATGTTTTGCTAAACTTTTCTGCACACCTCAAAGACATGTAAGGATTATGTGGTGTACTGATCCCATAACCACCTGCAAGTGTTTTAGTCGGGCAATCTAAGTGCTAAGTTACATTTTGTTTTTACATTCCTTACAGTATTTGCAATACATTTTTTAAAATAATAATAATAAACTTGTTTTCATCTTTTAAAACCAAATGTCCCCCTTCAGGAAGTTTGTTTACTATTTTCAATACTCATCATTATATTTGGTTCTCTTTCCAGAGTACACACAACATGTCTGCAGAATGTTCCCTAACCAAGTGGAAATAGATTATTTTAACAAATGGAGCCTTACTCACCAAAAATGACAGCTCATATCCCATGTAAAATAAACATAGACCGGCAAATTCTCCACCCTAACTAGGTGAGCACAGCAGTATGATGGAAGCTGGGACAGTACCTTCCTTGTCTCCCTCAGGCCTACAAGGACAAAGCTGCTACCATCTTCCCCATACGTCTCCTTCCCCAGCTGCTGCTGTTTTCTTTCTTTTTTCTCCCTCCATCCCCCCTTTTTTTTTTTTCTTTTTTTTCTTTTTTTTTTTTTCCTTTCTGCTATTTCTTACCAATGCTTGGTAAGGAAAGTCCTAGTGAGGGACATAAAGATTTCTTTTTCATACTTTGCACCATGCATCCCATGAAAGGCAAAGAATGTTGCTGTTGTATCACTGCAGTGGTTTAATTTCCATATATGAATCTGTGTGTATGAAGAAGAGAGAGTACACATACTCAATACCTAAGGCCTGTGTTAGATGGTCTCTGTGGAATTTAGACTCCTTTGTCACCATGAATAAAGTAATATTTAATGTTGAAATATAAGTGCATTTATATGCCAACATCAGTCTTTCAAGGCATATAAGTGTCATTGTTTAATGATATGTGTAGAGTGTATCTGTAAAGCAAGTCAGGGTACAATTCAAAGCAACGTCTTAATAATGCTACTATTTCTCTGTGATTTTATTAGAAAGAGTGTACCTGATTTCTCACTCTTATGAGGTGCTGAATTCTTGGGAAGGTATTGTATGTACCTGAACGGGCTGGGTTCCTTGTGCCCAAATTTTTACAAGCTTTGGAAAGAAACTAACCTGGGTCTCTTCTTGGCTGCCTTCGTAGTGTCGTTCACAGCTTCAAGACCAAAGCTAGAAGGAATAGCTTTCAGCAAACACTGTTTGGGGGAAGTTTTGTTGTGTGAAGTGCAGGATCAGACAGAGTGTTCTCAGAGGCATTTCACTTTCAGTACTCATAAGGAAATGATTAGTATTATAGTCAAGAAAAACACTGGTGAAATATTATAAGTAGAAAGTCAATCATGTGTTTTGTAACTGTAATATTAAGAGAATATCAATACACTAATGATTCCTAAATCTCCCTGTATGTTATCTATAAATACCTATTCTCATTTCTCTTTTTTGTGTGTCCTATCATGAAAGCTGTTTTTAATGCAATGAAAGAGATACTTATACTGGTGTAACATCATTAGCCATTAAAAAAGGAAAGATAATATCATCTGCTAATACTCAGATGCTACATACAATAGAACGTGTGGTATTCAGAGTCCTAGTAAGATCAGTTTGCGCAATTATATGTATCGCTAATAAACAATTAGATGACAAGGGAAATGCAATATGCTTTTCAGGATATGATGATGATTCTTTTGATTTTTCTGTATCAAAAAATGATTTAACATTAAGTATGTATGCATATACGACAAATTCAGGTGCCTGAAAATATTTGCTTAGGTGATTGTTGGTATTTGGACAACTAGAAAGGATTTACATAGGTGTGCAAATAAAAGTGTGTATCTTTTTCAAACCTATTTGTGAGACATTCCTTTGATCCAATTAAAACAATATGCAGCTTTACTCATGGTGTGGCTGTTTGCCATGTCTTTGTAGTTTTCTGAAAAGAAACAGGCAAACAGGGTTTTTAATACCTGAATTATTCAGATTCTGAAAACGTTAACCACCTCCTATTTGCAAACAAATCCATCACATACTCCACAGCTGAATATAGCCAACAGCTCAGGAATTGGGACATGATGTGACTGAAATGGCATACAAAGAACAGAAATCACGTGAAGCCTAAAAAATATGTTTTCCTTGTTTGGTTGCCGATGTCTTTCTGATAGACTGTTGCACTATTTGAATCAGGTAGTAGAAGGTTTTTCCTACAGGGAATAAGTCAGGTAGATTTGTTTCGTATTCAGGGTCAGAAAGAAACTTAAGTGTTCTTTCCATATTGTAAGTTTAGTGATAGTTGTCTCAGATTTTGAGTTGGAGAAGAACGGCTGACGTATTTAAAGAACAGGAACTGAAGCAGGAGCATAAACCAGGCAGGGGACGAGAGGAAACATGGGCATGCACATAAGGCAGTCAGTGCTCCAGAAGGATACTGAACCATGAGGAATGTCAAGGCAGAAGTCATTGTGTGGAGGGGGAGCTAGTGCTGAGTCAGAAAACACAAATTTCCCAGAATAATGCCTTTAAACAGCAATAATTTTTGTCTAGTACAGGGCAAAGTGTTCTAAAAGGGATGGAAGCACATCTTCTAGTATGTTTTTAGACTTTGAATATTCAACTATGAAGATTTATTTTTTATTTTTAAACACAAAACCTCCGCATTCACTGTATTCCAAGACCTCATGTTCACATCAACACTGAATTTGCAGTGAATTTCCAATGTTACCCAATTGCAGTGTTACAAAAACCCAAGAACAAATTCTTCTGAGTAATGCTATACTGTGGGTCAGTGTAGCAGAAAGGACTGAACAACTGCTTTCCATCAAAGATTAAACTGCCTATCGATATGGTTCAGTAATAGCAATGCAAAGGACAGTTACTGCTCATTTTCCGGGGCTGCATTTGTTCACGCAACATTACTTTTTGTAATGGAGCACTAAAGATATGTGAAACATCAAGGGAGGTAGGAAGGAGCATGATCTCTTTTCAATCCCTTCTCCCCAGGGACTGAAAGAAATCAGCACCTGTACTCTTATTGATTACAAAGAATTTGTAAACATCTGATGTGGTGCTGATCGGGTACATCCGATTTCTATTTTTCTCTCAGAGAAGTGTCTTTAATCCTACAGATTCCATGCAAAATGGTAAAGGACCACAATGAAAGTTAAGAAAAATGGTTTGTTTATTTTTCGAGACAAGATGCCATGTTGTATTTCAGTTCTGAAGATTCAGAGAAGGATTTTGCAGCTGGTACATTATGGGGGTAGGATTAAGGCAGTATTTCACAAGATCAGTCATAACAGCAGGTTTTCACAGAATTACAGGTTTTAAGTTTGTTTTTTCGATTTATTTTCAAATAATAAACATAGTCTGTCTATTTAAAGAAAAAGGAAAAAAAATAAAAAGGAGTTCAGTTATATGCATCACAGGGCTTTTTTTAAGTTATGGAAGGGGATTGGATTGGTGTCATCCCATAACATCTGAGCTGAAGGGAAGGTGTCTTTGCTGGAGAGTTGAATTTCACGCTTCTCATGGATTTTCTTTGGTATTTTGTTTCCGTTTTATCTTCAAATTGTAGTGTGCGTTTATATTATATTCCTTCCCTTTTAACTGAAATCTGAAGATTTACCATGCTTATGTCTGAAGGCTTAGCATATTTATGTCATTTCCATCTTAAGATTCTTGACACATATTTATATAGGAATTTTTTTAAAAGCATATTTTTACCCATAGTAAGTTGGCTTGACACCTTTTTCCCCCCTGTTGGTTTAGCACCAAACAAAAAGCTTTTGTTTTAGTACTGACATTAAAAAAAAAAATCTTAATTATCTTTGTGGTTTTGAACTTTTCACGTACAGTTTCATCATGACCACTATTGTAGGTTGAGTTTATCTTTTTCTAACATTGCTAAATATCAATCATAAGTATACTGTAAGGTGGGTAAAGTGTTTCAAGAGCTATTTGTCTCTCCAGATTCTTTTTCCCACCTTTTATATGGTATCTGCATGTGATTAAAACACTCATATTTGTATTAGCTCACAGAAATATTAAATGCATTTGTTCTTGTTCTTTCTCCCTCTGGAAGTGAAATCAGGAGGCTATAGTGGATCAGGTTTAGATATTTACAGTTCTAAACTACCTGTGTGAACTTCAGTCCTGATTGTTTACGTGTCCAGTATGTAATCTGAAGTGCTTTGGATTTGTTCTCTGTAGTCTTTTACTGGATCTGAATTGAAGATTTCACTGTTTTGTATGTTGAAGCTATGGGAGAATCACCAGAGTTTTATGCTTCGGATTTGTTCTGTGTCTCTGAGGGGAAGTTTAGACACCGTAAGGGAGCTGCAGACATGGCTTTCTGGCATATCAGTGTTTCCCTTGATAGAGAAAGGTATTCTACTCATAGGAAGTTAGATAGCTTAAAACTTTTCTGCATTGTTTTATCATTCATGGTTCAGGCTATGTACATGGGTATAAATTGAAGCATGGGTGCCCAGATTTGGTTCTTTGACCCCGTGAATGGTATGGCATCAGTAATGTTTGAGGGCTGAGATCCTTAATTATCTCTGTTCTAAGCTGTTCCAGACAACGAAGAAATAAGCCTGTCTTGAAAACAGCTCAGAGCCAAATTTGCCCATTCAGTCCTCTCTCTTGTCCATAGCTCCTTCTCTTTAGTACTTGAGTGCAATCTACTTCAGGGGAAATCTTGTCTTAGACAATAAAACGACTAGGAAAAAACCCACAAAAATATACTGAACTTGAGCTAAGGATGGTGGGGTCCGATACTTTAAAGAAAAAATCTTTCAGGTCTGAAGAGGAAGATGTAGTGTTTGAATTATGCTTTCATGCTCTTGATGTAAAGAAGCCAGGTCTTTGCTTATTAATCAGGCTGAACTGAGGAAGACTGTGCTGTGTTTGCACAGAAGTTACTAAGGGTAAGCAGTTAACTTGGTTACACTGGCAGCTGGCTGTGCCTTGTGTACATATGAGCCACTCCAAAAATTTATCAAGAAATCTTCCAATTAATTCATAGGAGAAGTTAAATATTAATGCAACAGTAAGCAGTCTGTTGACTTGCTGTGTGGCTCATTAGTTAGGAGCATAGCAGCAGTGTTGAAATACCGATAGTTTCAAGAAACGTGTGCTAAACCTAGTGCTCTCTTAGGAAAATATCTCTTTATCTGAAAGGGATCATAGTAAATTCCACAGTAACTTGCAAAGGGAAAGTCCAGGCAAAATTCATGTTCTCTGACTGTCCCAGGCATTTTTAGCTTTGGAGTGTGTTCTGTAGCATGGAGTATGGTTCAGTAGTTACAGGATTCACCTTCTGGTTTTAGGTCAGTAGTCTTGCTGCTGTTTCTCAACAGAGTCACAGCACAGCTGAGGTTGGAAGGCAGCTCTGTGTATTGCCTAATCCCTAACTCTTTCACTCAAGGCTGGGTCAAATACATTGGGTTTTTCAGGGTAACGTGCCTAAGCAGGTTTTGAGTCTCGCTGTGAATAGAGAGCCTCTCTGGGTGACCTGTTCCAGTGTTTGACCACCCTCATAGTAAAAAGAAAAAAAAATGTTTTTCCTTATGTTTAAATGGCATTTCCTGTATTTCAATTTGTGCCTGTTGAATCTTGCTACTGTCCACCACTGCATCTTCTTTCACTGGCACTCACTCTACTCCCCACCACCATGGCTGAAAGAACAGACAACAGAAAAATTTCCATTCATATCTGTCCAAACTTCTGATGGCAGGACACTGACCTGATAGCTGGGGTAAAGACATGCTGTAGAAGGGGTGGGGGAGGTAGATGATGTGCACAGACTGGACTATGGCAGCAGGACACAGCTTTTTGCAGAGTATAAGCCATAGGGCAGGACATAGTCCTTCAGATCCAGTGCATGAAGAGGAGCAAATGCCTACAACAAAGGCATTTGCTATTACAGGAGGGGCACGTCTTTTGCTGAAGAAGCAGCCAAACACTTTTTGTACTCTTTGGAAGCCTGAAACTTTTAAAGTCACGAACCAGTGTATTTATTTTTTTTTTTAATTACTCTGAACTCTGTGTAGGTTGATAAATGTTCGGGGACACAACTGTGCATTGCAGTTGCATGCAAGAGCAGTTCCAAAGGTCTTCTCTGTTGAGATACAACATGCAGAAGGAACATTTTAATATTGGAGAAGATAAGAGAAAGAAATTGCTACAGATAATATTTCTTAGCTTATGTGTTTAGAGTTTTCTTACTTTAGTTCCCAGTTTTAATGCTTTAGGGACCAAGATGAGGCAATGTCAATAAATCCTGTGTATAAAATTCTCTCGCCTCCAAATTGCAACATAGAACCTGGAAATTTAGGTGAAAATGAAATCCAAATGATTATTTCCAGATCTTTAATTCTGTATCTGTTCTTGAATATATATTTTTATATACCCTTTTTACTATTACCAGTTAAAGCAAGTTGATAACTTGATTTTGATTTCTTATTGGTTGTCTGATATGACCATATCTAGATGCTTATATTCCTTCAATTTACAATTCTCTGATTCTGTATTGTCTGGCTTTAGTGTGACTCATAAAGGACAAGTCCATGTTAGCAGGGGATAACTAATACAGGAAAAAGATCTTCATTTGGTATTTTCACTAGTGATTTACACTTTATTAAATTACCAGAGTAGGGCTCCATGTATTTGTTGAGTCATTCAATTTGCAGGAAAATGTCCTCTCTGGTAGTATAATTTATATAAAGCTTCCTTATAGTTCTGTATTATATTAACCATTCAGACACCTGAATTAATAGGAATTGAAATTAGAGACTGAAATTAAGAATTTGGCTTGATCAGTGAGAAAATTTTCTTGCCTCATTGAAATTGTTCTATTTTCTGAATAACCAGGTACAAAATAGGCTTCCCCAAACTCTGGATCATTTTCTTGTGTCAAAGATCTCTGGCAGTTTCTGAATCTCTTCATCAATTGGAAGATGTGCTGGATTTGATGTAAAACTGACTCTTCCTTAAAATAGATGATCAAAAATTTCCCAGGTTCTGGAACCAATTTTTATTAGAGCAAAACTTACTCAGACTGAGGCAGCTCTTCTAATAGAGCAAGTTTTGATGTTCTGAGTAAGAAAGAAATACACTAAAGGTCCCAAAAGAAATCTCTCCCCCACTCCATGCCCCATGCTCTTGAAAGGGGGACTCTGAAGATTGGTCTTGCTTCCTGGCCTTTCAGCTTCACAAATCTATTTGAAACTGAGGTAATCAATGCAGCCTGCTTGGGCTCCTCATGTTCCTAATACCTCAGCAAAAGCTATGCCTTTCCAGGAAGCTTGCTTGCCTTGCCACTGGTATGTACCAAGACAATGTAAGTAAAAGCTTTCATTTTGGCTTTAGTTGGGCTCTTGTAGAGGAGCATCATGTACAGTAAACTGGGAACAAACAGGTGGCACAGGTCTGCTATCACTCAAAATGATGTTGGGTTCATTATGTTATGTTACGTTGGGCTTTCCTGTTCTTCCCCATGACCTGTTTGGACAGGATCTGGCTTTGACTGTTGTCAGTGCCAGTATAGTAAGAGCAGGGCTTCAGAGATACAGGAGCTGTTGACTGTTTGCTTGGTGTTGAGGCTGAAAAGGTTAGCTATGGTTTCAAAGGTCATCTACAGCTCAGTAGTCTGTTACACTGAATTTTGTGAAACATGATGTTGAGATGGGGGGATTTATTTTTGTTCAGGAAAACATGATAGGAAAGCTCAGAGAATAAAAGCTTGCACATCTTAAGCAAGAGTTTTCTCTTTTGAACTGAACCCATCATGACAATTACAGACTTAATTCCAGTAATTTGTATTACATATGTTTTTCCTGCAAGGAAATGCAGGAAATTGCATGCATTGTTTCAAAAATTGCTTTCTTAAATACTGTAGTTGTCTTTCCTGGTGACCAAAGGAGATAGATTTAATCTGTATCCAGACATCAGTATGTTTCGCTGTAACAAATCAGCAGAGCTAAATAAAGCACTGTATTGTGAAGCTGTACTGGTCATTTCAGATAGTCTCATGAAAATATTCTCCTGTTGGGTTTTCAAAAATCTTTTTTACTTTAAGTTCCTTAAAAAGACTTACTTTGAACTGAAAAGAAAAGCTAAAATCAGCTTTTAAATATGTATGTTGCATGTTCAACTTACATTTTGTATTTGCAAATAGTGAGTCCTAAGGGAAGAAATAATGCTGACATCATTTTAATTTACCAGAGCGGCTCATGCCGGGACACGAAAAATTCTCTTTCCCCATATCTTGTTTAATGTGTATTGCTAAAGAAGCCAGAGGTGTATTTTTTAAAAGCCTTTTTTCTTTGTAACCTGCCAAAATGGCTTTTGTAATGTTCTGTGCTTACTGTGCCTCACGGGACTCCTACTAAGTTGTGCTTTGTAAGCAGTAAGCCAATATGGCTGTTGTTTACTTGTTGATGCTGATTCTGAAATTTCAGCTTGAAAAGTGAGAGTCAATCGCATTTTCCATTTTGCATATGTGTAACAAGGATCCTGGAGGTTGGTTGTGTCTTTAATGATATCCATACAACTCTGCTGCCATTGTGTTCTGCTCTTGGTACCATCTGGGTTGGATTAGCAGGGCAGTTAATCCTGAATGTGGTCAGTGGTTTTGCTGATGAGGTCTTAGATCCGATCAGCCTCTTATCTAGGGCACTCTCTGATCATTAACAACCACAAAAATGTAAGGTTGGGCTGAATATATGATTTAGGTGCCCCAAAGCTCCCTACAGGGGAAACCCTGAATGCTCACACGTTGAAGTTCCCTGCACAGCACAGGGACTCCAAGCTGAATCCAACCAAGGTGCTGGCTAATTAGGGAAAGTAATACAACTAGCAGAAAACAAAACAACACAAACCCAAAACAAACCAAACAAATACACCTGACCAAAGGGCCATAAACAAACAAACAAACAAAAAACCTGAAGGTCTGGGGACAACAGTGTATCTGACAACCCAGATTCACAGAGTTTAGCCTGTGTGGTACAGTGAGTCTAATTCAGACATACTTTCATCAAGGTAAATATGTTGTTGTAGAAGTTGATGTGGCTGTAAATAAATCCTTGCAACATGTGAGCTAACTTGTTTAAAGGTAGATTAAGGATCTCTGAACTGTGCCATAAATTGCAGAACAGGCCTTTAGGGACTTTGCTGGCCTCAGCAGATTTCTTCTTCGTAAAAGAAGCCTTTTTGCCAGAGGAAAGCAGCACTCATTCTTGTTTGTTTTGAAGCAGAGCTGGAGGAGAAGGCTGGGTCTTGAATAGGTTAGGAGTTAGGACTGCCTCCTTGGAGGTTTGAATTCTGTCTGTTTGATGTGAACGGATAAATTCCCACGACTCCCATGTGAACAAGGATGGTAGAACATCGTGCTGTCCCTTGCTCTCACCCATTTGATGGTGGATCCCTTTTTTCTAGAACAGTTTAGTGTCAGCTGTATTGGAGCGTGAAGCCTGTGCAAAGGCTTGGTGGCTAAGGCACTGTCCTGGGAAGGAAGATGTAAGGATTTTGAATGTCTGTAGGCTTAGGAAGCTATTGAATCCATCCCTCTCACTTGCCGAGTCCTGCAAGCATTAAGCAGTTTCGTGAAAGGTGGATGTTCCCAATCTTTTAAAAGACAGTGAGCAAGTCTGGGTTCTCTGACGAACTTCATTTTGTCAGTGTGCTCTTGGTATTATTCAGTAATGATTAATGTTTTGGATGCCTCAGGGGACCTACACATTCCTTTACCAAATTTCTAGATCCTATCTTGGGAGGGATGTGAGAAAGAGGTGCTGAGCTATTTAGACTGGGGCAATTCTATGCTTGTACAAAGCAAATACCTAGGAAACTTTCAGGTCAAGCGAGAAAGAGAGTGGTAAGTTTAAGCACCATCTGGAGTAAGAAAATGTTACAGAGAAGTATTTTGGATTTAGTTTTGAACACCTGAGTCTCAGGTCTGAGTCAGTCCGGTTTTAGAAACTTCTGTTCTTTGCTAGTTGGGGCAATGGTCACCAAGGACAGTTGCAGTTTCCTAGATACACACAGGAAACAAAAATGTGAGCAAGTATGAAGATACACCTTTTTTATTTCCAAGTTGAAATGTGCTTGCATTTTGGCTATTTTACTGCAGATGATGTCTACATGTGAGTAGTTACTGATTTTGATGGGTTCCTTAATTTCCTGATACTTGATTTGCAGACACTTTTAGCTACTTAATGCTCTCTTCTCAGAAACAAAATGTTCTGGACATGCAAAGTTCAGCTGTCTCAGAAGTTACCTGAAAAATACTGAGGAGCTTAAGTGTGTAAACCAGCAGGTGTTCTTAAAAAACTAAAACATTTAGAGTTCTCACATATCCATGTTAGTGAATTAATCAGAAGACTTATGGTATCTGTTCTCACTTGCCTCCTCTTAGTGTTTTCGTAGTTGGTGCTTTGCAATGAGGTTTTACACAACTTTACTTATCACAGAAAAAGCAACATGAAGATGGTAGGATAGATAAGGAGGAGATTTTTGCATCAGAAGAGGTCTACTCTTTTGGAGCAGCACTTACACTCTGGACTGAATTTGGAGTGATTTTTTTAAATGAATCTGTCTACTTCAGAAACTATTTCCCATGAATTCACACCCATTCACATAATCTCACTGCATGAAAGCTCTCACTTTTGAAAAGCAAAGTTCAAAGTTGAGTACACTTTCCTGACTGGAACAAGTTGCAGCTCAGTTTCCCTGGTTGGGAGATACAATATCTCATTCTTGTCTGGTTCCCACTGTTTTAAACTATCTAAAGAGTTTTGGTTTTAGACCCGTTTTTGTTTTTTCTTTCCCCTCTTGTCACCTTAACGATCCTGTCTCTGGTCAGTGGAAATCAGGTGCTATTTATTCCATTTCTGCAACACCCACTTCATGGGAATCTATGTACCATAAGCTCTGCCTGTGACTTTAGAAAAATAAATCTGTTCTGGTCTGGGAGGGCCAAAGGCGACTGGCTTGGGTCAGACAAAAAGGAAGCAGGAAGAGAACAACAGTGAGCAAGGAAACATTAGTATGAAAACAATTTAATGTTTACAGATCATAGAGCCTTTGGTGAAATTAATTAAACAATGTGTCCTGAGCACAATCAGAGAAAGAGTTGGTAGGCAAAATATCTCTGTGAAGGCGAGGTAAGTTTGCAATATTATTTGAAGTCTTTTCAGTAACATCTGTTCTATACATGAGAAAAATAGGAAAAGTTGAAAGTAAACTGGGGCTTGTGGGCAGCCATAACTTATTTTATTTTACTGTTGCATTAGAGGAAACCAGTAACGCTTTCAAGCACTTAATGCTGTCATCAGGTGATAGAGACACAAATTCTTGGGTCTCATGGATAGGAAGAATGGACTGATAACGAGAGCTTTTCCGTTTTTCCCATTATACTAGAGGCAGTAAAATAGGTTTTGCTACAACCTTTTGCTTGTACCCTTAGGGCGTGTAATGCTCTAACAAATGTGAGAAGACCTTCTATCCTGTTCGGTTACAGCTATATTTTTACTTCTGTGCTGAGAATTTTGAAAATAGCAGATACTATCCAACAGATATATACATATATATATATATAGACTATATATATAGACTCTTGAATATGCCAAATTATAGCTTCACCTTTGTAGTTTAAAGGAAAAAATTCTAAAACAAACTCATATAATTGTCTACAACTGTATAACTTTGAGAGTATTTATATATTTTTCTACAAAAACAATGTAATTATGCTTTCTGAGTGTACTCAGGTAGGCTTTTGCTATAGCAGAATTTAACTTTTTTTTTCTTGTAATGTTCTGTCTGTTTTGCTGTTTTCTACACAATTTTCTACTGGTTGTACTGTAAAATAAGCCTGAGATTTTCTCTTTATCTACTCTATTCTTCCCCACCCCCTCCCCACCCGCCCCGCTACAGGAGTCTCATTTAGGCCAGAACTAGATTTGCTTAAAACTTATCTCTGTGTGCTCTTGCCAATCTTTAACGAGTACATCAAGGCGTACTATTAAAGTGAAGAACAAACAAAATCATATTCTAAAACATCCTGTTCTGGCCTGTGATGGTTTGCATATAACTTTTAGGCAGGATTCTTTCTGCCCCGTCTTTGTTAGCTGCTCTAGCTAATGGAGTATGTTGTTACTTTTCATTCAGTAAAAGATCTATAGAACAACAGTCCCGTTTCAGTGTTTTCAGTGGAGAAGTCAGTATTTGAACAAGGATGCCATGAATGATTATTACTTAGGCTAATGTTTCATTGTTGTGTGATGGGCAGGGAAAAGTAGGTAGAGACTGAAGTTAGATGGTGGGACAACCTGAAAATATGTTGTTGAGTGGTGGGAGTGCATTCTACACCAAATTCTCTGGTGCTGTAATAAACTCAGGTGATGTTGTCTTCTACTTTACATCAAGCATCAAATGTTATTAAATGCTTTGGGTAAAACTGTTTCAATAATACACTATAAAATAATATTTTAACTTTGTCAGAGTTTGATTGTTAAAGAAAAGTCCATTCAACTGTTCCTCTAGCAGAAAACAGCATTAAAATGAACCCCAGTATATTAGAGTAGGTTAGAAACTTTCCAGTGCCATTAAAGGTAAATGCTGATTTCTTAAACCCTAACCATTTTACTAGAAACACTTGGATTTGATTCCTTTTATCAAGTCCTAAAGGATAGTCCTAAAGGAATCCTTCCAGGGCTTTTACTCGATTTTTCCTGAAGTCAGTGACACTGAGTGTCCTGGGATACCTATTGTCTGGGGCAGATACATCTGGTGAGCGTCTCCCAGGACCAGAGACCACCAGAGCCTCTTGCAGCTGTTAGTGAAATGAACGTTCTGCTTGTCTCAGTGCGGAAGTTGGATAAGGATGAGTAATAGAGCATTTCATTAAACTACACTGGTGGATGAACACCAGTCGATTAGTTAGAATGAGATTAAAGCCCACATTCTTGGACTTGGATTTTGCAGTCTATCAATTGTTTTGCAAACATGAGAACAACTTATCTGTTTTTTTCTAACTGTGGAAGTAGCTCTAAGGAAACCTACCTCTTTACAGTCTTGGTTCAGGTGAGAAGAACATAGTTTTCATGGAGCAACTGAAAATCAAGTGTCAGATTTTCCTGCAGAGCTGGATGCACTCTGGATTTTGACTGTGTGTAATTTGCTTGAATATTTTGGTTTCTGGCTGAAGTAGCATGAAGGAGCCGCTATATATGAATAAAGTCCATGAAGATTTTATTGTTGCATTTCATAGAATTGCAAACTTGAATACCTGAATCAATTCTAATATGCAGAACTCTCACTAGGTGTTTTTTACAAAATGCTGCCAGGCTTCTTGCTGGTGGAAGAATTTCTTCAGTTTTTCACTTACAGACTTGTGCATTGCAGAGCAGTGGAGAAGCAGAATTTTTTGCTTGAATCTGGACTACCATATAAACTTTTCAAATTTTAAATTTGATGTTAACGCTTGAATCCAAACTTTCTTAAAGTTTTTGAATGGTGGTGGAGATGATGTATTCCAGACCAGTCACAACTGTATGTCACTACCAAAACATGAAAATTGTGAGGAATGATTTTCAGGAAATATTTTTGTAGCAATTACTTGCTTCTCGCCCCAGCTCCCACCTCTCCCACCACCAACCAGTCTGTAAGATCAATATCTATTAATTGTTTTCAAAAGCTCATGTTTGGGGGAATCAGGGATGGCTGTGGGGGTGGGTCACGGTGGGCTTCACAGCATACCAATAGTAGGACAAAGATAAATGAAATACTCCTCCTTTTGAAAGCTGTGTGTTTGAAAGCTGGATCATCCCATGTCAGCAAGTGGGATGGAACCAGGACGAATGATGGAATCAAAGGCTTACATCCGTAGCACAACCTTAAAAATAAATAAACCTGGAAGAGCGCCAGCATGCCTGTACTTACTTGCAGGAGACTGTTTGCAGCCCCCTTGTTCCTATTCCTTCTGCTGACAACTTCCAGCTGTGTGGAATATTTAAGATGGGATAATATGAGCCTCCTGCCAAACTGAGTTCTCTGTAGTGAGCCCCATGTAATCGATACATCTATAAGGAGAGCTGAGTAAATACAGGGGTAAAATACACTTTTCTAAAATGTTTAGAAAGTTATGAGATTTTTCAGGTTTTGAAAGCTGTTTGGTAAAAAGCCTCTAAATCATCTGTTTAGCACCTTTCTATGCTTTCTCCTAAAGATGGTTCATAGTTATTTGTCTTATCAGCTAACTTATCAGCACTTAAGAGTTTCTCTTTTAAAGTTTCTATCGGTTATTTCTCATACCAGAAACAGCCCTTGAAGTTTTAGTCTGTTTCTCTAGAAATCTGTATTTATAGCCAAACTCCTTTCAGAAGACTTCAGGTTCCAACGTAAACTGAATCACATACTTGGATCTCCTTCAAATTCCTTTAAAAGTTTTAAATTCCCTTTATTTCCTTTCATCCTTCAAAGAAAGGTATTATGCTGATTTCGACTTTATTTTTTTTGGCGATAGAGCACAGTTGACGTGGGAGTTTATTATTGTTGTGCCTCAGTGCAGGAAGCACGTAAACTTTAGAGATTATGTTTGATTGCCAGCCTTAGTCTCAAATACCCCACTAGATTTCAAAGATGACAGTTGTGGACATGTGTGTGTATATATATATATGTGCTCATTTATTTATTTCTCTGTTTAGTTTGCATTTAAATGTTCGTATATCTCTGTATATATAGATATATATATGTATGTGTGTACAGCTAGATGCAGGAAAAAACTTTTAGGATTTCTGTTATGTTTCAAATTGGCACAAAATTGTATAATTTCAGCAAGCCAGCAATCTGAAAAAAATGTTTTGCTTTTGAGCAATCCGAATGTTTCATTTTCATTGGATGTAATATTTTTTGTGTCTTAAATTTCAAATTGAAAAACCATTTCAAACATACAAATGGGCTTTTTTTTTGTTTTGAAACTGTCAAAATGGATCACCTCAGCAACTTCAGGAACTTTGTTCCTGAAAAACAAACTTCAGGAACTTTGCTCCTGAAGAAGACATTAATTAAAACTGTCTTTTCCTCCTTTAATTTCAACCAGCTGATGTTTTCTAGCAAAATAAATGAAATTTAAAAAAAAAATAAATCATGAACGGGTGAGGTTTTCAGAGAGAATTCTGCAGTGGGCAAATAGTATGCAAACTTAATTATAACTGTCAAATAACTCGGAGTGGTTATTTTATCTGCAATATGATACATGTTATTGAACATACAAAATGAAAAATACACATCCAGTTTAGGTAAATATTCACATTTTAAGGGATTTAAACATAGCTAATACCCAATGATGGATGCATAATCAATATGGAGTATTTCTACACTTAAACCATTTTGAGCCATGGAAAATGTAAATATACTATCAATTTATTTTTTTTTTGTGGTGAACTCCAGTCATGACTGGAACGCTAAGACTATATTTATGTGGTGACCATTTTTCAGTCTTTTAGTAGGAAAAAAAATAATCATATAATAATGTCTAAATTGGTTCTAAAACTTGGGGAGTGATTTTATATTTATCAGATGCTTAAAGAGATGTTGGTCCTGTGCAGTTGGAACCAGGGTTATAATAATAGTTGGGAATGTTTTAGGATGAAAAGGGTCAAGTGATGTAAACCACCATAGAGTCTGTATGTTGCCATTATTGAATTAAATAAGGGTATTCAGGAGAATAGTATGATTGTTGAAGGAGGATTGCTTTATTTTTTTGCTTTGATGCTCTCAAAATACATAGTTTTTAATCTAATGCGATATAATTCTTCATCTGAAACACACAAAGTTTATGAGAGGTCTTAGCAGCACCATAAAACGAGTATCTGTGTAGTGCGCACAGGGACAGTGTGCCTGCAGCTCCCAGTTGTTACTGCTGCTCTTTTGATGAACGCTTTGAAAATATTTTCAGCAACTTGTGAGTAAAAAAAGTGAATAGTCACTATAATCAGAACATCACAAGCTGAGCCTAGGCTCAGCAGCATGTTATGGAGACCTTTTTTGAGTGGCTATCTGGTGTTCACTCCTTCTGTAACAGTAAAGGTATAATATAACAAGAGCTTTAAAAAATATATTTTTACTCTGAATAAGGAGTTTTCAGAGACTTTTTTTTGCATTTCAAATAGCACATGCAAAAATATTACAGTTTGGTTCCTTTTCTGTTGGTGGTGTGTTTCTTTTCATTATACTGAAGTCCCTTTAATAGAACACTTTACTGCTTTCCCTTTTACTCCCAAGCAGGTCTTCCAGCAAGTCCTGTGTTTTTTTCTGTTAGGAGGAAAAATTGATGATAGAGTTTGGTGCCTGTAATGCAACTCTGCCTGTTTGCAGAGACTGCCCAAATGCTGTTCTCTCTTAGCAGTGGAAGAATCACAAAAGAAAAAGTGTTTTCGCTGTTCCCGGCATCAAGACCCTTTGAGCCTGCAAGTGTATGACAGATATTCCACAGCTCCAGACTTTTCTTCAGGAAGCACACTGTTATTTCTCTGAAAAATAAGTTGGAGTACTTCTGGCTTTGTTACCTTTATGACTTTTTGAAACAGATGCTCGGGCAAGTTATGTCATGCAGCAATGCAGGATCTCAAGGCCAAGACCAGGCTTGATCTCCTCTTCCCTGCAAAGCAGACAGTGACAGTTGTCCCAGCAGGAGAGTGGGAAGGTAGTAACCTCCCCAAGCTGCATTTACTTGCGGCTGAGTGGCAGGGGAATAGGGTGAGTTGGAGGGAGCAGGTGTGTTCCTTAAAGCCCCATGAGAGACTGAACACTGCTGAATGCTTTCCTGCCTTTAGCACTCAGTTTTCAGTTGTTTTCAGCCAGCTTGTCATAGGAATTGAAGCCGAATTTTTCCACAGATTGTTCCTTCATCATATCAGTGGGAGAGTTTGGGAGGTATTGTTGGATTTTTTTAAGTTTCAAATAAAATTTTAAAAAGTCATTGATTTCCAAAGGTTGGTGAAGAACAGCTGTGTCTGCCAGGGCTTAATTTTTTATTTTTTTTTATTCAACAGCTGTGTATCCCTTGTGGTTTGGAGAGAGATACTAAATTTTGGCAGCAAAGTGCCCTTTTCATGAAATTCACCCTGTTTTAGCCAAGTTGCGAACTGGAGGGGGGGCAGGGAATGCCATTTTCATAAATCTAGCAGGATTCCACATCTTCTGTTTGTTTGGTTTTGCTGATGGCATTTCTACCTTTCAGAAGAATTTGTCTTACAAAATAAATTAAAATAAAAATTTCTGCAGAAAAATATTTATAATTTGATACTAACTATATTCTGAACAAATATGTAACACCTGAAATAAGGACATAAAATTAATGTAGAACTATAAAAATATTTAATTTTCCCCAGGTCAGCTATATGTTTCCCCAGAAATATGGTGATGGTGTGTAAAAAGGGACGTACCCTGATAAACCACCGAAGTCCAAAAGGATGGATGATGTGGTGCTTCATGGGAAACAAAATTTGTTTCAATAACTTTTTTTCAGTGGAAATCTTCAATTTTGTGTGTATATTCACAATTTCTATGTCTAATTCAGCAGAGACTTTTAGTAGGAAGGATGACTATCGTTCATCAAAACTGAGCTTGAAATGGATATTGAAAAAGTTAATTCTGTAACACTCTTTAAGTCACCTTGAAAACAGTAAGAATAATGTTGTTGTTAATAATTAAGAACGTGATATATTGCTCCAAGAATGGAATTAAGAGAGAATGAAACTCAGAACTCTGAGAGCTGCTCCAAAGAAGTCAAAGAAAAATGAAAACCCATTAAAAATTAATTTCTACATTTTTCAGGCCTTCTTGCTATTTCCTAACCTTTTAATGGAGCAGATGAACCAAGAACCGGCTTTACTAAGAAATTTCAAACATCTGTTTCAACTTAAAATGCTTCCATTGTTTCCTACTTTCGTCAAGTTTCTTAGAGAACTCTCAATCACATCTCCCTCATGTTGTGATCTACGTGAAATAAGCAATAATCTGTAGTGTGATGTACTGACAAACACAAACTAGACTAAGCAAAGTATGCACCTCATGTTTCTATAAATGTTTTATGGTTTCTCAAAGGACCTAAATTTATGAAGGACTTGAGACATATGCCTACAAATAGAACACTTTGTTTTACTCAATTCCATTTACATTTGAAAATGTAGAAATTTCTCTGGCACATGAGCTCTCATGCTTTGTGTGTGTAGTACAAGGTCCATAAATTTGGGGGTTTTGTATGCTTTTTGTTCTCAATTTTCATTTTAACTCCTTAGAAGAAGCTAAAAATGAGCTAATGTTTATCAGTACAAGCAAAGTGTTTCATAGCTGCCACAAATGTATTTTTGTACATGTATATCTGTAAATATTAGGGGGCAGATTTGTGCAGGAGTGAGAGAGCAGCTTGGCTAAGAGGTTAATTTTATCTTTAGTAATTTTTAATGAAGACAGATAAGAAACCAGCGATTATGGATTTTTTTATATCAATGTCATGTTGACATAGTGTTCTGAAAGGGCCATTAGCCTGATTCAGTGTGACAATTCTCATGTTACTTCTTTACCATGGTAAATCCTTTAACTGCTGAAATGCTTTATACACAATGTAAAAACAAGCAAATGAAAAAAGTAATCTTTTTAATTTGTTTTTTTTTCAAATTTATTTTAGTAGGTGCTGTAGCCCTATAGCTACACAATCACTTTGATCCATGCTGGGCACTGTCTCATCCTCTCCTTACCATAGCCATTTCTCTATTCCTCCTGTTTTGCACCATTACTATTTGTGCAGCCTTGCAATGAGCTTAGTTACTGGAGCACAAGCTTTTATTTGGGGTGCTGGGGCTGGGAACAAGCTGTAAAACAATGCTTTTTTACATAATGTATGCAGCTTTGATACCTTGTTGGGAACTACTTTATCATATATAGTATGCAAAAAGTTAATCCCCCTTTATTCAGGTAAAAATAAAGGCAGGAGGAAGCCTAGGTAAAAGACTAAATGATGGGAATGAGAAATTAAACTGTGTTAAATATGTACACAGAGGGTATGCATAGAATACATACAACAGTGGTAGCAAGTGTTAGCATAAGGACCTGTTGCCCTTGCTATCTTTTTTACTGTCTACAGGAAGAAGGATCTAGCCACTCTGTAAATTAGCAATCCCAAAATTTCTATGTGTCTGAAGCTCAGTGTAGACAATGACATAAAAAAAGATGTCATGGTAGAACAGAAAGCTGGGAAAGGCTTAGCAATACAAGATGCTGGGTATTTTTTTAATAAAAGAAACAAACAAAACCTGAGAACTAAGAAACTATACTGAACCATTTTGTTTTCTACAGGAAAATTATTCTGGGGAAAACACAATGCTAAGAGATGTCAGAGTATGTCAGTGTATGCCAAATGGATATGAATTTGTCAAACAGTGTGGATATGAAAAGACTTTATGTAGCAGAAATCAGTACAATGAGCCAGTACTGGGATTCTGGACATCATCCTACAACAACAACACTGCCACACTGGAAGGGGGTTAACTAGCATTATTAGGGATCTAAGCATCAATTTCCGAAATCTGAAAAGCTAAATGTAGTACGGCTTAAGGTAGCGAAAAATTAGGGCTTAAACACCTGGAGAGGAGCTCTCCATCCATTGTAACTCTACTGACTTGGTTTAGTCACAGTTTCCCAGGCCAAGGGGAAATAATTTATCTGGAAACATGGACAAAAGCAACGAGGTAAAATACAGAATAAATGCACATTGAAGATACACACACATATATGTATGAGATCCTTACAGCGTGATAAAACTGCTTAGGAAAAAGTATAAATCATATTATTTGGAGATTCTAAAGTGATTCTGAGTGAAGCCCAGCATAGCACACTGAAGTGGACTTTCTTACACTGGCTGGAAAATGGGCTGTGTTCCATAGTCTTTCCAAGTGCAGTTATTCTTTAAAAGAAGCCACACAGGAAAGGATCAAATTTAAGTATTTATGTATAAAATAAGCCATAGAGATTCAAAATTACTTTAAAATCAAAACCAGATTTATGAATCATTGTTGCTGCATTGTCTTGATTGAAGACAGCACCTTGGTAGAGTGTGCCCATCATTGAGGTTTTGATAGCCTGATGTTGGTCTGTACACGTGGTAAGACCTCTGATAGCAAATTAAGGAATGAGCATTTCAATTATATAAAGATCAGATTTGAAATCTTGGTAAATTTATGCTTTTTGGTCTTCTTTAAAGAGATTAAAGCTCAATACATCCAAAAATCACCCTGACCTAAAAAGAGGACCAATAAACTTTGAAGGTACATGTATAAATTTGATTCCTGTTTGCCCCAAACATGTCAGCTAAATTCTGAATTTCCCTCACGCCCATTGCTCTTTTTTCAGCTTATCATCTAAATATGAGTTATGCCCAAGAATTACCTGGAATTTCAGAAATATATTATCTCAGATTTCTTTAAGTACAGGAAAAGAGAGATAATTGCTGCAACAAAATGTTCTGCACACCTACACATGGTAGCCAAAACTAAACCAGAAGGCTAAAAACATCCCTCTTGGCAGACATGCAAGCTAATATGAATAAGCAAAAGCTATGCCTATAGCCACATGAAATCTCTTTTTTTGAGATTCCTGTGTTTGTTCAATATAGAAGCTGAACGACAAACACAGTTAAGAAGATATCAGCCATCACTGCATAGAAAGGAAGTGGCAGGGGGCGAATGCGCAGAAGTGTTCTTATGGTTCTGTTTTATTGCTTGTATTTGTCTTTGAGAAAGAAACTCTTGATTTGCAGAGAATTTCTGGTCTGCTGAATTGCACAATGCTGCCCTAATGATAAACTTTATCTGGCAACATTGCTAGAGGTCATTCAGTCACTGTGTTTCGGTAATGTTAGTGGTACTCTGTGTTAAATCAGAGCTGTGTGAGTCAGTTGACATACATTGGGAATAAAATAGAGTTCTTTAGTCAGATATTTGGATGCAGCAGGTATTATCTTTGAAATTTAATAGAATTCCCACTTTCCCACTCTAGCAATAGTCATAAACAGATGTCAAGGCTTGAAAAATGATTTCTGATGATACTGTGGCTTCTCACATTTCATCACGCTATACTTGAAAGAAAAGGGAGAGGAGACAGGCTGCTGATAACCACTCAAAAACAAACTAAGATGTACAGTCACATGGAGAATTGGAATGAAATATGTTGATATTAATGCTTGTTTTTCACTGCAGGATAAGCAACAGGTTCCTCAAGAGTATTCTGTTTCTTCACCAGTGAAATCTACGTACAACAGGACAAGTTAAGGGCTTGTATTGAGGTTAGTGCTGGTGCACTGAAGACAAAATGTAAAGGGCCAGACCAAACTTATCAATTACCCTGTTCACCATAGACATTAAATAAAATGCCTCTTTCTTCAGGAAAGTGGATTTTATTTGCAGATCTGCAATAAGGCTGCACCTGTTAATTTCCAATTATCTCCTTCAATAATACACACATTTTCCTAATTGCTCTGGAGAAAAAGTTAGAGAGAGGACTGGGACAGCATTTTTAGGCGTGCCAGAAAAGTCTCCATCCTGCTGCTGCTTGTCCTTTCTCATGCCTCGCTATCTAATAGCTGGGATGAACCTGCTGTTCCCAGAGCAGCATGGCTGTGTGTGGTATTAGAAGGTGTCCAAACACAGCTTGTCTGTCTGGGAGATTGTTTCCTTCTGCCCCAAGAAGTACTTGTTGGCTTCAGAGGAGGTGAATAAAAACATACGTCAGAGTGCAGAGCTATGCAGATAGTTTTACTTTAAAGATTAAAGCATTTCAGTGTTGCGTTGTTTTATCAGGTTGCCAAGAATTTGCTCTGAAGTTCATTGTGTTTTATTTTGTGTGCTTGTGATCGTGTGGCAGTGTTTAATCCAAATCCCTTAGGTTAGTCCTGAGCAGCCTTACTTCCTAACGTGCTGTCCTGACAAAGAGTGATACCTCTAGATAGCCAGTCACTTGCTGAAGGCAACTCAGTTATTAATGCATGAAATTATATCTGTGACTGACATCTCGTTCACTTGATTCTCATCATGATGAACGTGGAGCCAAAGTTGCTCAATCCTTGCAGAAAACTGCAAAAAGGCCCTTGAGTCATCTGTTAAGGAGGAACTCTGATGCCCCTGGAGGGAGCCAGGCAGGTCTTGAAGGCCTGTGCTGGTTTTCAGCAGACTAGAGCTTCAATTTATTGTTTTTATTGTGATTCAGATTATAGAATACTAGTTTTCTGGGAACCTAGATGCACATTTTGCCTAGCTTGTTCAACAAGGTGTTCAGCAAGGTCTGGATCTTCAAGGTCCCTTCCAACCCAAACCATTGTATGATTCTGTGATTTGTAAACCTGTAGATTGCAAGTGATCTATCTGGGTCACGGGACAAATCCTTTCTGGAGGTTCAATTTCCCTGTCTTCTGTTAGCAAGTGTAAGAATTTCTGAGGTGTCTGCCTGTGGGTGAGGTGGGAAATGGTGTTTTCAAGGTTATGGCTCAGTGCCCAATTCAAAAAAAGGGGACCAGTACTCCAAACAGCATAATGTTTCCAATTTTTGATCATTTACTTTCTTCTAACATGTATTTGAAAGCTCACATGTGCCTGTTGTTGCTTGTGCATAACTGAAAATAAGCTACAAAAGCTCCCAAACAATTCTAAGCACTACCCCACCTGCCCAAATCCCATTAGTGGCTGGTATGTCAACCTGCAAAATAATGCTGAGATTGCTGAAGGAGTCAATGCTATTTTTCCATAAAAATCATCTCATTTATTTTAGCTTACGCAGCTGTCTCTTGCTGTTTTGACATAACTGCTTGTCAATTAAAATTCTTGGCACAGAATGGCCTTGACTTGTGTACATCATCAGTTTGATTATTTCTATTCCCCAGGGGAACTGAAAGCATATAATCTCTGATTTGTAAAGCAGACTTGTTACAGATAACTTATTTTATAGGATTTAAAATAAGAACGTATTTGGTATGTTCCTTTGATTTAAAGGGATATTCTGGTAAGATATGCTTTCTGACAAGGTAGTTGTAGCCACAGACCTAACCAAAGGTGTACATGGATGGCAAGGTAACTTGGCTGCTTCCCCTTGCCCCCAGTTCAGTGTGCTTTTCCCTTTCAAAGCAGTCCTGTCAGGATGAAGTCTGTCCCAGGTAACTGCTTAACATACCCTGATGCTAGACTGGAAGCCACTGATTCCTTTCGAACCGTGCCTCTTGCCCGTAACAAATGGTTTCAGTCTGTCTTTGCTCTGCCAACAGTGCACTGGTAGCAAGTGGCACGTTAGCATACCAACCAGCGAAGCTGCTCTTTTAGGGTGCTGAATTTTAGAAGCTTAACTTTAAACACCATGCTTTTTAAGATAGCTTACAGAGCTAAATCCTAAGATCTCTTAGGTCCAAAAGACTGTGAATCGATAAACACTTTCCTTTTATTTACACTGGAGTTTTCAAATTATCTGTGAATCAAATTATCACCTCACTGAAACCAAAATTATGTGTGTTAAAATATTAATGTTTTTTGCCACGGCCATGTTAGTTTACTTAAAAGTATGTTAAATTGTATGCAGTAATTTTCATAAAATACGTGGAGGAAGTTAACTTATGTTTTAAACTTATTCAGGCAAAGGCATTAAAGAGAGCATTTAACAGAAAAAAATATCATGGAACTATATGTAAAATCAAGTTCATCCAAAAAGGTTGTTTTGTTGGAATAGAAATATTCTACAGAATGATCTTGACTTAGAGAGTAATATTAAAGCAAACCAAAAAAGATAACAGTGGTGTCTTTAAAAATGATGTTATTTTCTGATCAAAATCACCTTCTGATAAGGACTAAAATAGAGTTTGATGCTAACATATTATCAAAATAAAAAACAATGTTGCACAAACCTCTCTTTTCCCAGTTCAATTTCAAGAGAAGCATAGAGGATGTCTTACTTTCTGTTGCAGAATAGGAAAATACACAGAACCCTGAAATTTCTAGAGGAACAGAAATCTGATTCTTGTGTTAACTGTAGCAGTTATATTCCTATATACTGTCTCATTATACTGTTTTGTTGCAAATTACTTCTGTCTTAAAGACCAGATTCATTAATAGGTGAGTTTAGATTACTGAGCTGTATGCTTCAATCTTGTAAACTCTTTTATATACAGAAATCTTACCTTGTTTTTTTTTTTCTGTGATGAAACCAACATTCGTGTATGAGGAATTTAATTCTAGTTTTGCTTATGAAACTAATAGAGTAGATGTTACAGGCATTGCAAAATAATAGTCTTGTACAGCTACTTAATTTACAAGTTCTGTCAGTTATTAAAGAGGAGACAGTCCCAGCGCAGTTATTATCAGCAAATATTCACAGTGAGAAAGTATTCAGTATTATTATTGAATTAAAACAAGTTGTAAAGTATCTGATAATGTGCTTATGGCAAACAGTCGGACAGACACATGTGTCTGTGGTATCAGTACCTGTGAAGGCAGGAGTTAGGAGGACAAGTTGGAATGACTGCTGCTAGCAAATGATCTTATTAAACTAGCCTGTTTATGACACTTTTTTTTTTTTTTGAAATATTGTGATTAATGGTTTTGGAATGTTTTTATTAAAATTCTAGACAACATAATTTGTTGCATAGAAACTAATTGAAACTGGGTTATGCCTGGTACAAATTCATTACTGTAATTAATTAGCTAAATTCAGGGTTTTATGCATGTAGCCAAGCTCTTTTGAGTTCCTAGTTGCATGTAATGTTTGCCTTTGTAAGCATACCCTGTTTCTTTAACCAGCCATATTACATTTGTCTCTTCTGAAGCATCCATGTTTGGAGTTGTTAGTATCTTAGGGAGTGGGAGAGGGAATGAAAGAAAGATGACATCAAGTCCATAAGCAAACAGAAAAGACAAAAGTAAAGTGACATTCGGGACCACATCTTAATAAAGGGTTGTGATTTTCCAGTGCATTTTGTTCTAGTCTGTACATGTGCAAGTTGATGATTTTATATTTTTTTTTTGGTACTTGCAACAAGTATACGGTTGCAGCCATATATTTTCAGTGCATCAAGATGCTGAAAAACGTGATCTGTGAAGCACAATCTACATTTCCTATCTTGTCTATGTAATTTGTACAGTTATTACCATTGAGTTTTTAATAAGAAAGTCTGGTTTCTTCTTATAAAGTTAAGCTTAGTTCCTCGAAATTGCCCTCCTTCCACATTACCATTTAGTCTTCTTTAGAAAACATGCACGAAGTGGTTCTCTTGATCAACTTTGCATTTAATTGCATTTGGTGTTAGAGTGGTTTAAACAGTTGGAAAGTACTGTAAACATTTCAGATCACTTACCTGCAGAACGTTAATTTTTTTTGGAAAAAAACCGAAGCTCATAAAAAAAGCTTCATCAAATGTTTGCTTTACAAAATCGAGTCAAACCGACAATGTTAATGACCATGTCATGTAATTACTTAAATTCCCTCTGTGGTTCTGTAATACTCCATCCAGGCCTTTCTCACTTTTTTTTTTCTGCCTTGGACAGAGATGTTCCATTGTGTAAAGCTCTGCTATTGTTTTATGGAATGGAGGAACATGGAAAGACCAAGTGGTGGGCATCTTTAACCTTACTTCACCCCACATTGGTTTTAAAATACAGCTGATGTTCTTCAGTAGAAAAATGAATGATACCAAACAGCCTGGAAAGTGAATAACTGTTAGACGCAGTCACTTCTTTTAAAGAAACCTGCTACATTTTAGGGTAGTGTACTATAAATCAAGGTATTTAGTGGCCAGTTTCATTTATATCACTCTGACAGCCAGGGACAGACAACTATTTAATGTATTTCTTTATATCCTGCTGGAAACACTGGAAAGGTCTTGCCTCAGTGTGAATCATGGTCAAGTCTAGGTATTTTCTGTTATCTCTTGGAGCCTCATCTTACTGCTTTTGAGGTCAGTGAGAGTTTAGTGATTGAAAACATGTTTGCAGTGATAACACCCCCTACTCTCTTAATAATCAATTCAAACAGCTAATAGCTCTAAAGGAACCCTCATGTCTATCTCACTTCCTCAGTTACTGAACATTTCACTTAAATTAAGTGCTAGCTTCATAGCATTATTAATTGATTTTCTTGATCTCAAGGTAGACTATAAATAGTACCCTTTTTCTGTCTGTGATACTCAGGACTGCAGTTCTCTCTTTGCGTGTCTGCTCTTCTTAAAAACACATTTTCTCTGGTATCTTTTATATGTAATACATGAATGACTGTTTATGTTAGTTTAGATTACGATGGTATTTGGAATTTACTGAGCAGATTTGTTTCAAACAAGAGTCTTCAGCTGTGAAAGTAAACTGAAAGCCTGCAGCGTTTTTTGTGTTATGAGGTACTATAGCAGACACAAAGGCAGCCGTAGTCGAACATAGGTGTGTCTGAGTCAGCTCACTTTGGATGGCACGGGGCAGAACCAGGTCAGCAGGGCATCAGGGAACAAGAAGCAGCAGAGAAAATGCATCCCTGTGACTCATTGTACTGCTGCCAATGATCCACAGTGATCAAAGTTTCCTAGTTTAATATGAACTTGAGTAACTTTTTGTGACACTGAAGTAATTTGTGAGAGTGCAGTAAGTTGCAGAATCACAGAAAAGTTTGGGTTGGAAGGGACCTTAAAGATCATCTAGTTCCAAGTTACCTCTAATACGCCTATCAGCTTGCCAGTTTCCGAGCAGCAGTTCTCTCCATTTTGTCTCTTTGGCAGGCATTTGCTGCTTTTGCTTTCCATTGCAAAAGGAGCAAACCTCCTCCTGCATCCCTACAAATGCAACCGCTCAAAATCCAGTAAAGTTTGAAATCAGAACTTAACTCCACTTTCTTTAAAAGATGTAAAGATTTCTCATTATTGTTTTGCCCCTACTGCCAGGGATGTGATAGACAGTTGTGATAGAAACAAAAGAACATACATTTTCAGATTGTATTTCCATACTTTCAGCTTTGTTGCTTCTTTCTGATGAGGGAACAAAACTCATCATTCCAAGTAAAAGTTACAGGAAAAAATTACTCCTGAAACATATTAGCTGCCTATAGTGACAGCCCAGGTCTCAGTTCAAAGAAAGTTGTCCTGAGCATCACAGACACGTTGGAATATGTCCTTCCCACATTCCTCTAAAACCACGAACAGGACATCCTGCGCTGTAAGAATAAGAACCTGTGGGTTGTTGGGAGCCAGGAAAGAGCAGCATTAAAATAGAGAAGTTATACATGAACGAGAAAATATCAGACCTTTCTGGTAGTTTCCAAGCTTCCAACATAATTCCTGAACCATGTTCAAAAGACTAATTTGTGCTTTCTATATCATTTGAAACATTTAAAATCGTATTATATGACTGTGGCTAATGCATGTTGTTTGTTTCAGAGGAGAACTGTCTCAGCTCTACTTTTATCTTGGTTGGACTTGAGCTTTTATTATGAGGTCTCAGAACAAACCAAGCCTATAGAAAGAAAACCTAACAGCAAATTAATGTGTCCTTGGCAGTTAAATATATATATGTATACTATGTTATTTACTGGGTTTCAGTCCCAAAGTGCAAATTCATAATTAATGCTGCTGATTTCTCTCTCAAATATTTAACTGGAAGATGTTTTGGGGGCATGGCACTGCTAGCGCTCAGAGATCTTTTCGAATACCAAATTGTATTGCTCTAGACAGTGTGTACTCTGTTCTCTCTTACTTGTTTAAGAAGAGGGCAGATCAGAGGCTGTGGAAATGTCCATGGATATGCATCCAAATCCAGTCCTGCTATGTTTGGTGAATAGCGGCTGTTTATGGGTGCTATTTACTTTGAATACAGAGTCAAGAAAGGCCCCACCATTAAACTACATCTGTTTGAGGTGATGTCCTCCAGGTACATGAGCTTTGCCACCTAAGAAATACTCACACTTTAACTAAGTTTGTTTTCTATTCATTACTTACTTTGCTTGCTTTATTCATCATAAATTTGTTATATATTTAAGGCTCATTCAGGGGAAAAAAAAAACCCCAACCAAACAACATTTTTCCTTCCTCCATAGAAAGAAGAAATTAAAATGGCAATAGTAACTCAAAGAAATGGACAGCAAATAAGTAGCAGTTTTAAAAATGTGGATGCTTTATACATTGAATTAGTATTTCTGATCGTTTTCTTACTCATTTTTGTTTGAAAATGTCCTTGTATTTTTTTCCCCCTCTTACAAAGGGGCTTTATGCAAACCCATCCTATAGGATAGTCTTAATGCTAAAAGACTGATGGTATCAGACAGAAACCCTTTGAGAGGATGCAATATTCCACTTCATCAAAAAGAAAACAAAATCCTTTGATTGTAGCAGAGTCTGTTTCTTTTCTTGTAAGGACCGAAAATATTTTGGCAGTGATGCTGCTTTTCTTGTGATTTGTGGTATTGTTTATTATGAAAACAAATTGCCCATCTATTGGAGGATATTGAGCCAAATTTTCTGATGTCAGTGGAGATACCCTGCAGCTGAAATGAGGTTGTTATAATCTATGCAGGAACTTAAGAGGCTTAGACAACTGCTGCAGAGAAACATCCCAGCTTTGCAGCTCAGGAACGTTTGTAAATGGGAACCCCTGGCAGTGCAAAATGAAAGCAGGGTCCAGCTTTTGGGTTGGACTTTATTTTTATTTTTCAAGAGTAGGGATAGGGCTGCACCAGTGTCTGATGGCAGCAGCCTCGGAGAGCAGAGGATAGGAGGCAGTCTTTTAATGAGCAGCGGCTCACCTGCGGTGGTGGATCAGCTCCTACCTAAACTGAGGTCAGCCCAGTATGGGCTTCTTCCTCAGCAACAGCATTGCCATGAATAGCAAGGACATCATTCCTCCTGCAGAGGGAAAACTCTGCTCCATCTGAGCCTTTGCTCTGGTGAAGGTAGATGAATGCTAAGAGGAGAAAGGGCTTTTCTAATGCACCCCCTGCCTTTGAGACATGACCAGCTCCATGCATATCCTGATGAAACACTAATTTACCGCTTCTTTCCCTAACAGTGTAGAAGAGCAGATTTCCTCAGAGCTGCTGATTATTGCTGCCTAGTGGGGGAAGTGCTGAGCCACAAAAGATTGCATCAGAGCTTTCTCAAGCCCTGAAAAGATCAGAAAAGCCATGAGTGGGGAAAATATGAGAAAGTTTTATTAGCCTGTTCAGTATTGTGCAGCGAAGCTGTAGGAGCTTCAGGCAAGGGAATGTTTCCCCGCTGCTTGCTGAGTGAAGTTCTGCTGTTTTGCATGTTAGGTAACGGGATAAGGAGAAAATAGCTCGTTTGCATTGACAGTAAAACATCACAGACCCCTTAATTGTGAGAAATATGATGTCTCAAATTTGTCTATTAACTAGTACTTGTTATAGCCACGTGTCACTACTGTGCGTCGAACTGCATCACCACCCCTGTGATCCGGCATTGTAATTATATTGTGTAAAGAACACAGCGAGCATAGCCTTGCTTCATATCTAGTTTTATTAGGCTGTGACAGTGTACTTTCACAGCAATTAGTCCAGTCAGTTCCATTAAATATGACATGTAGCAAGCCTTTCAGCTTCACTCAAGTCTGAGAAACTGACTTCTCTGATTGGCAGTGGGATAAGGGGACAGCGCTGTCCTCTTTCACCTTGGAATATGGAAATGTGGAAATAATACAGACTGTTTGTATTTCTTGTCTTAAGATCTGTATCGCTCATACATATACCCTAAACATTCTCTATATGTAATTTGTGAATGTAATCTACTTTATTTCAAAAATATCTGACTTGCTAGCCCAGTATGAAACCCATACAGATTATAGGGCTGCACTGGATTGCTACTTGCTAGCTTCATGTAAACTCTACACAAAGTATGTCTTTTTTCTTTTCTTTTTTAAATAGAAATTTTCTGAGAACAATAAAATAGTTTCAATTTCACAAATGGCCTATCCTTGGGAGACTGGATTGGATCTCAGTTCTCTCTCTCTTTAAGGGAAAAATATTTTAGCTGAAAATTGCATAATTATTGTTCTCTTACCTAAGGCAAGTTCTACAAGTGAACCACCATCAAAGGTATGCATTTAAGTAGGAAACCAGCATTTCTGGCTGGAAAGAAAAGCAGCATTATCTGTACTTTGTTTACTTTAACTGGACTGGCAATGATTTAGCACAAACATGGGAATTTTGCCTGCACACATCTAGGGAGGGGCGGGAGAGAGTGTGCCTAGGAGAAGGGAAGAGATGAAGTCCATATGTTAGATATGGGTGTATATGTGTTCATGCCTTGCTTAGAAAGTTTAGTATACATCACTGAGCAAAGCTGTGAGATGTTATCTCATTGCCAATACATCAGCCTATTTTGCTTGGATTAAAATTGACCAGCCTTCAAAATGCCAAGTCATTTATCAAAATAAAAGATCCAAAACTACCCCTGAGAGGCAGAGCACCTGGGTGGTTGAGAGCATATGCTGCAATGCATTTAACATCTCTGAGCTTCATGCAAGAGAGGTAGAATGCAGCTGCTATTAGCACTTTCTTCTATACTCCCACAGGAAAATTTGTTCTATGAAATTTGAATGACTGCTATAAGTATAGATAGCTATAGAAGGAGAAGAAAGTGATAATACATGGGTTATGAAACCTTATCTTAAATTGGTCTAGTAATATTGGGGAGAGGTACTCATGTTACTGCTTTTACAACTCCTGTGAACAGGTTAAAGGTTTTTCTTACTGAAACCACATGGAAAATTAATTCTTCATCAAAGAAATTGATACTTCGCTTGGCATGCTGTTACAGCTTAAATAATCTTAAAGTGAAAACTGAGAGGGTTTGAAAAATGGTCTTGCTCTAAAAATACAGGATGCAGATGATTTAATGGAAGACACTTTCACAGAAGGGAGATAATGTAAAAGGTGTTGTGAAGAAGTATTTTCTCGATATTCCCACATTGCTGCCTTTTGTGCTGTTAGCGTGCTATTTAATGCAGTGGTGTTTTCATGCATAATATAGGCGTCATCCAGATCCCAGTGAAACTGATGGAAAGAATACTACTGACTTCAAAGACCTTGGAATCGAGCCCTTACATAAATTGCTAATTAAACTTGATTAGTAAGTAAGGTTGGCCGTGGAAAAACTTTACCAGATTTATAGCCTACTTGAATAATGAGTAGTGGAATTAGTGAAGGTCTTGTAACTTTATTGCTGGAGTTCTGTTTGACCACAACACAGCATGAGCTATGGGCCTGTATTGCTTTTCTCATATTAATTCCCTGGTTCATAGAAGTAAGGCAAAGGTTTCTTTCTAACAGGATTTTTTATTGTTTACATAAGACAGGCTTCCTTTTCATTAAAACTTTTGTTACACTTCCTTTGAAAAACAATGATATAAATTAAGGGAAAGGGAGTATAACTTGCATTAATGGGATGCAATGAAAAAAAGCATAATTATGCAGAATGTCAGGGGAAACATCCTGATGGCAAGGTCTATTGGAGTGCTGAATTGTCTCTCACAGGAAGCAGAGGAAGCCACATCACTTGAAACAGTTTGAAACTAGATTGGATGAACCACAGAAAAAGCTGTCCATCTAAATGAGACTGGGAAATGGGCTGCATCACTTAGTAGACCTGCTGTGTCTCCAATGTCCAGAAGAATTTTAAGAGTTGTATGATTTTAGGAAAGCTTATGTATGTCTAGGCTCAACTGTGGTACTGATTATATCAAACGGTTTACACCAGGCAGCTTTTAGTAACCCCTGCACACAGCTAACCAGGAAAATCCTCAAGGAAAAAGAAGTCAAACTAAGATGAAAACTGAAGCTCTGTAACTCTGAAAAGGGGCCTAAGGTATCTGTACCTTCTGCTTCTTACTTGTTTGTTGCACTGTGGTATAATTACTTGACTGTCCAAGTGGGAGGTAGTATTCCGACCTACTGGTATAAAAAACAGAGGTGGAGTAAGGTCAGTATTTGGCTGAGGGTGCTCACAGTAATAACCTGATTCTCTGGTTATCAGTGCTTTGATAGCTTAAACATATTGTACATGCACTGGTCTGGCACTAAAAGAAATCCAGTATACTTTTAAGGATAACTGTATTTTGCTTCTAGATTTTTGGTTCCACTGATTTAGTTACTTGAAATCTGCAGCTGCCTGTCTTACTTTATTTGGTTAACAGGCTTTGCTGTGTGTATTTGACCTCATTAAATTGAGGGTCTATGCAATAAATCTTATTAAATATGGGGTAGATAAGAACATTACATACCCCCAAAAGCTCTCCTAATATGCCATGAAAATATTATTTTCATTAATATGAAAAATGCTGCTGCAGAATGTATTTTGGAAGGCAAAAAAGAACTTTTCCTCACGGTTTACTTAAAATTATTAAGGTGTTCTTTGAAGACCATCACAGTACAGCTTAGAATTAATCAACAAACGGTTCCCGAACACCATTTGCCAGGAATAATCAAGCAGGCATATGTTCAACACTCAGGAAACATTTTAGAGGATTAAAAGGCACAGCATAGAGAGGAATATGAAATCCTAAACCTTGCCCTGCACTCAGACAAGCAGACAGCCACATCATGAGCAGCTGAATCAGACTTCAGGAACTGCTTGCACAAACTATGAAGATGTCTGGCAAGATAAAATGTACCCTCAGCTGGAAGAAAATGATTCAGTGGTCACATGATGTCCCATGGCCATAGCTTTAAAGCAGACTTTCAGAAACATATTCGACATGTGTTGATGATCACACAGATGAAAGCATGCATTGTACAGATGGGAATTCCAGTGTCTTGCACAGAGCCTTCAGGACTTATGAAAGAGAGCATTTACAGTGTACTTTAGGATAACTGTGGAGGGGGGAAATAAGCCCCTTTATCAGTCGGTACAGTAGTTACGAAGTTATGAAAGCCTTGTTTGCTTGGACATACAGAAGTATTCACATGTATGTGTATGGTATTGGAGATGAATTCATCTGGCCCTTGGTGCATTCCTCATCACTGAAATAGAAAAACAAAACACAAGAAAATGGGAAAGACTGCTGTGGAAAGAAAAGCCCCATTTTATTCGGTCTTAAGCATGACAAAGGAAAAAAAAAAACGGTCAGGGTCAGTCTTTGAATGATTTTTTTTTTTTTTTTTTTAAACTCGCCCAAGTTATTTTACCAAGTTTTATGGCTGGGTAGGTAAAGCAACCCTGAGTATTTACTTGGTGTATCGTGAAGGGATTTTAAAAAGCATGTGTAAGACAGAAAAAACCCATACTTTTTTCCTTTTTTTCTGTTTTGTTTTTAAAGAGATAAGGATGTGTGTTTCAGTCTTTTCAATTATCTCAGTTATAGATACTGTTGTTTTTTTCATGGAATTTGTGTATCTGAGGTACTTCTTTTAGGGTAGGCCATTTAAACCTCAAAGCAGAGAAACAATTTTCTTGAGATTGACTGTAGCTTCAGATTGACATTCCTTAATGAGCCTAAGCCTCAAATCCTGCCTTGCTGAAAACAGTCTAGGTTCACCAAGGTTTCTAATCTTTCAGTTCAACTCTTAGATGTATAACAAACCCTCAGACCAGGCAAGAAGTCAAAATAAGCAAAGATCTTTCTGGATTTTTTTCAGTGTGTTCTCTGGAAATACATAAATCTCAATGTAGGTTTTATCAGGCATGTTTTCCCTTCCATCTAACCTAACCTTCTGATTTTTCTCATGAAGCTCCATATTTGTATAAAGGCGTGGACATTTATTTATTCATTAAATTCATAAAAAAAGTTACTGCAGTCTGGGCAGATCTGTATTATGGATATGAACATAAAAATAGGGTGGAATGGACAATTTTATATTAGGGACCTATTTGTAACTGTGAATGTACAGAACCAATCACATTTTAGTACATTATAAAATGTTTTAGCCATGTGTATATTTTGTAAGCACAGATATATGGGTTTTCAGTTGTGTTAAGCCAGCTCTGGTGATCTAAGTGGGGTAAAGAGACGCCAGGAATTCTATCTGTAGAATTTAAGGTTATAGTTAAGGCTCGCTTTCTTTGTAAATATTTTAGGCAACAGATATAGGTGGAATTACATCAGAGATTAAATTGGCCTACTGTTAAAGTCATTAATATTGGCCCAGAGACCAAAAATTTAACTCAGTTCTCATTCAGTCATAACTCCCATTGACCTTTGTCAGGTTTCTGCTCACAGAAGTGAATAAAATATGAGAGTTTGGCTCCTCAAGCTGCATGTTATTAAAATAAAATTGTTGACCTTTCTGGTAGATGATCACAGTGGCAAAGTCAGGTTTCTTGCCAGGTTGGCTGGCTATAAGATTAAACTTTGAGGATTTATAATTACATTAAAAATTAGTTTTGCCATTGCATTCAGACAAGGAAGTAAAACAGTTTAAGACAAATGCTTTCAGTAGGTGCATTGATTACTGTAGATATCAGATTTCCTCTGCACTCTTTTCTATGCCTTGTAGGTAATAAATTCCACCTGGATGAATGGCATCAGTAGTGATGTTCAGCGTCCCAAGTGGTCAGCCACACAAGGTAGACACTTTAACATACATATCTTGATCTCTGCTTCTTGGGCAATGCCATCACAAATTACAATGGACCATTTAATTGTGTAATTTCATGGATTAGATTTACCACTGCCATCTTTGTTGCTAATACCTGTAATTATGTTTAGACTTAATGAAAAGGCCACAGCAAAATATTTGAGGAGCCCTATAACCTGGTCTTCCACATTCCTGGCCTTTTGTTTGTTCCAGGATTTGTAACAGTCATTGACAGTGATAAGTGGCAGGTGAGATAAGTGGGTTTACTGTAATGCCAGGAAATTAGTTTACTTGCACTCATGGCCAAAGTGTCATTTTGTCCAACCATTTGATAAGTATTTGCTAAAGAATAATAATAGTGATGACGAGAATAATGGAAGGAGCAAAATTTCACTTCTCCTTGTTTAGGTCCATCTTTGGCAAGTTGCTTGTTCATATGTGAGCCAGGGTAATTGACAGATGTCAAAACCTGAAGCAAATATGTACCTAAATTTGACAGTATTGTTTTATCTGTATTTTGATTTCCTCATAATTAACACTTCTATAATTTTAGTTGTACTTTCAACATTAATGCTTGTATTAACATGGCTCTGGTGATTTATTTTTTTTAATGTAGTTTATGAATTTTTTAAGACACTTCACAGGGTTGAAGCATGCATTTCACATCTGTGGTAAAAATCTCTTTTGTGATACACAGTGAAGGAGGATGACAGAGCAGAGTCCTTTCTGTCGGAGCGCATTTTTCATTAATTTAACTCAATGATATCCCTCTAAATGGCAATCTAGTATAATCTTGGAACATAATTTGTAACATCCTTCTGAAAGGTGACCAAATTCCTGAGTTTTCAGTTCTGGATGATGCCAAAATTTTCCAGGAAGCTTTAATACTGTGCCCAATCTTCAGTGTCATCAAAGAGGCTGCAAATATACATGGTGAACACACCTTTTGCGTGTTATTGAGGAGAAAAAAAGTGTTATGGCTTTGGAAAAAGAAATTTCTAGGAAGTCACTAAAATAGATTTCAAATGAGTTGGAAGGCTAACACTTAAAAAGACAGAGGGTTTATGAAGTCTAATTTTACAACCAGTGTTTCCCATTTGTAAGAAGCATTTTAATGTGTCAAGAAGACTTGTGGCATATTTTGATGTCATCATTTGTAACCACTCATTTTTACAGGGCATCACCATTTCTGAAACATATCTGAGTCTACAGTGCTGTAAGCAGCTGAGAAATCTGCCAGTTTCTTGACACTGAAATGAGGTAGACTTGTTCTCTTCCTTCTTTCTGCTGCTTTTTCCACGCTTCCCTGATCTTTGCTTATTAGCTTTCAACAGGGTTAAGAAGCTGAATTGATTCAAGGAAAGATCTGATGAATGTTAGGTATTCATATGTGTATGCCTTGTTTCAAAACAGGTGGGATGAAGATTGAGTGGGACTTCTTTCATTGAGCAAAACACTTATTATTAGTCACTAAGTGTGTTTTGTGTATCCTAAGAAATGGTGGTAATTGAAGTATTCTGGGTCTCTTATGCTGATATCTAGATGCAATATCTAGGCCAGCATGGGCTGGTGGGGAAAAACTATTGGACCTGCACTTGAATTCCATCTGTGCCATTGTGTCCTGGGTCAAACACATCCAATTATCTGAACTGCACACAATCACTAACTAGTTTACAATATACAAATGATGTGTATATATATAAACCACACAGAAGGATGTGTCCTGAGACTGGGAGGTACATCCAGAAAGCTAGTTGGTGTCATCAAAATGCTGAACATTGAAGCATCTGTCTGAGATTGAGGGACAGATTAAGAATTAATTGCTCTGAGAAAATTAGCAGAACTCAGAATAACAGGGATACTAAAATATCAAACTGTATGACTATCTTTGGTTTAATATGTAATATGCTTGGAAAAATATATATTCTAATATGTGGCGATATTGTGAGTTTAGTAATAGATTAGTTGTCCTCCTGCTCATTTTCACAGAGAACTTTCTGAAATACAGCAAGGTAGAGTAACAAGCACACCACAGTTTCAAGAAGAAATATTTTGAGAATAATTCTTCTGCATGGAAATATTATGATCTGACATCCAAATACGCATTTTCAGACTTTTTTTTCTAAGAAAGTTGGAAGGGTCCTAGGAAATGAGCAATTCTCAGAATAGACAGGAATTTACTTAGGAACATATTAATTGCCAGAGACTAGCGAGGTACTGGCATGTCCATTTTTCCCTGGACATTGGCACTATTCAGCAGAGTCCGTGTGATTAATAGTATAAGCCTGGTCCAGACAATGAAGAGTGTTAACAAGACCTTTGCAGAGCTTGTGGAAAGTGCCTGGTTGTTATTGTTACATAAAGGTGCAGAGAGTTGAAGAATTTTTGTAACTGTGGATATTTCTTGGGAGATGTCCATAAAAAATGCTAGAGGTGGAATAGGATGTCTGATTCATTCATTTAAAGAGCAGACCTGTGGATCAGATGCAAGATAGCTAATAAAGGAAGAAAAACTGTTCGAATCTGTTCAAATCTTGGGCGATAAATGACAGTGTGTTGTCATTCAGTGTGTGAATAAATCATATGGACTCAAAACTAGCTTGGACTTTGGGAGATGTCCTTGTCAAACCAATGAATGAATGTGCAGTAGTGAGAGACTAGTGCTTGTGTACAAGCTAGAAAGCTATATCAAAAACCAAGCTAACTAAAAAGGCAATTTCATGTCTTTGTAACAAAGCCAGGAATATGAGGAAGAGGGAGAGAGAGAGAATTCTAATGTCGCTAGAAATTGATACATCTTTCAGTATGATTCTCCAAAAAACCCCCACATTTGTTTGTGCTTAACTCAGACAAGTAGGAAATTATTTTAGCTGTTTACCTTTGTTCAATATTGTTTTGTCTGTTAAACTTGTTATATAAAAATATGTATATTACTTTGTGGGAGTGATTAATCGTAGAATGGGCCTTGGACACCGCCAGGGAGAGGGCAGCCTGTGCCAGGGCCTCGCCCCCTCATGGTGAAGAATTTTTATTAATGCCTAATCGAAATCTACCTTCTTTTAATGCCATAATACACCCTGTCTTGTCTAAAATAAGTCAATTGATAAATGTTTTCAAAATTTATTGCTAAATTTCCACTACCTGAGATCATATTGTTGGGGTTTTTTATGCTGGGCTCCTCAGTATAAGCTGGCACCTACCCTTTTTAGTGACTCAGACTGTTCATTTAATCCATTTAATTGAATGCTAAATGCTTTGGAAAGAGAACTTGGAAGAAGGTGGGAGCATTATATCACTTGTTAACAACAAAAGACTGACATCAGAGGAAGTCAGTTTTGGGAATGTACTTCAGTACATATTATGCTTCTTGCAATACTGAAAGTCAGAGGACTTGAATTTTAAACATGGTTCTTTCTGCTAATGATGTAATGGATTTATGCATTGATTTCTTGACAGTCTCTTTCACTTATTTCATGTAGGCGTACACGAGGATGGACAGAATATATATATCTCATTTTATTTGTTGGTAGCTAGCCTTATTTTAATCCATGGTTAAATATACCAGAACAAAGTTTTAGACTGTTCTTTAAAGCATGCTTGAACTACATTTTGTCACACATTTCTACCCATGCAAAACTTCATATATGCATGTGAAATCATGCTTTCCTTCCATTCTTCTGATAGAGTTTAGCAAAATTTGCCTATTAGGTAAGCTTATTTTTCTTTAAAGAAAGTAACTTATGTTTAGAAAGCTAATCAACAGAAATCAACAGGGCAAATTCCAAGAGAGGATGCATTGTATTTGAAGAACAGCCTGCATGGTAGGGGCATCTTTGCTTTTTTAAAACTTTGAATTTTTTTTTATTGTATAGCTATGTCCACAGAGAACTAAGATTTACAGCCCTCATTAAGGTAATTTATAAGTCTAAATGACAAGCATACTAAAGGATCTGCAGCTGATCCAGTCAGCAACATACAGATAATTCAGATTTGACCAACCCGGTCTTGTCAAGTCAAGCAAAACAAAATCAATCAGAATCAGCAGGAGTGGGAGTACTTAAACTGAAAAAGAGTCTGTTTCCTGTTAGGGGACTGCTCAGCCTGTGCCCATTTTGGATTTCAGAGAAAATACTGCAGGAAGTTATTTCCCTCCCCCTTTTTAAAAAAATTTTTATTTAAGTGTTGAAGAGTACTGACATTCTCTGAAAAATCCCCTTCTCATTTTCATCTGTGCTGTCTTGAGAAGTGGCATGATGGCAGCGCTCAGGAATAGCTTTCTCAAAGAGAATCCAAGTCAGAAAATTGCTATTTGCCAGAGAATCACATTTCCATCTCACAGCCACTAATAATAACCTACTAAAACGCTCACTCATTTTTAGATGACCTCTGTTGTTTGCTGCTGCCACTGAAATTAGCAGTCAGTTGACACAATTGGTATTTTCCCTTCCACTGAGAACCAGCTATGAGTGTGAAGCATATGTGCCCTGGCTGAGGTGAAGAAAGTTGAGTCACTGAGCAGGGGACCTGATCATCTAGGCTGTGGATTCCTCCCACCTTTACTTCCCAATTTTCTGCACATGCATCACCAGATAACACGGTTTTAAGACCTGGGTTGAGCTGGGGGTAGAGGTGATGGAAATTTGGTTCTCCTACCTCCCGTACCAGCATTGAGCTGTCTACTTCACCGAGCAGGGCCTGCTTTGAATAGCTTCTAGAATAGCCTTCCTTGAAGCTAAAAGAGGGCACCAGCATCGTGCCTGATAGCTTCATGTCCTACTGAAAGGATGATGGAGAACCAACAGCCCTAGACTTTCTGGCTTGCATGTTTCAGCTGTAAATGTGAGTCCATGTACCTAGTACCATGCACTACTCAGAGTCATGTGAGCTCATTTCTGAACAGTTCATTGAGCAACAGATTGAGTTTTGCTTTATTAGCCTTGTTTTCATGCTTGCCTGGAGTGATACACAATGAGGTGTTTTCGGTTGAAGGGTTTTAGTAACAAAACCTAGTTTGTTGGAAATAAAAGCAGAAGCCAAATCCCCCAGTTAGCAGACAGAAGTAATGCACTACAATTTACATCTTAGGTCACAAAGATTAAAAAGGCAAATTCCTTATATTGTGTTTACTTCCTGGCAGAGCAAAGAAAAAGGACTACAACATGTTCATAAGCAGATGCTTGGCTCCCTTTGCTGATGGCTCATTAGAATGCTGTGTAACCAGACTCTATACAGGTGGACAGTTAAAAGCCAATAATTTTAATAAATGCTGTTTTACATTTATGTACTCGAGGGTCTCTAGGAGCTTGACCTTGGGCCAGAAACCAGTCTAATGTTTTAAGTCATTGTGGGCCTGCTAAGTTGCTTGTCTACTAGTGACTAATTTATGAATCATTCTCTCCTCAGTTAGTCATAGTATTGCAAGTTTCCACGGTGTGAAGCAGCAAATAAGAGGAGGAACTAGGACAGAGAAAAAACTAAGGAAGAAAATTAAAATGGGGAAGATTTATGATGATAGAATATGAGCTGAAAGAAAAAAGAAACAAACTAGTTAGACTTGTTTATAGTCTAAACATGAGGTTCGTTAGGGTAAACTGCAAGAAACTGTTGGGGTTCTGTGTACTCATTTTGCATTTCTAAATTAATATTATGTATTCAGGAAAAAAAATAAAACCCACCCAAAACATGAACATCTCACCAATGGATCAAAGAGAAAATGCCTTTGAATAGCCCTAGCTGTGTTCTGTGAGCTAGGGTGATCCTTTACCTAGGTTAGTTTGGTTGGGCTTGGTGATGGTCTTACCAGAATATCTAGGAGAACTAGAAAAATCCAGTAGGAAGTAATATAAATCTTTGGACAGATTGATCTGAGAGGAAGGGGATTTTAAAAGTGGAACAAGTGGAGAGCATCATGAGAGAGCTTATGCAAAAAAATGTCAAGTCAACAGTAAAATCATATCTGATTGTAACATGATAAAGTGGCATGGAGGTGTAGAAGTTTCACATTTGAAACTTGTCAAAAAATGCTTCATGAACATTTCTCTACAGCAATGGCATTAAAGACTAGGTGGATATCTTAAATTCACTTTAGAATATAATGGCTTGTAAAACCAAAACTCCACTGTCACAGATTCTTTGCAGCAGGTTTTGTAGCATTTGAGATGCAGATCTGCACTTCACCATTGTTGGCATGCTTGAAAAATGGGACCAGGTTTTGTCTGAAGGCCCTATTGCCACCTTTCTTTTTGTTTTAATGTCAAAAGGCAGCTCGTTTAACGCTGCCAGTTTATGAACATACACTAGAAACACAATGGAACAAGCTGGAAGCATTTTGGATGAAAGGCTTTTGTTGATTATATGTATAGAAGTGCCAACAGCCCTTCAAATGAATAGGAACCAACACTGAACCTCAAAAAATTCAGACTGTTCAGTTCAGATAAGCATCCAAAAATTAGTCTGCTTAACAAAAACTTGTCCAAACCTCTTTGGTCTGGATTTCAGGCTGGAAATGTTACATGATCAGACTTTCTTATGAGTTTTCCAGTGCTCATTTCCTTTTGCCAACAAAGAGATATCATGAGAACAACTTCTTACAACGTGGTGTGTCTGCAATTAGGCTTCTGTCTGCTCTTGGCTGAAAAAAACCCCAACAGTTAACCAAGCCTGTTTTGAACTTGTGCAGGGAATGGATTTGATGCAAAGTCCATCCCTAATAATTACATAGGAGAGATAAACCATACACTCTTATGCAACGTAGTATGGATAGTATTAATTCCTTTGCAAGATTTTAAAACCACTTCCTTTCTTCTTGTAGCACTAAATCCAGTAGTTTCATTTTAAAACCAAACTTGGACCGTAATTGAGTTCACTTGTAAGTGAACTTCAGAAAAAGTATACCAGTATAAAAATTGCTAATGCAACAGGATTGTTTCTACTCTTCCCTTTTCAATGCCTTTTAGTGTATAATCAGATTTTGATCTATTTTCCACACAATCCTTTTCATGAAAACCAAAAAGATAAGTTTTGTTTTCAACAGTTTTGCCATGCATTAAGCTAGGAGAGATGGCTGATATTAGGAAAATACAGCTGAGAAAGTCACAAAGGGGAATGTAGTTAATAAAAATATATTAAACGTATGGGAGTCGGGTCAGTGCTGAAGATGGCACAAAAGCTTGCTGAACAATTAAAAATAAATCTTTGTCACTTATTTGTGACAAAGATAGAGGAACAGAATACTGAAAGGTGAATGAAAAAAGCTTCCATGTGTTCTTTGTGTAATACTCTTGGAGTCAAAAAAAGGTCTTCAGAAGTGCCTAAGGACAGATTTTCCAAAAGTTTTGAGGTGATTTAGGTTCCATTCACAGCATAAACTCTAGCATAAAAATAGCTTTAAACACCTGCATATTCATTTGCTTTGAAAAATGGAAGTCAACTCCTACTTGGGATTTTTTTGGGTTTTTTTCAGAAATTTTCCTATAGAGATAAGTAGTTGGTTTCATTTGGTCAACTCCAGGCCTCCATTTTCATTGGTTCATTTTAATTCTGCATATTCCTAAGAATGCATGTCAGTTTTGCTTGTATTCAGTGTAGGTCTCATCCATAACTTTCTGTAAAAAGGAAACATCAGGCATATTTTATAATTTACTTTTTTTTTTCCCACTAATCTGAATAATATCTGATAGACATTTGTTAGGAAAGGGATTCATCTTTTATTTCAACTGATTTCTGATGAAATTGCCCACAGAAGTAACCACAATGTCAGAGGTTAGGGAAGCAACTCTGTTTAAAAAAAAAAAAAAAGGAAAAATCCAGGAGAGAGCCAGACATTGAGAAATGTAGTTACTTGTCCAACTTCTCTCTCATCGTGTAGTTGGGTTCTTTTCTGGTTCTATCATACTCAAGTCTTTGAGGTTTTTCTTTGAAATGTTACTTATAGTAACCTGAGCTGCTGCTGCCTTAAAAGCAGAAAATCATCCGGAATAGGACCATAGTTCATTAAAAAAATGATCCTAAATAGTCTAAGCACTCAGGATATTGCACTCTGTTTCCATGAGTAGTTATTTAATGAACTCTGAATAAAATCACTGGGTTTGTATCAATAGAATTCCAAACTACAACTTTATTCTTTGCTTCTCCATGGCTCCATACACAGAGAGGAGGGAGGACAAAAATCACTCAGTGCACTTTCTCTGAAAATGAAATTGTCTTAAAGTAGTCATAATCAACTTTCCCTGTTTTGCTCTTGCACTTTTTTTTTTTCTTTTTTTATTCTTGGTAAAATATATGCAGGTTTAAAGCCTTTAAAATTCCTACAGGTTTAGAAATGAAAGGAAGATTTTTCTCAGGTACGAGTGTTATGAATGTGGGCTGATTTCTGAGACTTCTCAAAACCAAGAAGTCTGGCTGCACCTAGCGTAGGCAGGAGGCTACAGCAGTATAATATTAGTGAACTGGGTTCTAGAAAGACAGGGATAATTTAGACATCTAAGGTTGAGTAAGTCTACTGACCTCTCTAAGTCTGGAGTGAGGGAGAGGGGACAAACAAAAGAATCCAAGAAAAAGAGCAAAGTGTGGTTTAGTATGTGTTAACCCCAATGCACTCTGCATATAGAGGTACTGTGTGGAGTTCAAGGTGGTTGGCGCAGAGAATGAAGTTCTTATAAAGGTTCTGTGCTACCTCCCCTGACTGAATGAAACACTGACTGACCACCCCATAGGTGTGAATTTTCAGTATCTACTTTTGAATCTGCTCTTATGTTCTTCTATACTATGTTGCAGTAAGAGCTCAACCAAAATAATCCCAAAATGATCACTCTTGACAAGAAGTTACACAAGATAGACTAGCCAGTATGTAGCACACAGCATGTATTTGAATATGCCTTCCTACAGCATATTTTAATGCTTATGGCAATCTAAAAACCCAGGGAAAACTTCAAACATTTATTTCAGAAAGCAACATTGATGCACATTTGAAATTATATCAGGCAGCAATAGTGGCTTCAAGCACACTTTTCCCTTCTGGGAAAGTGGATCAAAGAGCAGGGGTACCATTCTCTTGTGTCGTTTCCTTCAATAACAAAGGAAGGGCTGACCCTAGATGTTTGGATTATGCTTCTCAAAAAAAAAAAAAAACCCCAAAAAAACTAAGCAGTTCTGAATCTTGATAGAGTCCTTTTGTGATGCAATTGTTCCTTAAATAAACTCTGAATAAGAGAAAAGAGGTTGGAAACTCAAGTACAAAATGTGGTCAGGTTAAAATGCATCTGATGAGATGCATTTTAGAAATCACTGGCAGGAACAGAAATAAATACATATAAAGTTCTTTAAGTAGAGATACAATCCCACTGTCATGTGAATAGAATAGAGAGAGGAAATGTAAACAGTTTGCCAGTCCCTGATAAGAACCTCTTCGAAGAGATGAAGAGAGGGAAAGAAGAGGCAGGGATCTGAAGAGCTAATGACATTTTCATCATTTTCCTTCCCAGTTCCGATGATTACATGATTAATATCAGTAGCATGACTCTTAAATAGATTGTTGTAATACATGCATCACCTTTGTTTGCATATACATTCCCCCTTCCCCCTCCCCCCAACCAAAACAGCAACAGAAAAAACCCCTAGTATGCAGCATTGACCACTTTTCTGCAGGAGGAAGGCAAAGCTCAGTGTAGAGCAACTCAATCAAACTTGAGGAAGTTTAGAAACAGTAAGAACCAAATTTGACGTAGCAGAATCCTATCGTACTGAAATAGTGTATCTTGGCCACTAAATGCAATTAAAAACGAAACTATAAATTACCCTTATTACTGGTACAAAGTCCAGTTTGTTCAACCATATGTGCCTGAGTAATTATAACTTAACTTGGACCATGTATGTGCATTGCAAGACTATTTAGAATGAACAGTGGCAAAGCCATATACATTAAATGTAAGTAAATCTTCCCTCAATACCAAGAGATGTCAACTCAGCTTTATACAATTGCACATGTACAAATCATGCTCCTTTCTCCCATGCTGTACTGCTTTGTCTCCATGAAGGAAAATCTACCAGTGGACACATCAGTCCACTCTGCACGTATGACAGCTATGTAGTGGATAATTTCATTAAGGTCCTCTAGATAACATCAGAATATTAAGGCTACTTCCACCTCAGCAGCTTTACTATGAGATCTATATTTTTGAAATTATGATACTGAAATCAGGGGAAAGGAAATATCTGATGTAGTTGACTGTAGTATGAGTGTACTGGATTGTAATACCTGGGAATCCTTTCCAGGCCCCAAAAACCCAATTATTTGTTTTCAAAGAAAAGATAATTTCTTATTATTCTGAATTAATTCTGGCATGTTCAAAGAGGAATATTTTTTACATAATTCTTTATTGTGAGTCAGCAGAAAGGCATCCATTTGAGACACAGGGAAGAATATGGCCTGTATGTGAGAATAATGATTCAGAAACAATGAGCAGACTTAGCAAACTGCTTCCTCCCACTCATGCAGAAATTAAGAATACTGGAATTAGAAGAGAGGAGGCTGAATAGTATTTCTTCCTGGGAACTGTAATTTTCTAATTATTCATGCTAGCTTGCAAGAGAGGATAGATAATTTCCCAATGGAAAACGCAGGAGCATTGAAGAAAAAAATCCTTTGCCTCAAAAGACTATCTTGATTAATTAATTTCTTTCTATTGAAAATTTAAATTATAGCATTTTTACCTTTCTTGTCAGATTCTGTGACATGGGAGAAATGTACAACTTAGAAGCTATTCTGCAGTATACAGGAGTAATGAAAATTTATTGCAGGAAATCTGAGACAGGCATGTGACTAAACCTGGAGTTCTTGAATCCACCTCCAGTATTAGGACTTATAAATAAAAGTTTCTGACACTTTTCACCAATAAGCAATTCCGGGGTTAAAACTATGACTGTACAAAAGTTCCTGAATTTAGAAATGAAGGCTTCTCATGCAAGTTCAAGTGAAGTCAGATAGAATTTGTAGGACATGATACCTCCAGTTTTTGCATTGAGATACTTCCAGAAGGACTCTACAGAGGAGGCATACAGAAAGTTGACAGCTCATTTAATTTCCATGTAACCTATTGTAGTTTAAATCATTTACAGCAAAATTACCTGGAAAGGCTTGTAATGATCATTCAGGATGTAGACTGAATTCAGGGTTAATATGCTTAAATACCATTCCAGGATGGTGATTGAAGCACTCTTTGTGGTCTTCTATGAATTGAGACTGGTCAGTATCTAGTGCAGGATTGCAGTGTGAGCACTGGAGAAGACTTGTGTGGGGACAGCCCAGAGGTTGGGCTCCAGCCTGACATTGATGGGGTGGGACCTCTGTGCTAAGAAGGATTCTTGATATTTACAAGGCTTTCCCTGTGGCTGCTGGTATCACCTCAGCCTGTAGTTCTGTTTCTTTTTCCATTCTTTGTTTTCAATCTAATCCAATTTAGTATTCCCTGGGATACAGAGTTATAAGTCATAATATAGTGAGGCTATTGTGTCAGTTTGGACTCTCAGGTGCTACATAAATGTTAATGATAATTAATAGGACTTGGGTTTTACATGCAGATGTGGTCATGATTTCTCTTTTTTTCCCATTGTGTAGTATTACTGATTTCATTTTGCATTTTGACCAAGGAATCAGGATCTTATCGTGATTTTTTCACAAATTCATGATGTCAAAATACCTCAAGAAAAAGTTGCCTCTGTTGAAGACATCATTTTATTTCATGTTATCTGATTTATGTTATCGATTCTGATACTACTTATATGAAGTAATTCCCACCAGGTGGAATTATAATGTTTAATTATGTTCCTTGATATTAGGGTCAGACAGATATGAAAATAGCAATTTTCCTTCTCAGAGGTTTTTGTTGATTTGACATTTATATTGGTTCCACTTGAAGAAACAAGGAAAATATCTGGTATGCTTTATTATTGGGACAGAGCTCTTGCACTCTTTTAAGTGATATCTGGACCCTGCAAATACAGGTTCCCAGCAGCCTGCTATGCAGGCTGCCAACAAGGTAGGTGAGGTAGCCAGCAAGAACCCAAGTTTTAAAACCTGCCTGGCAGTGACACTCAGTTTGGAGCCTGCCTAGGGTCTGTCAGACCAACTTTGAAATCAAACCACATCTGTGAAAAGTTCTAAATTGGCCAAATCATCAAATTCCCACGAAACACTATTTGGTAAGAACTTTTCCAACCTGCTCTAAAAGGAAAGTAAATCACCACAGCCATTGTTGTACCCGTTCAAGTTCCCAACTGTAGTTGTTTCCAGTGCTCCGGGCTGAAATGCTATGTAGATACATACGCAGGCCCACAACGCTTTACTGAGTCCAGGAAGTCACTCTTTCCAGCCAGAAGAAAAAAAATGGGGGGAAGCTAATGTCCATGGCCAGACTGTTTATAGTGTTTATAGTTCTATCACCTCATGATTTTTCTCTGAGGAAGGTTGGGGGTTTTTTTTAAGTAGAAGTATTTCTCTCTCCATAGTTTATTTCTAAGAGATATTGCGTCCCGATGAAGAATTTTAAAAAGGTCACGTAAACTGTACTGTTCAGGCTGTCTAAAACAGATTGCTATTAAATATGCCTTAAACTTAGTATTCCCTGGAAGATTAGCTGCCTTATAAATGACACTGACAGATTGTTTTAGCTATGAGGGGTTATGTATATGTGCTGAATTTTAAAGTTTGCCTGTTAACTCTCAAAGTGAATCAAAATGAGTAATTTATTTTTCTGATATTCAGTATGTTATGTCATTTCTGAACTACAGGGATCTTCATCTGGGGAATATAAAAGATACTGTAGAACCAGCTGTACTTAGAGCTCCACACACAGCCACTCCCTTTGGGTTAGGATATCAAAGGAAACTCCCAAAACACAACGATAGATTTTAAAAAGAAGGGCATGCTGAATTCTTCAGAAATTCTACTTGTACATGTGAAAAGGCTGATGGATGCCAGGCAGTTTGTAAATCACCTTCATTAGATACCTAATTGTTAAGGAGGTTTTTTAGAAGCTGTGATGACAAGATCCAAGACAGAAATGTCATATCTATTAACTGACTATATTTCCTAGACAGGAACTCATCTATTTCTTTATGTATTTAATTTCTTGGCTCTTGCATTATAGGTCTGGCCAGGCAAAGAATCTCCACATAAGGGATAGTCTATATGCAGTGTGTCTTTCTGCCTGTGTTACTATCCACATCTGTTCATGCTGAGAATCCTTTTACTTGTGTTGAGTCTCAGAAAGGTGTTTTGTGCGGAAATCTGATCTTTGCAGATACAACAACACAGATTGTCTGGCATAACCTTGCAGAGCCTGCTGCTACTCCAGATCTATAGTAATGAGATAGGAAGAAGCAGCTCAGCAAAAGGAGGTCATTGAAGTGACATTTTTTTCCACAGGTGGTGACCTGCAGACTTTCAGGCTCAGAGATGAGGAGCCCCTGAGTGTACTCAGGAACTGTGTTTTCTGCTAGGGAACTTTGGATGAGAGCTCAGATGTAAGCGTTTCACAAACTTTTGTTATGCATGCTTCAGTGGCATGTTATTTAGAGGAAAACTCAGCTTGTCCTTTCTTGTTTATTTATTTTATTTTGGCTTCTCTCTACTAGACTCCTGCACATGTGGCACAGTCAATAAGTTCTTTTGAGAGCCCCTTGACTCACAAAATGTCCTGGAAATTGTCCTGTGCCTGACGTAATAACATCCAGCTGACTGACAGCAACTACCAGTTCCAGATTAGGCATCTGTCTGCTTAGCGATGGCTAAGGAGCTCACAGCTGGAGTGCATGAGAAGGACTCGCCTGGGTCCTAATTACTCTGAGAGAAAGAAGCAGCCATTGGGATTCACCCAAGCCTCACTTTATCCATGATGAGCTGTAATACTAACCATTTTTGAGTGAGTCATTACCAAAACCAGCTGGGAAATAGGCATTTCAGAGGTGAAGCTGGACAGGCTGCATAGTCTGTGGTATTCTGGGGAGTAATTTGTAAGTGTTACTATATGGAGCTGCACGGATGTATTTTGCCAATACTGGTGGTCATCATAAGCTAGTTAAAAGTTTCGTGTCCGTTCTTGAAAGTGATGGGCCACCCATTCAGTGTATGCCTGAGCAAAACCAGCACTGGAGCATTAGCGAGTGTCACAACTCTGTGTAACTCAGGCTATCTATTGTGTTAAGGTATTGGTCTAGTGTTTATAGCTAACATGGGAGCTGTGAAAACATCTGATGGATATCTCACAGCCAAAGTACTTACAATGGGAAAGTTCAGTCCTATGATTAGGTGGCCTAGCCAAAAACAATGATGGGAGATAGATAACACTGCTGACGCCCAACTGAGTCTTCACTAACGGACCCTGTGAGACCCAAAACATCTTAGATCAAGATTCTGTCATGATAACAACCTGACTGAAATAAGAAACTTCTGAAAACTCTCCACATCCTACAGGGCTGTTGTTTTGTGTCAGCTAAAGATTGATGATGAATGATTGCTTGCCAGTGGGATACAAATATCCAGCAAATAAATGTGACTATTTAGTATGCTGTTTTTGCTGGTGAGTAATACTTTTTGAAGGCTCAGGAAATATGTAACCCAAATAAAAGAAGTCATTGCACTGTGGAAGGTCTGATGGAGATGACAATCTAGGTTTGCACAAAACTCAGATCCAGAGGAACCCATCTGGATTTTGTTCTTACATGGGAACAGCCATGTGAGCTGACTGTGCTTCACACAGTTCTTTGTATTACAGAGATAATACTTTGCCATTGGTACTATACTGAGGGCACTGAAGTCCTGCCTGCCAGGTAAACTGCATTTGGTTAGGATCATGATGATCTTTTACGGCTTTCATTCAGTATCAGTTTTGCGTGCCTTTACTAGCATTTGATACCCAGAATTGCAGGCATCTAGGAATGCTTTCCTAGAAAAGAACACTAGAGCACAGGTTTCGTTTCTTTAAGTAACTAATACATGACAGTGTTGAGTAAACAAGCCAATGAGCCAACATGAAAAGGAAGTTACAAACTGGTCTTTAGCCTGTGTCATGTTGTTGGAGAGTGCTGCCTCAGCCTAGGGATTAATGTTTCAGATTAGGAAGAAAGGAATTGCTAGCAATCATCTAAGGTGCACCAGCTGTCTCTCTCCTCTATTTTAGCATAAATTTGGCCAGGCTTGGAAACGTTTGGGTTTTTTCCTGAGAAAAAAAATAGGTGCTCTCAGTCAGAATTGTGAGTTAAGTGCTGCCTGAAGTTTTGTTTAACCTGCTGCAGTGAGACATTAGAAGGAAAATACTTTGTCTTGATGATTTATTTTGGCTTTTCCATGCTTGGATCCTTTACAGGGCTCTGCAGAGGACTGGTAGGATGGGCAGTGCGCCAGGTTTGCAGCCTGTACCATCCTTCAGTCCCAGAGATTTCAGTTAGAAAAGGCAAAAATGTATTCTATGCTGAATGCCTGGTAAATGATGAAGGAAGGAGGGAGGGCAGGAAGTGAGACTTTTGTGTAAGCAGAGAATTCATCCATTGCTGGACTCTCACATTAAATCTTTTAGGGCAAGACACAAACTGTGGTGCTTTTGATGGCATGAGCCCATTGTAGAGATGGGAACTGGGCATTATGCAGGCATTTTTGCAGCTTGTTCTTCCCCTGGAAAGGGAAGGTACATCCATTGAACGCTTGGTAAAACCTGGTGATGAATTTTCCTTTTTTAATAAGGCTTTTCTGAAAGGGGCTTTCGATTTTCTTTGTTTTATAGATTTTAGAAAGATGTGTTACATATGTTTATAATATTAAAATAGCTACTGTGTATGGGCATAGAACCAAGGGAGAATTTTACTACAACAGTCACTGCCAGTGAAGATAGGAGATAACATTTGAATTCCCCATTTTCAAACTACGCTTATGTTCTTGCCATGTGTTTTAGACCCACTCTAGAACATGACCTACTAGCCCTGGTTCAAATACATGTGAAAAATAGCTGACATCTTAAGCACTGAAACAGATGCTCATCATTCTGTGAATGGCTCATTTCACATAAATGTCTACAAGCAGCTTTATTTTGTGGATTAAATCTGTCTTAATCTGACATCCACCTTGGCTTCGAGGAGGTGTCCATGGAGTCTACTGAAGGAATAGACAAGAAATGAAAAGGCAGATTTTGTAGTCTTTCCAACAATGCAGGAAGAGAGGACTTACAACTAGCCACATGTGGTACTTGTGCACGGAAACTGAGATTGTGTGTACTTGGCAGTGTAGAAATGAGTAGAAAGAGAAATTGTGCTGAAAAGGTGACAACTAAGAACCTAATTATGAAATGCAAGCTCTGTGGGCAAACTTTTGCTAGAAAAGCTGCGATGCAATTGATCACGTTGTCAGACAAATCCATATATAAATGAGAAAAGTCTTTTTATTGTACCTAAATCATATGTAAAGCTGAGGAGTAATGAATTTGAATAACTGGCCCCAGATCACACCAAATGAATTTGAGTCCTAACTTTGTTTTTTCTAAAAGCCAGTCAAGGGTCTTATAAACAAGACCGCCCTTCCACTCAAACAGAATTTAACAGAAATACCGTAATAGCCAAAATAGCCAACTCTTAAAAGACACATATACTGTTTCAATTTTCAATAAATCTCAATTGATCTTTAAGATTTCCAACTAATATGCCAAAAGTCCCAGGGTGCTACAAAGCCTTTCTTCACAGAAATGTCAGTGTAGTTTTCCTAAGCCCCAGACTCAGACTGCATTTCTTGGGAACTTTTTGGTAAGTGCTTCATCTTTCAACCTTCATATTCCTCCTCCTTTTCAGTGCCAGTAATAGTAACTGAAGTCCAGTACTGGTGTTATTGTCAGTTACACAAGATGATAAGTCCATGTTTCCTATTATCTGTCATACAAATGGACTAACACAACTGTAATGCATAACTGAAAACGTTCTTGGATGTATATCCCTGGAATATTTTTCTTCCATAGATGTTAAAATCCCAGCACAGCACTTGATATCTCCTGCATGGCCAAGATCAGAGTTATCATTGCTCCAGAATCATTGCTGAGAAGCAGAATAAAGGATAGTAGTCAACCCTAAAAGTCTATCTTTCCAGGTTTCCTGCTACTAGTTTTGTTTTGTTAGCAATCTAAAATGCAGTTTTATCTTTCATTTTTTCCACATGTTCAAACTGGACTAAACTACTGGAAGCTGTAGCTTCTTGCTTGAAGTGCTTCGGTGAAGTAGCGTAGGCCAGAATAAAATTAATTTTTCAGAGATAAAATAGTGGACTATGAACTGACTGGAACTGCTCAGGCATGAGGCCTTGATGCTGTGACAGTCACCAAAACATCAGCTTGGTGCTTAGCAGGAGTTTAGCAAGGAAGCAAACTGTTAGGGTCCTTTGGGAATGGGGAGGAAAGGGAAAAAACCCTTATGCACAGTTGATTCACAGCCTGAATGTGTGCAGTTTTTGTCTCCCTATCTGAAAAGATTATACCAGAACTCAAGAAGGCATAGAGAAGAGAAGCAGGAGTGACCAGAGGTATGGAGCAGCTTGCATAGGAGTAGTGATTGAGGAAGGTCCTTGGGCCTCAGGAAGGGTACAAAAGGGTCCTAAAACCTCATGAATGGCATGAGAAGATTTGGTGGTAGTGATCAAGACTGATCACAGTCTTCTCCACTGTGAAAACTGAGGGCCAACACATGAAGCTGATAGGAGTCTAGTTCATATCAAAAGTAGGTAATTATCCTGAAGGAGAACACTCTTCATAAATGAGTGGTTTTCCTATAGAACACCATAGGACACTGTGGCTGTAAGAAATGCACTCTGGTTCAAGGGAAGAATGGACAAGCATCTGAAACAGAGAGCCTCCAGAGTTCCTGAACAAATTAAATCATAACAAGCTCAGAAAATCTGCTGAGTTGAAAGCAGCTGCAAGGTGGAAGAGTATGCAGAGAGGAAATAGCCTCTGTACTTACTCTACTGTGGTTTCTTATGTGTCCAGTTATGACACAGAATATTTAATTAGCTGAATACTTAGTCTAAATCACTATAGTCAGTTGTATTATTACAACAAGTCCCCAGCTGCTGGATGGACCCAGAAGTAAATACTGAGCCTCTAACCTCTGTAAGGGTTGGTGGTTTTTTTCTGTAGAATCTGGGGAAAATATTTTCTTCCTTGGACTCTACAGTAATGGAATCTACAGTATGTGTGAGGTGATCAGAGCTATACCTCCTTCTCATTACAGGCTTTCCAGAGCCTGAAGTCAGTTAAGAATGTATACATTCATGTCTGCATCTTCACAAATGTATGGTAAAATACCAAAGTAAGCAGGTGCTCTAAAATAGAGAGCTGTGAGGAGGATTGAATTCCACAGTGCATTTCATAGTCTGGAGTTCATAACTATGTGAAGTCCTGATATTTTTGTTTCACTTGCTTTGCACACGTTCTGAAAGGCTCTATGAATGTTTGGAGCATCCTTTTGTTTATGAAAATGTGAAAAGTCAAGTAGTATTAGAAAACCTATTTTCATAGTTGTGAACAATATTCTTCTTGGCAATGAAATCAACATCTAACTGTCCTTTGTATAGAGGGAGCAATGGGTTCCATATGGGGATAATTATCTGGTTGTCTTGTCTTAATACCGAAATCACTACCCTGATGAAAGAGTCCAGAATAACTTGTTTATCTAGCATTTATTTGGGCATCAAAACACTAAAACAGGTCAGAAGGGTTCTGACCCAGATATTTTCTGTCTTGATTACTAGTTATGAATGTGAACAGTAACTTTCGACTAAGACAAGGTTACTGTACATCCTAATAACCTGTTTTTTTTGAGGCATCATCTCTTATGGTGAGAGGACTGTTACTGCCTCTGCATTTAACTTGGGCCTTGGGGATTTTTAGAGAAATGTTCAGTAAAGGTGCCAATTGTGCAGAGGTTTTAGTGGTGTGGATTCCTGTCCATGAGATCACCAGCTCGCTGACCAACCATGACTTGGTAATGACCATTTGGTAAATGACCTACACTGGATTTGAACTGGTGACCTTACTGTGGAAGACTCTGAATGCTGGTCCTAATCTCTGGAGGATTTAATTTCTGGTTTTTATTCTAAAAAAAACTCTGTTCAACCTCAAACTTCTTCCTTGGGCAGTGTTGTGATAATAACGTTTTCTCTTTTACCTGGAACTGCTTTGTATGTTTCACAGTGCTAAGTTTATGTTCTTCATTTCATTTCATTCAGAAATAACCTTGGTTTACATTGACTTCATAGAATATTAGAAAATGTTCTTCGGCAAGTGTTTAGGGGAACAAGAAGAAAAAACTTTAACAGCTGTGTTCAGTACCTTTGAGAAAATGCCATGCACTGTGGCATGGGAACAGCACTAAATTCCTTACTCTGGCAAAAGCCTAAGTCAACAATACTTGTGCCTGAGGAACTGCCACAGAACTCGCACAAATATTTTGATTTTTCTGGTTACGGAAGTACACAAAAAGGAAAAAGAGTAAAAAATAATTCCAAATTTCAGAATATGCAGCTGGGGCTTGCTTGTAGCATGTTTTTTAAAAATAACTATTCTGTAAGATTTTGTAGCCCTAATTGAGCCCAAATGTGCATCAGGTATACAGATTGAAAGCCCACAATGGTCCAGTTATTTGCAAACACATTTTAGCAGTCGGTGTTGTATTTGGCTGGTTTTTTCAAGTGGCATTTATGTACTGATTGTAGTTATCAAACTTTCACTGAAATCTTCTCATTTCATCATCAAAGTAAAAAATGAAGGTGAAAACACAATTCTTAGTGCATCCAGTATTCATGAACTTTATCAACTGACTTTATTGATCAAGACACGAGATTTTATAGTTATTTTCCCTATATTTATCATGCCAAATATTCGAATTTTTGTCTTGGAAAAACTTTTTAAAACCTCTTTAGAGGGAAAAGAGGGAATATGGGTGTGACTTAGGTGCAAAGTTTAAATTAATATTAGGAAAAAATGAATAATTAGTTCCTATACATTTCAGTTGATATGTATTCTTGAGAGTTTTTCTCTTCTATGTGTTGCTGACTCCTGTCTTGGGGAAAAAATTTTACAATTGGTGCATGACATATGTCCAGCCATAGAATTAAAAAAAGTGAAGTGAACCACCCTTCCCTGAACCACAGAACTTGATCAGACTGAGCGCACTAAATCAGTACTGCTTCAAGTAATAATACAGAATAACTCAGTATAAAATACAGCCTAAAAACAAAAGGCAGTGATTTCTTTTCTTCTCAACTGTCTGCTAATTTGTTAAATACGTTAAGGATCGAGACATATGACTCTTCTTCTGCGTAAATTATAACATGTACAGTGTGAATTCCCAAAGATTCCAGTACTGCCATATTTTGTTACTGAAATTTTGTCATCTCTTTGATCAAAATGTCCAGTCTTCAGCATCTGGTTAAATACTTACCATGTTTTGTATAGCATAGCCAGGAAAATAAATTTTTAATTACAGATCCATGAAGCCTTTGTGGTTAAGAAGGCAAAAGAATCAAAAGTTTCATCTGAAGTCAAGCTGGCTGACTGATGAAGTGAAGTCAGATATGAAATGAACAACCATACATATTATATTTTATGTTTTTATGCACTATACAAAACTGAGATCAGTTTTGGAAGACGGTTGCCCCTGACTTGCAAGACTGAGCAAATCTGGCAAGGGCATGGACATATGCTGAGTTTTGTTTTCCAATATAAACTCTAGGCATTTTTCCTACAAACCATAATGTCTATCTTACGAGGTCTGTGTTATGCTTTAAAAAACATTTTTGATTCATACATCTGCTATATAGCCTTAATCCAAGTGTGCAGTACTCCTCATAGAAAAGCAGACTGAAATTCTTGTTTCAGGACATTTTCAACTACAAAGGGCTGCCCTTTTTCACTTTTTTCCACAGTAAAATGTTACATTTTTAAAGGAAAATTTAGTTTTTTGTAATTTAATAACCTGAACAAATAATGGCACTTCTCTGCTTCTTTTCTGGAAGAGAGAACTTTTATGACAAATTCAAAACTCACAGAACTTTTGTGATAAATTTCAAAAAAATCTTTGAGCTTTCTTTCCAAGTTTCTCATTAAAATGCTCGCTGTTTTATGACCTGCTTCAATGTGGTAATTTCTGTTTAATTTAGCTTGGAGCCAGTACTTTCTTAACCAACAGAGAAACACTGTGTATAGATTCACTGGACACAAGAAACATCACTTTCATTCATGAGATTGTAGGGTTTGCTTCTCATGGCTGCTGAAAATTTTGAGAAAGCACTTTATTTTTGCTTATAGTTCACCCAGTAGTCTCATCCCAATTTTTCATTATAAAAATATAACTTTTGATAACTCTGAGATGGAGGCAAGAGCCTTGAAATGTTGTCCTCTGAGGGATGAGATGAAATGTTTATAGTGTCTTGTTTCTAGATGTAAATGGGATTCATTCTGTGCTGAAATGCATAAATATTGTTTCAGCCGTATGATAGCCAGTTGGTAAGGGTTTATGGAGCTCTCTAAAGAGTGAAGCTGGCAAAGTCTCTTCTTGCAGCTGATAGCTGAGGTGTAGGAATTAGCTCTAACAGCAGCAGCTGTCAGGAGGCAGTCACACAGGAGGCCATGGCATGGCAGGGAATGCACAGAAATGGAACAGGGACTGAGAACTGGACTGTGTTTTTACCCATGGAAATGACTTGTAGCAGATTAAGTGTCAGAGTGCCTGTCCCCCTTTATTCTCAAGGGGAATAAACCTACACAAAAGATTTGGGTCAAATTCATGTAGAGGGTTGCAGGCACCTTGTGCCACTCTGAGCAGCACAGAGATGCCTCCCAGAGCCCTCTCCTGTGGGAAGAGGAACCTTGCTACAGGCAGACCCAAGGGTATGCTCTCCAAGCAGGCTGGACCAGATGCAGCCTAGCCTGAAGGCTCAGCCGAAAGGGAGATCCTGTTTTTCAAGCTTATCTTTTCTTTTCTTATCAGGTCAAGCAAGCTGCTTGGTGGCCTGCTTGGTGATCTTGAGGAGCTCTTTTCTTTCTCTGCCTCTATTTTTGATAGGGAAGGTATGAAAGATTTGAGATATTCCAGTGAAAATATAGCATGTATAAAGCCGTTGTGATGATGCTCTAAGCAGTTGTACAGGGTTTCTGCATGCCGTGTTGTGTTTCTGCTTCTGGTCTTATATACGTATAGGCAGCTTGTTTCTTTTTCATTTCAGTTCTATAAAGGCAATAGTAGTCCATGGGTTGATCATATGTATAAAATTGCCCCAAGACTAGCTCTAGATCTTTGAAGTGCTTTTGGATTCTTTTGAATGAAAAGCATTACAACTTGTAAATGAAAGTTTTTTTGAGTGTATGGCTAGGCAAAGGAGATGTCATCTGAAAGCAGCTAATCGCAGAGTTGTACCTGGAAACCTTTCTGCTACAGGTTTTACTCATGTCCAGCTTTTCCAGACCTCTGCCTTTCTTTTAGTGTAGCGTGTGGGTGAATCAGTTGGTCTTTGATTCAAAGTTCTTTGTATCTGAGGAAAACAGTTCCACTGACTTGAGTGAGGGTAGATGGAAGGTCTCTGGCTGTGTTTAAGATGGCAGAGTAACTAACATATAAATCATGAGGTTTTGGATAATGAAAAAAAAAAACCCTTTCTTAAAATATCACAAGTCTAAAATTGACTTTGCTAGTGTTTTTATGTGAAATTTCACATAATACGAGCACATCTGTTTACATTATAATGTCCTTGGTTACATTTAGAGTTGAGAAATCAAAAAGGAACTATCCACTGATGTTCTAAAGAAAAATATTCATCATGCTTCAGACAAGGCAGAAGAAAATAAGGAAAAACAATTTCATGGTTAATTTTACATTTTATAAGAAGAATGTTACGTTGAAAGCAAGTGCCATTTACTGTTTGTGTTATAAAACACTCAAAAATTAATTTGGTTTTGATGATTATATGGTGCAATGTTTACCCTGAACTGGAAAACAGATCCAGATAAAGCTCCCATTCTCAAAAGGAAGAAAAGTTGAAGTCAGAGTTTAGATCTCATCTGACTTTCAAGTTTGGGAGTAAGTGAGAAAATGGGTTGTGTAACAGGTCGTTCTGTTGGGAATCCAATCTTTATTAGCTGCTGTCGGTGGAAATGATAATGTAAAACTTGGACAATTTGTTTTCTAGTGCATATGGCTGAAATATTTATAAAGTAATGGCACGGTAACTAGGCTCTTCTTGATATGGGCTATGCAGTTCTTCCACTTGTTGTAGTGACATATTTTGTCCTGCATTTTGGATGTGATCTTTAACTACATAGTGATGAGCATGACTTTCAGTTGTACTATTACTGAATTTGCTGTGACTTCCTTGTTGGGTTCACATCCTCCAGCAGGACAATGCTGCTGGAGAGGGGGAGGGAAGGGATTGGTGTTCAGCTGAAGAGCAGAAGAAATTTTGTCTGAGATCTCTGTACAATCCCAAAAAAACAATAGCAGAAATACCCCTTATTACCTGATCTCCATGAATAGTGATGTTACTTTGATGACTACAAGGCTAAATAAACAGTTTTCTCTATGACCTGATGACTTTTCCCAGTTATATACTCACAAGTTATTACAGTAATTAGTATCTGCTGACAGTTGTGCACAGCATATCTTTCTATAACACTTTTCCAGACATACTGTTTCTTTCACAGAGCATAAAATGAATTAATCATACAAATTTGCTGTGTATATATACTTGCAGGTAACATCTGTTTACGTATGTATGCCTATTTTGTTAGACAGTTTTATAGAAAAGCTTTTAATGTCCACACAGACTTTTATAATATCTAATTACATTGTCAAAAAATGTGAGGAAGGGAATTTACTGGAAAGAAAACCTTTGAAGTAGTGGAGGCTTATTCTTCAGGCAATACTGGTCTCCAAGTATTTCTGGCAAGACATTCGTTCTCTTTTAAGGTTCAGTGCTACTGCACAAAAGCTCAGAAGCTCAGGCATGTAACTTCTTCTCTCACAGTGGTATATCGCATTGATCTGCAGCAGAGGATCCAGGGACCCTCTGACTATGGGCTGCTGGGAAACACGGTCACCTAAGATCAACTTTTCACATGTTTGATTTTCCCTGACAGTGTTCCTTAAACTTTCAGTAGTAGAGGAGAGCTAATTTCAAACTAACACTTTTCAGGAATTGGAGTTTGTGAGTTTGGGGGGAGGTGGGGTTTGGTTTTGTTTTGGGGTTTCTTTTTCAGGTTTTTTGTATTTTTTTAACAAAGATGAATACGTTCTTTTTTGTGTGTGTGAAAAACCCATACAGCATAGAGAAGAGTAAGCCATGTTTGGGATTTTGCAGCCTTGATCCATCTTTTTTATGCATGAGGCAAAAGAATAGCATTAGACACATTAGACAGAGACAGGCATCCCTGGAAAGGCTCTGTGATTTGAAACCTGATGCTTCCTGCGGGGAGCTTTGTCATCGCCCTGCTCGCCCACCCATTTCCTCCTGCTCACACAGGGAGCTGTTACCACATCCATCAGTGCTTGGCTTAGCAGGCAGGTAGCCTTGGCACATGGTTTCGCGTGGGACCTCATTGTACGAAGGAATGTACTGTCTGATTTTCACTGCTAAGAAAGTCCTGTTTTTTCTCCTCACACCAGTGTTGCCAAGGGTGGCTTGGTCCAAGTTAGGACTTTGATTGGGCCACACAATCACAGCTACAAGGCCTGCTTTCCTTCAGGTATAAATGGGAGAGAAAAGGGCTGGAAGGTGGTCCTCACAGAATCGCTCACTGGGAGACTCAGGAGATAAAGTGACAAACGTGACTCCTCTGTAATGACTTGCAGGACAAGCTTCCACAGAGGCCCATTTGAAGATGGCATAACTTAGAGCAACCCTATTATTGTTGCAAGCTGTGTCTATGGCTCAGATCCAAGCTGAGAGTCAGCAAAAGTAGATGAAAGCAACCAGCACTGTTTCCTCTGTGCCTCTTGCACTAATGAACTCTATTATCTTTATGAAATTGTTTCTAACCTACAGCTGGCAAATGCAGTAATAACTTGCTCCTTTTAGCTCTTGCGTATTCTTTAGTATACTGTTCCCAGGCCAATTCAAAATCACCACAGCATGAGGAGATTGTTCTCCACAGAGCTTTTATGCTGTTGATTGGAAATACGTTGAAAACCATTAGATTATTCCAGGCTTACCGGGACATTTCCACAAAAATAAGCTTCATGCCAAAGAATCTGAGATTCATACATTACAGGATATGGTCTCCTCACACCCTCCGCCTACTCATTTGGAAGTGTCTCATGGTTTTCCTGCATCATTTGACACATCTGTAGTCGTTTAATTGTTCTAGCCTTTCAGACTGTATTGTGAAACAATTGCTTACAGGACTCATTAAAAGAAAATATAACAAAAAATTCCCATGCGTTGTACCTCCTCCACAGTAACATAAGCCTTGGAAATTTGCAGGGTATCCAAAAATAATTTATTTTTTTTTAAACAGGACATTTTGACCTGTATTAGAGTAGGCAGCCAGTATGCAGCATAAGCATTTGGACAATATTCCTGTATGTCTAAAGAAGTCATGAGTGGAAGGAAGGTATGTTATACATTACATGGGATTTTTTTAATTGTTAGTTGTTTATTCCAGTTTTGGCCTTGACTCAGAAAGGTACTTAACCACTTTTTTATGTCAGTCCTCAACTAGAAAAGCCTTTTCTTGAGCCTTGTTGAAATGAGTAGAAGCTAAACATATGCTCCGAGGTAAGCATTAGCTTGAAGCGTTTTGCTGACTGAGATATTCTCTCACACTTGTCTTTGGAAGTTGACCTGGCAAGAGATGTTATTGGAGTGCATTTATCTCAATTAGTATTGTGTCATACAGAAAAACACACATTGCTAAATGCTTGGAATTCCACCATTCCCTATTTCACTCCTTAGCGGGGAGGAGAACTCCCTGCATCTCCAGCTGCATACCAAACATCTGGCAGATCTCTAAATTCCCATCTGACTCAAGGTCATAGAACAAGACACTTGATATTGATGCTGAACTAGGCTTCTGCAATGTAAAGGATGTATCTAGTTGCAAATGTTTAAAATTGCAAAAAAAAAGATGTTTAACAGTTTCTGTTGAAGCATGCATTATTGTAGACACAAATGTGGCTCATAGACTGATGGGAGCTGATCTGAAGAGCATCATAAGGAACATATAAATAGGCTGCTTAGGTTTTGAGGGAAGGATCACATCTGAATCAATCCAGAGCTAAATTATCCATTGAAAAATCACAATTGTGAGAATCTTTTGGATGGAATTTGGTAGCAAGGCTGAGAGTGTCAGGTAGGTCAGCTGCTGTAACGTGAAAATGATTTAAAAATAAGAAAATGGTAATTAAATATTCTTTCCTCCTCCTTTTTAGGGGGCTTAACATATTTATTTTCTCAGAGGTGTAATGTTTTATTTTTCCTGAGGTAATGTTGTAGAAATATTAATATTTTGGAAAGACTAGAAAAGTTTTACTACTTCCATAAAACCATTTTACACTGACTTTAGAACAAGATACATGACAGCAGAATGTTTTGTATGGTACCTGAAACAGAGCTGGACATATGGTTTTAGCTTAATACATAGGCCCAAGTGCTGAACAAGCTATTGCAACAATAGATTTTAGCATATTTAAGACTGATATAAAATACACTGTGCTGCTTCTCAGAGTACCAGGTGAGTGTCTCATTAGTCCAGTCTGTACAAATTTTTAAACCCCATTTATCTTTACATTTGTCTGCCTGGAGGCTTGAATCTCCTCCAGTTCAGATGTTCAGACACACAGATGTAGTAGTGATGAGTAGACATGAGCTTTTATTAAAACTCAGACTCTTAGGCTTCAAGGTCACTTGCAGATGCCTAGAAAGCTCTGCCTGGAATGCCAAATGCTGGCCCTGGTGCTCAGGACTAGCAGGAGGGATAACAGCCTTCCCTGCAAAACAACAGGGCCAGGTGGGTTATGTTCTAGTCAGATGCCACGAGATTCCAAGAGAGCCAAAGTGTGTCTTTCTAGTTTTTCCCTGATCACTTTCTTCTTGATTTCTTCCACCTCTGACCCCAGGACCATATATAGTGGATTTAGCACACATCACATCAGCTTTAAGTGAAACATAGTAAGCTCCACAAGTGATTATTTCCAAGGTAACTTCATTTAATCCGAAAAACTCCAACTTTCTCCAGATCCAACCCTTGCTCTAATGCACAGGAAACACCCATAGCAGTTCTGTTGGGACAATCCATTGTTAGAGATGCTTACCAAGTCTCCGTTACTTGGGGAGAAACAAGGAAAATTATAATTTAGCAAACACAGGAATAAGGTTTCTGATGAATGTGGACACTTGTGGGTAAGCAGAAGCAGCATGGTGGCTTTGCAAATCCCTCCCCAAAGGTTAGTGGTGTTCAGTAACACAGGTGCCTCTCTGCACCTACTGTCAAGCTCTATGCCCTATAAACTGTACCTCAGTATTTCACATTTTTCATTGCAAGGCCTAACTTGGAGTTCACATTGTACAGGGGAATAGTGCATACAGCACAGATTTTATTGTACTTCCCATCTCAGCTGGCTTCCCTGCAGAAAGGTGACGCAAGTAGTCGGGGGAGCAGTTTGATTTTTTTCAGAATACAGGGTTTTCTATGGGTTTTCTCTCATATCAATTTGGTTTTATTGATGTATTAGAACAGAGACAGCATTAAACAGGCTGTGTGTAACTTCAAATAGATCATGAACTTCTGTCAGTTACAATAAATTTAATATGTATGTGTGTACCAGCATATGGATTTACCCACATACAGCCAGCCAGAAAAGTGACTATGTAATCTAACAGAAAAACTGAGAAAAACCTGAAAGTTAGTGGAGGGCTACATGTGTGTTCATTAATAATTGTTTTTCAGATTAAGCACCAGTTTCATATTCTATTCAGTAGTAATTGAATGTATCTAAAACACAAAGGTTCAGCAAAATCCAGTGGACTAAACGCTGCATCTTTGGTAAAGAGAATCACAGATGTAACTGTGTTTTAACAGCAACTCTTTCCCAGGGCCTGACACATGATGTCTTTCTATGCAGCAAATTTAACAGGGAATATGCAGTTTGCATCGTCTCTTTTTCCTCTTAGCCAGTTTTTCCAGCTAATGGAAAGAGAATGTCATTGGCTTCATCTTTATTCCACCCTCATTCCTTCAGGCCCAAACTCTGAGTTGGATAACTCCCAATAGGATCAGGATACATATGGTCAAAACATATCACTTAAGCAATGCTTCTGAATCAGCACATGCACTTGCAAAATGTATTTTTACTCTTAATTCTTTGTGAGATCAGTTCAGCACTCAGCTTACATCTCTTTATGAATAAGCATATATGTGTATGTTTGTGCATATATAGACACACACGTACATGTGCGTGCACGTATAAGCAAACCCATTCTCTCTATCCTACTAGGCTTCCAGAAGGTGGTGCTTCCAGCAAAGAGACATTTACTTTTGTATATGCAGTGACAGGAAGTGGGATGTGCCAGCTCACATCTGTTAGCCATTAAACAGAGCAATACTAACAACAACAATAATAAAATATTATTTTAGCCAGGCCGAAAAAACAGACATCAGACATAGAAAGCTGAAGGTGAGTCAAAAGAGGGCCCATGTCCAGCTGATTTCTTCAAAGGCAAAATACTATGTACTCTTTCCTGGTTTTCAGTTCTGGAAATAACCACCTCCTTGAATCATCGTAACATGCCATCAAAATGAGTGGGTTTGAGGATTTCCTGTAGAAAACTATAGCGGCATTGATTCCTGCAGCACTGTTCTGAGAGGAACAAGCACAGGTCTCAGAAACTGCAAAACCAACATTTCTCTTACACTTTTTTCCCCCCACTCACCTTCTACACTTCAGTATGCTCATTTTTTTTCCCAGGAAAATGCTGAACCAATGTAAAATGGGTTAATTAAAAATGCGTGCCATTTCTTAGCAGATACTACCTGGATGATTATCAAGGGGATGGGGGGAGGGGGTGCTTAATAGCTCTTGTGTGACGTATTGCTTCACTAGAAAGAACAAGAGGACTGACTTTCACCAAAATCAGATCAAGTCGGTGAGAGTAAAAGAGGTTCCAGAAGATTATGCCTCAGGACAATCCTTTCAGTCATAAACCAATCTATTACTAAATTTAAAGAGAGAGATTGCTCTTTTGCTGAGATGCATGATAGTTGTTACCAGATAGCAGCTGCCATTGCAGAAAACTCTGGCAAGCTGAAGGAACATCATGATTAATTGGAGAACTGGTATTCACAGAAAATGGCTGGCTGCCAATGGACTGCAAAAGTAAATAGCATCAATTAAGTCAGCATAGCTAATTTTGTCCTGAGCTAGTAATTGCACTCTATGGCACAATGACCTCTTTATTAAAATACTAGAATATTGTAGAAAGCATAAGTGTACAACTGTTCAGTATTATTCAAGCTATTCCTTGATGATTTCATAGAAATACAGATAAGGACTGACTTTTACCCACTTTGGTCCCTTTGGCAGATAACTATTGCTATGTTGAGTTCTCTATTCTTACTGTTTCTGTTTCATCTATCTCTTTATGTGTAAATAAAAAAGACAATCACTTGGTAGAGCGTTTTATAAACACCCATGTGCAAATATTTGGTACAAGTTTGGATCTTAGTTTTGGGCTGCTTGTTTCTTTAATTTTTCAAAGTCACAGTGTGTTTCCCAAGTCTGAAGTCAGGCATCATGTGGTGGTGATTCAGTGGTCGTGTGTTGTTGGTCATGCCTCGCTGAGAGGACAGCACTAAGGCTGACCTCTCAAGTCCAGTGTTCACCTCCCTGTGTTCAGATGGATGGGACAAAGGGTGTCCAGGACAAATTGTTCCAGGCTTTCAGGACCTGTTGATGCAAGCAGGAAAGAGTCTTTACCAACCTTTACTATTTCAGTAGATATTAAAGGGCTCAGTGACTCAAAGGCCCCTGTTCAGTGAATTGCACTCACTCCCATTTGGCAGGAAGGGTAGGGGTAAGCCTTAAGTGCTGAGCTCAAATATAATGTGGTGTTGGCTGTTCCCTGAGGAATAGGAAAATGACCCCAATGACAATATCACCATCTTCTCCAGGTGAGAAGAGAATGGTCTCTGCATGTTTACATAGTGTCAGGTCGTAACCGCGCAGACATGTACATTCAGTGTTTTAACTGTCTCACGGAGAAAATCAACAAATTATCTGAATCCTGGCCAGACTTCAAAAGTTCAGAGGTTTGGTTCAGAAAGAGCTGCAGTCACTGATCCAAAGTTTATAAAAGCTCTCCAGATTTTCTGAGACTGTAAAACTGGGCTGGAGCAGCATTTTTCCTGTAGCTTTCAGCACTTCTGTTTCCCATCCTAGCTGGACAGTGGAATTGAAAAAACACTTCTTCAGAAATTCCAAGAGCTTAAGAACATTTGGTCCCAGTCTGGTTCTAAAAATGAGTAAAGATCTGGGAGGCTGTCTGGTGGGGTCATATCTAACCTACCTTGTCTGGCCCATTTTTTCTGCAGCTCCCTCCAGGTTGAGCCACAGTGTTTTTGTAGCTGGAGGCTGGTGCAACAACTCAGCATGCACCCCAACGATCCAGCTTCTTGTCTTTTCCCAGCTGTGTAGTGGTTCCTACATATTAAAGCTCTTGATTCAGAAGCAGATTCTGTTTATTCTTTGCTAGTTAGCGCTGTATTCTGGTGAAGAAAGACCCCAACAGTTTGACAGCTGCGATATTGCAGTGTCAATGGGGAGTCTTATATTTCAGAAAAGTAGAAAAGCATGCCCCTAATGTGTTGGTGTTTCAGATAGGAAAATGCTGTTTATAATATCACATGACCAAGGCATGGGCTAGTCAAGTCATGGGAAGAAAATAAATCTCAGCTGTCGCTGTTAACTCTTCCACAGCACTGGTTTGAAAATCTGCTGTAAGGATTAGCTATTCATAGCTATTAATCCTTTTTTTTTCCCCTCTGCTTAGAAAATGCTTGTTTTTTTCACAGAGGATAGGTGCAAAAGTGCTGGACCACTGCAATGGGTGGGTCAGTTACCTGCATGCTTTGTGAATGCCAGCAATGACCACTGTGGGGGCAACAGCCCAGGCCCTGTTGGTTCAGCTGAAATAGAATTTGTCAGGTTTGAAACTGTCCTTTCCATTTTGTCGCCTATGTAAATATATATTTATCCATTCTTAACTAAATTTAGGGCCATTTTCATTTTTTATTGTTCATTGGGACAGCTAGACTTTTCAAGTCCTGTGTAGTCAGGATAAGTATATTATTAGTTACTGGCTGTAAAAGAGAACTAGCTAACATATACTCATAAGATATTTCAGGTATGCAGAGATAGGTAGGCTTATGAAGAGATAGGCAGGCTTTTGCAGAGTCCCCTAAAGCCACACATTCCCGTTATGCCCTTCGAACTTAAAAACAATTGAACTGCAGCAGTATTTGCATTAAAAGATTTTCAGCCAATTACAAAGAGGGAGAAACTTTGACATTCATTTCTGGATCTGGACTCAGATATTAAGCAGTTCAGAAGATTTGGGATCTGAGACTCTGGTATGAGTTCATGCCTGTTACTGTGTACAGTAAGAAACCTCTGCAACTTTGCTTGTGCCTTCTCTGAGGAACAGGCAATCCACAGCGCTTCCTGGATCCTTCTGCAGGAACAGGCTGCAGCTGCGCGCAGCCTCTGACTCCTCCAGGGACATGGTGCTGGATAAGAAAGAGCTCTGAGAGATATGTATTCTCACCAAGACAGACATTTTCCTGTCATTTCCCAAGGAATCAAGTCCTGCCTAAATGTTACAGCTGATTCCCCACAAACCTTGGAAAAATCCCTTAAAACCTTGCCTGCAACTTTTAACCACTCGGTATGTTTCTTTTCATCCCACGAAGGGATGAAAACTTCTAATAAGTTTTCTTAACTGTATTTGAAGTCCAGGAGGGTCAGGTTTATACCACTGCAATGGTACCTTCACAGATTGTACCAGAGTTTTCTTTTATCCATCTTTAAGTAACTGCAGTAACACCCTAGAAGAAATCCAGGTGTAATTCATATTTGTGTAAAACTTAGAGCTCTGTAAGTTGAACGGAGTGTATAAGTGCAGCGCACACTTAATAGGGTACATTTTCTTTGTGATGAACACAAAGTCAGGTTAGGCAATGAGCTGTGAATGGCAGTTGCTGCTTACTCATGTCAAAAAAACTTAGTAGAGATACGTTTTGTGGAGTGAAACTGGATTTCAGATCCTGTTAAATAAATTTGATATTTTAAGCTGTATTTTGTATTAATATAGTTAAAAAAATAGTGGCTAGTTAATAAAAATAAGGTAAAATTTTATCCCCTCATCAGAAGGTAATTTTACCAATTACATACTATTTGGACCCTGAAAGTAGGAGACATTGGGATTAATATTGTATTTGGATTTAAAATGGCCTCTTAACAGAGATGAATTTGATCCTTAGCAGATAGAGTTTTGCCTCTCTCATTTTTATTCCATTTTTCATTTTACTCCAGTTTCAACCTTCTCATATGTTATTTTAAAAGTTAGTGTAACAGTGAGGCTGGGAGATTCAGCAAGACTTCCCACTAAAAATATTATGCATGTGCGTTACACGTGCAAGTCCACATTAAAATAACATTGTTAAGGTTTCTGAGGCAAGTAATGAGGAAAGTGAAGTTTGAGACTGCATGTACAATTTCAGTTTGGGTCACACATTTGCATCTTAATTGTACAGTTTGTTTTTAAGCTACAAATAGCTTGCATTTTTCATAAGATATGTCTGCTGTGAAGTCAGGAAGGCTAGTGCCTTTGGATGTGCATTCAAAGTTTATATTACCATCTTCATCAAGCGAGACCGAGGATGACTGGTCTCTGCCCATCTCTCTCCCAGAATTCCCATGAGATAATGCTAAGCAAGTCACTAAGATCAGGCTTTATAAAACATGACTGAGAATTTTGTGTTCCTTATTTCCGGATCCCATGTTTAGAGGTGCAGCAGAAGGCAATAGGACCTGTACTTTGGGCATGTAAATATTGTGAAAACTTTTAAGTCCCAGCTGTCACAACGTTAAAAAAATTAAATTGTAAACATTATTTCAGCTGGAAAATGGAAAGTATACTGTGAAGATCATTAATACATATGAAACACTCAGATACTATTGTATTGAATACAATATAAAATGTCATGAGGAAATTAATAAAGCGATCTTGAGAACAGCTTTTGAATAAAGTGTAGCACATAAAGACCATGTTCGCACTCTGAAGAAGTCAAAGCAGCCAACTGAACGTTGGGTTTTTTTTGTGAGTACTTTTAATTTCTATTCACAAAATGAGACAAGGACCCACTGAACACCCCCCAACAAAACAACAAAAAGCCAACCAACCCTGAATGTGTAATTGTCATGTTATATATTCACATGGGGACCAAAGTAAGCTCAAGTATATTGTCATTTCTGATTTTCTGAGTGTCTGACTTGGCAACTTTAACACTTCTTATGTGTCACACATGTACTGGGAGAAAAGTGCTATAAATTCATGGTCAGGTCTTTTTTTTTTTTTTTTTTTTGTATTATTCTTATCTCTCAATGACATGATAGAACTCAGCACATCCCAGTTTCACTTCATCTTTAAAAGAAATATGGTATTTTAGATGTGGTTTTGTACTTAGTGAAGAATGTAAATTTGATGTAGAAAAAACATTAGTTCTTTTCAGGGAAAGTTTGGTGCTAGCAGCTTTCAGAAATAACTTTTTTCTCATCAGAAGCTCAGTAAAAATGAGCTACATTTGTAAACAGAGCTGACTGCCTCCTGCAAAGATACCAGTGCTGTTTCTTTCCACTTTAAAAGCAGCGTTGGGCAGTTGGTCAGGAGGGAGCAGGAGCAGGAGAGATCAAGGGAAAAGCTCCTCTTAGTGAAGTGGAGGGTGAGAAACAGATCACCTCTATGGCAAGTGCTCTTTTCCTCATACCAGCGAAGTTTCTTGTTCCGCGTTGAAAGATCATGTTTCTTTCTTGATTCTTGACCACTGTCACGTGCTGCTGCCAAGGGAGCAAGAAGGAGGTAGTATGTTGCAGGAAAAAAAGAAAGACCTGGCCATGGGAAAGGGATAACAACTTTAACAGAGCTCACAGCAGAAACCCACACGTCTCCATGCAGCGGTTACCTTGAAACAGCAAGCACAGCTACAGCTTCGGACAATATCCTGCTGGGCATCCAGCCAGAGCTTGGTCCCCCTTGAAAGGGACAGAGAGGTCTTCAAATTGCCACTCATCTGAATTACCTGTTTTTCCTCATAAACCAACACCATTGTTTTATTCTACAGGGTCTTAACACCGGGTTGACAAGTAAAAGGGTGTCTGCTGAGATTAAATAAAGGGAATATTGTTACAGAAGTATTTAGACTCTAGTCAAAATGCTGAAGGTGGCAGGGGCTCTTGATTTTAGTTAACATATTGCAATTTTTTTTTTCTCCTCAGGAAGTTGTTTTTCCAGAAGAAACTTGCAGGATCAGGCCATTGTTTACACAGACCTACGTGTTGCAGCCCTACAGCCTGCTGCACAGCTGCTAATTTGTTTGGTGAGAAGTGCTGATCACAAGCAGTTACCTTGGCATGGTTTTACCCAGTCAAGGTGACATGTAGTACTTTCAGATATGCTGCACACGAGGTGAGCAGGAGACTCTCCAGCTTTCACAAAGGAAAGATAACTTCCAAAACCATCAGCTGCATTTACTTCAGACCCAAATACTGAAGATATCAGGGTCTGGGAGGAGCAAAAAGAGGGTGAGAGAGACAACAAAGTGATTGTCTTTACTCTCCAATGGACATTTGGTGAACTTTATTGATTTCATGTGACTTTCTGTGTTGCTTTTTTTGATATATTTATCATCATATTTTGGGAATGAGGAATAAAAAATCTAGGGCGTTTTCTGCTGCTTTGAGGGAAATGTTAACAGGAGTATATCAGAAAGATGGAGAAATGTATCTCCCTGCCCTTCCAGTGTTTATATCTTGGACTATTTACTTTTGTGCAAGCAACAAATGCGTATTACAGTGTTGTATTGAGAGTAACTGCATAAAACTGCTCCACGTTCTTTCATAAACCATTTTTCGTTTGAAAAAGATCCCTTAAGAAGTGTTCATTTATTGTGAGTTTATGATGATACAGTTTATTCTGGGGGAGTTGCAGCAAGGGAAAGGAATACTCATTCTGTTCTCTCTTTCCTGTGGTCTCTCGCAAGAAGAAATGAAGCGCCAGAGATGCGGTATTAGTGTCATTGATGAACTCTCTGGCTGAGGGAATTCCCTAAAGGTTGTTTGACCATCTCTATTCAACTGTTCAAACGAAGTAAGGAAATGTTGAAACTTACTGCTGCCAAATTCTTCCCTACAAGAAAGCTTAACTAGGGAAATAAAAGCTGCTCATGGTCAGCATAGGCTTGGTTCAGTAAGAAACTAAGTCTTGGCTGCTAATGTCCATCTGAAAAGATAAAATACCTTACAAACAGGATTGCAGTTGATAGCAGGCTGATCATAGTGAGAGAAAGCAGGTAAAAATGTTTCAGTCTTTGCTGTGGTTTCATCACCCTGGTAACACTTAGACCATGTTTCTGTGAAGCCATTTCTATCATGTACTCCATTCGTTCATCAGCTCTGTTTCCTTGTTTCAGCTGCTTCAGGCACCAGGTTTATTTCTGGTGGTTGTTTTAGCTGATGAAACATACGACTTTGGATCAACGGAGTGTTTCAGGTTTGTCTCTCAATATTGCCTGTTTTTCTTGTCCAAAGAAGCCTGGGGTAAACACTACTCATTGTGGTAGTGAAACACCATACAGATTGCCTCTTCAACAGCTCACACAGTCTTATTTTGTTATAGAAAAAATAAATACATAGGGCAGACAACAAAATTGCTTACAGCTATGAGTGGGAGTTTACAAACTAACTAAAGAGCTTTGATTCTTGTGTCCTTTAGTTGCACTAAATACTAAAAGATAGTATCACAGCATAGCATAAATGAAACCACTGATGGCAAGTCATTTGTTTGTTTATAACTGTTTTGTTTAAATTTACAGATACACATGTTCCACTCTGGATGCTTGTAGGGTTGCATAAATATGGCTTTGCCTGGGTAGGTTTTTTTTTATTTTTTTGGAGCCACAAATTATAATGTTTATCATGCTGATGAAGCAATGGTTGGGGGACAAATATGACATTAAAAATAGACTTGGATTTCCCAATCATCTGAAGTGCTGGCTTGCAAGCCCATGCAGCAATGTTGATTTGTGGGTAGTTAATTTTCTTGGCCATTGTTTTTTTACTGTGTGATGCTGTGAGGTTATTTCTAGGCAAAATGAAATATACAGTTATACATAGTAAGAGAATTGTATAGTAGAAAATGTTCTTGGCACACATATGCACTACTCAGAATGAGTACATAACGTGCGCTTCAATGGACTAGCTGTTTTTTGTTTGTTTTTCCATTGGCAAGCCAAGAAATAAAACACAATCCATTTTCAACTTAATTTTCCATTTTTTCCTCTTTTTTTTTAAGATTAGGATACAAAATCTTATTTTCCTTTGGACCCATTTCCAAGATTCTAGACCAAAAGCTTACTTAAGTGATATTTCCATCACTCTACAGATGGTACTTATTCATTTTTCAACTCAGTTCAAAAATCTTAAAAGATCCAGATATTTGAGAAAACAAAAAATAATTTCCTTATGGCAGTATTGAGTTCAGGTTTTGACCCTGATGTAAATATAGAGGTGAAATTTGCCAGGGGACAGAGGCCAGCAGAAAGACATGCACAAACACTATGTTTTGCAATGTTTGCATGGGGGAATAGCTCAGTACCACCTTCATCACTTCAGGTTTGCATTACCTGGAACTGAGATGGTGTGTGGTTAGACAGAGCAGAGAGCATCAGCTGGGGTTGGACTTGGGTTGGACTTGGGTCAGACTCAATGTCTGAGGGCTGGATTTGAAGCTAGTTGAAATAGAAGGGAGATTTTCCTTTTATTTCATTGGTCTTTGGACAGGCCTCAAATTTTCTGGCCCTCATTCATTTGCTCAACAGGGACCGAGACTGTGAATGCCATTCCAGTACATGAACTGGAGCTGCTGATTTAGAACAGCTACAGCTTAATTCCAGGTTGTTTTTCTTTGGAAAATCAGATTATTTGAACTTTCAGAAGGTAAAATTAATGCACGGAAGTAAAAGACAGAATTCAAGCCTTTCTGGTACAACAAAACTTAATTTTCAGGGCTTGTTAAACATTCTTGAGCTAAAGAGAAGTTGTGGCACAGCACAGTGGACATAATACAGCATCCTGTATTATGAGATAATTTCCTGTCATTCTAGGAATATATTCTCTTATTATTTTGCCTTGGAATGGAAATACTGGGAGATGGATATGTGCTGAATTTGGTCTATGATTTCTAGGTACAAAAAAGTCACTTCTTTGAAGAGGTGACTAATAATTTTCTTTATAAAAAAGGAGGGAATAGTTAAAGAATTCAAGTGAACTGAGCAATTTGTGTGTTTAACTCCATGTATTTTCTTTCCCTACATACTTAAAAAAGTGGATATCCTCTTTTACCTTGGAATTTTGCATTTACGTGAAGTTGTAGATGCCCTCACCCTGGCAGTGTTCAAGGCCAGGTTAGATGAGGCTTTGAGCATCCTGGTCAACGTTGTATCTGCCCATAGAAGGGGGTTGGAACTAGATGACCTGTAAGGTCCCTTCCAGTCCTGGTCATTCTGTGATTCTATATATGATTCTATAATCTAGAGATTTATGGGTTTTTTTAATTCAAGTTATGTGACTGTCTTCCTTGGTCCATCAGGCACAAAGTGTCTTTTGAACAGATGGGGATGGAGTTGGACTAGGGTCAAGAACTCTATATCTTTTGGAATCGTGTCCTGGAATGGGGGGAAAAAAAAGGTTAATAAGTTGAAGAAAACAGGTTGGTTTTACTCTTGTGACACAACACTTGGAGATTGCTGTCTACTGTTGTTCAGGCTGTCAACTCTTCCTAAAAACAGCAGTTAGGCAAACCTGTAAAAAGGGGATTAAGATAAAAGATGCAGCAAGCTGAACGAGGTCAGCAGTCCAGACCGTACACCTAAAGAAATAATGTCACTTCATTCACATGTATTTGTATTCTTTGTAGAAAGCAAGATGTGGAAAATCATCAGTTTTCTAACCACACTGTGCTAGTAATTTTGTTATTCCAAGGTTCTTTTCCTTCTCCCTCCCATCCCCAGCAGTGCTTCAAAATTAGCTATAATTTTCATGGTTCAGTTATTAGAGTATGAACTGCGTAAGGCTTGGTGGGTAGCAACAATGAACCCTAAAATTAAGAATTTAGTACTGAAATGTCTGTCTTATCCTGGATAAATATGCCTATATTTTTGTTGGATGGTTTCAAGAGAGCTAAAGAGGCTGGGAAAACCTGAAGTCTTCTAAAACTAACTAGGTGAGGGGGGATGGAAAGCAGTTATTTGACTCAAGTAGTGGTTGGAGAGTGGGGACAGCAATAAGGGAAAAACTGAGAAAGGCACTTGAGAAATGCTGTAATAGAGTTGGAATATGGTGTTATTATCAGAGGGTTAAGAGATGAAACTCCTTATTCCCTCTCTCTTTACACTCTCTTTTCCTTACCTTTGTGCTGCATTACCTTGCGTTCATATTTTCTGGACATGCTTCACTTTTTTTCCTTTTTTCCTTTTCTCACCAACTATCACACTCGAGTGGCTCTATGCTTCCTATTTTTATACACCTTACAGCAGCTTTTGGACACAGATAAAACCTGGACATTGCCCTGTGCAGTGCAGCAGAGGACTTCAACTTGTTCTGAAGGCTATAGCTATTCAGAGTAGCACTTATTTCAGGTGCACACTTGGGTTCTACACAGACCCCTAAGGTATTTACTGGCAGACAAGAATATGAATTAGGGTTTTGTTACTAGAGGTGGAATAGTGAGCAGCTGCCTAGATAAACGTCTCCAGCAGTCCTTGTTCTGGAAACCCCTTTGGGCTGAGGGATGGACTGGTGGTTCTGTTTCTATTATTGTGGTATTCTGACCAAGAAGAGTTGCATGAGATAGTGTCATATACAAGATATGCAGTAACTTGTATTTCTGTGTTATCACAAACATTGTTTCATAGACTTTTTCTATTTCAAACTGGCACTCCCCCTTAGTGAGAAGTTCAACTTCCCTTCAGAGTGTTCCCAGATAGCTCTTCTTGAAAGGGACTTCCCTTCATCCACACCTCGTTCTTCACTTGGTATCTCTTTCCCTCTTTCTTTTGTCTTCTTCAGGGGCTAAACTGAAACAGAAAGAGCTCCTCCTCTGCACTGTGCCTGATGTTGTCCTTCCCAAACTCATTACCTCTGATGTCTTTGGGCTGTATTTGTTTGTTCTGGCTATGGAGTATTTTTGTGTCCAGTGCATCCAATTTACTTCTCTTTTCCCATATGTTTAACATCATCAGCTGTTATCATTCACTCATCCTGTCTCCTTTGCAAGTCTACTTAATTTTCCAGAATATGAGGTAGGGTCCTGTCCCTTTCACTTTTACAAAACCAAAAAGGCTGCATCATGCTGACTGAGGTAATTTTGTTACACAGAGGCCACAACATAAAGCTTTCAACATGCTTAGAACTGACCCACCAAAGCCAGTGAAGGTACCGAAAATTGTAATAGAAATGTTAAAATTAGTATCTCTGGAGAGAAAATGTGTGAGTTCAGTTGTAGAAACACCAGAATGAGTAAATGGCTCAAGAAGACTTACAAGACTGATGTGCTGCTGGCAACTGGATTATCAGGTCATGAGGTTCCTGCCAACATGTGTGTACAACTTTTCGGGTCAACCAGATTGGGAGACAAAGTAGAGTGAGTAAATCCTTCTGACTCACAGAGGTGGAACAGGATGGAAAAATTAATCATTGTCATCCCCTGAAGGGTGCAGAAAGGCATATCCAAAACCAGCACAGGTTCACCAGCTGAGGAAGAGGAGATGTGAGGAGAAGCTGATAGTTGACAGGCCCTCTGTGTCACTACAGAGAAGCCTAGACAGGACACCTGGTGTCATGGTTTAGTCCCAGCCAGCAACTAAGCACTACGTGGCCACTTGCTCACTCCTCCCTGCACCACTCTGAGGTGAGATGAGGAGAAGAATCGGAAGAAAATGGTAAAGCTCATGGGTTGGGATAAGGACAGTTTACTAGGACAGCAAAGAAAGAGGAAAATCACAGCGACAGCGCTAGTAAAAGAATATGCGAGGCAGGGGGTACACAATGTGATTTGATCACCTCCTAAAATCTGATGCCCACCCCCAACAGTGATCCCCCTTCCGGGGGGGGGGATCCCCTTATATACTGAGCATGACACAATATGGTACAAATATCCCTTTGGCCAGTTTGAGTCAGCTGTCCTGGCTGTGTCGCCTCCCAGCTTCTTGTGAAACCTACCCTAGCTAAAAAGCAATTACATTTTCCACCCCTTATTTAAATGACATTTTCTACCCCTTATTCAATACCATCTACACCATGCCCAGATACTACGCTGTCCAATTAATCACCACTACTCTTCCTGTCTTTGAGATACACATATATATAAAAATAGATATACACACACAAAGATACTGTTCCCTTAGCCTATGGGCCATCTGTCTCAAATGTCCATTGAGTTCTGTGCAGGTCCCTTGCCCTTACTTTTTTTTTTTTGCAAAGCCAGCTTTTGAATTATTTTCCCTTTCTCAGAGACTTCTGCTGTGTTGCTCCATATAATGATGTATTGCAGGTGTTCTGGAGCTTCATCCTGTTCTAATGCAGTCTGGATTAGTCCATGGCAAATGGTGGGGCTGTGTTTCCACCTCTGGGACAGTTGATTCCAGGTGTATTGGATTACCCCTCAACTGGAAGGCACTGACAGTCTGCTGCTGAAGGGATGGAGGAAAATGCATTCACACTATCAATTCTGGCATACCATTTGGCTGCCTTTGAAGACTCATACTGGAGTTCCAGCATGTCCAGCATGGTGGCACTCAACAAAAGCATGACTTCATTCCAGCCACAATAGTCCACTGTCAGCCTCTACTCTCTATTAGACTTCCTCACTGGCCATATGGGATTGTTAAAGGATCAGTAGGTTCTGTTGGTTGCTCCCTGCCTCTCCAGTGGATGAATCAGCTTATGGATGGGAATCAGGGGGTATTGGTTGGTGTAATATTGCTGCTGGCACACTGTTGTTCGGCACCTCTTGTTCTTCAACCTGCAGCAACCCCCCAACAGAAGGGTCCTCTAAGAGACTGAGCAAGGTAGACAGCTGTTTAATTTCCTCCATCTTCAAGCCAGCTATGCCAAAAGCTCATTTATTAATGAGCAATTATTAATAAATTCTGAGAGACGTCATCCAAGGTGCGGGCCTATAGCAATACCACATATAAATATCAGTTTAACCAGTGACGTTGTCGTATCATAAATTGATATTACACAGTATAACAAAATTAGAATCCTGATCCCTCTCTCAGAGGTGATGAATAGCACTACAGATGACACATACAGCAAGATACATACAGCAAGGAGGATTTATATAACACAGCTATGTGAACAAAGATAGCACCATTGTGACCAATGACTAGTTAACTGATATAATAAATACCTATTAAAAATATTCTGGTCAGATCTGTAATTGTCTCAACCCTTCAGGCCCAACATTGGATGCCAAAAGGGTCGGTTGTGGCTTAGCCCCAGCCAGCAACTAAGTACCATGCAGGCATTTACTCCTCCTCCTTATATATGGACTATGACATTATAGGGTATTGAATATCCCTTTGGTTAGTTTGGGTCAGATATGTTGGTTGTATCCCCTCCCAGCTTCTCATAAAAATTAACTCTATCCTAGCCAAAAAACAGGACACCTGGGATATAAGTATCCGAGGGCTTGTATGCTAGGCAGACCGCTTGTGCGAGAAGCCTTAGCATTTGTGACTGGGGATGAGGGTATGAGGGTATGACTGACATCAGCTTTATTTTAAGACAAGAATCTCTCTTCTCCTTCAAGTTCTTGTGCAATTTGCTGTATTGTTGCTACAGCATTGCAGTGTTCTTCCTGCAAATGAGACAACTTTGCCAGCTCAGGGATGGCGGGGAGTTGAGTTTCCCCTGGCACAGCTCTGACCCTAACCCAGGAGTGGGAGGAGGAAGAAGGGGGAAGAATAGCAGGTAGTCCTTTAGCGTGCATACAGGGCAGAGGCAGTGTGAGTCTCCACATCACAGGCATGGGGCCCAAAAACCTTAGTCACTGGGCCACCTACTTCACCTTTTGCAGTGAAACTAGGGTCAGGACCTTAGCCCTGACATCAAGACTCTGATGTTACTGCCTCTGTGTTGCCAGCACACTTTCCTGCTCTTGGAATAACAAAGAAAATGCACTTTCTCAGTAAATACTACTGACTCCAGCTAGGGCACACTGCCATGCTTTTATCATTTTCTGGACAAAGCAGGAAGGAGAGGCTGCTATTCTGTATAGAGGGAGAAGCATGGCTTTTGTTGACAGATGTGTCTTTAATCCTGGAACATACAGTACTTGGCACACTTTTCACCGTGTTTAGTGAGTCTGGGCTTCCTTAGGTAAGCTGATTTGCAAGGTGCTACTCTGTGATCTGAAGTCTTAGCAAATTAGGTTCCTTCATAAAGGCTTACAATAAAATTGGAAATGCTTGAAAACATGTCTGTCATGATCCCCATTTTCATTGGAGGTAATAGTAATATAATTTCTTTCTTTTAAGCATCACGTTCCAGATTATTCGCCATGGTTTCTAGCTAGGCAAAACATTTGATGTTTTCTAAGTGATTTAGAAGAAGAGCGTTCAAGCATTCACAAACACAAAAACATGCTTATGAGAGGATCTAAAGTAAGGATCTGGGGGCCTACACGTCCTAGCTTTTAGATACTTGTCACCCAGGTATCACAGTTACCTCTTTACTATAGGAGTTATAGGCTGCAGATAGAATAGATTGTACTTCCAAAACTGGGAGCATATGGAACAAGGAACCATTGGTAGAACCACAGCAGCTTATAGTCAGCCAATAAAAAACACTGAGCTCTTCAATTTTAGGTCAAGGCTGTAGAGAATTGTTTATGTCTGCTCTGTAAACCACAGACTGGAGCCCCCTTTTGAGGTGGATGCTCTGACATGGGAAAAGAGGCTACTTAGCTGGAGCTGTATTTCCAAAGTACAGTATTAGTTTAGCTGTAGGTGGTTTGTAGGAATACTTTTATTTTATGTCCGAGGCCACTGCAGTCTTAAATCGCAATTTTTACTTCAAGAGCATGTACGTGTAACTGGCATTTCACAAATCTGTAAACTTACACTCAACAGATCTCTTACAAAATGCCTGTTAAAAATTAACTCACTTTTATGGCATCTAAAGAGGTTAGTTAAAGTTTAAGTGCCATTAGGAGACATTAGAGTGAGACACAAATGTCATGACATGTCCAAGGCCACTTGGTTGTTGGAACAGCATAACGAGTAACAACAGGGAATGAGACGGTTGGGTTGTCTTCTGTATTCCTCTCGTGGTTCCTTCACTTCCACTGTCCCACAACACATTGTACACGAGTCCAAACCTGCAAACATGTACCCAATTAGCAGCCCCTCAGTCAATGGTCTCATTCAGCTGCCTCAATTCACCTCGGCTCTTACCAGGTCCCTTTGCCATTTGGTTTCAACAGAATGTTTATGTAAGTGAGAGTTGGTGATGGGGGACTAGTGGGACCTGACTGGGCTGATGTTCCATTTTATATCTTTTTTTAAAGCATTTGCTTCACAGAAAGATCCCTCCTTGCTTCTCTTTTAAGCTGGCATTCTCAGTTAATAATTCTACTTCATTTAAAGTTAACGCCAAGTTACTTCTATTTTATGGGATGTTTGCTTTGTAAATGGAGAGCTGGTAAATCAGTGTGCTAATTTCTGTTGTCACCCCAGCATTTAATTTGTGTTTGTCAGATGATTATCTGTTATGTACACAGAAGTGTAGTTTCATACTTTCAGTTACAAGATCTTTGTTGCACTCCTGTCTCAAGGCTTCTTGTTTACAGACATCTGACCGTAGCAGGCTTCAATTATTATTTTATAAGCCTAGGAGATATGAAATTGCAAAAGGGGAAGAACATTTTAAATTTAACCGTGCATAAAGTATGGTTACTGAGTCATTGTTTCGGTTTTATTCAGTACATATTTCTGGCTAGTGTAAAATGCACTGAGAACCAAATTTAAAAACCATCTGCACCTCCTGTTTCCGTCTAAGACATTATTTATGTTTTTGGCCTTGTACCCTGAGCTAAATACAGAATGTGTAAAGACTGTTAATTAACCCTTTGAGACATGAGTTTCCCATCAATGTGTGGAACAGGAACATGTTTTTAATTAGGTAGTAAAACTCCCAGGATTTATACTTGCTTAAAATTTGCTCCATAATGAAATCAAAGGGGGTACATGTTAAATGAATTAAAAGAAAAAGAACACACACACAAAATTAAAAAAAAAAAAAAAAAAGGAGGGGAAAAAAAGGTCTGTGTGCTTAAGTAAAGCTTAATTTGTGTCACACTCCCACCAAAGCCAGGAAACTCTTATTTAAAGCCAGTGGTACATTATTAATCCAAGATATTTTAATAAGTATGATGAGGGTTAGATACAGTTTTTCTCACTTGAAGAGGCAGCCTCATAGTCTTTATCTCTTCTCTTTTTGTAAGATCTGTTCTTGCCCTTAGGATTTCCCCAGGATGCCCAGTATTCTCCCACTATGGTGGATCAGCCAGTCAATTAAAAAGGAGCTCTGTGTAAAGCTAAGCTCGGATCAAGTCCAGCAAAATGTTTGAGTACTTGTCTAACATAAAGCGAGCGAATAGTCCTGTTGAAACCAATGGAATTAGTTGCATAACTGAAGTTAGCCACACACTTAAATATACTAAGTATTTAAGAAACACTCTGGCTGTTTAGTGACAAAATGAGGCACTGGTCTTGTGATGTGCCCTAGCCTGCTGTAACCCAAAACCAACAGAATACTTCAGTGGGGATGTAATCTTACCTGTAGTATTATTCAATCCTTAGCTAATCTTTATAGAGAGTTTAATATTGATACATGAAATAAAACCTGCTATAAAGGAGAAGTTACAAGCATGGGGCTTGTGCTCTTATTCTACTGTATTTGCTACTCAGACATTTCAATTTTAAATCAGAAATTCCAAAAATGCCTAATTCAAGCAAAGGTCTTAAGGGTCTGGAAAATGTCGTGTTTTAAATAAAAGCTTGTTTAAGTTACACAAGCACAAGGGAGGGAAAGCAATTCAAACTTGGGAAGCTTGTTTGTTTTTCTTTGTTCATGTTTAACTTTAAATTAAACACAATATGGTTTTCCTTCTTTTCCTTCTTTTCCTTCTTTTCTTTCTACTAAACCCTTCACACCCCTATATCATATCATTGAGTACCAGGTTTCAGTGTAAGTGAATTTTTCCGGACAAGTGATAAAAAACTAAAAATAGTAGTTCAAAGTAAATGTCTCCAGACCAGCCGAAAAGAGCCTCAGCTGTGTAACCGTCAGTCAAGAGAAGCTCTGTGGGCTTTCAGTTTGGTACAGTGCCATGGATAATTTTTACTCTTCCCTGAAGAAAACTTCCTCCCTTCTCCTGCCCCCAAGGTCCTTTGTAATGACCCAGGTCAGAAGCAGGGACTATCCTGATGTATTCATAGGAAAACAGAGCCACTGCTTAGAATGGGTTTGCGGTCCAAAGCCTGTAAAAATTAGAAGCACAAACCCCAAAATTTGACAGCTCATCTTTGTCCATGGTCTCTGTCCTAGTGGAGTTATTTGCAGCTGTGCTAACTGGGTATAAATTAATGACATTCACATATTTTTTAACCTTGTGTGTCATCCAAGAGCTGGTGTAAACGAGCCCCTAAGTTGAAAAGCAAGGGATAAGCAGGTTCATAGGGTAGGCAAGGGATATCTTTGGAGGATTATCGCTCCATGAGATTTAAGCTACAGTTTCAAATGTACTTACTTAAATTGGCGTGCGGTAGTGTGACTCTCAAAAGCAGCACCCTGTCCTCTGTCTTCTGCCACAAAGTTTACCAGGACACCGCCTGAACAGTCACATGGACATGATGGATGTGGTGGTGGGGCTGTGGAGCTGGGGACAGGGGCAGGCGGCAGCCACCACTATCAGCCAAAGAGCTGGCAAAAACTGCCTGTAGGTGAAACACCAGCGTTACAGGGGTAGAGCTGCACAACTTGGACAAATGAAAACCTTAAAACTTCAACTTGAACAAATCACAATGTAGACCATGTGCAGTAAGCATGTTTTTAGTGCTTTAATATATATAAAAAAATACTATTGTTTATACTTTTATATTAAATAAGATCCCCATGTGTTTGGCAGCAAAGTCCATAATAGCTCTGTGCTTGCCCACTCGAGACCTTTTCTGTACATCATCTGAGACATTTGAGGGCTCAGAACTGGCTCTGCACTCTAGTACTGAAAGACCTGAACCCTCTGCACTGGGATTATGAATAAACAAATGAGCATCAGGTTTGAAACTGGGATCATACTTACCTTAATATGAAAGTAAATTGCCTAGCTATATGATAGCTTCATCAACCCAGTGCTTCCTTCTGCTCTGCTTCCTGACTCCTGACCTTCTACTGTACTTGTGGGGTGCTGGAGAGGAGGTCTGGTGACTCACATCTGTTGTTTTCCCTTTTGGCTGCTCTTTGGCCTGATGCTCAGGCTTGCAGTCCCATTAACCTCATCTGGTTTTTCTCTGATCCCTTGACGAACTGATTCAGTTTGCTAGCACAGAAGAAAAGTATTTGGTGGTGGTTGGTTGTTTTTCCTGAGTTAAGAATTCTTTTAATTTAATGTCCCGGGTCCTCTCTCAGAAGGGCTGGACGAATATGTAGTCCTTAGAACTCCTAAGCAATGAGCTGATGGGACTAAGGATTTTAATATTCCTTAATATACTTTAAAATAAGTGTATTTCTGATGGTTGGTACTTCAATAGCTTTTATATTGTAGATAGATATACTTTGAGTTTAAATATCAAAACATTTTAGCTAATGTGATCCTTTAAGAGGAACAACTGAGTTTTAGTGGTGCCTCAGTAATTAAGCATTTCAAACACCTGAGCTGCTACCTCCTCCAATGATTTTTTTTTTTGTGCCTTGTGCTCATTGATACTTGCTCAAGTGAGTGAACTAGTGCTACCTCATCAATTGGTAATGTCTTACAAATGTGTAAATGACTATACAGGCTGCAAAGCTGTGTGAAACACAGGCTTCTTATCTTGGGCGACTGGGGAGAAGCCATTACAGTTTTTAGAAGATGTCTTGAAGGGTGCTCCTCTTTCTTTGCCTTCAAGGGATTCTGTCCTTGCTCCAGGCTTCTACTGAGGCAGCAGTGATGCTAAAGGTCAACAGGGAGAATGGAGAGAAGGTGGGATATACCCTATAGGCTTGCATGTTCTATATTTACTTAAAATAACCAGGAATTGTTGAAAAATCTGTGATGCAGCAGAAAAGATTATAAATCAGACTCTTTCATAGTGTATCTATCTGTTATGCTTGTTTATACATTAAAAGTCTGAAGTCTCTTGTTAGTTATTGTGGTGTAATGGGCAAAGGAGCACAGTGTGGTTATTTGCTAGAACTTCCTGATTGCTCTCCCCTTTCTTTATCTCTGACACTAGAAAATTAGAGGTGGCTGCACAACTGAAAGCTCTTTGTTTCTTTCAGATCCTGGTGAGGAATAAGCAAAGTAGATAATGTGTGGCTTTTTTGGTCTGTTTGTTTGTTATTTATTGAGAAAGTTGGTAGCAACACAAAAGTGCTTCTTCCCATTTCTGCTGTGTCTTTTTGGGGTACAACTGGGCCAAAGCATTTTGCTTAGTTTGAGTGGACTACAGCAGTATTCTGTTGTGTTCTGCTGTGGTTTGTTGGGCTCTGTGGGCAATATAGTGTCCTGACTTTACCCTTTGCTTCTCATATCTTACCATATTATCTGTGTTTTTATATATTTAATGTATGTCGTGTTGACAAATCTATACTAATAACATAAACCTTTTCTTAGTAGCAATTATCTCATGTTGAATTTTATGCAATCAAAGTATTCTACTATAGCAATTAGAATTTGTGAAAATAGAAGGGGAGAACAACTCTATACTCATCACAGTAAAACATTGCCTATGGAAGTTGTGAAGAAAAATCTTGTGTAAAAGGTCAACTCTGAACGCTGTTGGTTACTAAGAAGTTACGTAGCTAGGTAGAGAACAAGCATCTTGTATAACTGTGACTTAGGAAGATGGTTAAACGTTGGAGCGGTTTCTCAGAAATGTAGTGAAATCTCTGGCCTTGGAGGCTGGGTAATTAAAGTTTACTAGTACTGGTCTGATGCAACTCTTCAGCTAACTCTGCTTTGACTGAGAGCTTGAAGCAGAGAAGAAGAAATATGTCTCAGTTATTTCATGTTGAGTTTTTTGGAGGTTTTTGGGGTTTTTTTTAATTTGTCTTTATTTTCTGAGATGTGCTTTACATCCACAGCCTGTACTTTGAAGTAACAGGCTAATCTTTTGACTCAGAGGCATACAGTCTATAAACTTTGATACTCAGGCAGTGATGATTTTTCAGTGATGTGTTACATGACCTCAACAGGTGACATTTCTATGCTGTGATGTGCTGCTGGCATAATTTGGTGTTGCTGACACGCAAGAAGCCGAGAACTAAATGCAATGACCACGGAGACCTGCATGTAATTCTGAAGTTAGACTATTTCGTGCACATGCATGTTCCGTTTCCCCAGTCAGCCTATTTCTGTAAAAATCCTCACTCCACCTGCCCTTCTCATTGCTCGATAGGTCTGTGTATGTCTGGAAGAGGTCTTCCAGCTCTGAAAATTTCTTGATCTCAAGCGGTGTTATTTTGTGAAGGGTATATAGTATTTCATTAGGTCTATGAATGGAAAAGAAATCACTTGTATTATCTGTTTGAGACATATTTCTTGTAGAGAAAGCAAAGCTGATGTGTTGCATTTCTTGTTGCATCTGAATCAGTAAGCTGTTTGATCTTTATTTTACTTGCAAAGCAAACTAAATATTATCAATATGTCTCGGTTAACACGTCATTCATTGCTGTTGCATGTATTTTATCTCTGTGTCTGTATGGCAACAGAAAAATTACTCTAAATATGTCTCTCATTCCAGTGCAGTTCTCATGGGCATTCGAACTATTTGATGTGCAGAGGTGTCTAAGAACCAAGTGTGGGCTATGCTTCTTCTAGAGCTCCAAGATAAACTACTGTTGAGTTTGTTAATTTATTTATTTATTATAGTGGTGTGTGGAAAGGCCAAGTCTATACTCAACAGCCCCCACTCATAGCCTTGAACACTCTTCTGCAGGTGCCCCATGCTGTTTTCATTGTTAGTGCATTTCCTGGCATGATTTTGATCCTTGCCAACTGGCAGTGTCCTAGGAAGTCCTTGGGCAAGCTCCAAGGAACAACATAGGTCAGGGGCGACACCTAACAGGTGATGAGGCAGGGGCATGCATTTAGGGTAGGGGGAGAGTTTAGCTACATTGGAGATGAACCATGCCCTGTCACTTATCGCTTGGTCCCGTGGCCTTCAGTGCAGCTCCTTCAGTGGAACAGACAAAACACTTTGGATTCTGCTCTGTAAAATCACTTTGTACTTGAAAACTGTCCAGCATGAACTAAACTTTCCTCTCGGCTGTCCTCATCTCCACTGAGGCCAGCTCTGTACTAGGGATGTCTCCAGCATAGCTGTGTCAGTCTGCATACAAATAGGTGTGATTCCTGACCAGCGCAGCAATCCCATCGGGAACGTTGCAGCAGAGCCATGGCTGCCCTGTCAAATTACTCTTTAAGGGTATAGCTCATTTAGTTTTATCAAAGCAATGAATGACTTTACAAGCTGTGCCCATGCTGTATTTGCCAGTGTTGCGTTTCTGTACCAGCAGCGCTGCAGCTCAGGATGTAGCCTTAGGCAGAGTGTGATACAAAGATGAAAGTGGTACCACTGTCCTACAAGGTAGTTTGCAGGCAAGCTCTGTTAAGCCACCATCCAACCCCTGGCTGGTTCTACAAGCAAACATTCATTACCCCTGCAAGCTCTCTATGTAGCTTTTTGCATGCTTATTTCTTTCATACAAGCAAGAACATGTTGTATATTGACTCAGTTGCTGGAGTGAAACTCTGTTTGAACTTTTTCCAATCCAAATGTGAAAACATAACTAACTGAGAACATAATTCTTGGTCTGAAGGAAAAGCAGCTGCAGTTATGCAATTATTATTTCTTTTTTCAACATCATGCCAAAAAGGTCTGCAAAGACCTGTATGGGAGAGGAACTGTAAAGTTTCCCATTTAATCGTTAATAGGAACTGTTTTTGGTGGTGGCTGGTACTTATTCCTGTGCTCTGTGGACCAAACTCAGCTCTGGGATAGGAAACTGAAATTCCACTGAAGATTATAGGAATGGTGCCCATGTGTAGAAGTATTTTTACTCTAACCATAGGGGAGAAGGAATACTGGTGTTGCCCAAACCTTAGCAGGAAGGCAGGGACTGAAAGTCAGCATCTCCTTTGTTAAAGTTGATTCATCAAAACACTCTTCTTTGCCAGAGGCCAAAACAAAAGGACTTAGCAGGAACTTATGTGCTGATCAGGGTACTGCACCATATGATTCTGTGCACCTATTCCATGGTGCAAACTGCTAGCCTGTTAATTTTTTTTTCTCATAATAGTGGGTGCTCAGACTGGGATGTAAAGCTGAAGCATGAGTGACCCTGCTGTATTAATGCCCGGGGGGTAGAAAGCACAGAAATGTGGATGTGATTTGGTGATAAAGTGTGCCAAATGTATTGTTTGTAGAGGTCTGCGTGTGTGGGAGGAGGTACTAGCCCTGATTCATGTTTGTTTACCCTTCTCTGCTCCTGAAGTCCCATAATTGCTAAATATTATTATAGTCTTACACGTGGCTTTTTTTTTTTCCCTGAAGCAATCTTCACAGACCAGATAGATGCCTGAAACTTTAAGGAAATTTTGCATCCTCGCATGAACTGATTAGCCGCATCTTACCTTCCAGTGGAAGTATTGCATTTGGAGTTCATCAGCATTCAAAAAGAGGTTAGGGAAGAAACTAGGTCTCAGAGAAGAGAAGCTTCTATTGATCCCTTTTGAGCTGACAGCAGGACTAAAAATGCTCCACTGTAAGTTAGTGCATGCCCTGTTTCAAGCAGCAGCCTTGGAGTGAAAGAAAATATTTGTAGCTCCTATGCTATTCCACCCTTGAGTAATGCCCTCTGTTTGCTAGCCCTTATAAGAAAGAGGCTCAGGGAGGTGACACCAGAGAAGCCTGTCACAACTGGATGCTTTTTTTATACCAAGAAAATCTTTTGCTGTCCTCGTGGGCACCATAATGCATCTAGAGCACTGTCTGTTGAAACTGCAAGGCAGCGTCCATTGCAACTAGAATAACAGGTTTTGCTTTCCTTATGGGTGCCCTGTCTTCCTACATGAGGCTGGATCTAAGGAGGGGTATGTTCAGGAGCCTCAGGAAGGGATCCACATAGTCTGAATTGCCACCCCTCCAAAGTGCTCACAGGATGACTGGATCCATTGTAAACATTGATAGTCCCCCAAGGGAGCAGGGGAAATAATGATGTGGGGTGTGATGGAGCACATGTAGGCTGGAGGTCCAGGACTGGGGCACGATGTGACAACAACTGAGAATTAAGGTAGTCATTTCACCAATAGCATGTGTGCCTGTGCGTGGAAGCTAACATAGCTGCAAGTACTTGTCTTGGGACTTTTTGGCAGGAATAGGAGGAAGCACATTTATGAAAGCAAGGTATTCTCAGACAAGCGAGAAGAGTGCACTAGTCTGTGTCATGAGCTACACAGTTTTTCTTTTTCTTTTTTTTTTTATTTCCCCAGATTCTGGAGAATTTGGATCTAATTTATCTGTCTTTTCAAGCTTTTGTCTTTGGTATTTTGGATTTGAGACTTGATGGCAGAGAAAGCCAGCTCTGAATGTGCAGTTTGGCTTGACTGCTGGATGAAGGAGTGGCGTATAATTCAGTAACAGAAAGATTGTACTAGAGTTTCTTTTAAATTAAGTTCCGTCCTTTGGGTAAGGATGAAGAATGGTACAAAAGTAAAGTAAAATATTGAAGTTTTTATATAATTTGCTCAAATTTGCTTCTTTTATAGTCCAACTGAATATTTATGCAGATCATAGAACCAAACCGCATCACATTACACTTACTGTATGTGTGTAATGTATATAAAATGGACACTCCTAAATGAGTTCCTTTCATCTGCACAGTGATAAAATGGAATAAATTTAACCATAAAGTATGCTTCGTGAGTCTATGAAAGTAAACAGAACTCAGACAGATCTCAAAAGATGTGTACAGATGAAAATGCAGACGAACTTGGGCATTGCTGTACCCACTCTTTTATCACCCTGCTTTTCTTTGACACAAGCCAAGAATAACATAACATTTTCCATGAGTCTGAAAGTAGAATTTTTTTGCTGGAGTTATGATTCATTTATAGCCATAGTTAGATGGCAGGAAAGGCTGTCTGTGAGCCACATGCTAGCTGAGTTGCTTTTCCATACATGCATACATGTGTTCATACATTCCCCATATAAAGGTACATTTGTGAGCGTGTGTGGAGAGTGCGTGCACACATATGCACCTACTACAACTGATGTAATACTTGCTTTGGCAGAGGACAGAGACAGGATAGTGGAATGATACTCTAGGCCCAATTTTATTCCAAATTTCTCTTTATTAAATTGCACTAGGTCTATTCTACTGTATAAAAGCACAAGTATTGGGATCTGGAGGAACCTACCGAATGGACCTTCATTCTTTTTGCTTCGCCTTCAGTTAGTAGACCTATCAGGGACTCCACTTGCAGGGTCCTATGGGACAAATGTGCTGTAGAATTCCTGTTAAGAGCAGCACTTGTACTGAGCCAATGAACACAAAGATTATAGACTAAGACAAATAATGATGTAAAGTGCCATCTTTGTTGTACAGACCAAGATTCCCAGCTGTGCTCTGTTTGCACAGACTACTAAAAATGGCCATGGGAGGACGGTACAGGTTGGTTTGCAGAACAGTCAATATGCACAGACTTATTTTTAAACCAGTCAGGCTATTTAATCACTTTACTCATAGATGAAAATGAACTGCATTTTGTCAGGTGAAAAATGCTTGAGATGTGTGTGAGGCTAGAGAGAGAGGAAAACAAGCTTGAAGACTGGGGTACTAACTAGAAGTCACTTTCTGTGGCTCATTCTTCACAGCTGGACTGCATTTCCCATAATATACTGTGCCTGTAGGATTTCCATCATCCACTACTTAGGATTCAGCTAAAGGGAAGACTGCGGAGGTCAATGAAGGTGAAATCTAGTATGGAGCCAGCCCATGGAGGCAAACAGAAAGAGACATCCAGGCTATAGTTTTCCATGAATCACTGTGGCATCTCAGTCAGGGGCGAATTATTGCCTAACTGACCCTAAATAAATTGTTGCTTCTTGACAGCTGAAGGATCTTGACTTGGATTCACCTAAAACTGCGTATGTTGTTAAAATTTTCCTGGTGGACAGTCAAAAATATAATATTTCCTGTAAATAATAAGAGTGTTTAAATAGAAAACTGCCTCTCAGGTAATGTCACTTTCCATCTATTTTATCTAGTTCTTCCTGCATATTGCATATTTCAGTTGCTGAATATTATTTTAACTAACAAAAAGGATATGTAAGTAATGCAAAGAAAATACTCAAAGAGGATAAAGTTTTGTGGGTTTTTTTTTAATTGGTCATACCTTTCTAATCTTTAAGTCTTCTCTACTGTTCTCCCCACATGGTTTGCTTGGATGTATTTTTAACAAGGTAGACATGCCAATAAAGGCATGAATACTAATATGTATGCTTACAATGATTTTTTTTTCTTCAGATGTTTTTGCAACGCTGTCTATGCATCAGCTATGCATCACTTAATTAACAATATTGAGCACTTACTGATAGAAATACTCAGAAGATTTAGTGAGGTTGATTGTGTGATTGACAACCATGAGGGGGGAGGGGCAACTAACTTAGGACTCTTTCCTGGTCTGAGGATTTTTTCTTCTGTTAACTTAAATATAAATGGAAATCTTTAGTAAGCTTGCTTGTTTTCACCCTTGAAGGGTAGGTTGGCTCACAGAGCTGAGGCACACACTTCTTTTTTTAAACGGCCCAATTTGATTAAGCCTTTTGGTTTTTTGTTTCTCTATTTTTAGGGAGGTTACAATACGAGGAGGTTCTTTTTTTTTAATTTTTTTTTTTAAGACCACCTCTGGCATCAAATCTCTGCTTTAAAGAAGTTCAATTGTTATGGTTTGGCAAACCTCAAGTAGATCTATTTAAATAGAATAGCTTTTTTTAATAAGGAAATGAGATGAAGTAAGATGAATATAAATAAGTTTGCATGTAAAAATAGAGCTGTTGTTGGTCTACATCTGAATCGCACTCTCATTTCGGCACTTAATCTCTCTGGACAGTCATTGATGGCTCACATATTTGGACAACCCCAGGCTGAAAAAGACCCAGATTCTAGGTTCCCACTTCCCAGGATACTGCTCCAACCACCCAGTTATTACATTAAACAGAGCTCGTGGTACCAAATGCCATTTAAAAGGGTAACCTCTGATTGAGAGTTTGAAAAACATGGCAGAGTCTTTCATAAAGAGATGTCCTCGGCTGCTGATCTCAAATAGGGAAAGAAAATCTTTCTGTAGCATGAGCAAAGGGCAGAAACCCTGGGAGGGGTAAATATCTGGGGCAATGCCTCACATGTAGCATTTTCTCTTGGCTGGTTTCAAGTAGCTGCATGCAGAGCATGGTTATGTCAGTCATGTCTCCTTGTTCAAAGGCTGCTTTAGCTTCTATACTGAGGCTTCTAACTCTCATTAACTGTATAGAAACCTGAGACACCTACCGTCTCTGAATGCCACAGGGAGGTAGGCAATATGTCATTTTGATTGCATCTGGCTAAAAATGACTTTGGAACATGCACTCAACTGATTTGTGCTTTTCACTTCCAAGAAAATCCCAGCCGTGATGAAGGGTCAATCTCATAATTTGACAGTGAAGATATTAAACTGGAGCAGTTTTAACTACAGTTTTTAATTTTCTATCTTAGAGTGATTTCCTTATAAAACTTCTCTTTGGTGGAGTCTGAATGTTTCTGTGTCTTTATAACGAGCAACATTTTCACGTAGAAGGCAGGGGTGGGGGAGGAAAAAGAAAGGTTTTCCTTTCTAAAACATACCTGTCATATTAGTAATGTGAAAATCAAGGGGCTGATATTAATTTCAGAGCCTTCAAAAAAGTCTCTGTGGATTGTATCTGTTACTGCCTGTGGCCCTGATTCAACTTTTAGAGAAGTCAATAGGCATCCTGGCTGTTTCTTCCCATAGCTGCTTGGATCATGCCCAAGGCAAACAAGAATAGCCACGGGGAGATGCTAGGAACAGTAAAATTTAAAAGTAAAAAAGAAGGGGGAGCAAAGCAGCATCTGGTGGGTGCTAGCGAGGTTGCCCTGTATGAGTGTAGCATAAATTAAACCCTGGTTTGTGCCCGCAATTTATTTAAAGAATATTACGCTTCCCTGGCTTTCAAACTGAAATTTGTGGAGTAGAGATAAGGTTAAAAAGCTCACACAAAATCTTTCCCCCTCCTTGCTGAGCAGCAGTTTGTAAGTGAAGCTCGGCACCGCAGATAAAGGGAGGGGGTGGTGGGGGCCACGCTGCCTGCTGCAACGTCACCTGCCACCGTGCCACCAAAACCCAGCTCCTCGACAGGGAGACTGGCAAGAGTGGGGAAAAAGGAGCCAACTTCTGGGATGCTTTGTGTGAGGGCCCCTCTTCCCACGCACAAAAGGGCTCAGAAAGGAGGGCGACCTCCAGGCCCCCAGTGATGGCCAAAAAGTAAATGAGTAAATGAGAACTAGCCCGGAGGCAGTCCCTCTGTGGGTGTGAAGTGAACCTCCCCCCACCCTGTCCTTGCTGCGGTTTATTTATAGATAGCCTTATTTGTTTGCATTGTCAAGAAGCAATAATTCCTAGATTATTTCTTAAGTGTCTAGAGAATAAAGATCAAATGCTGCCAAGTGTACACATGACAGATAGATGAGAGTATAACACCAGAATCCTCCTTTGTCATGGAAATTGTGTTGGTTTCCTGTTAAGAAAATGAAAAGCAGATGTTAAAAAAACATAGCTGTTTTGTGGATACTCATGCTGCATTGGGAGGGCCTGGATTATAAAATGGTGAATACCCAGGGGAAGGAGGGTGGTTTTAATTTACTTTTTAGAAAGAGTTGGGGGGGAGGGAAGCAAAAAAATAGATGTACCATTCAGGTGTTACTGGTAAGCCAGAATGTACCACCTCCAGCTGGTTGATGTGATAGGAAATAGTAATGAGGGTCCTTGGTAGATCAGAGTGCTCACAGCAATACTGCAAACACTGGGCTTTTCCATCTCAGAGTGGGTTCTTTTTGTCAAGAACAAGAATTTGGGTGGGTCAGAGCCTTGTCTTTTTCCACATCCCCCCCATGGATTCTCTGTAGCTGCCAACTGATCTTGGCTATCCCACCTCAGCTTTTTGAAAAACAAAGAGGTGGTGACTTTCCTCATAACATCATGTCAAGGAGAGGGAAGGGATTAAAGCCTGCAAGGAGGGGAAGGCAGCTTGCTGCTTTCATGGTGCTTCTGCATGGAAACGGTCCTATTAAAGGAGAGGAAAAATACTTTCTGAGTCTCTCTTTCTCCACACCCTTAACCACACTCTGTAGAAGTTTTGTGTGTATCAAGGAGAGAGTGAAGAGTAGGGGCAATTAAGCAATGGAGATGGTGCTAGGGAAAAAGACAGGTTGAAAATGCGTCATTATTTACAGCGCTGCTTGTTTGGGTAGTTCCCTGAAACACACATCTCCCTTCTGTGGCGGTATGAAACTCTGTGAGATTTAGGATACACCAACTGTGGCAGTGGAAAAGGCTGGATTCCTCCCACCACCACCCCCGTCTTTCAGATTACTCTCCTGATTTTTGGTTGGTTTGCAGACTTTTTAATGACCTGTTGCTGCAGTGCTGCTTCCTGTTTGTACAGTATGCTGACATATTGGACGTTTGAAAGACTGCCCTGTCTTTCCTGCAACTGACATTCAATATATATATTATACACATATATGTATGTATATACGCTCTTAACAGGAAATGGGCGGGATTGGGGCAGGCTTCAGCTTTTGCCATGGGAGCAATCCTCCAGGTTGGGAAAGTGAGCTCCCCAGGAGTGTAACTGCCTCCAGGGACGTGTCCCCCAGAGATGGGGTGAGCAGGGAGCGACAGCAGGACCTGTAGAGAGGAAGGTCAGCACCTTTCCCCATTATCCCACCAGTCATTCAGAAGCACCAGTGTTGTTCTGCCTTTGAAGTAACAGCGGGTCTAACCGTTCTGTCCCGGGTCGTACTGCGTGCATTTACCTTGGCCACCCCATTGAGACCGTATTGTGCAAGGGAAACACGTGTTGCAGCCAGTTGCTGAAGTGTCCCAGGGAAGGCACACATGCATGCTTGCTAGAGAGTTTTAACTGAGATTTCTTCTTATGCAGCTACATCTATTAGAACCGAATGTTCCTGAGAGCAGGGTGGGGGATGTGAAATACAGTCATATTTCAAAACAATAATCAATATTTTCAAGAGCATTCAAAAGTTGAAAATAGTGGTGTTTTTTTTTTTATTTTGACAAATTCTCAGCTACTGTTTTTTTCTGTTTCTTACAGGATCCTCCTAACTTTGCCCTTTTATTTTTCCATTTGCATTTTTTTCCTCCCTCTGTAGTTAACAGCTAGTTGCGGGAGTGAAAGTTTAAAATATATAAAATTGTAACATTGACAGTCTGGCTGCAGTCTCACTGGATTCTAAGCACAGAAGGTAGACTGCCCACTTACTCTTAACAGTTTTCCTGAAGTTGCTTAAATTCACAGGAAGACAGTATGGGCTCAGTATATAGGTGAGAGACACATTTTTAACACCACGCAGTCAACTCTGCTATTAAGTACAATAAAAAAATATTTTTACCTTAGGAAATGTATTTTTCCCAGCATATACATAGGTGTGTAACCTCTGTGTGTGCTGCCTTCTGGTTCTGCTTCACTTCTTCCTTGCTCGTCAAACATCTTCAATCCATGCAGCGAGGGCAGGCAAGCTCCATATTCATGGATGCGATTACAAGGCTATATCCTTTTGCAGTTGTTTTTACTCCACTTCTAACCTCAGGATTGCAGGGGGTAGCAAGTCTTGAAATGTTCAGGGCCTGGTTTTTCATATGAGTGTCCAGCAATATTTATCTGAATCATCTGATGCAAAACCCTATTGGAAAAGAGAATCTTGTTGGAGTGTTACGCTTGGAACAGAAACATTTCATGTTTTGCTTTGGGACTTTAGAGTTTCCACATCCATCCCAGGTGGAAAGTGGAATAAAGAGATGTATGAAAATGTGTAGGCTATTACTTGTGTTATCTGGTGACTAATGTGGATTTATATTGACGACATATGGACTAAATGATCAGAGCACCCAAAATAGTTTAGGGAATTCAATTTGTTTTTAATTCTAGATGGCATCAGAAGAACCTCTCAGTGACTGTTGCTTCAGAGAAGTAAACTGGAGAGTCTCAGAACTTATTCCTGCACCCTGAGGACTATATGTCTTTTCATGTTATAGTTAATGTACTTCAAGGCCACAAAACCAGAGTTGTTCTCTCGGCTGGTGCCAGCCTTGTGCTGCCTGTAATTCACCAGAGCTTTGGAGCTCTGAGGACATCCGCCTGGCACACTTTGTAACTCCAAAATTCTTGGAGAGAAGTAACTTTTTTTCACCCAGACAAAATCATCAAGGCAGCCACGTGTCTGTCAGCGCAGGAAGAGGAGATGCTTTCCCAGTAAGCTCTTGTTGGTGTTGCTCCTTGGTAGGTTGAATGGTTCATTAGTAAGGAGCTTTGCCTCTCTTCCAGGGAGCTGATGGCTGGTTTAGTCTCCCTGTCACTGATTAAATAGTGTGTTGAGTTGCTTGATTCTGAGTGCAGAAGGTTGTAAAAATTTATATCCCAAAATATGACATTCTACCAGACCCAATATATGACTAAAGTCATTTTATCACTCACTAAAATCTTGGTTTATTTTGAAGTCTTGCTCTAGGAATGTTTGTGTATGGAAAAAAAATTGTTGTATGGGAGAAAAGTTTTGCTTCAGATAGAATAAAGCTACTGTGGAAAATGCATTTTTACATCAAAGAAAAGAACAGAAAAAAACCCCTTTATTTTTTCCAGTATAAAGACCGGCCTGAAACATCAAGAAAAACAATGCACCTTCTAGGGGGATGCTGAGTCGGGTCTAATTTTAAATGGCTTCCGATGCGCTTTAAGTCTCCTACTCTGCAAAAGTTATGTTTTTCCCTGTCCCCGGGTGGACCCGGGCAGGGATGCGGGGCGGGCATGCGGGGCCCATCCGCACCTGCCCGGCGGTGCAAACCGAGTGACTTCTGCGGTACCAGCCAAACGCTGGTGCGGGTTCTGAGGCACGCAAACGCTACCCACGGCAGGTCGGTTTGCGGAGCCTGCCGCTGAATTCTCTGACAAGAAGGTGGCGCTGGCACTCTGGATTTGGGATTTCTTGCAGCGGGTGACTTCGCATCCACAGGGGTACCTTTTTTTTACAGGCTGCATCAAGTGGAAAAACAACTTCCCCGCAGCTGTTATATGTTGATGGGGGGTTGGTGGGTTTGGGGTGGGTTTTGTTTTGTTTTGGGGTTTTTTTTTTTGAAACATGCTTGGCACTTAGAAATCCTGCTCCCCTGCAAACAGGGTCCATTCTTCTCCTGTGAAATGCAGCCTCAGCTAGTTCATGTCTTACACCACCTTCATTGTGTCCCAGTACTAACCACCTTCGGGAAGCTTTTAGTTACAATGGGCTCCTTTGTGAGGTGGGTGTGTGGTTTTGGGGGTAACCTCTGCGAGCAGTGGTTCGTTTTTGGTAGGTGGAGGACACTGTGCTGTGAGGGGGTCCCCCTGTCCTGATGTCAGCACAGGGTTTTTATAGTTTTGCTGACTTAAGCGCTAGGGGTGTAAATTCAAACTTCGCTCTGTTCCCAAAGCTGTGGGGTTTTTTGTGCCCAAGTCCATGTGTTTGGTACAATTTTACCAAGGTGAGGTGTCCTCCCTCCTTCCCCAGGCAGCCTGTGAAGGATGGATGTTTAATGAGAGTGCATGGGAATTGCTTTAACCGTGAACTTCAAGGCATAAAAATTTGTTGTCCTTTTCTCTCCCAACACCTTAATTTTGGTGTTTAACTCCTCACTCTGGTGGCTACTAGCCATATACATTGCAGGGGAAATGATTGGTGTTGGTTTTAGCATGCTTTAGGTGTATGTGCATGATGTATACATAAAATACATGTCCCCACTTGCAAGGCACCCTAAAGTGCCAAGTATTTCTCCTTCTAAGGCTGCTTGCTTACTTTGCCACTCATGCTGACTACAGTTTTCATACACCATAAGTATAAGATATGAAAGAGTTAAATCTCTATTGTCACTGGCCCTTCAAATAGCGTGTATGTACATAGCTGCATTTTTTCAAGACAAATTTCAATTAATAATTTTATTATGGCATTTAAATTTGAAGCTACTAAGTAATATGGGCCATTCTAATAAAGGGAGTAATTTAGCAATATGGTGTTATCTCTATCACAAATTTATCTATATTAATTTCTCTTTTAAGCTGGTGGGGGAGGGATGGGAGAGCTGGGGAGGAGGCGGCGGCGTGTATGAACTCAAGGCTGCGTTTGGCAATTTGGTCCAAGCACTTCCTGCCAGCACAATGGTTACCCCAGTACGCCATTTGCGCAAAAGGGGTAGATGATTTTCTTCATAAGCCTTAAGTACAAAGGGTGCTCCGTGATGCCATCTAATTGCATAATCCCCAAGGAGTTCTTCAGGCATTTATTTAACACTAATTGCATGTGTAAATGTTCTTAATTTACGGTGTGTGAAAGTTGCAATGAATGCACACAACAGAGGATGTCAAAGTGACGCTTCATGGAAAGATGCAGTTAAGGCAGTGTTAAGTTACTTCTAAATAGGATTAATCATTTATTAAAGTTCAAAGCTCATCAGAGCACAAGAACAAGCATACGATGGCTTGTTATTGTTCACAAGTAACTGGTGGAGGGGAGTTGCGCCTCTGAAACTTCTACTATCTAACATAGTGCGTTGCGCTAAATGATGAACTTGAAGACTTAAAAAGCTAAGCAGGGCAAATGATTCAGCACAAGGCAAAGAACTCGGCTTGGCAGCCGTTGCACAAAGCCTGCTTGGGCTGTTAATTAGTGCTTGTATTGTAATAGAGCCACGGAGTCCCAGGCGCTGTATGGAGCTGTAGTTGGGGGGAGGGGGTATCCCCGCTCGAGCTCTGTTTGGCTTCGGCCCACAAAATGTGGGATCAAAACATGTCTTGTAGGGCATGATACATCCATAAAGGTCTTAAGACAGGTAAGCAGCATTATTGTTGGCCTGTCAGCTGTTGTTTGTGGAGTTAAAGCTTTGATTCTCTCTGCAATCTTGAATATCACCATAAATATACACACAGGAACACAAATAACAGCTGGCACCTGAGCTTTCAGGGAAAAGTCCCAAGTCCTATGTTCTCTCTGTTTGCGCTGGGATTTCACAGGGCAAAGTGGTTCAGGAAATCATACAATAAAGAAAATTATACTTTTTGTGACATGATTATATGCCCTAGGAACATAACTGCCTGCAAGCCCTACTTTGCGGCACATACTGCTCAGGCAAACAGAAGTAGCTTTTGTAGGGGGTAGGAAGGAAATTTTGTTTTATGGTATCACTGAGAGGTGACGGAAGCCCACATTCAGTCAGCCTGCCTGCCCAGCTCAAACACAACCCTAAGCCACATGCCTTTACCCTGCCTGAGATGGATCAGCTCTGTCACTTTTCTGTTTTTTCAGTGGATGCTGGTAATTCCACCTGTATCTCAGTACTTTCGGAGAGGCAATAATTCCTACAGGGACTAGAGTGTGATAATTCATGGGGAAAGGTGAATCAGTTAGAATCAGTGTCTGATTTGCCACAGACTTCCATGGTAAAGACTGGAGCTGCAAAAAGGCCTAAGCATCCTGTTGCATTGTGCCTAGGTCTTTCCTATGTAGTAGAATCTATACCATAAAATTCAGTGCCTTCAGCGCAGACAGAATTGTATGTGTCAGAATGGGATCTGACAATATTGAGTAGGGGGAAAGTGTCATCTACCGTTCCTGGCAGGCCATGCTGAAGACACACATATGTTTCAAATTTAGCCCCACTTCTCTACTTACAGCTGAGGATTAAAGTGTTTTTTCAGCCATCTTAAAGGAGGAGCACGTCAAAAGGGGCAGAATAAGAGTTAATCATATCTGAATGCCAAAACCAGAAATTAACGTGTATGGGAATTCTGGTCCAGGATTTGAGCCAGAACTTTTGTTAGGTTAAATGGCTTCATCATCCCCATGTGCAACTGCTGAAGAGAGCTGGAGGAAGTATATGTATGATGAGGAAAACCTAACTTCTCATGCATTTATCCTGGTCCCTTTGTGATTAATGGAAAGAGTCCATTAATTCAACTATATGGTTTTGCTCTCTGTGGGGAAAAAGTGGTTGTGATTAAAAACCACCTTCTACTCATATAGTTTAATTTCCTCAGATGAGATCAAAAATTGGAAGAGGGGCATGGATGGCCCAAACAGTTTAGTTTAAAACAAAACAGAACAGGCACAAATCTCAGCCTTCCCTTTATGCCGAGCTGTGCTGGGAGGCTTTGGCGCTCTTTGAAGGGTTGGTTTGTCTCCTTGCTGACCGCTTGCATTTTGGCAGGAGTGGTATGTACTGAGCTTGCTGTTATCCGCAGCTTTCAGAGTAAGGAGACCGCAGAGGAAGAAGCCCACATCTCACATAGTGCATTCTGCAGTCAGTGCTGCAGAAGCACTGCAGGTGTGAAATGCCAGACAAGGGCACGAGCCTGCACCTCCTGCAAGGCAGGACCTGAAAGTGGAAGGAAGACATGGCACATTGATGGGGCTGGCTGCCCATGGGAGGACACAGGAGGTCTCTGCAGGAGAAATCTGCTGCTGTGGGAGAAAATGAAAAGGCCAGTACCCTTGGATGTCTTTGTGCTAGGTGAGCTAAGGAGGAGCAACTTGATGTTACCAGCAGGCAGAGTGGCACCAGAGCACATGTAGATAATGTCTAATTGGGTGTTCTGTTTAAACTGATTAAGCTGTACCTGAACTCTAATGGAGACCAATTATCTTCTGTATTTTCCCAAAAAAAAAAGTTCAGCCGTTTGAGCTGGCACAGCCTGTGCTGAGCTCTCTGTGCAGCAGAGGTGTGTGCAGGCAGCATTCGTTCTGGCATGTGGCCTGTTGGTAAGAGGCAGGGAGGTACAGTGGTGTCCCTGGGGGAGAGGTGTTTGCTGCTCTTCTGGGGTGATACTGAGTGCTTTGGGGGGATAGTAGGGACCTGAAAGCCACAATGCAGACCTGGCCAGCTCAGACTTTGTGAACAACAAGGAGCAGCCAGGTCTCAGATTAGGTGGGAGAACTCAGTGGAGGCTGAGTGCTACTGCTACTCACAGAGTAACTGGGCTGGGCTATGTCTAATCAAGCAAGCACTGGTGCCTAAGGTCCCTCCTGCATGGACACAACTTTGAAGGAAGAGCCATGTGCTTATAAAAAAAAAAAAAAAAAAATAACACCAAACAAAAAAAACCAACAACCCCCAAACTTTTCCTTTTCTGTCCTGATCTGTTGATTTGGAATGGGTTATGCACCAGGAGTTCTCTTCCTAGATGCTTTTCTAGGGGCTTTTAGGGTTGTTTTTTTTTTGGTTTGGTTGGTTGGTGAGATATTTTTGCTTCAAAAGCTTTTCAGTGTCTTGATGAGCAACTTACAAGAGAAAGTGTAGATAGAGCTAGTTCCAAACTGGCTGACCCAGTGTTTCACCATAAAGTGCTGTAAGAGCAAATGTGATATGCATCTTTGTACCCTCCTTGAAAAACCTTTGCGCTTCCAAGCATGCACTTGTGCAAAGGCAACCCTTTTGAAACAAGAAACCTATAAAAATGAATCCTACAATTAAAATTAAAAATGCTGGTGTAAAAGAAAGACACCCTTAGTAAGGACAAAACCATACCTCCTCTGTGGTGTTTATAACCTGAATGTTATGGAAAACCAAGAAAAGAACTCTGCCATTGGCAATATAAACAAAGTGTCTCTCATGTCATTTGAGTACCTTATTAAGGCCTATTCTTACTGACTGGACTGGGGTTAGGTTAAACTATTATTCAAGATAAGGAATTTCCAAAATGATGCCTTTAAATGATTTCTAAAGTTTCATCATTACAGTGTGTGTGTGCTTATAATTACCCTACTGACACCCTTTAAATGTCCCCAGTAAAATGTGATGTAAGATTTTAATGTTGCCCGAATGAGCATCTGAATGGATCTATAGCATAGAGCTTTACAATCAGGCAGTTTGAGAGAAGCCTTTATTTAGTGTTGTTTTTACTGTTGGGGCTGAGATTCTGAAGTTGACCTGGTTTTTATAGAGGCAGTTGCTGTGCATTTTCAGGAGTTTTGGTAAGCTGACATATAAGCAACCGGTTCATTTTAAATACCTTGGTACTGTACAGGTGTGTACCTTTAACCTGGAGGGAGGACGGACAATTACAGGATTTCTCTTCTCCTCTTCCTTCCCTCCCCCCAATCTCTTGGCACTCCTTCTTGCCCAAGAGGAGAAAGCATCGCATTTCAGATCCTAGGAAGTCGCACTTGCCCTGTTTGTTCTCTGATACAGGCCTATAAACAGAGACATTCAGTCTGTAAACAAGTCAAGCTTACAAAGTGACTGAAAGATAACAGCCCCCGATCTAACAGTGGGAGAGGAGGGAGGGAGCAGGGGAGGGATGATAGAGAGGCTGCAATAAAAGCAGGAAGGTCTCTGTTGGTCCTCTTGAAGTTAGTGGTTAAAAACATCAAAGTGTGGTGTGTGTTTTTTTCAACCAGACTGCTGTGTCACTTTATAATTCTTCACAAAGCAACCACCCAGCCACTAACATACTGCAACTGTTAGTGCGAGCTGTGCTTTGATTTAGAGGAACTGCATCCAGCTCCAGGCATGTTAAGCTGAGGAATCTCTTGTAGGTTTACTTGGCATGCTGTGTGCCATTGAAGAAACTATAACTTTTCTGAGCTGCTAATTGCAAGCTGTTGAGGATTTTTTCCTTTCATTAAAAAAACAACTCACAAACAAATTGCACTCCCCTTCTCTCTCTCTCTCCCAAAACCCAAATCATTTTCCCAGAATCTGAAGTCTTCAGAATTTCCTACATTGAAATTTTAAGTGAAAAACAAGATGGTAATGGAAAGGAAGGGAAAACAACTATACCATACACATCAAGGCAAAAATGTACGTATACTCAGCTCAGTTCTAAGAAATATAAATTATTCAACAGCTGCTTCAGCAGAGAGATATTTTGGAAGTTCGAAGCCAGCAGAGTGCATCAGTTCTCTTAGATGGGGGAAAGTATTTTGTTCTCTGCGGAGATTTGGGGAATTTCATGGAGCTCTTGTCTGCCCTTGGAAAAGCAGCCAAATAGAGATAGGTGGGAAGAGAAGTGAAGAAAGGCAGGAGACTTTAAAGTGGGAAGAGGAGTGACATTGTTGGGGGGAGGAGGGATTGTGAACTTTCATGTAAACAGTGTCAGAAGTTTCTCTCCAGTGTGCTGCACAGGCAAACCAGCCTGATTTATTATTGCTCAAAAAGGCTCACTTATGCTGAATAGCATTTGTTTTTAGCATGGGAAGAAGAGACCAGTTATAATTCTGTGGATGGAGAGAGCAGTCAGACTAGAGCCAGCCTTTGGCCTCTACTGAATAGAGCACCCTGGTTGGGGGCTGCTGACTTTTAGGGTAATAGCTGCTGTAAGACTTCCTGCTGCTGTAGGGAGTAGTTGTGTAGGAGGGGGTGTTGCAGTCAGGAGGAACAATGGAGGCAAACGTTCTAGGTGGAGGAGATGGTTGGTGCTGATGTGCTCTGTTACCAGATATGATAGGTAAAATTTCATGTCTTAATGATGATTTAAATCTCCTCCAGCTGTGAATCAGGATTTTAACCTCGATCCTTCACTACTGATCAAAGCAGGCAAGCGCTCTCAGCAGTGGTGAGGCTGCAGCGGAGATGTTTAAATGGAGGCCAGCAGTGCACAGCCTATTTGGGGACTGTGTTTTCAGTGGTTTTCCATGTACAGGCATAATTTGAACATGCCACCAGTTGCATCCCCAATTTCTTTCCTCTGGTATATCTTAATGTTGCACTTAGTCAAGTACTTAAATGGATAACCGGTCTGATTTCTGTAAGGTGTTTCTAATGAGTCTCTTTTAATTATCATTATTATTAGCACATCTTTGCAGGTACTTCCACAGAAGGGAAAATTTGTTCCTTCTTGTGTTTTTTAACAACTGAAAAAAAAATAGCAGACAACTTAAACTTACCGATCACTTCAGGTGAACTTGTATTTCTGTAAAGTGCTGATATTTACTTCCAAATATGTCTCTCTTTATCATCAGCTGTGCTATAAATGCTCCATATAATATCAATAATAGAAATCAGCTATCATCATGTGAATGCATGTTTTGCCTTTAGCATAGAATATAAATCAAGACCTGCAAAATTATTAGGTTAAATCACTTATGTGAGTGGTAATATACTAAAAGAAAGAGCTGCAATTGTTCTCTGTCCAAGCTTTCATTTGTATTAGCTTTGAATTGCAACTTTGGCTTTTAACGAATGGGATATGTGCCTGAAGTGCTGCACAGACACTTAAAGATGAATGTGTATACACCCACCCAGACAAACATATGTGGGGTTTTTTTTTAAAAAAAAAAAAAAAGGTAGGTTAAAGATTGTGCTTTTGGGGGAACCTCAGAGGGCTCAAGTATTGATTCCTCAAAAAAGTCTATGTTATGCCTGCCTGCTACAGATCACAGGTTTGATATAGGTCCCCCAAATGTTCCTTTTAGAGTTCCTTGAAACCTTTTGCAAAAATATCACAATCTTGGTTACATCCCAACTTATGTAAAAGTTCACTAGTGTAATAAAGAGCTTGTCGTCACTGGCTAGTGCAGTGGCAGGAGCTCATCGTGAAAGATCACGGAAACTTCTTGAACAAGCCTAATTTTTTTAACATGTACATGTAGTTACGTGTTAGAAACTTCCTCAAGCCAAATCATTGCCCAAAGGGGTTAGTGGGAAATGAGAACCGAGGGCTGGGGGGTTTGTTCTTCCCCTGTAGAAATTTGTTGGCAGTGTGAAAAACTTGAGTGAATATTGAAACAAAATATTTGTGAGCAGCCATCAGATAAAAGCCACAAAATTACTTCAAAGGTATTAGTGCATCTTTTTATTTGCTTTTCGTGCACATTCATATGCATGGCGTTGTGTTTGGAAGGCTGTCCATGACAGACATTCCTGAATGCTTGCATGAATAAATATGAGCAAATGTTCATCAGATGTTCGTACCACAAGTGGCTTGCTCAGTTCTCTCGCCTGCTTTCCAAAGCTTGTTGTCCATTTGGAGCAGACAAAACACAAAGTTAATCCGAGGATTTGCTTTTTGTTAATAAAATGCCTAAGTAATTAATGCTTGCAAGGATTCATTTTTTGACATATACACTCTTAAGTATGTTAATGGGATATTATCACAAAAATAAGTAACAAATAGGACTTAAATGAAATTCAATCTATCATGAATAAAAAGACCCTGTTTTCTACTGGTAGTTGAGACCTGTGTTGGACCACAAGTAGCTGTGAATACTTTAAGTTGACTTGTATATATCGCATGACTCATAAATCTGCTATATTTTAGGTAGCTTGGATCAAATAAATTTATTTGTTTTTAACATGGTAGCTTTTTTTAATCCTTCTCAGGCAGGTCAACAATTGAGAAAGTTACCTTTGGGGGAACCACTAATTTCAGGTGGTCCTAAGCCTATAGATATGATGTAAATCTTACCTGCTGCGGTTTCTGTAGAAAAGTGGATGCCATCAAAGCCATTGACATTAATATGGGCCTTTCTAGAGATTTAAATATTTTTTAGTTTGGGCTGCACACAGTATTGGCAGAACATCTCACTTTTCTCAGTGTGCTGTATACTTGGTCCCTTGTGTATCTTCCCATCTGAGCAGATGTTGGCAGGGCTGCAGTCCTGTTAGCTGAGATGTGCTTACCTCCAGGCTTATGTGGAAATCCACTGACTTCTGCTAAGCCAAGGGATGCTAGCACCAATGTGCATGTATCAAACTGTTCCACAGAGTGTTTGGAAAAGCTGTGGCACATGAGTTGTTGGGCAAAAGCAAGAACCCACGTTTGATTATTCAGGAAAAATGTTATGGGTAAACAAAACTCCAATTAAGCTTGTTCAGAAACCTGCATCGGCAAGTACTTTTTTTCTCCTCTTCATTGCTCTCATATGTTGAAAAATAAATATCAGTGAGTTTTCTTGTTTCTAATTTTATGTGATTGGAAGAATTAGCATCAAATAAGTAAGAAAATTATTTATTAATAAAGAACCTGATCGGTTAGTGTATATTTTTCTTGTTTGTGAGACTGAAGTTTCTGAGATGGCATCATCTGTAAGGCTGCACAAAATAACAGTGTCACTTGAGAAAGGTGAGCTGATTTCTCAGTGGGCATAGAGGAGAATAGAGAGGGCTCTATGGTTTGATTTCAGCTCCCTGAAAGCCTGGGGAACTGTGGATTTTGTATGGCAGGAGCTCAGCAGAACAGAGCTTTGTCTTGGTAACTCAAAATGACTAGATCATGCCTGGTAGCTGGTCCTGGAGACCTGACCCTTGTCACAGGCTGACTACATCAATTTGCGGTAGATTGATGATGTATAGACTGTGGGTGCCCCAGGGGAGGCCCAAGAAAGGCCTGAGAAACATTGTATTGTTAATCCATACCCCTCATTAGCTTCTGCTGTGCTGGATTTCAACTAGCTGGCAGGGCTAGAGGAGCTGGAGGGAGAATGTGGTGTTGTCTGGTGTTGTTATTGTTAGTTGCCTTTTGAATGAAAGGATGTTTTAAAATACCTTTTCTCCAAAGTTTAATGTATCAAAACTGGCAGATTTCTTTATTTTCCTCTCTAGCCCTCTTGTCAAGTGCCTGGAATTCCTAGGTTTTATTTGTATATTGATTTAGCGCTCTCCCCTCAACAGCCCAAACTTTATCTCTTCCTGATAACAGTCTCTCTCTATCCTTTCCTAAGTAGTGGCAGGCATATTATATACGCTGTAATCAATTTACCTCTCTCTGCCATTCGTCAGCTCTTGCGCTGTGATGGAGGCTGTGGCTCTGCCTTCACTGTTCCTTTATGCACTTCAAGACGTGTTGCTTAACCACCTCTTCTCAGTGCAGTGCGAGGTTTGGATTTGAAGGAGGTTGCAGTTTTAAATGCGGCTTCCATCAAACAGTAACATCTTTGTCAAACTTCAACAGAATTAACCTTAACTGCCAAGGAAGTTTTGACTGCCATCATAAAAATGTTTGATTAGTGTTAATAATTTATTAAATTGGTTTGTCCTGACACTGCCAACATGTTGGAAATCTCTCAGCTATTATAACCTTAACAGAGGCTGCAGTACAATGCTCCTTCTGTTCCATGTTTTATTTCAAGACCACATTCTTACAAGCCTGGTTCTGTGGTGTTCCAATATGCTCTCATTAGGACTGCATTAAAAGATGAAATATGACAAATATTAAAAAGCGTGGGAATATGGAGTAGAGCACGGTGGGTGGAGCTATGTGGGCAGCTCTTCTGCGATTAGATTTTTGCAAAGCAAACCTGATGTTGCAATATGGGGAAATAAAATTACTAGGTGAGTATTTAGCCGAAACAGCTCCAATGTGTTTGAGTGCTGTGTCCAACCTCCCAAAATACACAACCTGAGCTACAACTTCTGCACCGATGCAAAAGCTGACATTGGGCCTGCTTATGCTGAAGCATGCCATTCAATCACACAAGAAACAAAGTCCTATTTGAGAAAAGTATTAATGCCTTGAGAATAGATTGATCAATTTTTTATTCGATTGTTTACATCTGCACTTGAGTTGCTGGTGGCAGGAGGTCTCCCATGTTCTACCAGAAGCACCTGTTTTGGCTCACACGGGGTCAGGGACCACATGTGATGTATTCCATAGAAGAGGCCATTTAAACAATAACAAGGGTTTGGGTTGCGTTCCAGCTGGGTGGAATATAGTTGAATTGGTTGCTCAGTTTGTCCAAATGACTGAGGTTGCAGGTTGCATCACTGAAGCATAGACATGTTGACAAGTGAAAGCAAAACTTTTATTTTTCTGTCCCAGCAACGAATATATATACTGAGAACAGATTCGGTACCTACCTCTGAGTTTAATCTTTTGAACTTTGGGAGTGAACTATTCCATAATTATTCACAACGGCTGGACTGGTCCCCACTCAACTCTTCCGTACCTTAAAAAAGTATGTGAAAGGTATATTTTATTCTACAAGAGGAAGTGATTTAAGTTAGTTGTACCTGTATGTCCTAAACTCCACGTGTTTTTCAAATTAAGAGCAAATCCTTTAGGCAAGATGTGCTTAGCTACTGTATTTTATCATTCCTTGGTATTCAACTACATGGCATACAAATCTGAAATAGTTGACCTTAAGTCTGAAGACTGATTTACATTGAGGTCAATAAGAGTACAACTTGACCCTTCTTCCATTAGGCTCCACTGATGTCTTCTTTCTACTGTGTGTGGGATAATTTTATGGAAATGATTACCTTTTGGCAGCCGCCTTGAATTCTCAACTTCAGAAAGTCATTCTTAATAAACTAACAACACTACAAATGGTGATTCAGTTTAGTATGTACTGTGTCTTGTAAGATGTTGGCAAGAATTGTGTAGCAACAGTACATTAATGTGTAGAAAATAATCAATTGTTTCAAGATCAGAAAGTAATAATCCGTCAGCTCAATAAATTCCCAAAAGATGTGTCCAATACGTGAGTGTTCAGGGGACAGACTGAGTGTAAGCACCAAAATTGTGACACTGGAACTGCTGGGTATAGTGTTTACTCTTGCTTGTTTATGCTGCTATTTGCCTTTGTAATTGCTTCCTAATTATTTGTCATGTCAATAATGAAAATTGTTGAACACTCTGAAACCTCAAAACAGTTCTATGTTTATTAATTACAATGGGAAGATAAGCAGAGCAAGTGTGTGGTGTGAGCTATTTTAATATGAAGATTCAATTTATTTTTGTTTTTCCTGTAGCTTTTCTTTTCTTGCTTGGCAGAGTCACCAGCAGACCCTTTCCTCCTTGTTCAGGAACCTACATGTTATTGGGACCATTAGATATTTTGTATCTTGAGATGTTTACCTCAGTTCTTGGCTAGAGTGGGATAAACAAAGACAAGCACTTTTACTAAGCACCAAGAAATTTCCATCTAATTAAGTATATCCTCCCCCCCCCCCGCCCAACAGTACCCTACACTTAAATGATCTATGAGTCTTCCCAATCTGCAAAACAAAGATTGTACATTTACCTGCACAGAAAAGGCAAAGTGAGGAGTCTCATATTCACAGTTGATGCATTTTATTCATAGTTAATGCATTTCCATGCTTTTTTTTTTTTTATCCACAGTAAAAAGGTTTGGAAAATCTTGAATTAAATCCATAAACTAATTATTTTCAGTTCCACTGCTGTTTCTTTTCTAACAAAACTCCTGACTCAGGGATTTTGTAAATGGCCTGCAGTTACATGCCCCCAAGTGTGGTCTAATGAGGACTGAAGGGTACCTCTCAGATCAAGTTGGAAAATTAAATGGACCCTTTTTTTTCCCTTCTAGCTTTTCAAATGGATTATTCTCTGTTTTTATATTAGAACAGTACTTGCATATATATACACACATATATAAATATGTTGAAATCCTCTTCAATGGCAACATTTTCCTGTCTGCATCTTTGATGTACTGCATGTACTTACAAAAAGGCTATGCTTTGGGAACAGTGGTCAGTAGACTCCATTGTGGTCTTAGCTGTTTAATGGTGAATTCAAATATGGTTGTATGAATTAACTGAAGTTCAACAGAGGAAAACAAAGCCATGTTTTTCATCTCCAATTATCTGTACCTCTCTTTTACCCATATTTTCATCATTTAAGGACAGTACAGTTAATGAATAAATGGACAGCAAATACCTCTGACCCAGTTCTTATGTGCTGTGACTTGATGCTTGAGTTGATATTGCCTATTACCTGTATCTCTGCTCATAACTCGTGTGCATTTGGTGACTTTGTTTACCCTTCTACTGCACTGCCTAATTACATTGAAGCTTGCTAAAACAAGGTATAAGCAAGGTTGCATATTTTGTTGTTTTCTCTGCCTTTCACTAACAGCTACAAAATTGTGTTCTTCTAACTCTTCTGACCAGCCACAGAACTAACAAAAAGGCCTACTGCCCAAATATCTGACAGTTCAAAACAGTGGGTTAGAATACTGCTTCCTTACAGTTAACTTTATCCAGCATTGACCTGCAAAATTAGAGTCTGGCATTCATGTTCTTTGTCTAAATTGTGTAATCTCCAAATTCCTGCAACAGAACGAAGTCTGCCAGTATATTCCTGTATGTAACTATAGCACGTTTCCTCTGGAGGAGCGATTCTTCAGTTATTAGATTAATAAATGTGTATTATACAGTTATTTAAATGAGTGATGTAACAATAGAATCTAAGAGTATATTGAATTTAATAAAAAACAAACAACCCAAACCAACCCCTACAAATGCAAATAGAAGATGAAATTTGACTAACTCAAAACTAGCTACATTTTTGGCTGTCAGTTCACCTCATCATGAAAGCTAAACAACATGAGGTGGAATGATCCAGTATAGAAACTTTGATCCTGCACAATACAAAACGAGGAAATAAAGGATAGGGTGCTGGTCATGAGATAATAAATAAATGACAGTAGAAGGGAAAAGAAAAATAGTAGTAATAGCCTATATTTAAATAATAAGTAACAAAAATCAATCTGAGAGAAGCACTAATTTAAAGATGGTTTTGAAAATCAGAACAGCAGACAACAGAAAAGGCAATGTCATCTGAAAAAAAGAAACATAGGGTGGAGAATTAAAATACAGGAATGAGATAACACCAAGTATAGAACTTGATACTTTTGACTAGGAACCAAGAGAGAGCCATGCTTACTGTGCCATGCTTCTTGTTTTGTTTCGTATTGCAGTAAGGTTATGTATTCCAGCCTAGTACAAGTCTAGATTCGTATCCTTCTTATCTCTCTCAGTTCATGTTTTTCTAGATGTGAGTTTAACTGTATGATCAGTACAGAGTCATCAGACAAGGTGGTGCAAATTAATAATGATGTCTGTATAAGTCACAGTTCCCTAGCCTCTCAGCAGTCTAAAATTTTTAAAAGCAAATGTTGGATGTTTTACTACTCACAAAGCCTTTGAGGAGTTTGGGTATGTGTTGTCTTTTGTTTCTACTTGCTCTACCTCATTAGTTAATAAGCTTTACATCAAGAGATGGGCAGGTAAAATAGAAGTATTGATGCTGAGTGTTTTCTTACCTATATCAAATCAAATTATTCAGAGTAGTATCTTTCCTTTAAACTGTGATTCTTTTTTTTTTTCCCCCCTTGTAAACAGGGGTGGAAAAAGCTGAGACAGACAAGGACTCATAATTTTACCCTGCTTCCTCCATAAAGACTTTGTCTGACAGTTGGTGAGGCTCAGTCTTGTGTTACATGAACACATCATGTGCATCAAGAATGAAAGCAGTTCCACAAACAGTCAATATTTAGCTATGATTATTTAAGTTATACAGGTAGTACATGGGCATCTTTAACAGGAAATTGCGAACTTTGTTCCTTTCTAGTAAAGATGTTATCTGTTCAAAAAGGTTCCTCAGAGCTGCAGTGCACCTGTCCTTTTGTATGCAACTGCCTTTGGCCAGTTAGAAATCTTTGTACTACCAGAAAACAATGTTGCCCGAGCTTTGTTTTTTCGTGGTGGTGTTTTTTTAAGACTATTCTTTGCCTCCTTTCCTTCCTCCCTTTGATTCCAACTTGCAAACTGAAAATTGCTTCCCAATGCTCCAGCTAGAGGAAATGTCTTGAAAGATATAAGATCAGGTGATTTATGCATTTCTTTCTAGTATAGTAAAGATAGGGGAACCTTTCAGCATAATTGCTTAATTAGCCTAATATTTATTTTAGATACATTGTAGGTTGTATTGCTCTATGGCACGTTAGTCAAAGTGTGTATTGTGAGACTGGGTGGAACCCAGCGGCTCCCTTCATTCATCCTGACCAGTCAGACTTTTATCAAAAGGCACTCCAGGGAGGTGAGACTTATCGCTCCCATGGGAAGCCACAGAAAACTCTTTATTATTGCTCTAGCAGGAATCTAATGGAGGGTAGATTTTCACTGGTACAGGTGCTGACAGTACTGCATCCTGCATCCTTTCTGGAGCAGCTGATTGTGCTAGAGACCACTTCTTACAGGAATAACTCTGTTACAAGTGTGGGGGGCGGGGGGGGGGAGGAGCTATTTGCCTCACTTGTATTACATCATTGTGTTATTGAAAGGAAAATGATGCTTAGTAAGCAGTGATATCACAGACACATCCTCTTGGTGGAGAGTGAACCCAAGGACAGCAGGTCTGAGGGCTGGGCAGAGCAGCCCATGGAAGAAGGTTTCTGCAGTTTCCTCTGGCATGCTAGTCTGTGTGACTCTGGTGGGTGCCACCAAATTGTAAAAAGACTCTTCGATGGTGGACACTGGAAAGCAATGTTGTTCTCCCATATGACGACTCTGTCCCTAGAGTGAAAAGGCCAGCACACTGCAAACTTTGCAACACCGTAGACATCTTAAAATTCACCGATAATGTATTTATTTTGACCCATCCTTGTGTTACAGACCACTTTGGAAAAAATATCACATGGTGTTTTCAGTATCTGTTTGGAAGGCACAAGCAAGAGATGAGACTTGCTGCAGAATTATAGGGCAAGTGGGAGAAACTGGAGTGCAACCTCGGTCTCCTGGTCTTTGTGGTGCTTTCAGTAGCATCTGAGCCCAACATAAAGGATACAGCTGTTCATGTTGGCTGTTCTTGGCTTGCTTAAAGTTAAGTAAAGCAAGTACTTAAATACATTTTTGTATTTAGATGTTGTCACCGCAGGCATGCCATTATAACCCAATTATTAATACTTCTAAAAAAGAAACATGATATTATTTTACGTATGCACAAGAGAATTTTCCTCCTCTGGCTACATGTTGAGAAGTGGGTGGGGGGCAGGAGAAGGATTAACAGGGTGGGGGTGGAAAAATGTATTTTAACAGAAGAAAGAGCATGCACAGTGTAGTCTCACAGCAAGAAATAAACATTGTAATCATAAACAAATGTAACCTTGAGTACAGAAGACAGCGATTTTATTGTATTGACATATGGTGCTTGGGGAACAATGGAGGATTTGTTCTCTTGTGTTAGGACACATTGGCAGGCAGGCCTTTTCTGTGGCCATTGCTTCCAGATAAGTTGTGTCAGAGTTTGGATTATAAAATGTCTAGGAATGTACAGACAAAGGCAAGGAGGAGGCTTGCTTTGAGAGGACATGGGGCAGCCTCCTCACCTGATGAAAATGTCCCTTCCATAACGTGCCTACTTTGCCTTTCACGCTTAAATGTGCACATTTGCATTCTGCAAAGAGCTTTCTGCATGTAGTATCCCGAGTTATAATAATCTAAACCCGGCTCTGTGGATCTATGGGTCTGTGACAAGACAAACTGATGATGTGGCTCCACATGAGACCATACCTCATACTCGATTTCTGCTCTTAGTGTCACCAGCTTAGAGTTAATCAGGTTCTTCATACAGATCCTATGGAACTGTGTTTCTAAACCTAGATCTCAATGAGAGGTGGAATTGTTTCTTGTAAAAGAAGGTCCCTGGAGGAAAGTGACCTTTATTGTGTGCTCATGGGCACAATCCAGATGGCACAACTAACCATCAGATAGTGTTCTCATGCAGGGATGTGAGAGAAGCCATGGCCGTCCAAGAGTCATCAGCTTTTCAATTAAACAAAGTCAAAAATACATTTGAAAGGAAGGTGCTTGGTCTTTTTTCTGCATTTCTGATTCTGGTCTTCATATGTTAGCTGTACTTTCAGGTTTTTGATAACTTGACTGCATTGAGGTTCATGCTGTAAAAAGACAGAGCTTCTTTCCTGTGGCATTCTCAGTTCAGTGCATTTAGAAAGGCAGAATATGGCAAAAGGTGATAATGTTTTTCTTTTTATGGGGGAGAACTGAGGCAGAGAAAATAAAAATATCTTGACCAAGGTCTTTTTGGATATTTGTGCTGCAAAACTGGGCAAGATCTCCAAGTCCACTGTGGTGCCTATTTAATGAATTGCTTGTATGTGCTTTAAGAGCATCTTCCAACACTTCACTTGTTTGTTTAGAATCCAAACTAATTCGAGACAAACCCCCAGTTTTGTCAAGATCAGATTGCAGATGCTGAATGCAAATGTAACATGAAGCTCAGATCCTGTTTGAATTTTCTGGTTGTTTGTTTGTTTTTAGTTCTAGACTAGGAAGCCTTTAGGGATGCTAAAAACAAAAACAAAAAACAGCCTCCCCAAAAAAAAAAACCCCAACCCAAACAAAAAAAAACCCAACAAAGAAAATCCCTTCAAGTTACTGTATTCCAGTGCAAGCATAAAGTGTGGGGCTCTGTTATATCAGTACAAAGGAAAAAAGCCCCAAGACCTGCAAGCTTTTCCCTGTAAAGTGTTTCCTCTTCTGAAGTAGCATCCCATGAAGGAACAATTCCCATCTGTGAGAGTAAAGCTAAAGAATATTTTTGTACATTGGCAGCACACACAACAAATTCTGGTGCAAATCTTTAATCCCATAATGCTGCTTAATACTGCTATGGCCCAATGAGAAACATTTAAAAGGTGACCCTTTATTTGTTACTGCTGCTGTTAAGACCAGACCCTGCTTCTCATGAGACACTTTTCTAAAAGAGCAGCCTTGCAGCAGCTCTCTTTGAGAGTCAGGGAATAACTCAGCCTGGAAGGAGTCTCCGGAGGCTGCCTGGTCCAGTAGCCATGCTTAGAGCAGGTCCACCTTTGAAGTTAGACCCAATTCCAAAGATAACTTGGATTGCTCAGGGCTGCTCCCCGTTGTGTTTTGAACACCTCCGAGGATGGAGACTCCCTGGCCCCTCTGGGTGCCTGTTCCAGTCTGTGACCATTCTGCGGTCTGTGACTGTGGTGAAAAAAATTATCCTAATGTCTAATTGGAATTTCCTTGGCTGCAGCCTAGCATCTATTGCCTCTTTCCTTTCACTGTGTACCTCCAGAATTTTGTCCCTGTCTTCATTAAAAGCGTCCGTTATATAGATGAAGAAAACCATAAGATCTCCCTTCACCTTGTCTTCTGGAGGCTGAACAAACCCAGTTCTCTCAGCCTCTTATGTTATGTAGTCCAAATCCCACCAAGTCAGCAGACTGGTCCCTTCATCCAAAGAGAAAACTCAAATTAATTTGCAACAGATATGTCTCGGCTTTCAAGACATCAGTGAAGGCCAGACATGAGGGGTAAGTTATTTCTGTGTTTGAAGGGAAATGTGTTGGCATAGACACAAGATACCTTGTTGCTAATGTAATTTTTGGCAGGTATATTCACTCAGACAAGTTTGCTAGATGCCAAAAGCAAAGCACAGTGTAACTTACATTTCTCACATATGGCCTCACAAGCAGCCCTGTGTTCAAATGTCCAGTCATCCTGTGTTGCCTTGGCTTTTCTCCTGCCACATGGCAATGCATATCCTAGAAGAACGTTCAGAAAATTATTTGGTAAATAGCAAAAGAAATAATTTTTGAGTACTCCTCTAACTTCTGACTAGAATTTCAATTTAGTTGTATGAATGCCATTATTCCAAAACATTCAGAAATGCTTTTGGGGAAAAAAAAAAGTATGGTTTGAATTATTTTGCAGAGCAATTCTTCACTGATTTCCTAGATAAAATTAATTCCAGCTTATAAAAATCCTTTTTGGACCTTGTCTGTCACCAGCTTTTATCTCACTTGCTCCATTGTAACCTATCTTCATTGTAAACAAGGTTTCAAAGATGGCGTGAGGACAGATTGACTGTCCAAGCAGAGAAAACAAAGCCTAATTGTGTAAAAAGTTTACTTTGTGGGGTTTTTTTAGGTGTTGTCTTCCCATCTGCCCCAGAGTAAAATGGACCTTTACTTGGATGAATTTAATTGTTTTTGAAAAAGTTTTCTTCCTATATGCGCTGCTGTGGGTATCTTGCTGATCATTAGTTGGAGTGTTCATGCCAGGTGGAGTGGGGAAGTGCTTTTCCAGGCAATATGTTGTTATTACACCACCTTGGATGTGGGGAGCGGGAGGTATTTTGTATTCTGTGTATACAGCTCTAAGCCTATGCACAGCCCATAGACTGTCAGTACTATATCTGTGTATATGTGTGTGTGTATATATATACATATGTATAGTATCTCCAAACTCACTTTCCCACCTCTTTGCAATTGCAGTGAATCCAGTTCCTTAAATTGCCTTTAGGGAAAAGGGTGCTGGTGTGTTTCTCTTACTGGTTATCTCGCAGCTGCTTGCCTACAGAGTCAATGATACCATAAGGGCAATCTCTGAGGAGGAGAAATGAGGGAGGAATTAATGTGAGGAGGGATGCATGAGGCATTTACTGCTCTGCCAGCTCTCATAGTGGCTGCCCTTGTGATGAAAACCAGTGGTGTGTAATTCTGATGGCTCAGCTTAGCACGGATAGCAGGAGCTGTGCTTGGCACAGCACTCGGTCATTTTGTCACGATGTTAACTAGCATAGCTTGCATTGGATTAGAAACTTCTCTGAGCCCCAGATTCCTCCTTGCTAAAACTGCTGAGAGAGTTTAGTGAGAAATTTCTGCTGTCCATGTTGTAGAAAAGCAGCCTATTGCAGCTCTTTAAATATCTGCTCGACCTGCTGTAAATCATGATGTGATGCTGTTCATGCAGGTGAGTCATGAACAGTAATCTTCAGTGACTTTACCAGAGGAAGCTTTTTCTTTGCCATTAGCAGTGACATTGAAGATGCCCATAAGTAAGATTTGGAGACCAGGAGACCCTCTCTTCAGGTGTTTTTTGGCACCAGAATTTGTTTTTTAATCTGTGGTTAACTAATGGAACACACATTCTTCCATTTCTAGTTCCTGAATCAATGGCAAATATTTGGGTTTTCCTTTTTCCTTACTGGAATGCAGTGTAAGTGACCAGTGGCCATTGCTAATGCTCTGAGCACCTTGAACCTGTGAAGGCTGGTACCAGGCTGGCTCCCAAGGAAATGCAAGTTACTGTAAAGAGAATTTCTGTACATGAATATATGTCAAGTTATTTCATGTGCCTTTGATATGATGATAGACAAACTGAGGTCTCACTTGCTGTCCTACAGCAATCCTTTCAAGACTCAAATAAGATGTTTTGTGTTTAAACTGTCAACACTATGCTCCCATTTAATCAGATCTTTCCCACTCCATTGCAGCCTCACTAGCTGCTGTTCTGTGGGCACCTGTTATTTGCTTTCTCCTTCCTGAGTGTAATATTTCAAAGTCATTTTTACCAAAGTTAATCTTCTGGTTTTGGAAATACTGATTGGTTTAGAGTGTTTCATCACCTTATTATATTCCATTATTTCCATACTGGTCAAGAGCCCTGGAGGACAGAATTAGGACTTGAATTTATGCTTGCAGAATCTCCTTACTTGATTGCTATCTGCACAGGTTTTGCCCATCCTACTCTATTGTTGAAATCATTCATTAAATTAGAATTATTTCCAGGACTAGTACTTCAAGAATACTTCAGATACCTGTTCCTCTGTAGGAATTGTTTTGGCAGTGAATAACCAATAGATGTTCTTGAGTCAATTGTGAACATATGCTCTGGTGTTTACATTTAAACACTTTCTTTCATTAATTTTGATCAAGTTGTGTATTATGTGTAAAGTCTTAATCAAGCTGAACTGTATCAGCCACCCTCCCGTTATCTACTAAACCTATTAATCCATCAAAGGAGGAAATTGGACTGACTTGCCATGTGTTTTTTTCCTAGCTTTTTATCACCGTTATAGTCCAGTAATTGAAAGTTGTTTGCTTAATCATTTGCTTCAGAATCTTTCCAGGCCTTGAGTGGTTTACAATTTCATCAATCATTCTGTGATTCCTTCCTCTTCTTTTCTTTTTGTCCATGTCCTCTGTATTCTCTCAAAGGTGATTTCCTATGGTTCAAAGACCATTTTGATTAGTTCCTGAAGTAGCTAAGACCGGACTTCACGAAGCCTTGCTTATTTGGAGACCTCTCTCTTGTCTAAATAATCTCTCTTCTGTCCTCTGGTCAGCATTTATTTTCTTTGGCATACACAGAGAAAGAGAAGTTTTTCTTTCAATAAGGATTGATTTCTACAGCTACTTCACTGGTCTAAAATGTGGAGTATCAAGCAAGTAATTGTCATTACTCTGAAAATGGTGGTTTTTAATGTAGTTTTAGAAGAATTACCAAACTGTCTTGCTCTATCCTTTGCAGACAGTCAGTAGGAAAGGACTAGCACCCAGAAGTTTTGACTATTTGTTATGATATTCAGCATTCAGACTTATCATCGTGAGTCAGGACTCAACTGTGCTAAGCTCTGTACAAGCAAGATGATCCTTTCCCAGAGCACATCAGAGTGAAACCTTATGACAGGAGGCAGGCAGTATAGACAGACAGGACCGCTACTGGAAATCCCAGAAGTCAACAGCAGTCTGTAAGGTAAGCAGCAAATCAGAACTTGGCCCTAAATTTTCCTCTCAATGGTTCCTAAAAGAACGTTCCCTGTGTGTGCAAAATCAAAGTTTCCTTGGTGTGATGCTTGCTCTTCTTGAGATAAAGAAGCCTGAGAAAATTCATGCTGTGGGAACGACGTGTGGTTACTGAATGTGACCAATTGCAATTTCCCTTCAAACACCCTTGTGAACAAACTGACCACCTCAGCCTGTCCTTGGCCTCATTGCACACAATTTACAAGCTTGGTATCCCATCAGGCTTTCGAAGACAACAGAAATACGGTATTCCTTCTACACTGTGAGAAGATTCACATGGAAATGCAATATTAATAAAACATCTTTAGTCTCTGTATATAATTTGGCATTCAAAACCACAGCCAGACCTAGAAGCAAGATCAGATGGCTTTCTAACACCCGCTGAGCATTTCTGTGGGCTATTCTGTTAGCTTTGTGCATTCGTGTATTTTCATTATGCATATTCTTATTCTCATTCAAGATTCACCCATCTGAGAGGGATATATTGAGTTTCTATATGCGCAGTGAATGCACACTCAGTCTTACTGTTCAGCCTGTATTTTTTCATGTGTATTGGAAGCACTCTGACACGTTCTGTGAACAAGCTGCATGATCTGCAACATAGATAAATCCAGGGTAAATAAGGATTCAAATATTTTGTTATCAGGATAGGGTAACTACCAAAATTATTTTCCTTGTACTGTCACTTTAAACTGGCTATTAAAAAAAGGGTTTTAGGGATACTTTTTTTTGTCTGTTTGTGGTATACAGAAGTAAGCCTGAAGGAGCCATCCTGCCTTTCATTATTTTGTAGTCTTTGTGAGGACATGCGATACAGCTGTATCTGCTCAAGTTGAGGATAAAGAACTGAGAAGGTGAAGACGGCTAATGAAAAGACTGGTTCACTTATTCCTAGGAAGGCAGATTAAGATACCTTAATACACAGTTACTCATTGTTTTAGGGGTGTGTGTATGTAGGCTAGTGATGTCAGACAGTATAGGTGTAGGAGAGTTTGAAACTACATAGCGTATGTTCTTTCTGACATCTGAAAATCTGGAAGAGAGCTCACAGAGAAGTTAAGGATGTGACTGGCTATGTGCTGATGGGTTTGCAAAGTAAAATGTTAATTATATGACTCAAACAAATGTTTGCATTTTAAGGACATTCTCCATGACCTGACTATGTGGAAAAGGGACAGTTACTAGACCAGAAAGTAGGCGCATTGTGCCTGCATTTTAGTGGAGGCTTTGATGCTGTGGGTGATACACAAAAGTATAAGGTAAAAATTTACTACAGAATGTGTGTAACTTTTACATTATCTGTGAAACAACTGAATGTTTAAACTGACTATAACTTATCTATTCTGCGAAAGCAGGTAGAAGATTTGACATAAAGGCTTCAGTAGCTCCTTTTAGATAGCAACTATACTGATTTACTGACATCACAGTGGTACCCAAGCACGCAAACAGAATGTGTAGCAGATCTGCCATGCACGTCAGGAGGACAGTTTTATAAACACACATAACCTGTCATTTGGCAACACTGTCGCCGTGCTTGATTGACAGATTATTTGATTTGTAACAATTCCCAGACTGAGAGTCCCTCTCTCAAGCCAAAGGTGCAGATTTATGCTTTCAGTCCTAATGTTCATTCCCTGCTGTGTTTGTGAGGGCTGTGGCCACTACCCATGCACATGACTAAGCTTACTCATGTGAGCCGCCCCATTCAGATGTGTGCATACGAGGCTGCGATGCCATACCCTAAATGATCAAAGTAGTAATCTAAATCCCGAATTCTTCCTTTTATTCAAGCACGCACATAATCCTTAACATCCCAAGTAGTGTTTTAATTAGCCAATGAAAGCAATAAGTGTTAGGCTCTGAGACTGATTATACATCTAAAACTCACTTGGGCTAATTAAATAATTCAGTTTCCATTCATGTTTCATTGGCTCTTTCTCTCCTTTCATTAATTTTAACCCACAGAAAATCTCACTAAAATCACTCTTGGTGTAAATGCATACTCACAGGCTTTGCTCTAATCCCCACAGCGTGTTGGATAGAACTTTTAACTCTGACCCAATTAACAGTGTATGTTCTTTATTGAAATAGGAGCATATCTGAATGTTACATGTCAAAACAGATACTTGTTTTGTGCTGTCATTTTCCGAATATCATTCTTCTCAGTGTCTGGTAGGATCCTTAGTTTTAGGAGGCACCATGTTACACTAGAGACCGCTCCAACAGAAAGCAAACCTTAATTTTCTCCTCTTTATTTTTATTCTTCTTTCTGGTATTTTCGTCTGGGTTTTAAAACTGTGTGTGATTAGCAAACTGGAGTGCAGTTTTCAAGAGAAGTCCTTCTCAAAACTGATAGTGATGCCTTTTAGTAGAGAGCACAGGAGTTGAATGGGCATTGAGATTAAAGGAACCTCTGTAGTTCAGGTGTGAGTCTGGGTGATAAAGCAGTATTGGGAAGATGACTGCTCCCAGTAGCCCTGCTTCTGTCACTAGCACAAGATTTTCAGGTCAGCTCAAGGCATAAGCACATGTTCAAATACTCTTTGTGTTTAAGGTGGGAAAAGGCTGTGATTTGCAGAAGGCCTGCTTCGCAGAAGATGGCTCAGTTACACCATGAAAATTAAACAGTGTTACTGAAGCAATCCCCAAAACTGCAATGGGGTGGGAAGTCCAAAACATCTAAGCAGAAGTATCTAAGTATATAAATCTAACCTATATTTAGAATAGCTGTAATGCTGCATCGCACTTAGAGTCAGGATGCTGCAGGCCCACCAGTCATAAGGATTAATGCCTGACTTGGAGAGAGCCCCTGACGTGGGGGCTCAGAGGAGTGCTGAAAGCACAAGTGTGTCAAGATTTTTGGTATGGCTAGAATGAAGTTTTTGAAACTAGATTTAAAACTTGAGTGCCCCTTACTGTTCTCAACTCTCTTCAATGTCTGCCTCCTACCGTTTTGAAGTTCTTGAGATCTGCATTGTTGAAGTGAAGATGTGAGAAGGACCTCGTGATAGGTGAGGGAGACCAGTTGAAAAAAGTGAAAAATTTTCTTTTTCATTCCTGACATCTGAGAGAAGTTATACTTCTAGCACCTCATTTATTTAGTTATTGGGACAGAATTGCAGTTGGAAATGTTATTTCAAATTAATTTAGTTGCTTTTTGGGGCTTTGTTTTGCTAATGTTTAGCAGAGGGAAAGCTGATTTGTGGGTTTTATCCTTGATTATTAATAAATGGTTTTGTCTGGAATAACAAAACAGTTTATCATAAAATGACTACAGTTTATCATAAAATGAGTATGGATCCTCCATGAAATTTCATTTTTGCATGGGAATCTCAGTTTGATATTTAGAAGTGGCTTGTGGATAGGTATTGACTGTGGACCAGAGTTATTAGGATAGTTGAACGCAACAGTTAAATATGTTTTATGAAATGATTTGCTTACCTGTGAAGCTACATAATTATGTTGAGATTCTGAATGTGCAGAGGTTAAATTATTTTTAAGTAAGAGCACATGGTACTTCTCTGGACAGCTGTAGTATAACTGACCAAGAATTCGGTAAGAGTTTATGCCTTCAAACTGCATGAGAACTGCTGGAGACGGCTGGAGGTAATTCTGCAGTTCCCCTTGCTACCCTAAAGGCACAGATAATGTAAATTTTTAAAAGCAGCTAATGTGTTGGAATGCCTCAGCATTTGGATGCTTACTAAATCACACCTTTAAAAATCTGAGGATGAGCTGTTTTCTGCAAAAATGGACTGTTTCTGTAGGTTCGTGTCTGTCAGGTAAAAATAAAAGTGGCTTAGACCACTATTCCAAGTGGTTGTCAAGTCTACATTGGGGGGAAGAGGGACAGCAAAATTAAAGTTACCTAATTCTGTTTGAGGTGTGCCTGAAGCAGTATGGTCAACTGCTTCAGGGACACCTGGGTTCCCCCATTGATCTGTTGACCTTAGGCAAGGTGCCTCCCCTCTCTCTTCTTCAATTCATAAAACAGAGATAACGCTCAAGGCCTTCTTTGTCACATGCTTTCAGATCTTTTGATGAAAGGAGCTTCATAGAAGCAAATAATAGCCCTATTAACTGAGAATTTCATATCGTAGCAAACTTATTTTCCAGGTTAGTGCAAGTGTATCCAGGAGTTCTGGAACTAGGAAGCCCAGCTTGTGCTGTAGTCTAGTCCAGCTGTCAGGTCAAACTTGTCCAAAAAGGCAGGCGCTTTGTAAGTCTCTCTCCTAAAAGGATTCTGAATGCCCGAGATGCTATCTACCTATTCTGATTTAGATAGGCTCTGTTCTTGGTTGATTGACTTTTTTTTTCCTTTCCTTTTTTTCCTTCCCCAATCTTGCAGAAACTCAGTCTTTGAACTCTTCATTCCTGTCAAAACAAGTTTAGATTCAGAAGTTGCTGTGAGGGTGTGGTGGGTGATGGAAAGTTGTGTGTTGCATGACTTAGTAGGTCTCCCAGGGCAAAAGTCATGCCTGCCTCTGTTCAATGTGCTTTAAAAAATAGAAAGGACTTGCCAAAACAGTATCTCCAAACTCAAAGATATCTTTAGAAATGGGATGGGATGCTAGCCAAAAAGTGACAGGATAAAATTTGCAACACAAAAGGGACTGCTTTGTGCAGGAGTATAGCAGGTGAGATACCACTTAAAATCTCCACTGCGTAATCCAATCGAGTACAACTCAAAGGAAAGCGTGCAAGTTACGCATAGGAATTCTGGTTCTGTGCAGAAAGTAGATTGTGCAGGGAATGGGCAGGGCCTCTGTCACTTCATGGTTTTTAAAACAGCATTATGCAAATACCCGTCAGGAATGGTATAAATGTACCTGATGACCTCCTGAGCTCCATTCAAACCACCTTTTCTATGATTATTCTATAAAGTACAAGTTGCCTTGTGAAGCACAGATACATAATGATGTAAGAAAGACCTTTGTGCATTAAGCTCTTAAGGTTTGTCTAGCTAGAGACTGTCCCAGCTGAAAGTTTGGCTTGTGTAAAACAAACTCATAAACTGTCCCAAACGAGTCATTCTGTCCTCAGAGGAGGGAGAAACAGAGCCTTTGAAAATAGCCACAACTTGCCAATCACACCAGTTCTCAGAAGCACTTTCAGCAACAATATGAGCACAACTCATAAAATGCTGGCATAGTAAACACCATGTAACACTACTGACTTGCTAAAGGCTACAGAGACTTTTTACCTCATCTGGGCAGCTCCCAAGCAGAATGAAGTTTCCCATCCTTGGTTGCCATTATGGATCCTGGAAGCTGATGCTATGTGAAATGATGATCCATGTCCTGTCCACAGTTAGAGAAAGATAAGGCATTATCCAGCAGGGAAACAAGCTACTGTTTGTTAGGAACTTGGGTGACAGAACACAGCAAGTACTGTTGCATCTAAGGTCCAGATTTCAGAGCCTTACTTCTTTAATCTGTCATGGAGTCAGCCACACAATAATTTCTTGCGATTCTGACAGAAAACTCTACAAGCTCATAAGTCGGTTGTAATATCTTTGATCACTGCCCAGTGGCATTGGATCTAGCGGCAGAATTTTTGCAGAGGGCTGGACTTTGTACAGCGTTTCACTGCTGCTATTTTTTGTCTCCCCCTTGATGCTACTATACTTATTGTAATGGACAGTTATGGATAAATATATATTTTTTAAAAATTCCATCAAAAGGTTCTTATCAGAAAAATTAAAAACAAAATCAAAATGTTAATGATGTTTTATTACATTTTCTGTTTTTCTTTCCAGTTAAACTAAATATACTGAGAAAAGTCTCTAGCTTTCCAGTCAGCACATGTTACCAGTCTTGCAAAGCATTTTTTCCCCTGCAGAAAAGCAGCAGTAAGAGTTACTTATGGGGAAATACTAACTTCTTGTGTTAAACTTACTGAACCTGGAGGGAGAACAAAACCTCAACAAATCCACAAATGGCGATACTTGCAGTCTGTCTTGAACTCAAGTATGACAAACAGTGACACTGCTGTCTTAATGTATTGCTGACAGAGCTGCTGTACTCATTAACCTTTGATGAAACAAGATGTCACTTTGTTCACATCAAATGCTCCTTGATGCCAGTGCTCAGAGACTGTTTTTGTTGCTGAGGCAGACATCAGCTATTGTTGAAAACATTCTCTCTCCCTTCCAGCATGTTACTGCCCATGAGGATTTATAAGTGCTGATCACTATCAAACTGCAAATGGAGTCTGAAGCCAAGACTGTTTAATTTCTGGAGCTTTTAATTATGTATTTTTTTTTTAAATAAATGTTTAAGAAAGTGTAATTTAGGTACATTTAAATGCCTAAAACTGATAAATTCTTGATGTGCTATAGGATGCTTCTTTGAACTGAAGGATGCATTTGAATGATCCCCTCATCTTTTTTTGAGGCTACGTGAACTATTAAAGCAATATTTACAGCATTTAAAACACTACGTAGTAGAAGCACATTGTAGTGGGAAGAGAGGCATTGAGTTCTGAAGTATTTTGGTCAACATTATGATTAAGCAGTGGTGTAGTGTGGATTAGACTGAGGTCTCATAATTCCTGATTTATTGTCAAGCTGTTTATCAGCATTACAGTCTAGTATCAACATCAGGAGTGAGCTGACTTCGCTGTTCTATGTACAGTAAATATGTCACCTAGCAAGGAAATCCCAACTGACTTTCTCTAATATGGGCATAATTTATGCCCAAGTGTTATTTTTCTTTGGTCTTTACTTTAGATAAGTACGTTCATTTTGCTATGAGATAAATGAAGGGGGAGCAGGAAGGAAAAAGAAGAATTTTTGTTTCTTACTCAAATATATAAATTTTCAGTACTGAAACTTTGTGAGATCAGAGGTGCAAGTTCTCACAGTTGCTTTTGTGTTTGTTTTTTTAGCGAATAGGACAATATTTACAGATGACCTCTAATGACATTCTTTCCACTTTGTATGCCTCAGTATTTTTTTCTTTGCAAAAACCGTAAAGTCTCCTAATGCATTTGAACTGCTGCTGTTGTCATGTCGTGTGTGTGTGTGTCCCAATTATGTTTGCAATAATTTCAGCTGTGATGTAATTGTAACGTCTTGGGAAGCAGTTGAAAATAAGAGTGTGGATTCTTCTAATTTGCAGTTGTGCAGAGGAGGAGTGTCTGAATAGACACTAGTGCTGGAATTCCAGCTAAAGGCCATGTCATGCCTCAGGGGGTGCTGAGCTTTTAAAGCTTTGTGGAGTAAAATAGCTCTAGAAGAAGTGGCCTTAAAAAGATTTGAAGGAAGGGAAGGTAAAAATCACCTTGAAAACACCAACCTGTTTGAGGCATAGGAGCCATTTCAGACTTTTGAAGTGAGAGGAGGCAGCAGAGGTGAATGTGAAAGAAAGTGTAAGCAGATGAGATGCAGGCAGAAATATTTTCATGGGAAATGTAGGAAATATTATTAGTTTGCTTAACACTGAAGTGCATCTGTCCCTTATTGAGTGATGAAAGCCCAGGAGATTGACCGTCCGCACTAGACCAGCTTTACAAGATGAGCATGTGAAATTCACAGAATAGCTAACTTACATGAAATATGACCTTGCCACTAAACAGCAACACAATGGAAAGTGCATCTGAGAACGCTCATGGAATACGATCAAGCATAGCCGATACACAGTCCTTGAAAGGTGGTAGTAAATACACTCATTTAAAGACTTTCACCTGTTGCTTTAAATCATTCGTACCCCATGGCATGTCTGCCAGCGCTGTGACCCCTGGCGCAGAGCGAGGAACATCAAAGAAAGAAGGGAGCAGATCAAGTCTCAGGTAGGCGTTGCACCCTTCGTATTGATAAAAGAAGTGTCAGTAAGTTATAAAACAGGTGGAATTGGGACATTGAAAGCCTGACATGAGTGCCCCAAGAAATATTAGTAGGATGGTACTATTCGTTTGTGCAGAATCATATACAAGGCATTTTAAAAGATCATTTAGTATGATTTTTGTTATGTTATCTCAAAGTAATGAAAATTTTTGGGCTATGTATTGCTAGGTTAGTAAATTCTCCTAACTTCATTTTTCTTTTTAGATTTTTCAAGCTGAGAAGGATTTACAGTCTCTGACTCTACCTGTATTTGCAAATTAAAATAAGATCCTTAATTTAGATTTATCAATCAGTTTAATTTTCTTGAGATGCACCAGTGTGCCAGGTAACGTCTCTGCTCTGCTGCCAGGCTGCTTATGGTTAAGCATTTACTCTCAGGCAGTGTTTTCTGCTGAAATGGCTATTTTCTCTGGAAATACACACATGCTACTTCCTTTCTCTAAATGTTCTTCACTTGCTTTTAGGTACAACATGTACAGACTGGTTTTAAAACAGTAGAAATTGCTCCCTGGAAATGAACTGTAGTTAAAATGGAAGACAAGCCTATTTACAATCAGAGCCAACAAGCCTGCAAATGTATGCTCTAGGTATCTAATTTCAAGCCAATTTCAGTACTGTTCAGTTGACTATGTAATCTGGTTTTGTTGAACCCCAAAAAAGTTTGTTGTTCAAGTTTATAACTTCTAATCACTGAATCCTAAAATCAAAATACTTTTGAACAAAAGTACTTACACAAATCCTCTTCAGAAAAATGTTTACAGGATATTTTTTCTGAACTAAAGGAATTATTAAGAGTTAAACTGAATCATGATAATGCTGATGACATGGGTCTGATGCTGACCTTAGATCTTTCAATATGATCTTAGACCTTACTGACTTCAGAGAACATTCTTTGTTATCCTTACACTGGACCCAAAGAAATCTGCGCTTTCGCAACAGTAACTGTGATTGCAAAGTATACACAAGCACCCATGGTAACAGCTATCTGCCCTCTGCATGTATGCTTATATATATTTACATCCAGTCTGCCTTACCAATGCTGACAAACCCACTGATACATCCTCTGAGCTTTTTATACATGAGTATCCTCAGGGTTAAAATTCTGTTAAGCAGAGAGCTGTTGGTGTTTGGGGTGGATTTTTACTATTCCCATAATAATCTTCATTTAACTTTAGTAATTTTATAGTATTCCGTTAAGTTAAACTTTGGTTGATGTTTACTTTCCTAGTGGTAAAGCATTTAAGAGATGTGGGAAATGCAAGTTTCCATGTGCTTTCTATTGCGTTTTGCAATCCAGTGTGTATCGTGGGAGATGATTTCATACAGCTCTTGAGCAAGGTGCGTTTCTAAGGCAAACAGCACCCCAATGGTTGCACTGAAATTCAGCACTGCATAGTTGCACAGGCATGAGGAAGCTGGACGAATGCCAATAGCACGTGGGCTGGTGGAGATGTGGTGGTCTCTGCTGGGGAGGGGAAAGCGTTTTCCGGCAGCTGGAAATGCATTGATGTTCTGTTCCAGAGCCAGTCAGTTATAGTATTCACACTTATTTCGGTCACTGTGGCCAGATTCTCATCTGATAGGAAATGACAATGTTCTCTGTAAAGTTGGAAGTTAAAAAACCTCGTCTTGGACCTGGTGATCTCTCGGGGTCCCTTCCAACCCCTACAATTCTGTGATTCTGTGAAAACCAGTCCCATCTCTTTGAAATGTCACTGCTGCCCAGCCATACAAATAAAGGCTTCATATCACTCAGTTGGAAGATGCCATTCAGTGGCAGAGGTGACAACATCTTGTTTCAGGCTTGAGAACATTTCCCATTTTCACTCAGCATGATTTTGGTCTTTCCCAGGCTAAAGTGAGTCAAAAGCTCTTCTCACGGAATTAATATTCTAGCCTGGCTTGGTATAAGAAAGGCTTAGTAGCGATGTGTATAGGAGAGTTCAGTGATGTCTGTCAGTGGATGTTGTGGGCACAGTTCCAGAAGACCTCTGGTTTATGTGTTTGAAGGTTGGAAGGTTTATCTACTGTCCTAACAGAGATACACGATCTTGAAATAAACATGATGTTCAATACAAGCTAGCTTTTACTGGTTTGGTTTTTTTATCCCAGCTAAGGGTGAGGTGTAATTTGTCATTCCTCCTTTCTCCTACTTGGCCACCACTGCCACAGCTGTCAAAGAGGATGGGAGGAGTCAGTGGAGTTAGACAAGCACATAGATTTGAGGGGCAGGGGAGAAATTGGGTGCCTAAAATATGGGCAACTCTAAACCAGAGGTTTCCCTGAAGTCATCCCAATTTAAGCTCTACCTAAAACTCATAGAGTGTCTGTGTATAGGCAGTACGTGCTTTAAATGATTTGGTTGTGACACAAGTTTCAAACCCATGCTCAGATCTGAGGGTGCTGGGTTGGGCTGCTTTGTGTGCTGCAGACAGAGCTGTTGGAAGCTACCTGGAAACTGAGTTTTGCCCACTGCCAAAACTATGTTTGAAATGCCATCTTGTAATTTTTCATCATCTCTTTTCACATCCCTGCTGATTATCATGGATACTGGCTTGGAAAAGGAGACACTCTCCTATATAATCATGCAGACACCACAGTGCCCAAACATCACCAGGGCAACCCTTTTTTCCTGCTGTGCTCTGCACATTTTTGCAGTGGTTGCTCTTGTAGCATAGGCTGGTTTCGTGGCTTATGGGTTGGTGCCCACAGACCCAAACTCTTGGCAGGAACAGTGAGGTTAATTACTTTCTATTAAGGTGAAGTCCTGGCTTTCAGAGACTTTTCCTGGGGACTTCAACATGGCTTGGATTTCACCCTTCAAAAACCAGTGACGCTGTGCAACAAAAGAATGCATCCTGCCAACTTGTGATCCTTTGATTTCAGTATCTGTTGTCCTACGTAGCACTGCATGCTAACTTAACTGTGTCTGGCAGCAGTGAGCTGATCCTACCTACCCCCTGGGCTTGGCTTCATCCATTCTGTAACAAATAAGCAATGTATTATTTTATTTACTGACTAGCTTAGTCTTTAATTGCACTGCACTATGTTACTGGACACTTTTTGTCTGTTGTAGGAACTTCATATTTTATTTTGGAAACTTGGCTAGTAGCAGTCTAACCACAAAAGCTAGGAATAGGAATAGCAGCATATGTGCACTTTAGAGAATGGCTTGACAAAATTGCAGAAAATTGCAGAAATTCTGCATATCTTACATATGCAGGGCAGGTTTATTTTTTAAGGCCATCAGCCACGATGGTATCCTTGAGATACACTGGACTAATATTTTAAGTACCCATTGCATAGCCAGTTCCACTTCCTTTATTTGCTTGGGGGATGAAAGAGGGGGGAGAACTCAAGTAAGTAGGCTCATTGGCTTTCAAGAGGTTGATTACTAACAGCAAGCTTGTGCAGAAGAGTTTAACTGAGAGCCAGTGCTGAAAACTTACAATTCAGGAAAAGTATCTACTGAAGTCAACTGAAAGGTTTCCAGAGTAGAGAGTGAATATAAAACTGAGGACAGTCTCCAGGACCAGGCCCATGTTAAGTAGTTCTACTCCCTGAACACAAACAGCTGAGGGTTTCTGGATAATCCAAGACAAATACCTTCTTCTGAATTTTTTCCTTTGCTGACAAAAATGTCATTTTTAGCAATTCATATGACAAATGCCCCCAAAGCAGCATGGAAATGGAATATATCTGAAAATGATATGTCATTTCAGACTATAGTTGTTACAGTCTGTTTCTCTTTGTAACATGTATTTAGTTCATATCTAGTCCCAAGTGCTGCTCAGCTTGTTCCAGGCTTTTTGGGGTTTTCTTTTTTAAAATTTATAGTATATAAGGACAACCAAGGCACTGTGTTCTTTCCATAAAGTTTTTCCTCTCATAGCACAAGGCTGGAGTAGAGCTAAGATGAGAAAGAAGGTGTGTTTCACCAATGCTATAGAAAGAAAAGTAAACTAAGTTAAAGCTTTTCTAAGTTAAAAAGTGCAAAGTTTGAAGTTCAAAAATCAAGTCACTTTCTCTGATCTTTAGATACCTGCAACAATTTTTCAAAATCAGACTTTTTTCCTTGTTTAAAAAAAAAACAGAGAAAGCATAGTTTCCACAAGATGTCCTTTCAATGCCCTCTTTTTTATTTTTTTTTTTAGTACCTTTACTGTGATGGACCTCTTAAACTTCCCCGGTCTTTTTGCTCCTACTGAGAAGTAATCCTAGCCTGCTAATCCTCACCCTTAAACTCTGCTACAATATAATTAACTTTCAGTGTCTCATGACTCTGATTTTTATGTATTAAATGCATGCCTTGTTATCCACTCAGTACAGCATAAGACACAAGTTTGACAAAGAATGAAATCCAGTGCTTGGGAGAGCTTTATTTGTCCATAAAACAAATAAAACCCTATTTCCAGGATTTAAGTGACATTAAAGGTTTGTTGATACTGAGAAATTTAATCTGTTCAAATGGTTTTAAAAAAATACTTTCCAACTAAATTCACGGACTTGCACTAAATCTCCACTGATTTAGATTGTAAGGATTTTTCTCTGTTTCAACTTAATGGATTTAAAAGAAAAAAAAATTTAAAAATCACCTAAGCCATTGCAGTTCTTATCTTGGGATATGAGTCAGCTGGCAGGTAGTTCCCTGCATGATCCATTTGTAAAGTGATGATTTTCAACAGAAAAATGATGAGCCTGTTTATGAAACAGAAAAATTTGAAACCAGCAAAGCTCCTTTCAAAAGAGGAGATGAATGACTCACAGGATGAAGGAACTTTCTTATACTTGGAATCAAATTTATCGTGTTTAACACTGGAATTACTTAAACGTTCAAAATCTAAACTTCTGTGGCATGCAGAGCAGAGAGGGCCGGATCTTACATTTCTTAAAGCATGCACTTCAAAAACAAAATGTTTTTTCCAAGCATGTCAGCTTATTGTTATTTTCCCAGGTTTTAATGACAACAGACAAGATTCAGATATTTAGTGTCTTGTTTCTGTGAGAAATAACAAGTTATCTTTGGAACGGTAGATGTCATTTCTTCAGATGAGAGAGGTGCACTACAATTCCCTTTTGCTAAACAGACTTTTGGTTTTATTGGCAGGTTGACAGGAAAATTAAGTGAAAACGACAGTGCATTGCCAAAGTGCAAAAGGCTTGGATCTAAAAACATCTCCACCAGAAATCTGTGTTTCAGGCCATCTGTCTGGATTTTTAAATTTTTTTCTCCATGGTTTTGGTTAAAGTTAAAAGGAGAGAGCAGGGCCTAAAATTTAAAAGAGCTCAGCTTATTTGCTGATCAAGTCATAGCAAAAGCAGGCTGTATCCTTTTATGGCAAACCAGTGATGTATCTCATCAGATGTGCCCCTTTCTAAAGGGCCTGAAAAGAAAGAGGGGCCTCTTGAAAAAGCTTCATCCAGCTGTGGATGCTGAAAATCGAGGGTTTTGCTGGCAGAGTCAGTGAGAAGCCTGAGGGTTGGCTAAGGAGAAGGGCAATTAAGTTTATGACTTAATTTCAAGCAGCCAGGAATGGAAGTGAGAAGCGAGGGGACGCTGCTGTGTGCCCGCAGGAGTGGCTAGCGGCCTTCAAAGGGCAGCAGAGCCTGTTGGTACTGATGTGCACTAAGCCCGTGTCTCTTTGAAAGCGGAGTAGTCGGGTTTTTTTGCCCTGCGAAAAGCAAGAACAACTCGGGAAAAGCTGCAGCATGAAATGAAGTAATGAAATAATGTGAGCACTAAGTCGCTGAAAGATGGTGATTGGGACCTAGAGGAAGCCACCAGACAAGGAAGGAGTTGGTTAACTCGTGGATTCACTCTCTGCTTAGGCACATCCAGGGCTTGAATTGAAAAGAAATGGCATCATTAGAATTCTTAAAATAAAGAAGCGTGTGGAATGGCTGTAGGATAAAAGTTATGGGAAGTTCTTCCTTCTGCTGGCCCCTGTTGGCAAGTCCCTCTGCCCCATCTTATTCTTCTCCTGCAGGGTCCTCACTGTGGCCACCTGTCTTTGCTGAAAAAGACCCAGCAGAAGGTAGAGAGTTGCTCGGGGTCTGAAAAAATTCAGATACTCGAGGAGATCTCTGTCTCAAGCCAGTAAATTCTCTTCTACTTGTTTATACCTCTGTGTCTCAGAACCCTTATGGTAAATACTTCTAGTCAGTTGTTTCCCTTCAATAGGAAGGTGAATGCCCCTGAGCTAGCTAGTTTCAATTTAACTTGAGCTCAGCCTAAAAGAACTGTGGCACTTGTAAGAATGATTAGCACTTGAATTTGCTGTCATTGAGCCAGCAAACAATGCACATAACCACTTAACTCTTGGCAAAAACAAGAGTTAAGATGTTGGTTGGTTTGGGTTTTCTTTTTAACTGTAACCTTATTGTAAGTAAGAGTACCGCATGTGGTAGTGATGTCCAGGAATTCTCTTGGAGATTCTGAGAATTAATACATGCTCTGCCAAATTCTTTGGTTTTGGAGTCACACAAAAAAAGGAGGATCTAGAAGAAAAATTTTGTTTGTGACATAAAGCCTGTATCTCTGAATCTAGAAAAAATGGGAGCCACTAAATAATGAGTGTGCTGTATGGATAGGGATAAACTTTTGTGTGTGTGCTTGTACAAAATCACAAGAAAACTGGTGTTACTTTTTATCTTTTGCCACTGAAAGCTTGTGCCAAAATGCTGGAGGTGTAATATAATCCCCCATAATTACATGTTTTGAGATAGAGCATTCCTTGGCTGTTTATATGGATTAAAACTGACTTAGAATGCTCGAAGGCATTCCAGTCATAATGGTAAACTAATTAGCAATTAATACTGTGCTATGGCTTAAGAGTCATTTTTCTGTTATACTTTGCCATTAAAATACAAATATTCAAGTAAGCTACACGTGATTTCACAGAGTTTTATCTCATTAATGCGATAAATTCTTTGTTCCTTTACAAAGAGAAGAAAAATGTCACAGAACAGCAATTAAAAAAAACCAAAAACACATTGAGAGTAGCACTGTGTAACCCCACTAATTTCACAAAAGTCATTACTTATTTGCGGACTTGGATTTATCTGTGTCAATAATTAAAGATCAGATTTTTATTCAGATTTTAATTGGCAGTGTAAAAGCTACACATGAATAAATTGAGCAAAAGTTTGTTTTACCTCTCTGTTAAGGTGTTGGAATCCTGGGATGGCTAGACAGACCATGGAACAATATTTCATAGATTTATCCTTATATAAATCTATTCTGGCACCACCTTTTTTTTTTCTTTCTAATGGTAGGTTAATACTTTTAGCTTACATCATCTGCCAAGTACAAATACTTCTCTGAACTGTATCCAAACTAAGTATGTCTAAACTAAGGTATAAGACTATGTTTTTCCGTTTACTTCAGTAGGCTTTGGATCAGGTCCCTATTGAATCTTCAAAGTCAAATTAAAAATCTTGTGCAATCATACCTATATCCCTTGAGCTGATTCCAGCCTGGGAGCTGGTCTATGATATGGTATGATTCTATGAATGTGTTAATGTATTCAAGTAAGTTGTTGATTTCTGAGAACCCAGAGAATGAAATTTAATGCTGTGCTTTCACTGTTGGTTTGTGGGTTATTTTTATTGTTTCGTTCCTTTTATTTAATGGAGTTACCATTCTTTGCCATTATACTCAAATGACAGAAAAAATCATGTATGGTAATTGTCTGACTCTCAGTACTGATAGTCACTGTGCATCCAGTCTGTTTTATTAGTAAAAGCGATCCAACAGGCAGGAGAAAGGCAAGAACTTTGAAACAAAACATTTAGAAATCTGTGTTTTCCCATTGCTGTGTTTTCAGATATGACTTGGAAGACTGGCAGAAACAGATGAAAGAAATTTCTTTCCAAGGTCTGTCAGCTTAAGTTACAAGTGCCTGTTGGTAAAACATTGTTGGTTAAAGTGTTTAAGTGTTCAAATAGAAATGCTGCATAGAAAATATTGTTTTCATAACTGAATATTGTTTTCATAAGTGCTCTCCTGCTTAACAAAAAGGGTTCTTATCAAGTAACAATTCTGTTCTTGCAACATTGGCATGATGTTTTAGTAATGCCTTGGCTGGAGTACCTGCAAGCCAACCAACCCTCATAGATCCCAAAAAGTCTTCCTCACAAGGGGTGTCTCTCTCTAAGCAGGTCCCAGAAACCCAGCTGACAACCTCCAACATATGAATTTGGGGTCTGGAGACTTCTAGAGGAAGTCAAAGGAAAGGAGTGAGGTGGTAGTGCACACAGGTGTTGTCTTCAGAAGTTTCTACTAAATTAACTTCACGTTTCCAAGAAAAACAGAGAGCAGAGTTATTTCCAGCTAATGTTCTGCATGATATTCCGATTGAATGGCAAAACTGTTCACAATTAAATCTTTTCCACATTTCATTATCAGTTTGAAAATGTTCCAAATTTTATGACAGAGGAGAAGAGTTACCTGATGTACATAATTATTTTTTTTTCAGCTGGAAATTTGCTGGTTTTGGTTGTCCCCTCATAAACATGAAAACCTTACCACTCTGAAGTAAAAGTAGCTTTTCTTGCCCCATCACCACTTAGCAGAAAGGAAAACACGGAGAAGGTGTAACCACATCACCAAACAGCTAAGGATTAGCTCATAACCGTGTAACTTTCTCACTGTGTAGCATTCAGCCCCTGAAAACTGTGTTTCGAGCTGTGTTTTGCAAGAGGCTTCTGCGGGGTTTGCGCAAATCTAGAGTCATACTTCAGTGTGCCCCTCTCTCCTCCCTCACCAAAGAAGTGGCATCAGCATCCAGTTCTGCAGGGCTTCAGTCACCTTCCCCTCTGCCCCTGCTACTTTACAAAGCCCAGGGCCATTGGGACTGCAGGACCACTCATTGCTTGTGGGGCAAACTGCTGGGGGGATTAAGTGGTCTAATTGCTGTGTTAGTTCACTGGGGTGTCACTGCTGTAGTTTCAGAAATGCTGGGGCAAGCAGTGGAGAAGCCTTTGTGTTGCTCCACAAGCTAAGGAGCTTCCTGCAAACAGACCTCTCTCTTGCCTCCATCCTAATAACCACCTTTCGGGCAGGGGCTGGATGTAATTGAGAGGAAATACCAGTGGAGTTCAATTACTCTGGTGGGCCACATACTGGCTTGGAAGGCAAGAAGTGTAGCTCACTTCTTCCTTCAGCCTCCTATCTTCTGCATGTGCCTGAACTGAACCCTCATCTACAGCTTTATCTGTCTTGTTTACTTAGGTCTTAAAAGCTCAGATGTCAGAGGTATTTTGGCATTGTTAGGAAAACGTGTTTAAGGATGCTGGAGTTCCCTGAGGCAAGGATCTTACTCTCATCTTATTGATGACTGTCTATGCAGTGCAATGTAGATTTGTGTAGGTGAGCGAATCTTGTGCCCAGGGAGCCTGCTTGCAGGCCAGGGGCTGCCGGTCTCTGTTAGTGAATTGAGCTAGGGCCTACCATTTCTCACCATGGCTGGTTAGGCCAAACAGCGTGTCAAAAAAATTGCATATGTTTCTCCTAATCCACTTCAGTGTCCTTTGCAGCACTGCGTTGTGCCACACAAACTTCCATGCAGAAGGCCTTATCCAGTAAGTGCCAAATACAGTCTAAAGAGCAGCTGGGTTGTACAAGTAAGAGAAACATCTTGGTATAATACACTTGCAGTGATACACTGTTGTGGGGCTGTAACAGGTAATAGCATACTTTCCAGTCAAGTTCTTAAACTTAATTAAGAACGACGAAAACCTAAATTGAATCAAACATGCATTTACCCTGCTTGTCAGCCTGAGGTAGTGTAACATAGATCTGATTTCTAACCTGGATTTAAACTTTTGTCCTCAATTAGGACATTTAATTTGCTTCATTTAAACACTACAGGAAAATGAAAAGCAGGTGTTTCCTTTATTAAGCACCTATTGTTATGCTTTATTGTCTATTTTGAACCATAGTCACTGCATTTTGAATTATGAGCTGGGACCTCCTCTCCATTTCCAGTGAAGTCAAAGATGCACTACAGGACTGGAAAGAAGCTGGTTCTTCTAGTGATTACTATCATAATAGATGAAGCTCTCCCATAAAATGGGGGAGGGAAAGGAAAGGCAGTTCCAAACCTTTATTTATCATCAGTGTGTCTTGGTGGTACTTGCAATTTCCCGTGGCTACTGTGACTAATAAAAAAAGAAACATTCCTGGAATAAAGGAGCAGAAGCAGAACTCTGGCCTCAGAGTGTGGTAATACTATCCCAGATAAACATGAACTACTTTCACAAAGTTAAGGAGCTCTCTCAGTAAACTTAAGGAAAGCCATTGCATCACTTGGCTGAGTAGTGATTTATTTCCCAGTTCAGGCAGGATGGTGGGCGCCTATTTGCTTTCTACCTAAATGCTGTGTTAGTCTTTTATGGAGGTCAGCAGTTAATCACGGGCTGCAAACCCAAAAGTTGATGAATTTGAGACAATCAAAGAAACAGCCAATGTATATTATTTTGAAATAATCCAGAATTTTAAAATACTGTGTAGATAATAATATAGTTGTCATAATCAAAACTGTAGGTACCTTATGGTTAAAGAAAAAAGTAGATGAATACATTTGAAGCACAAAAGCTCGGGGCTTGTCTTGGATAGCCTTAAAGCAAGCACTAACTAGTCCAAATACCAGGATCAGCATGGAGTGCCCTGTTACTGAGGGAAGAGTTTCTGGAATAGCCTTTTTTGATTGTTCCAGAAGGAGAGTGAACACTCATGCTCTAGGAAGTGTTTTCTGAGAATTCCTGCAGGCTGAGGAGTTCTTAGTCATGCCAAACATTTGATTAATGATGACTTTTTAGGTTGATTTTTTTCCACTAGCAGTGGGCAAATTTAGCAGAGGTCAGTCGCTTCATTCATTTTAGTAAAGGATGTTTATCAAAACCTTACCCAAAATTCTGAGAGATAGAAATCTTCTGAGATTAGATACTTGGGAAACTTGTTGCTTAAGCTTCAGGAAATTGGGTGTGATCATTTCGTTATGGACCAATTTGATTGCTGGCTCTTTGTTATTCAAGTGAAAACCTGCCAGGAGATTTACCAAACACTGCACTAGATGTTGATCTCAGTTCCATGATATAATTCACTCCACTGATTTCAACCGAAGCACAACAAAACTGGGACCGTTGCTTCTTTGTGAGAGGACTTATTGGGTTGTACAACTAACACCATAGCAGAGGTCTTTAGGGACAGGGAGTAGTACTTGTAACTGATGAAATTCTACTTGCCTTACTAACATCACAGTCATGGTATTAAAATGGTGGTTTTCTCAGCCTGCTGTGGTTTGAAACACTAGCTTTAATTTCACAGCAGTTGACCTTGATCGTGCAAGACAATAAGCAGCAGCACCATGGAAAAGTCCCAGAATACAGTTCTGTTTAAAAGAAGCAAAACAAAATCTGATCCACTGGTAATCTTAGAAGGTATTTAATCTAGCAGGAGAGATGACGGCTTCAACAGCAGTGTCTAAAAACTTCCACCCATATGCCTGTCCTAATGGTTTCCAAATACAAATAAGAACTAGAAGCATTAAATTCCCAAATAACTTCCCTCTCCCTGCCCTCCCCTTCCACCACAAATGCTGTACTGTAAAAGAAGTGAACTTTACCTATAGAGAAACACTGAATGTGGTTGGGCTATGAGGTTTCTTTCAGACTAGATTCATACTTGCACACATTTTTAGCAGGGCACATGCACAAATAAGTACTGGGAAGGCTACGCAAATGCCACATTTCTATTCCACTCCTTTATAAAGCACATTCCACACTCAGAAAAGCTGCTGGGCTGGTGAGCAAGAAAGGCCAGGCAGTTCTGTACCCTTAAATCCTTCTTTATAATGGCAGTTCAAACATTTTATTTTTTTTACCCCCAGCTTGTCTCATTAATATGTGTGAATGAAAAAAGGAACTATTCTACAGCTGGAAATCTCATTCTTGTGCCGTCACTAGCACACAGTGCCAGCACATGGGTAATACTATTTGGGGGAAGGGGAAGTGGGCTTGCTGGCTGGCTTGCTTGCTTGCTCCCTCTGTTTGTATGTGCACAGGCAACTGACACACGGGCACGCTGAGGCTCTTATTTAGCAGAGCTTCCTAAGTGTGTGCTCCAGCCTGCCTGTGCTGGTGAGGCTGTTAAGAACGTGCTTAACTGTAATCAGATGTTAAAATTCAAAAGGATTTAAACATCTGCTTCTCATTAAGTGCATGCTTAAGAGCTTTGCTGAATCAGGGCCTTGGCCATTAGGAAATAAACAGAGACCACCAACTTATTTTACATATACTCTTGAAGAGTGTTCGGATAGATAGTAATGACTTTCAGTCAGTACTGACCAAAGTTGGCTTTGAACTGCTGACCTAGAGGTGAAAGGCTTGTATCCTATTACCAATCCCTGGGGCAAACCAGTCTTACTTGTTTTCAAATATTAATGAATTAAGTCAAGTCAAAGTGTAGCCCCATTGATTGCCTTTTCCCAGTATTTTTCTTGTGTCAGCATCACTGCTGATGCTGCTGCAGAAAATCTTTGGGAATCAGTGCTACCCACATTTCTCTGGTTTAAATCACTTGCATTGTAAGCAGAGTCTTAAGCAGAGTCTTAATAACTCAAACAGTTGGTTAGTTTCTAAAAATATTTAGAAATGGACTTTTTCACGAATGTTGATAGTAACCCTTCAGCAAGAAAAACATGTGTCGGGTCTAATGAATTATTTAGGCATCTATTCTACCCATGATATGCAGACATAACTCTCACTGACATTAATAGGAGATTCATATGCAGACCAGGAGCAGAAAAAATCCTTGGAGAGTATTTAGACAGTATTCCTTGTAGGAATAGGTTGAAGGAGGAAAATCAGTGATGCAAATGTGAATTTGTCATTTTTCTGTAGTAGATACGTGTGTATTTATTTTTAAAAAAAACAGCAGTGATCATTAGCTAACACATTTTTTTAAATTGTGTCTGCATCACTAAAGGCAGTGCTTAGATGAAGACCACACGCAGACCTCCAGTTGAAAGTGAAGGCACACTAATACTGAAGAAAAGCTAAATGCTCCTTGTAAGTGCTCTTTTGAAAACTGGATTTAGTCATGGGCATTTGACTTTTAGGAACCTTTATTTCCTATGAAAGGAGACTTGCTGAACCACAAGTACTATGTGAAATGTGGGGGTGGGTCTTTATCATTTGGTATAGGATGTACATTTGATCTAATGATTCGGGTGTTGAGTGGTTATAGTCAGGTGTTGAGAAGACTCAGTTTCTGGGTGACCCATGCATAGTGTCCTGTGCACACAGGGACCTGTATTATCTAGAACAGGTCACTAGACCAGGGATATCCAGAACCTAGACTGTGGCAATGTAAAGATAGATTTGCAAATGCAGAAAAGATTCAGGTGCTGTAGAGGTGCCATGCTGGACTTTGTTCTCACCAATAATGAAGGGCTGGTGGGGAATGTGAAGCTTGAGGGGAGTCATGGCTGGAGTGACCATGAAATTGTGGAGTTCAAGATCATCAGGGCAGGGAGGTGGGGGCACAGCAAGCTCATTACCCTGGAATTCATGAAAGCAGACTTTGGCCTGTTCAGGGATCTGCTTGGCAAAGTACCATAGGACAAAGCCCTGGAGGGAAAAGGGGCCCAAGGATGCTGGTTACTATTCAGTGTTCACCACCTCCAAGCTCAGGAGCTATGCATCCCAGCAAAGAGGAAGTCAAGTAAAAATGCCAGGTGGCCTCCATGGATGAAGTAAGAGCTCCTGGGGAAATTCAAATACTTAAATGAGGCCTACAATAGGTGGAAGCAAGAACAAGTAAAATGAGTAGAATACAGAGAAATTGTCTGTTCAGAAAGGAATCAGATTAGGAAAGCTAACGCCCTGATAGAATTGAATCTGGATGGAAATCAAGAAGGACAAGAAGAAAAGCTTCTATAGATTTGTCAGTGACAAAAGGAAGACTAGACTATTCTTCTTCTCTGGAAGGAAATGAGATGCCTGATTACCCGGGATATGGAGGAGGTTGAGGTAACTAGTGACTCTTTTGTTTCAATGTTCCCCAATAAAGTAACTCTTCCCAAGTCACAGAAGCCAAAGTCAGGGACTTGGAGAACGAAAGGAAGAGAAGATCAGGTTCGAGACCATCTAAGGAACCTGAAGGTGCACAAGTCTATGGGACCTGATGAGATACATTCATGGGTCCTGAGGGAACAGATGGATAAAGTTGCTAAGCCACTTCTGACTGATGGGAAAAGGGGAAACAGCCTCCAGTTTTAAAAGGAGAAAAAAGGAAGACTGGGGGTTCTTGTGCCTGGCAAAGACCATCTTTATATTGTAAACTGGATAGGGACTGTTTACAAGGGCATGTAGCGACAGGACAAGGGGTGGTGGCCTTAAACTGAAGGAGAGGAGATTTAGATTAGACATTAGGAAAAAATTCTTCCCTGTGAGTTCTGTTTCAGTCTTTCTAAACCATCTCAGCATCTGAGAGAGTCATTCCTCTAGTATTGCTGTATCTGGGGAAATTCAGTCCAGTTTGGTAGAACTATCTGTCAAAAATCATGGTACTATCAGAGTCATGGAATCATATGTATGTCATATCAAATAACGTATCAAATGACATACTCCATTCCCTGTCTCTACTGTGATAGCTCTGGGGGACCTATCCTGCCCTATCCAGCTCAGACAAGTTATCCTTCAAGAGTATCAGATATGGGTCCAAAAATCTTCCAACTCAGTTTCACCACTGTGCTCTGTTCCTAAAACTGGTTATTTGGCAGCAGGGAAGAGCAGGTATCTAAATCTGACTTCCTGGGGCTTTGGTTTTTTTTTGTTTTACTCGCTTTTCCCCACAGATGTGTTCTGCCACGGGTTGAACTGGGACAGAGAAGGTGGGGATGAAAGGTTCTTTTTATGCTGGCACGTTCAGGGTCCATGTTTGTAGCCTTTTCTGTATTTTGGAACTGAAGTCCCCTGTCCCACTGTGTAGTCCGGTTGCTCTGGTATATTTGAATCCTTCCTGCAAGTTGCGTTGCAGGCAGGTTAATTCAGCTTACAGGAAGAAGCATGATGCTGTCGGTAATGCTTCTGACAAAAGGCAGTAAGTAATCTGCAACCTTGAGAAAGTTATCATGGCCTTTTTGCCTGCTGCATGCCTGGCAGGAGGGCAACGCTCCAGGAATCATCTCCCTGAGCTTCTCCTGGGTTTCCTGGCTCTGCAAGGAGCCTGCCCCTTGCTCGTTTGAAGGGGTAGTGTGTAACACGAGGAGGCGCACAACTTCCAGACGGGAAAAAAACAACTTCCAGTGGGTAGTATTTCTTTACTGTAAACATTTTTGATCAGTTCTGGAAAACAACAAGGTAACGATAGTGCAAAGTTACTGGAGAGCAAAACTCATTAGAAATTATGTACCAATACAAAAAAATAAACCAATGACACTTCTTAGGAGAAACAAAGCATAAAAAAGCAAGCTAGTTTCCAGGAAAATGTAATTTGGATTATTAAAACATTTTAATTAATCAAAGATTTAATCAGCATTTCATGAAAAGCCATCTTGAAAATTTATTATCTTATCTTGACAGCATGTCATTTACAGTGGGGAAAATTACTAAAGCCAGAGCAGAGGATAAAGACTTGCCTATAGGCATGCAAATATTTCTAGGAATTCAAGTTTTTTAGCCTTTAGAGACTGCCGTTTATTTTAGCCTAACTCATTTTCCAAAAGCACTCAAAAGGTTGATAAATTCCTCTACAGGCTATTTTTATCATATTTTATATACTGCTGAAGATATTTACTGCTTTCTCTCCAATGTTGGATTTTTATGTTGACAGAAAAACATGAAAGAACTGCCATTGCTGTAAAAACGGTCTTTTAATAATGAAAAACCTTTTTAGGAGACATTAGTTTGGTTGTGCTGGATCGTTAGTTTCAGTTCTGGGTTGTGACTTCTATTTATTCTGACATGTCTTTTCACTATAGTTCAGAGAAAAATGAGGAAGCCCATGTGAGATGGAAACAAAAATCACAAATCAAGGATAATAAAACTGGTTTTGGATCATTTTATGGAAAACAAGCATTTCTATGAGAAAGTATCGACTTACTGCTGTGTTTTGAGTATTTAGTTTTTTTAAAGTGCCTCTCTTCACTCCCCCCATCCAATCTGCTTTTGTTTTTTGAGAATCGAGTTAAACACTTCTCTTTTGCAGGGCTAAGCATAATTTTACACGGTCCTTTGTATAAGCAGGTGTTTATTCTCATGCATTGCCTGCTACCAGTTTCAGTCTTCATGGCACTTTGCTCTACAAAAAAGCAGCGTTGCAGAGTAAACTAAACTGGAGACTCAAAACATTTCAGCTTGCTGCACAGTTATGTCCTGCTCTTCCGTGGGCCTGACAGCTCTGAAACAGAGGCAAATGCAGACGGGGAAAATAATGAGATTTCTAAGTGTCTGAGGGAACGTTTTAACTGGAGTGTTTGGTGGCCTTAAAACTCCTTCAGGCTGAGATACAGCAGGGCCAGGTAGGACAACCCATTAGCCCAGTCGTTTTTGCATCATGAATAGAAGGCATACATTTAGCTGTCAGTGAAGGTAAGGGAGGTCATTTGTAATCAAAATGGGTTATTTTTTTCAGGGCTTAGGGTCCACATCAACCTAGGTCAGCTGGGGCAGTGCCTACTTACACATATAAATATTGATGCCCTTTAACTAAGTGAAAAAAAACATTCTATTACAAAGAAATAGGGAAGAGAGACAGGGCTTATTAATTTCAGTCAACCCTGATCAAAGGAACCTGTGTATCTTCATGTGGTCTCTTGTCAGAGAACTGCTTGATGGGGAGGGGGTGCTCTGCTGTCAGACCTCCTGCTCTCCAGATCTCATGGCCTCCTCTTAAAGGCAGCACACTAGGAGCATGCCAGAGGCAGGAGGGGAGGGCAGGTGGTCACCCAAGGCACCCACAAGGCTCAGCAAACCCAGGAGAGCAGCACGACATCCTCTTCTACTAGGCCAGGCTGCTGGTGGGGGGAAAGTTGCCGCAGGCGTCACTGGCAGGGACACGATCCCCTTAGCAACCGCCAAGTTTATTTCTTTGCAGAAGCAATCTGAATTGGGTCTGAGAGGGCTTTTTTCAGGGTGAGGGATTTACTCAAACCTGCTTTTTAGCTGCAGTTTTCAATGGTTTGGTCTATGTTTCCTTAACAAAGATATATGCTGGGATTAAAGGATCTTGAGTTAACCTCCCCAGCTTATTTAAAATGCACTCTTTGTAAAATACACATCAAAAGTGTCATGAACTCTCTTTCTCTCTGGGTGGCACGGAGGGTGGAGTAATGTTATAAACAACATAATGTGGGGTAAATTGTAATCTTAGAGACAACCTTTTTTCCCTATGGAAGGCAGCTGAACCAAAAATGCACTCCCTAGCTGCAGAACTGTGCCGAGGAGGGCAACGTTGTCTTATTACCATTGCTTTAATTGTTACGCTGCTTCAAACCAGTGTTTTGTGCCCTTCTGGGAGAACAGGTTGGATATAAATACACTTTCTATGCAGCTGAGGTTTGCGAAGCGCTGCTGTTCACTTCAGCAAGAGGAAGTTGCAGGTGGCCCGCAGGTTGGCAAGTACGCTGTATTTAACAGTGCTCAGCTTCTGTAGTTTGGCCTTTGGGGCCGGGGATTCGCTAAACATCTATTTGCCTTATGGCAGTTCCCAAGACACTCCCTGAAATACCAGCCGCTGGTTGTGCTGTCCTGCACTTGTCAAATAACAGATTTGGAACAAATTGTGTAGAATTACAAGTGGCGCGAATGCAGTGCGTAATTATCTACCTAGCTACCGCAAGGCAATGATAATTATGTTTTTATTTTAATTCCTGAAGTGGCGATGGCTACACTACTTATAGTTCTAGTGTTGCTGTGATGGGTAGCAACGCTTCAGGCTGCTAGTTCAGAGATGTGATTTAACACACCCCCACCCCCAAGAGAAAATTATAGCCTAAGTAGCAGAAGGCAAGTGAACAGCTTACTTTGTACGCTGGCACTTGCATTACAACAGGACACAGAGCAACAGTTGCACATCCTGGGAAATACATTTGCCTGTTTGAATCAAAATCTATGTAAGATGGAGAAGGCCTCAAACTAAAGGGTATGGAATTAGTTCTATAACAATATCAGAGTTTGTGTTTAAATATCCTATATAGTCCGTGTGCTAAAAAAATAAAATACTTCTTGCCCTGATTTCAAATGGCAGTGTTTGCATATTGAATACTCAGCAGTATTTTAGGGAAAGAATGGGTACAATATGGTAAGTGCAGCTGTAAGAGGGAAGGCTGTGAGCTGTCAGTTAGCCCAGCTAGTCCTTATGGCATAGGTGTCAAACTGTGCTGCCTCTCGCCCTTTACACATGTCACCGGATCTACTGTTGCTGTTTATTTGTTGCAATTTTGGTCAGAGCTTTGGGACCTTCATCCCACCTGCTCCTGTTTTCAGTGCATCAGATGCGCTGTTGCATCTGTGGCCGTGTAATTTGTTCCTGTCTGTTAAGTGCCTCTCTCCAGTCGTGGGCACGGCTTATCGGCCAAGAAGTCACCGATGAGAACAGAAGCCATATGGAATCCAACTCGTCTGTTTTTCCACTTCATAACAATGTTTAGCTGACACACTTTCTGCAGCCTGATGTTAACATGGATGAGGTGCTGGGGTGGCTGCTAGGGTGGATTTACCACAATATACAATATTTTTCTTCCCCACCAAATAGCTGATAATCTTTCCAACTGAGGAGAAAGAAAGCCGTTTTCATTCCTCATTTTATTTCTATTTGAGAGACTGAGGGCAATGATCATGTGGGTAGGGGGAGCCCCAAGCCAAAGGATTGTATGTACCCCATTGCCACCCCCAGCACATACATACATGATGTGCTCAGAAGTTAATAGTGAGCAATGAAGGGTCTGATATACTGCTAATAATGATGCTGTTTCAGGACGTTAACAGCAAACATGCACGTGGGATTGTAAAGATTTATTTTCTCCAGAAAATGATCACCCGTTGTGAAATAATGCCTTTAATTGAAAGGCTGCATCTTCCTGGGTGACCACATTGTTACCCTGAGCTATGTGATTATTTTTCAATATATTTTTTCTATCCATATCACCTGTTTGAGGCCTGAATATTTTCTCCATGTTAGAAATAGGTTTTCCATTTACACTACAACTCCATCTTGGCTGGGATGTTACACAACCCTGTGTAACTCTTTGTAACTCTATAAGGTCACGTTTTAATAAGTAAATGCACTCACTCCTTTGCCATCTGTGGGTGATGAACACCTGCATTAGGAGAGCACTGAATTCTTTCAAGATATTCTTGAATAGACATGTGAATAGAAGTATCTCCTGCATCTCAAGACATGCGAAAACAATAGTCCCACAGAGTCAAAGGCAATGTATTATGAAATTTAAACGTGTTTTGCTTACATGGGTCTTAGGATAAATCCTTTCTTTCTTTCAGCTGTGAAATCCCTCTTTCAATCCTTCAAATAACCCATCTGAAAGAAATCATTCCAACAGAGCCATTACAATTAATTCTATTATGTAAACCTGTAGTTTCAGATTTTCATTAAACTGACAAGTGGTTGCTCAGAGTCATTTTCTAAATTACAAACTACAACTTGGCTGCTTTAAATGGCCTGTTATCACACACTGTCCTGTAAGGTAGGACTATGTTAGTGGGGTGAAATTTTTCCTCAGCCAGGATTTTTAAGGAGCTATGTTAGGTGCTGATATCCCTCTGTAGGCATGTGAAGAGAAAGCCTAGTTTTAAGTTTCTTAGGATCCAAGGGTGCTAGGTAGCGTTAATGACATTAGAAAAAAGGATTTGTGCCAGTCTCTTTCTGGCAGTCCTAAGACATCTTCCCTTTCCAGTGAAGGTCCTGATTTGCCTGTGGCAGTGCTAAGGTAAAATAGGCACCATGGCACTTAGTGGAACCTCCCAGAAGCGGCAGAGATGCCGTTATATGGGCAGGCATGGGAATTAGCTGAATGGTCTCCTAAAGAAATCAATAATCAGATCATTTCAAAAGGACCGTTCAACAAAACCTTGGATAAAATGACTGATTACTTACAACATTGGTTTAAAGCATTTATGCTGATAATTAAGAATAACAGACAAAGAGTATTAAGTAAAGGAGAGCAAACATCTAGCTAGTCATTAAAAGAACGGAATTTTTCTAATCCTCTTACAAAGATGCTGTTTTGGGTCAAAGTCCCTTTCTGCAGAAAGCAGCCACACCACATTTTTTAAGTGAATGAAGAGCTGAGAGCTGTAGCCCAGACCCTCAAAACTAGTTTAAACAGACAACTCCCACTGAGAGACAAGCATTTAAATTAATATGGGGACGTGGGCCCATGAGATGAATAAAGAGAGTTTAGTTCACACTGCATTGCATAGTAAATAATTATGTAGCTAAATTAATTTTATATACCAGAAATTTACTAGTGCTTTATTGGCTGGAAGTCTCCATATTCTGTATCACACATGTTTTATCTCAAGGTTGAAAAATTCTGAGGAGTGCTTTTTATTAGGTTAAACTGACAGATTTTATTTCATACAGAGCTACATTTATAGACAACATCTGGTCTTTACATTTACTCTCTTTTTTGCTCACCAATGATTGTTTGTTCCTGGGAAACAGGGCATGTGTTTCTATCTGCCTCACAAGTAACTCTGAATCTGCAGAATAAAGTAAAATGTATGTGGTTTTTTTCTTAGGTACATGTGAATCCCACTCAAACCTCATGGTCTACTTGTGCTATGCTGATTGTTAGTAAGTACTCTTAATTGCAGTTGTCTTACTTTGAGTCCTTTTGACCCTTTGTAGGATCTGTGAGGCAATAGGATCCAATAGAAGATCCTTCAATGCTAATCTCAAATCTGATTCAATTAGGCCCCCTTGGAAGACATTGTTTAATGAGTTGGAAGGACCTCTAATTCTACTTCTAGCCTATCAAACCCAATAACAACTCCCTGCGCTGCATAATTAACCTTCCCCTTGGCAACTTCTTCCACACTTGCTTTCATGTCACCTTGTTCGACGCCTCTGTCCAAAATGTCTTTATCTCCCTGTTTATTGCTCAGATCTAAAGGGGGTAAGTCTTTTCTTCTGTGAAGCCTGTAAACCTGATTGTACTGGGCAGTATAGTGAAGCACCTGAGTAGATGGCACTGTACCTCTTTTCTCAATGTCTTCTGTTCTTGATGTTGCAAATGTGGCATGTGTGAACAGCAAGGTCCAAACACTCCTGTCTGTAAGCTGTGTGTAACACACACGACTTGGTGGTGGTATGGACTGTGGTTCTGAGAAATGCTCCTGGTAGGTATTATAAGCTGGGTAAGAGTACATTGCCCAGTAATGGTTTTCTTTCTTGTGTGTAGGTAATTAAGCAAACATTCTCATTTCAGAGAAGGGGCTCAGAAGTCCATAGAGGACAAGGTTAATGCATTCAAACCTGTTGTCTTATCATACTGGTGTTTTGGTATGGCCTTAGCCCTGGGTGTTTGGAAGTGATGCAGATTGCTCACAATCATCTATGCTACATGAAAAATTCAAGTGTTCTCAGCCAAATAAACAAATGTAGGGCCGGGTATAAGAAAGTTATATTTAAGTTTTAAAGGATTTTGGTCTTCAGTAACATTTAGTGCACATGTACAAACTGATGGCGAATCTCACTGGATCCTTACCAAAAGAAACAGAATTGAGTAAGTCCATAGAAATTGAAGTGAGTCTCAATTTACCAATGTTAGTGTAATTAGAATTGTAGAAAAACCCACCCCACCCCCCATTTAATTCAATATTTTTGTGGTAAAAAGCTGATGCATCAATTGTTTTTTTCTCTCAAGAGGTTTTTTTCCTCCCTAAAATTAATACTCTGTGGTGAATTAGGGGGTACACAAGAGGCTGACCCTTTTCATGTGAAGACTAGGAGAGAAAAGGAGTGAGTTGGTCCATTCTGACTTTACACACCACAATTACATAGGACTCTTGTGAGTTAACTCCTGTCCTGTAGCACACTATATCTCTGGGAAAAGAGAAGGTTGAAGGAGTGTTTGGTCTGAATAAAGCTAGTTTGTACCACATAGCAGCATTGTAAAGAGCTGTAGCTTTAAATCCTAAACTGCTATGACAGATGGACGATATTATACCCTATAGGTACATAATTTTTCTTTGTAACTGGCTGCCTTTTGACCCTGGGTTCAGCATAGTAATGCATTTATGGCCCTGCACCCGTGGCCTATTTCCTGAATTAGCTTTCATATTAAAATAGGACCAATTCCTAGTTATTTTATTTTTATCTCCTCCTCTTTCTGTCACTCAGATACTAATACAATAATGACTCAGGTGATAACTTAGGACTAGGTTAGAGATGCCATTCCAGCTCCATCTTTAGCCCCTCTAGAGCAAGTTACAGTGCATCATCAATTGCACAGTGTAGCAAGATAGCAGATTTCAGGCTGTGAATAACAGTATGATTCAGAGTCTCTTGAATCTTCTGTAATTACTCCTGTTAAGTGCTTAATTCTTTGGAACCAGCACATACAGTAAGTTACATTTAATATAAGATGTTCTTCTGAGAGTTCTTTAGAAAGATATCTTTCTTCTTTTTGAAAAACTAAAGTGAAAAACTAAAGTAAAAAACCATGTCTGTATTTAATCAGGCATTGATTGGCAGTTAGTTCTGATGAGTCTGTGGAGTTAATTATAGTGCACAAAGTGCCACAGCCTTTGAAAAAACAAAGTATATTTTCTCATTAAGTGATAACTTTGATAACATAATTATGATCATCTAGCTAGCATTGGACTGCAGGGAGAAGCCAGGCTCCAGCTGTGCCTGCAAGCTGGTACTGATACATACCTACCAGCTGTGCAGGAATGAAGTTTTACAAACATATTCTGTCACACTTACACAGAGGTTGCTCCAAAGATCTTCAGGTTCCTCAGCAACGTGGCTCCTGCCACTGTTCAGAAAAGATGCAGGTATTAATGACTATTATTTTGATTATTATTTTTGTTAGGCGTGATGCTATCTAGTTACAGATGTATGGGTGTTCTAGAAACCCCTGAACAGAGATGCTCCTGTCACCTGGTCCTGGCAGGCAGCAAGGGAAAAAAAATCTTCACTTTGGTAACTTAGACCTCTGAACTCAGCCAGGGATTAGAAAACTAAACTTTGCCAAATGCTGGAATTAAAATCACAAAGTGATAGAAGCCAAGTTTCTCTGAATTAAGCAGACCTGCCAGAAAGATATGACTTGGAAAACTAGGTTGGAAGCACATGCTGTGTGCTGTACTTTGGTTCTGGTCTGGGGTTCTTTTATTTTATTTTTTTTACTTTTTTTTTTAAAAAAAACTTTTTCAAGAGCAAACAATGCAGATTGTTTCCATCATGTATATATAATAGATGTTAACTTTATAGTCTTATATTAAAAATATTAACGTGGTATTGTGGGATATTTTTTCACAATTTTCATTATTGCCAGTGTGCATTAAAAAAAAAAATCAATTTATTTAACTTTTGAAGTAATAAGTCCAATGTATATACGACATAATGGTCCTCCATCTAAACTCAGTTTTGTGTTTGGCTGCCACGTATTGAAGACGACCAACTCCGTTTTGTGACTAAAGCCTCACATAAGGCAGTATCTTAAGTCTCTGAGAAGACTGTGTGATGCAGTTCAGCAAGTCATGTTTATTCAAGTCAGAATTGTAAAAAATGGCTTTGCTTAGCTCCTGATACTTTTAGGTACTCTTGCAAATCGGTAGAGGCAGTATAAGTTCAGAACAGGCTTGAGAATTCTTATTCATTTTTAAATTTATATACTGTGTCTTGATTTGATCCCTGATTTCAGTGAGGCATTTCTAGGCCAGTACTCAGAGTACTGATATTGTGCAAGCAGTCAAGGCTCTATGGTTAAACATCTAAAGGAATAATTTGATCCGACCTGCTATGTTGCCAAGGCCAACAACTTTAATACCAAAATGTATGGGTACTTGCACTGTTGTTGGAGAGAAAGCAAAGTAATTTTTTTCCAATTTGGAATACTTTGTACTTGGTCAGGTACAAAACAGAGTTGAAAGAAAGAGGAATGATGTCTCTGCAAACCCCTCTCCCCACAAAAACACACACGTTGCTTAGTGAGTGTCACATAGGCCTTGGCATCACAGCTTTGCTCACCCGTGGGTTGTTTGTCACATTTCTTGGTTTGTTTCACTTCATATCGTTTCTTGCCGAGAGGCCACCATTATAGGCCTGACCTGGAGACTGGAGTTATGAAGAAGGAAAAAAAGTCACCCTGATGGAGAATAGATAGTGACAAAGACTTCATTCTCCTGTGCAGACCATCAGCTGAGAGGGACCTGCTATCAGCAGTAACTGAGCCTTGAATCGCACGTTTTCAATGCTGCAGGCGGGAGATGGTCTTGAGTTACAAAGCTAAGTCTCACATCAATTAAAGTCTGTGTGCACAGCAGCTGCATTCAGAAAGGTGGAAGAGATTTAATCTTCACCTTTCACCTTGGGTCAAAATACAAGGTTACCAAGACAGAGTGTTATTAAAAATGGATTGTTTCTGCCAACTTAATGTTAAAAGTTTGCAGTTATTATGAAAGCACTTTATTACTTGCTCTCTTTGTTAAGGAAACTTGCTGTTAAATAGCAAGGAAGTAATAAAACAGTTGAAAAGAACAAATAAATATTTATGCTGGACTTCCAAAGTCTTTAGCAGATTTAGCCTTTCTTCGTGATAAAAATGAGAGAATTATTCTCTACTGCATCTTATTGGTGAGTAGGCAATTATTCTGACAGAATTATAGAAAGAGGCTCCCATGACTGAACACTGAAGATGTACTTAGCTTGAAGGGATATACAGTGGGAACAAGATTAGATCTTAGCACAAGTATTCATTTAAGAAACAAACCCTATATGAAGAACTAACTTCCAAGCTAAATCTCAGAAATTATAAGTCCAAATTCACCTTATCACTGAAGTCTCTGGGCACCTTCCATTGTTCTTCAGAGGAAGCTGAGTTAGGCCTGAAGGGGAACATGTTGCTGATCTGTGTTCCCAGGAGACACTAAAGATGAATAAGGTACGATTGATCACATTGTTATCTCACTCCTTTTTATATGTTATCTGTGGTTTGAATTTGAGGACAAACATCTTTATACAGAAAATTGGAGAGGGACTGCTTACAAGGGCAAGTAATGATAGAAGAAGGGGTAATGAATTTAAGCTGAAAGAGGGTAGATTTAGATATTAGGAAGAAATTCTTCCCTGTGATGATAGTATGGCCCTGGCACAGGCTGCTTAGAGAAGCTGTGGCTGCCCCCTCCCTGGCAGTGTTCAAGGCCGGTTCGAATGGCTTTGGGCAATCTGGGGTACTAGAGAGTGTCCCTGCCCATGGTAGGGGGGTGGCTGAGATGGTGGGTCAGGATTAGGTGGTCTTTGAGGTCCCTTCCAACCCAAACCAGTCTGTGATTCTATATTCAAACAAGTAAATTCCTTTAGTCTTCATGTCTCTCTGTGCATCTAAATGAAGAAATTTCTCCAGAGAGATAAATACAGATATCTTTCAGTGGTATTATACAGCCTGTTTTCCAAAGTTTTGGGGTAGAAATATTTAGCTGCAAGAATATATATGCATTTTAAAGACGGGGTCAAGCCCTGTGTTTCGTATGGGTAAAGGTCTGCCACTGCTAAAGTCAATGGAATCTTTGTCATTGACTTGGAAGTGTATGAATGAACTGCCTGTGAACAAGGGAAACTCTTACAGTCATTAATTTACAGAAATTTTGTCGTTCCAGTTTTACATCACTAACCTCAGGTAGAGTAAATCTGTCATAACAGAATAGAAAAAGCAAGCTGTGCTGGTAGCAGTTCTTAGTCTTTAAGGATAGTGTTTGGAAAGGCAACTCGTCCAACAAAGTTGAATTAAGGGAAGGAATTTTACACAACGTAGTAGTCAAATATGCAATGTGGTGTGGGTCTGCACTGGGTTCAGGGATATTCATGCTGCATTTGCGTCCTTTGAAAAAGCAGTGCTGACTTTACGTTTGTGCTCTGTGCAAAGAGTGTATGTTTCATGACGTGTGTACTGTTTGAGTTATAACTGAATATGACTTCCAGATATGTAAAGTAACAACTGAAGAAGTATGTGGAGCATGTTCTAGTTTTAGTTCTAAAGCACATGTATTTTATTTATAAGGGGATAACTGTACAGCCATCACAATATTTGCACTACCTATACCTTTATTAAAATTACATCAGCATTTAAAATTATTTTTATATTTAAACAATTTAGAGTTTGAATGATACAGAGTGCTGATCCTGATCAGTACTTGCCCATTAAGAAAAAGCTTCTGCTCATTGGTTCCAGGTCTGGAATAAGTCATAGAGGACTTAGGTCCCTTGTGTCATGTGATGGCTTTCATTCAGAAAGCGTACGTCTAAAATAGTAGCTCGGAGGTGTGTGAGCCAACATCCATCACATTCAATTCCATGTAAATATTCTGAAGGAAAAAAAAATTGTCCACGGGAGAGCAATGTGTGGCATTGGCACACCTCTGCCACCCACCTCTCTCCACATTCTGCTTCTTGGCTTCACAGAGGTACCAGGACTGCCTCCACAGAACCGTGTCTAGGGTTGTTTCCCAAGTCACCTGAAATAATATTGGCAGTACAGAATATAAACACATGGCTGTGTACCACCTTATTAAACACAGATGTGGCTCTTGTGAGGGCCTTGTTATCTAGAGGTGCCTCACCTTCGTTTGCTTGGGTCCAGCATCCCACAAAGAAATCACTGTTGTACTACATTAATGCAGCAGTGGCAAAACCAGCCACAGCCTCAGGTAGGGGCTGCATGCATAGAGGGCAGAGGGGTTCCTCCAGTCCTGACCTTCCTCAGGAGTTAAGGTCAGAAGGCCACATTATTTTTGTTTGTGCATAAAGTATGTTAAGTGACAGAATTTGGAAGCCCTTAGCTAAGATGAGAATGCTTTGAAAAATTCACCACCAAAATAATCTGAAAAGCTTTAGTAGGAACTTTTGAAAACCTAACTGTTGTTACCTGTTAATTCATTAATCTAGGATGCCAAGGGCATTGCATGTTGGAATGTCAGAACGATCGAGTGGCAGAATTGCGTATAGCTGATGCTTTTCTGGTTTAGGTGGGATTTCTTTGGTGTTTCCTTAAGCATCTCATAATTTGTGGTTAGTGTTTCATTTGTTTGTGGTGAGGAGCTTGATTAAAAACTGGACTAGTCCGATTGGACTTTTTCTTCATTACAATTTTTATACACACTTGCTAGTTCTGATTAGACTTCTCTGCTCCAGGACACAATTTCTGCCAAAAATAGCGAGGCTGACAGAGATTTCAGTAGCCCTTTATTCAACAGTGTTCCCTGGGCTGAGGGAAATTTAGTCACAAGTCTTTAGTCCAAGTGAGACAGATGAGAGCTCTGACCACCAAGCCTTTAACTGTGACTGCATGGGTGTCTCTTGAGTTTTTGTTTTTCCCATAAAACTTCAAAAGGCCTTGTTTTTCATCCCAACAGGGAACCAGGAAAAGATTTTGCTTGAAAGCTGAAAAAGTTTCATGGTACAGAAACACTATTTCATATCCATATGTAATCCAGAATTGAGTTTGTCAGTGCAGTCTGAATTTTGTCTTTGATCTCCAGAAGAGAAAGGCAGCCCATGAAAATACTGCTGAACTAAAAGAACATAAACAGGCTTAAAATACCACATTCTGATAGAGGGTAAAATAGCATTCTGATGGAGTGTATCCCATCAAATCCAGGGGCTGGTGAATTTACCAGGGAAACTTACAGTGCAATAAAGAGACAATCTCAAAGCTTTGAATCTTTATTTCACTTTTTATCTAACCCTTATCTGAATTTCTTTCCTGGATTTCTAGTCTCATTATCTGATCTTTGGCGTTTTGTTTTCCCAGAAGTATGGCAGAACAAACCATTTCTTGGCAAAGAGTGTACACATTCAGCAGATTTCTCTGGAGAGATCTTTAATTTGATGAACACCTCAGATGCATCTTAGTTGATTCTTGCTTAGTAATGGATCGGCAGACAGACAAATAATGCTCTGCCACTCCCCAGGTTCTGGAGAGGCATGTGCCAACCATATTCCTCACCACACCTGAAAGGCAGCTTTAAGGGCTCCCATCTTTTATAAAATCGAACCCCATTGTCTGGTTGCATTCAAAATGCAGGGCTCTGGAGCAGGAGGTTACTATACCATTGTCAAAGCTGGTGTCATCAGGGCATTTTCAGTGCATGCTGATAAATTCTGGTAAGTTTAAACGTCCTGCAGGTTGTCCTTAATGAACCCTATAGAAAAGGATGTACCAGTATGGAAAATAAGGTCTATATATCTTAGCATGTATCTATTGCTACCTGAAACTAGGTAATGTCACTATTATAAAAAAAGCCATAATAGCACACACTGAATGTCTTATCAAATTGGCAAGGAGCCATGGGGCTCTGAGGGACCTGAGGTGGCTCTAGTTGTTATCTGTCTTTCACTGCAATTTTATTCATGGAAAACTTGTTTTCCTCTCTGTGTACTACCAATAACCAGTCACCCAAAACATTAAATAATGAAATTCAAATGTATTGAGTTAATCACTGGAAAAGTGCTTCATCTGAAAACTCCACGGGGGATCACGTTTCAGAACACCAGTGTCCTTGTACAGTATGTGTTTCCTCTTTGGTTCACATGCAGAGATTTAGCGTAATATTGAATTACTGCCTGAAGCCATGCCTGACTATCTCTTTCATTAATTACCTTCCATGGCTTTGGGACAGATTAACTGATAAATATATGAATCCCTGGTGTAGTAACCTTTACTGTGTACTTAAATAGCTGATAGGCATGTAATCTCAGAATCTGCGAAAAACTTTTTTCTTTCTTCCTATAGATTACTGTTGTGTTCTTGCTGTCTTGAGTTGCTTGCCCTTGCTGCTGTGCTGGCTTTCCTAAAAGATGCTGCTAAACCAGTAACTAGGACCTACACAAAAGTCTTCTACAACAGGCCTAAAGGAAGATTGGTATGGCTTCTCAGGAAGTGTATTTGTTTCTTTTTTTCTCATATGTTAGTATTCATGAAACTACATAATGCCCTGTGTTATTTTCTTTTAGCAACAGAGGCTTCAGAGCAGTCTAAGAAATGCAAACCAAACAAACATTTTTTTGTTGTTTTGTTGTAGGTATTTTTTTCCGTTGGGGTTTTTTCCTTCAGCAAAATGTCCCAGAAACTGTTCATTCTGAAAGGGTAATCACACTGTCTTTAAAAGGGAAAAAAAAAAAAAAGCCTATTTTCTGTTGCAGCTGTGGTTTGTGTTTCTGTAACCGGCCCTTCAGTAAACTATCTGCTGCAAGTTATTTAATCAGTTCACTGCCTTCTCCCCTGTGCAAAGATTACTCAGATCTTTAAAAATTTTAGAGTCAGTGAGAAGCACTTCAGATCCTTGTTCAGTGCCTGGAGAGCTGTTGTCTCTTTTGCTTTAGTTGTTTCTTCTGAGTATTCTTACTACATAATCTATCTAGTGATCTAGCTACACAGTATTACTGGGCAGGAACCTTGCTGGGATTGCCTGAAACTTCTTATATGTAACCCCAAAAATCTTAGCTTTATGTCACCATTGCAAGTCAAAAGAACCACTTGACCAGTCAGAAAAAATCGAATAAAGCCAGATATCAGTGTTTTTTAAACATACATATAGAATGAACCGATGTGCTTGCACTCTTGTTTCTGAGGCCTTTGCATGGATGTATACCATCAATTATGAATATGTGATAAGACAATATTTTTACCAGGAAATTATCTCAGGTGAACAAATCTTTTTACTGAGCTATTACAGCAGGTCAGTTTATATGTATTCCCATTCACTGGATTGGATTTGAAATGGTTATGTCTCCTTTTATCAGTTCTATGATAACCTCAATTTCCATACCCACATCATCTTTACCATAGAGCTGCTCTCGCACATGCAGTATTTTTTTACACTTACTTTGGGCATATGTAATCAAAAGGATGATTTGGAAGAGCAAGAAAGAATATAAAGGCAGTTCAGGTGATGCTAATGGAGGAAGAGAGAATTGCAGAACGTTTTATACCCCTGGTAAAGCAGTGCTTGAAGAAATCATTGTTGCAGACAAATAGGTGACTGTGTAAATATAGACACGGAGCAGAAGATTGGGAATAAAAGAAGTTGGGGTTCAGGGATAGGATTTTTTATTATATTTTCTATTGTTCTATTAAAAGTTGTATTTCAGTTCCTGGCCATGACAGGTTAGATGTAAACCTAAGGTTTTCCTCAATATTTCTCCTCTTTTCCCACATAATCGTATAGTCTCTTTCTGTTACTCCCAGACAGTTTAAATTAAGTTTTTAAAAGGTTTGTGGCAAAAGGGAGACACTACTTGTCTTTATAAATAAATTTCTGGATAGAAAAGTATGCTGGAAGATAGGGAAAGCTAATTACACTTTCAAAGCTTTGAATATGAAAGACAACTACGAGGAAGGTAGGGCAATCAGAGCCTTTCTGATTTGTTAATCTTCTTTGACACTGATACAGAATTTCCTTCAGTGGAAGATATTTAGAAAATTACAAACAAGGGTATGTATGCCCCAAAAATATGGGAGTGGCATTGCTAGCCTATAGTTCCTCAGGGTGAAGAGAGCCTGGGCTTGCATGCCCAAGCAAGTAGTTTTTATAGCAACCTCTATCCTCTTGAGCCTGAACACTCCTATTACTAAGCATCCATATAATTTATGCCTATAGGACTGCAATTCCTCAGAGCAATTTTTCTTCCATCTGTTCAGCTTGAATGGAGAACATTTGTTAAACGGTGTTTGGAGGGATGTTGGCAGTAAAATGCATGCCCACCCTGATGTTAGGCTAGTTAACTGGTCGTTCTAGGCACAAAGCTGACATTGTTAGATGGCACAGAGCTTGAGCAAGTACAAATATAAGAAAGTACATTTTCTTCTTTTCTTATAACTCGAGTATTCTTTCCCATTGTTCTTCTAAAAAGAGTTAAGATAACTAACTAAATACCCACTTAGAATAATTAGAAGTAGTTGAGTCCACCTGTCAATTGTATAACGTTAGATTGACTCCAGACTTTGCAGTCCGATACTTTTTCAGATTCAAGAAGCCAGAGCCATGTAAACATTGAAAGTAATTATGTCTCCTCCTCCTCTTCCTTCCCCCCGCCCCCCTCCCTTTTTTTTTTCTTTCTAATGTTAGTTGTTACAGAAAAGAGTCAACTTGAGTTTCAGAGAGTCTGCCAAAAAGCCTCTGGCATTCCCTAGGGGATTGGATTTTACATTCTTCAGCAAACAATGTCTGTCTCCAGAAATGCAAGAGGGAAACACTATTTTTCTTTTTAATCTAATATCAATGTCTAAGCCTAACGGAGCTCTCAGATTTATTTTTTTTAACTTTTTTTATTTTCAAGGCCGAGGAACATCTTGTGTTGATGTTAGTGTGCGCCTTTTTAAGCTTCATTTGTTATCTTTAAGCAGCTGCTAAAGTGTAAACAAGTTCTTTTTCTTTTCTGTCTAAAAAAAAAAAAAAAAACCTCATCCAAAAGCTCCACTGCTATTGTGCTTATTGGGCTATGCGAACAGCAGCGAGAGAACACTATTAAATGCAGCAAATGTTTGGTTTATTTCAAAGCCTTTCTAAACTATAAATCATCTAGGCTTCTTTTCAGCCTTCTCTTTTTCCTTATTAGTAGAAAATTAATCAAACCAGTTAGCCAAGAGGTAGTAACATAAGAAGCTACTTGTGATTTGTTTTTTTCCAGTATAATGAAAGGGGAATTTCGTATTGTTGATGGTTATTTTACGTATAAAGCTCACGTATGATCTAGAATTTTGAAAGTGATGCTGAATGAGCATTTTAAAGGAGGTCTGATTTCTCAAAAAAACAGGAAGTACGAAACATTGTGCCTTTCAAGGTAAATCAAGCTGAAATCTGACCTTTTGGATTACTTATATAAAGAACATATACACGTTTCCCTCTCCCTGCATTGCTGCAGATCCATATTTGCCTGCCAGACCACAAAGGCTTCCCAAAGAATAAAAAGAAAAAAAAAAGGGGGGGCGGCTGGTGGGGGGGTGGGTGGGAAGGAGGGAAGAACGATTTAAAATATTTTGCATAACACACGAGTAGCAATATTTGCTTGGGTCTTTAGAGAGGGAGTGCAACAGGTGACTTGAAGAACTGAAACTGTTTACACTCTCGATTGATCTATACTCATCTCCAGCAAAATCACTGCCATTGGATAAGATAAGCTTGCTAAGAGCAGTCCTGGAAGTTGACAGGGAGTATAAATCTTGTGCTTTTCTTCAGACTCTCACAAGAAAACTTCACAACTGAGAAAACTACTCATGTTGTCAAATTATTCTTTACAGCTTTCCAGAATTTGCTTTTATTTACTTTGCTTCATTTTAATTTTTTACTTGAGTTTTGCTTGATATACAAATGCAAAGTAATGATATTTACTTAAAAACCCATGGTGCACCCCAAGGAAATGCACAAAACTAAATTTTAAACCTGAATTATAACTTAGGCATCTCCTTTAGTTAGCACCATGTGAACTGTGGCTCAAGAGTCCACTGGCAATTATGGCCAACAAGTGGCTTGCTCAGCCTGGCATTACAGCAAACCACCACAGGACTACACAGAGCTAGGTGCAGGCAACTTGTGCCCCACCTGGTCGGCAGAGGTTTTTGGAACAGAGACTGGTTCTGGGCATCTCTTCTCTTCCATGAGATTTGTTCAGAAAATTACTCTGCTTTGCTCTGTATAGGTTTTTAGCCTGCTCTCTCTACTGAGAGACTCCAGTTTGAATATTTTCTGTAGGCTAGTAAATGCTGGTGTTCACCACCACAGCTTTATCCTGTCCATGCATATATATGGGTGTCTGTCCTGGAATGGATGTGTGTTCATGCATTTACTTTATGTTTGAGAATAAAAGGGTTAAAGAAATGTGGCTAGTGCTGGAGCTAAAGGTAGTTTGTTTAGAAAGCAAACTCCCTGAAGAAGCTTTGTTTCCTACATGTTGCAAGAAGGTGGTAGGGAAAAACATTACACCAGCTGCAAACCTCTCAGGGTCTTCCAGTTCATGAGGGGGAGCGTGTTTGGGAGGTAGGGAGGAATAAAACCTACTGGCTGGGTTTTACTGCAGAAGTGAGAGGATAGAAACTGCTGTAAGCCTCGAACCTGCTCAATAGAGGTGTGATTTGCCACAGGATCTACCCTTTGCTACTGAAATAACTTTACTTTTCTTTGTGAAGTCATCCAAGAGATTTCCTGTGCTTAAACCTTCCTGGGTCCCTTCACATACCCTGCTGGAAACCTTATGAGTTTCACTTGCTATATTTTTACTCAGTATAATGTATTTAGTATGCATTAGGAGAGCAAAATAACCTGCCCTAGTGCTGTGCTAGCTATTTTAAATATGTGAAATGTAAGAGGACTTCTATAATTTTAGCACGAATGTTTTGCAGCATCAGGGACAAATTGTGCTGGGTGATTTATTTTTCTTTTTTTCCCCCTAAAGTGATATTTGTTTGTGGTGGTTTGTTTTTTTTTCCCCACATCTAGCCAATTGGGGATTGCTTGCCATTTGAAGGTGTTAACAAACAGCGGTTCTCTAATTTTGCCTGTGTTGCAAAGTCTTACTGAGATGATAATTTCAGATTCAAAATATCTGGATAATATTTTGGATCACACTAAATATCAGAACTGCTAGAACTGTAGATGTTTAAAAGGCCTTTAATCTGGATGAATTTTGTTCTACTCATCCCATTTGCATTTTCAGAACAGTCACGGGAAGCTGGCTTAGCAGATGCCAAGCTGTTGTGCACGCAGCTGAGGACTCCATCTTGGCCCTGTGTGGCCAGGCTGGACCTTTACCACCTGCATTTGTTTCACCTTAGAACAGAGCTGCAGAGAACAAGCTGGCCAAATGATTTAATATATGATTTTCTCCCCTCTGAGCCTCTCTGGATTTCATTTCACAGCAGAGGGCACTGTGCAGTTGGAGTTCATCCTCTTAAGAAACTACGTAAACTCCTGGTTTCTTGTAGTCATAGAGATTCCAGGGCACTCTTCAAACTTACAATTTTAGCTCTGCTCAATGCTCATGCCTAATTAAGGTAGTTATGTTTTACTTCAGCTTTTGCTTTGGTTTCTAATGGGTTTTTTTCTACTCTTTGTCTCCACTGCTGCTGTGCATTGTTAAATAGCTGCATAGTTCCATCCCAGATATGGCTATATTTTAGTGGTCAGCCAGTAGATTGCTATACTGGGTATTTAGTTGAATGCTTTGTGGATCTTTCTGTATAAAAAGAGCTCCATTGAGACTAAGAGGATATTATTATTCATAATGTGGTGACTAGTTTCACACATGGCTGAAGCGAAATAAATCATCACTGTTTTTAACAAAACAGTGAGTAGACCTCTTGTTGACCACAGCATATTTGTGGTCAGCAAAGAAAGAGTCTTTTATAGCTATTAATATGCTGCCAAGGTGCTTTAGCTGAGATTTCTGCCTTAAGGGAGGTGGGCTTCCACCACCACATATTCCTGTCTCTCTGATGAGCCCTTTTCCGCAGCCCAACACTTACAGAGCGATTTGACACAGAATTCCAGCCCTGAAAAAGAAACTGGTTACTGAAGGAATTGATACAGATGAGTGTTGCCCTGATGCTATATCCAATAAGAAAACGAACAACATTCTTGATTGTTCAAGCAGTGATGTTTGATTCTGAGCAGCTGTACACAAAACAACCAGCATGTCAGCATTTCTGTTACACACACCAGTGTAAATCCTGAAGGTTTGAAGAAGGCCTGAGTGATACCAAGCATCACACTGCTCCTCTGGTTGCTTACACTTCCAGTTCTGTGCAGTTAAACTGGAGTTCAAGCATTGTTTCTTCATTGGTCTGTTTATTACACGGTTAAGAGAATGGTGTTGTTTGGGGGTGTTGTAATCTTCTGATTTAGCACCTGTACAATGGTACGTGACTCCTCTGGAAGACTTTGGGGCAAAACATTGTGATTTCTTATGCCAAGAGTCCTGCTGAGCAGGCACTGATGGCAGCCAGCACTGGCTCTTCAAGGCTTCCGTCACTTTACAGAAGTTAACATGAACTTTTCAGCCTCAATGCAGCCATCTGCCCGAATGAATAGTCCCACCAGAAACTCTGAATGCTTTTCCAGTCTCAAAGCAGGAAGTTTGTACACATTAATATGTTGTGTGAAGGATGTGAAAGAAATGTAGTTTGTAATAGGAATGGCAAGAAGAAAAGGTCCAAAGTAATACATAAAGAGTCATGGGTGGTATGGGAAGAAGGGAAGGAGTATAAAATAGGAAAGTTATTCTTCATAGTGTATCATTATGTAAACCAAAAGCAGAACCCTTACTTTAAAGGCTTACATTTGACTTAAACATGTTTCTTGACACACCATTTACAAAAGGCCCTATTCTGATCTCAGCCCAGTGTAAAAAGGAGCAGCTCCACTGAACCCGGTGTAAGCTCGGTGACATTATGGGTGGGGAAATGTGTATGAAATAAGAAGCAGGGTCATCCTCACAAACATTTCTAAACCAGATGAACTTTGAGTTCCATATCTGCAAACAAGAAAAATGCAAATAGTTTATTGAAGATATTTCTCGGCTTCTGGTGTATTTATAAATAAACTTAGATTACATTTGTAAGGCTACAGGATGCACTCTCTATGTTTACTTTGCTGTCGAGCTCTGTTTTCATGTGAAACAAATGGTTTCTGACATTTCTAAAATGCCTTAAAAGCATCCTTTGTCTGACATTATTAAAGATATTAAAGTCTTCACAGCTGTTTGTCTAAAGTATTCTGCCTGTACTCTGAGGTGACTAGATATAATGCAGTTCATAAATAATATGACTGAATCATCATCACCACAAAGATGCATCCAGATTAGTGTATGTGATCTCTTCGTAGAATGCTTGTAGCTGACAAGAAGTTTTTTTAATAGAAAATTTTCTGTCTGGATAAATACTTCAGGTGCTTTAAACAATTCTATGCTGCATCAGTGTCCTCTGCCATCAGGGATGTTCCTAGTGCTCAGCTGAGGTATGAGAGATGCTTAAAGGTGCTGACAATTATCTGGAAAAATGGAAACTGGGATTATCAGTTTCAAAAATGAAATGCAGCTGAAGACATCAGATCTTGACAGATCTGATTTTCTACCATCTGTGGCAGAAGTCTATGGTCCACAAATCAGTGTCCTTTTAAGATACTTGTCAAACAAATATTAGGTCTTTTTTAATAAGTAAAGTGTAGAAACCTTTTTCCTAAAGTTTCTTTAGCTTCTGTCTACACCTTTATCTACTGTAATGCCCACCATCTTATTCATCATCTCGGGGCTTTTTCTTTTCAATATGGGTAATAAATTCAGTGTTAAAAAGGTCTTGATTTGCTGCTAGTGGTTAATAACACAGTTCCTGCTGAAGCAGTTCTGCTGGATACTGTGGATTGGAAATTATAGATGGTAAGAAAAGGAGAGCAGATAGCATTTAGTAATACTTTTTTTTTTTTTTTGCTATTTCAATACCAACTTCATGTAAATGTAACTAACTCCATGATAAAAAAAAATGAGAACGTTTCATGGGCTAGAGGTTTTGTCTGTAATTAGACCCAAAGACCAATCAGTGGCTTTATCGTGCTGTTTTCTCCTTGCTGCTGTATCAAAATGAAAATTTTCTGAGCTTTTGTAGAAGCTGCCACACTTTTTTCCCTGAACAAAAAGGATGGTGTCCCTGGGGGTTTGGATGCTGATTCTTCCTCAGGATCTCTCTGCGGTAAGGCAAGTATTTTACACAGCCCTGTTCCCAGATTGCAGCCTATAGGATGAAAGTATTGCTTTTCAGTTTCCCAACTGATCTCTGAGTGAGAGATATTTGTAAAGGCTAAGTGTTAAGGTGCTATAATGGCCCAATGAATATTTAGCAGGAATTCACTTCTTTTGCCTGTCTTTCAATGTTAAAATCTTAAATACACATTAGTGCTTTCAGGTGGAAAAAGTACTGGAGGTCTCAGAGTTGTTACGACAGTTATGAAACTTGCTTATGATAATGGAAGCTGCCTTATGAGGACAGTTTAGCTGAGCTGGGAAACTTCTGAAGTTTGCAAAACTCAGTTCTTCCTCAGAGGGACTTTCTACAGCCGTCGTGTTGAACGTCACATTCCTCCTCCCCTGCAGAGGCTAAGCATGCCGCGGTGTCACTAGTGCCTTCCGCCATAAGATGTGAAAAGCAATGTTGACCACCAAGGCAATCTCATTTTATCAATAAAAGCAGGGTGAGAGGCCACGTTAGGATATAACAAACCTGACCTTTCTGGTCATAGGTACCAGGCTGCTCAAGCTAGCCACAGATATTTTAGGTCGTATTTTTGTCTGGGGCAAGCTGTTCTTGAGAAGTAAAGCTTGTTTATGAAACCTCCACTAAAAGCAGGTGTTGCAGACATCCCATTAGTAACCTTTGACTTACCTTCCCCTTTGAAACTTTTCATCCCAAAGGACTGACATTTCAAAGCCCCCTCCCCCTCCCCCTTTTTTTTTTTTTTTTGTGTGTGTGTTCCTCCAAGTTTGCATATTGTAAACATTTTTCTTCTCTGCTCTGATGGAACAGAGCCAAAAATCTGCACAATGGGGGAACTAGATGTTAATGAGCAGAGATTGTGGGAAAATGTGTACCGGGCTGCCCTGCCTGACCTGCATGATAATGCTACATTTAGCACATTCTTTTCCATTGGTGTAGTGGGCCTTGAAATGGTACCAAACAACACATATTGCGAAGGTTTGTTTTAAAGAAAACTGCTTTCCTAGGAGAGTGGAAATAACAAATTATTTATTGTGTACAGTTGGCAGATGGACAGCTGGCCCTGGAAATATTTGTGCACAAACAGTGTAGTGAAACTACGTATTCTTCATGTTTTTCAGGAAAATTGCTTTAAGTGAAGGTTTACATTATGTAAAACACAAGTGTTACGTACCAGCTCATACTGAATCAAGGAAGTTTACAATTGCTCTATGACATTTAGGAACTGATGCGGGGTGGGGGAGGGGGAAAGAAGGTTATTGGGTCTGTTAGAACAAAAAACATTCTAGCACTTTGGCATCTTCTAAATAGATTGTTTTACCCTGGCTGTGCTCGCAACCCCTTTTTAATGTGTTTATGTCAGTCGAGTTTTGTTTGTACAAAAATGCTCCTGAAAAATTAATTTTGGCTCCTCTGAGCCAAGTTTCATTTAATCATAAAACAAAATTTCTGTCTCGACCATATGAAAATCATTAGGGGCAAAAGGATTCTGAGAACATAAACAACACCATGTGACTTAGACACCCAATTGCACAGCTTGAACCTATCAAGTGGTGAACATATTAAAATACTAAAGAGAACACTTACAGTCAGCATTTGGTGTGCAATGAGTAGGGAGAAATTTGTTTGCACAAAACTTCTGACTAACAAAGAGGAGTACCAAAGGAATTCATAACAAAAGACTGACTGTAGATAGTTTCTGAGCAGAGAAAGGGCTTAAATCACTTAAACGAGCTATTTCTTGCAAACTTTTTACCCAGCCATTTTTTTAATTATACTCCTATATGTCCACCTTTGCTCTTTCAGTTAAGGAAAGAGTAATTTGTATAGTAAAAATTGCATGCAAATGCTAACTGTTTACAAATGGCATTCCAACTCCTCATTGGGAAATGCTTATTTCTTCACAGTCAAAGATTCCTAAAGAGCTTTTCTGTGGAGAAAGAGACTTCCACTCATTACCTTAAAAACAACACTCTTATCTCCACCGTGGAGTGGATGTGGGCTCTGAGCCATATTTTGCAAAGGACAAAGCAAATTCTTTAGCGGAACATCTGCTAGATAAGAGCAGCGTTCCTTAGAATAGGTTTTCTGATGAAAGAGATGCCTAAGCCTTGATTCCAAAGGTACTTATATGCTAAAACAACTACAGTCTGTGCCAGTTCTGTTACATGCTTTCAGGAACAATTTCAAACCCCAGCTAACACTAAACGTTGTATGGTTAATAGTATGCTTTGGGGCTACTCAAATCAACTTTCATTGCGCACAGTAAATAAAAACAAGCCTAAAACAAACGCAGAAGTATTAACCCCATTTTTGCAAATCTTTAAAATGTTTTGAGACATGTATTTGACCAGCTGGAAGGCAGTCTCTCTGTCAATTATGAAATGGTTATCTTTCCTCCACAAATAACGTCTGTGTGGCGAGCAGTCTGTGACTCCAGCCTCTATACCACACCCTTTAGCTGTTCCAAGCAGCTACAGGGTGATAGCTGCTCTGCATGTCCTGAAGTTTGTGCACTAAGAGATACGCTTATGTATGTCTGCTTGCACTGTCACACCACCAGGAAGGCCTTGCAGCAGCACACCGTTGTTCTGCCACACAAAACCAGCATGGCATTGAGAAGGAAATGTGGCAGAGGGGACTGAGTACAAATTTGTCATATGTTCACAAAACCCCTGGGCTAATGCCAGGATAACATGTGTTGCAGAGACTTTCCAGGACTGGAAGTCTGGTTAAGGCTGAACCCCAGGTTCAGGAGAGCACTTGGACATCCTTGCTGTTTGTTCTGGGGAAATTGTCGTGATGCAGGTGGATACCTATTACCAAGCTGGGTACTTTCAGTTCCTGTTTTGCACACTCTGTCTTACATGTCTATTGCTACAGTTCCAGGTTTCTGATGTCCCCCGTTGCTTGGGAGGGTGTCTACAGAGCATCCCTGAATTGTTAAGTATTTCTGCATAATGGTTTGAACCAAACTTTCACACGTTTGCGGCAAGCACCAACTTGGTGACCTTGTCTAGGGAAGCACCGTGGTCTGTCTTGGTTAAGATTTGGCTCATCTGCATTTCTCAGAGCGCTGTACCTTCATCACGTGCTTTCTGTTTGTCTTCCTTTTCATTGCACTTGAGGGATATTGTGGTCTGTGTTTTGGGAACTGCCCCAAGTGAAAGAGTCAGAGCTGAGCTGTAGCTGGAAACAGGAAAGTAGGAGCCCAGGGACTGTAGTGAAAGAAGAGGAATCGGGAAAGTTGCTTTTTCTTTTCATCCTCCTTCAGTTCCTGCTGACTACTGTGTGGTTTTGATCTTAATTTCTCACCTGAAATTCTGCAATTTGTGGACCAAGAGATCACAGCTTATGTTCCCAAAACTGATGAATGCACCCATCCTACCTCTCTGCTGGTCTTGGATTTACAGTCTCATAGGGTTTTTTTCCAGCTCTGCTTTCAAAGCCCTGCAGAAAGTATTTTTATCTGTGTTCTTTAATCATAAATTGGTTCCTTTAGTTTCAGTGTCTGAAATTCATGTGTTTGGTATGTGAATGCTATTTAAGAGATTGCCTCCAGCTTGGCTAATGCACATTAGATTTGGCTTCTTCCAGTCAGTGCTAACTTCTTCTTGAGCAATAACCAGCGTTTAGACTAAGTGATGTAGGGGAATCAGATCACATCATGTCTCAGATCTGTGTCTTTCCTTGGGCAATAGAATACCATGTTGAAAGGGACCTCTGCTTCAACAGAAGTTCTTCGTCCCACACTGCTTTCTCACAAGCATTTATTTGTGTAGTCACTGTACTTAAACCTGGAGGAGTTAAGGAAGTTTTCAGCAGTAGTACCCCACCCACACCCATGCTCTTTCAAAGAGATTAAATGGAGAGTTATGTTCTGTTAAATGTATTTCAGGTTGTTGTTATGAAAACTTTCAGGGCTCCTTTTGTTAGTGTGAGGCTTATTCAGAAAAACATCACTCTTAAGAAAAGCATTTAAACACAAGATAAAACACAATTCTGGATAGAATCAACAAGCATGCATTCAGATGTTTTTTTATATAGGTCTTTACAGAGTTGATCTCACATCATCTTTTTATTTCTTATTCTGCTGGTAATAGGTGTCATCCTAGCTACATTTGCAATAGATACTTCTGAAACGTTTGTATGATCCCTTGCTGATTCTTCACCGCCTCTAGATTTTTAATACAGTTCCCCAAATCTCTCTTTCAAAAATAGTACCTGTGCTCCCATTTAACAAATGATGAGCTGAGTTAGAAAGTGATTGAATAACTTTCCCACTCTCACAAAAGAAAAATTTGGCTTATGGAGTCCAGTCATCCTTCTTTTCCTCATCACAAGCCCTTCTTGAAAACAGAGAAGATAATTTCTTTTGAGACAGTGATGTTTCACAGAGTGAGTGCAGCTCTGCTCTCATGTTAAGAAATTTAAGCTTTTGAAAACCCACTTGCTGCCAAAAGACTCTTCTCTTTCAAGACTCTTAGCTATGGGTGACCTTCTGTTTAAAGTCTTGTCCAGCTGTGCTTTATAAATATCTCTTAACTGATGAATGAATTATTTCCTTTAGTTAAGCTCTCCATATTGCTGTGCAGAGTTAGCAAACACACAGTTTTACAGTAGATGCATTAGTTGGCCAAATCAGTTGTCTTGTGCTTTTATATTTGGTAGTTATGCCCTGTGTATTTTTAACTTTCTGGCAGGATTTTGACCCAATTTGGTGAAGTGTTGTCAATCATGGTTACATGATGTAGGAAACAATACTAGAAAATAAAACCTTGCCATTTTTAATCTAGCAAAACAACTCTGTGGCTGATCTTGTCTGGCTGTCTAACAGATGGGCTGGTGTCCATGAGAAGACAGCCACTTCCTTGCATAATAAACAAAGAAGGAGAAGTTGTCTGCAAACCATTAGTGTATTGTAAAGTTAGATGCAATGTCTTGATATTGTCAGAATGCGTTCCTCAAGCACATTTCTTTGACATTCTGTTATAAGTCAGATACGAGACAGTGTTAAATCAAAATTAAATCTTTAAAAGGCTGCCAACTGTTTCCAAAAAAAAAAGCACCAGTAAAAATATCCTCCATTTTCTAAATATTGATAATCAGCTAATAGACAGTAAAGGACTCAGTACGGTATTTATTGGAGGCAATATTTTCAGCCCATGTGCCACAGTCCCAGCACATGGTAGAGATTCCCTTCTCCTTTTCCCCCTTTTCAGATGAGGGTGTAAGTACTAACATTATTCTTGCTTTAAGGACAAACTGGTTATTATATAGTGGAAGCTTATGAAAATCCAGGCAGATCACTATATAAAAATTGGGGGGAGGAGGGGAGGAGGTGGCGTTGATAGAAAATTATGAAGAAAAATATAAGATCCAAAGAGATCAATGTGCTTTTCTTAAGAATGCTTTCCCTTGAATTCAAAGGACATGTTATATATCTATGCAACTCTATGGTTGGGCACTTTTCATAAGAATTGCCACTGAAGTAGACATAGAATCATAAGTGTCACATAAGTGACAAGTGTGGTCATTTGCAGGGGAAAGAGATTTTTGTGTTGAAACAATTTTCTGTCCTTTTGAAAAAAAAAAAAAACTCCATTAATGTAGTGATCAAATATTAAACTAGAAATTATTCTTTCTTTCTGGTTCTGCCAGGAGAAAGAAAAAAGGCATAATCAAATTCCAGATGTAGAATGCTGTTTAAGCCTGTAGGATATGAAGCTGATGAGCAATATGCTACTTAGTTGCTCTGACAGGTCTTAAGACCTTCCCACTAAAATTCAATGTTTAAGTTAGAGGCAGACATAAATGCAGTGATCTGAGGAAAAAAAGAAGACTCAACCTGGATAGACTGAGGCGTCAATACCTTTTTTATCCATCTTAAAACTAAGAGCAGCTTAAAGCTTGAACTAAAGTCTCTCACATGTGCATCGCTAGAGTTTTAAGGAGCAGTAAACTGAAGGACTGACAAAATCCAAAGAAAATCATAAGTAACACTCCAGACTCTTTTTGGTTTTACTTTTATCATAGTTTTATAAGTTCTATTTCTCTTTCTATATATAGGAATTGTCAATAGAGAAAACTTCAGCAGAAGATACATTGAAATTAGTGTGAGCCCCATGTCATGGTTTCTCCTCTGCTTTAGGGTGACTGAAATGGGTTTATTTTGTAAAACGTATGTGGAAAATAAGAGGGATTTTTCAGAAAGATAAGTAATATTTGAGTTTTTATATTCAGAATATGTGAATGAATTTGTGGTATATTACATATCTCCTAAAGTGTTTTGTCTTTTGGGATTGGTAATTATTTCCATGTATAGTACTTATTCATTCCATCTTGCCTCCCCTTTGTATTTCACTGGAAAAAGTGTAAAATCTCCTTAATTGGCTAGATGGTAGAAAATTCTACATATTTGCTAGAAGTATAAATCCTGAAAATGCAACTTGACTTATTCCTCGTTTGTAACTCAACTTGCATTTTGTTTTACCCCATACACTGTCTTCCCATCTCATTCTCAAGATTTAAGCAGCAAGTTGTTACATCATCATAAGCCAGGTAGTGTTTATGATGTTTATGTTTAGTAGTGAATTCAAATGACTAAGAAGTGCTACAGGAAACCTCAATTTAATCTGGAGTCATAAGATAATTATCAAGAAACCTTATTTAAAAATATCCTCCAAATAATCTCCCATTTCTGCTGATTGCTCTGTATCTTTGCTTGTCATTCTTAGGAAAAGAAATGAAGCCCATTTCTCTACAAAGGCTATGTAAATTGTAAAAGTGATAATGCCACTCTTATAAAAAGCAAACAATATCATTGGGAACAAGTGTCTTGTTTCTTTGTTCATTCTTTATCATACAAAATCTAAGTATTTACAAAGGACCTTCGGACGGTTCCGTGGGATATAAAGCAGCAAAGCAGAGCAGGGGGCTTGAGGCAGGGTTTTGAGTCTTTGAAGCAGCTTTCCAGTGTATTTAAAACAGTACAAAGAATAGTAACTTCTTCTTAATCCTTTCTTTGAATAAAACAGTGACATTTCAAAGGCTGCGACAGTTTTGAAAACATAATTAAGCTAAGCCCCTTTAACTTTGCGTCATACTAATTCTGTGGAATCATATGTAACCAATGGTTAAAGCGAATAACTGGATCACGATTTGTGCCTAGTGTGTAGTTTAGCAGGACCTCTGGTTCGTACTTTGAACCAAACAAACCCTGAACATTCTTTCCCCTCATTCATTCCTGCTAGGAAGTTTTATGAAAAGCACAGGCAGCACAATGCATCAGCTCCTTTCAGCAGGGCTTTTTGGGTCCTGGAGAAAGTGGAAGAGAACAAAAATATTCAGGCTGCTCTGTTCGTAATGAAGGTCATGGCACTGCATTTTGTATCTGTTATTTTCTTCAATAAGTTTGCATGCGGGCTAGGGCAGAATGGGAAAAATAGAGCTAGAATTCATAGATTTGTTCCAGGTAGGGTGTGAAGCTACTGTTTAGTAAGATGAGTACTTTAAAAATAATATAATTGCAACATTTTTCACCTATCAATATGAAGCATAATTCCTCGTATCGGGACATCTTTCAATGCACTCCTTTTCTGTGCTCAACAAAATAGTTTGAGTCAGCCTCAAGAACTGACGAATTACATTGCTGAAATGTTTGTTCTGCATATCAGTTTCAATACTAAACTTTCTCCTTTCATCCTTTATTATTTCCAATATCTTATGTCCAAAAAAATGATGACCTCCATCATGGAATCAGAAGAAAACCTGGTGCTACTGATAATGTGATTAAAATGTGGAATTAAGAGAACTGGCTAAAATGATGGAGGAGGAAAGTAAGGAAGGGACAATAAATGAGAATCAGTTTTACACAAATCTTCACAGTGCAGCCAAAGTCCATGAGAACTATGTGTATTGAATTTATTAACAAATACAGTTTGGGGCCTGGCATCAGATACTGTGATCTGATGTGTGTTGAATTATATCAGGGATCTGTTCTGTTTCTGGCCTTCTGCTGCATCTGCCCTTGCGCACTGGGTAGCTGCAGTGTCACTCATGCCATAGTGCTGATCACAGACCACAGTGCTGCAGGCAGTTTAAGAACCTGATTTTCAGAGAACTCTTAAAAAACCAAGAGTTTGGGTTCACTGACTCAACTCCCTTGCTGTGGAAGATGACTGCATCACTGTAATCATGTTTATACATCTTATGTCCTTCAACTTAAACCAGGCAGCTTCTTGCCTTCATGGCCCTACTAGAAACCTGTACCAGAAGTGCACTATGATAGTTGCAAATTTTCTCCTAGATTTTGGTCATACTCTTTGCTGTCTATGCTGCCTAGCACAGGTAAAATATTTGAACACATTCATTCTTGGTCTACATTTTGCTAAGTTAATGAGACAGGTTCCCTTAATTGTCTCTCCTAAAAGAGGCTACCAATTCCTCTTATCTGAAGAGTTCTTGTTTGTACATTTTCCAGTCTTTTACCTTCCTTGAGTGTCAGTGATGAGAATTTATATGCATGGTCTCAGGTGAATTAGCACTAGGGCATGGTGCAGTGGTTTCAGTAATTCCCTTTTCTATTTTGCCTGAAGCCTTGTGAGGTTGCATTTACCTTTTTAAGTGCTGACTGTGATCAAATAAAACACCATGCTCATTTTCCGCCTTTGTTGCATAAATCATGGTCTCTGAGCTGGTAAGAGAAAATCTGGTTTTCCCTGATAGAGCTGATACAGCATTGAAGCCTCTGCAGTTGAATTCTGTTAAGATCATTCCCGTGCAATACTCTTGTCTTCCTCAGAATGGGCAGGGCTCCCCTGATTTATGTGATCATAACTTTCATTAGAGCACTTCTATTGATTGTTACCAAAGTCATTAATGACAGTATGAAATATATCCTGCCCCAGACTAATGGGTTTTTTAGGGGCTCATCTAATAACCTTCCAGTCCGTTGGTTGGTTGGTTTTGGTGTGATCTTTCTTATACTTGTTGAAATGCTGATACTTACTTCACTTTTGGAAACATATCCAATGATTTTCTGAAAGCCAGGTGATTTCCTCCTTTATGTAGCAGCGTGTAGCATCTAGCATGTAGCAAGCATACCTTTAGCAAACCTCAAATGTGTTTGTTCTGCTTTCTTTTTTATCTTGAATGGTCTTTGCTTTAAACTTGTCTTCCTAGCTTCTGGTATGTTATTGAGTCACAGCCCAGGATGGGACCCGCAATTGCTCACATCATTTTCCCATTCTGAAATACAGGGACTATATTTGTTACTCTCTAGTCATGTAGTACCAATACAGTGGTATGAGATGTTCAGCGTGTTTGGATGGAGATTGCTTGGTGCTTTTTGACTTGAATGCATTTAACTCTGAGCTTTTCTTTTGTTCCTGTACTAGAGTTCATGTTAATTACCTTTTTTGTGTGTGCTATTGTTCAACATCATTAGAAAATGAGCTGCTCTCAACAGCAATCTTTGTGAGTAATTTCCTAAATATCATAATTAAAATCTGTGTTTCATTAGGTTCTCAGGTGTTTGTTAAATCTAGGCTTTGTTAAATCTAGACAAAGGGGGGATTTTCATAGTCACAGATAGGATTTAGACATCAAATCTCTCTCTTTCCTCCGCCTTTCACCTTTAGAAAATCTTCCCATGAAAGTGTATATGATTTCTGAACTGTTGTTTCTCAGGAGGCGGAGAGTAATATAAGTAGCAGATACCTCTGACTTTTTTTTAACACCTGCCAGCTCTGTAGCACCTCTGGCCTTTTTCTGAAGGGCTTCAACAATTAGAGCTGTGTGAAGTTTCACACGTAGAATGGAACAGGATGATTCTAGCATCTAATCAGGTCAAAGGCTAAATTCCTCTGGTGTGCAACATGTTACCCTAGGCTGAATTACAGCCCTGTAAACTGGAATGGTTAGATCCTCAACTTTGGAATATTAATCTGTCAATTTTTATTTTTTTTTTCAATAGAGAACCACCACATCACACAACTGTCAGTGTTATATCACTACTGACATCTTTTGCCCACACCTCACAACCTGAATTGCAGGATGCGTTTCTACATTGCTGTGTTGCAATACCTCTTTGCTTTTCTAATTGCAGGAGGACATGTGGATGACACAAAGCATTACACAGCCTTGACCCAACAGGCTGATTCACTGCTTAGAAAAAGCAGTGTAGCTGCCTAATCGTGTGCTCTGTGGATCAGGACCCAAATGTGGAAATCTCACTGCAAGTGGTAGACCCCAGTCTAAACTGGAATGTGTAAACTGGCATATGTGATGTAAGTTGTATAAACTTGCTGTGACATTGCCTCTCCCATGAGAATTACAAGCTTTGATCATGCAAACTAGGGTTCTTCAAAGAATAAGAAGGCAAAGAAACTTTGCAGATAAGTAAGTGCATGGGTGCAAGTTTTAAACCACCATTGTGTAAAATTTCCCTTTGTGCCAAGTGCCTCAAGAGCTAGATGCCAGTCTGTTGTATGCTTCCTGTAGTTGCTGATGCTATTTTTTTGGTGATGTATTTAAAGTACTGAAACATTTCCTTAAGAATTTTGTGTCCTTTCAAAGGGCAGCCAATGAATAGGCTAAATGCCTGGCATGTTTTCATCCTGGCTGCAAAATCTGGCAAAGACTATGGATAACTGGGTCCACAGATGGAAAATGCAGCACTCTCCCTATTTTCCCAGATGAGATTCTTAACAGTACTCTTTAGTTTGGCAGTAGATTACTTCTATCAAGACACAGTTGCCTTTGGCCAAGCCTGTGGGATCTCTGCAAAACTTTTCTCAGCCACAAATCATTTCTTCATTCAGCATGTCACTTGACATCTTTGGTGTTATAAATTAGTTCAAGAGGGTGGACATCCATTTCACCTCCTCACCAAGGGCTCAGTTCTCATGTTTTCTGAAGTTATTTATTTTTGCTTTAGGGGACAATGCAGTTTTACTCTCCTACTGCTGTATCAAGAGAACAAGGCCCTTTGAGCCAAACACCTGCTTTCCTTTAAAAAGAATGATGGGGAAATGCCTTTTTAAAAGCCTCTATTTATCTACTTTCTTAATTTACAAAAAAATCCCCGATTACTCAGATCCCCAGAGATTCTGTAAAAAGGTATAGCAGACCAAAGTAAAAAAAGAAAGGAAAAACACAGTACTGCCTTTCTCTTGCCACAACAGTGATAAAACCATGGCAATGTTCCCTCAAGGTTACCAGACTCTTATTCTCTCCTGAAGTCAGTGTCCTGAAGCAAGTGGTCTCCTTTTTCCTCTAAGAAAAAAATAGGTGCTTGGTGTCTGTGAGCTCCAGCTTTGGGAGTCTTTGTTGACTGACAAAGATGGCCAACACCTGCAAGTTGGAAGCCAGCTGAGAAGCATTGAGTCTTACAGGATATACTGCCCTCATCCAGAAACTTCCCCTCAAATTGCAAATAGAGATGTCTGCATTAGGAATTGCCCGGGATATTCATGGATGTGTTGGCCTATCATGATTTCGTCATTTTCTCTTCTCTGACATATCTTGAGAAAGGTGTCACAAAGCTTTATTCATAAAACTTTCATAAGGACTCAAGAGTGTCGAGCATCTAAGACTTACTAAATTCCTAATTCTCTTGTTATTCTTGAGACTCACATCCTTGGTTGTTCTTTCCCACAGGTTTTAAGATGGCAATTTACAGATGTAAAATGACTGTGCTGCATAGTGTTGCCACAATTTCTGGGTACACCAGATCTTTCTGTCCTTCTGGCATGAGAGGTGTCTTGCAGTACCACAAGAGCTGGTATTGTTGGTACATTTGAGCCCTTATTCAGCACCACAACTTTTAAGTAACAAATCTCTTTCTGTGGGCTTAGCAGGTAAGGAGCAGAAATGCTTTTCCCTCCAACTCAGTCCAGTTTTGTGGCAATATCTAGGGGTTAAAGGAATAAGAAAATCTGTTAAGAAATTACCTGAATTAAAGGTGAGTTGGTCTTGTGCATTGGGTTTGGGGTGTTTTTTCTTTAATTTGTCTTTTTTTTGTTTTTCTCCCCATGCTGAAGTGTAAATTTGTGCCAGAAGTATATGTAGGATTCAGTTACAGTTCTTAGGTCAGTGTGATTTGGAGCAAGGATTGAGGCTTGATTCTTCCTCTCATATATATATATATATGTATATATAAAAATATCCTAATCTGGAGACTGCTGATGATTGCATGGGGAAATTTTCACATTATTGTCTGTTGAAGATGCTATACTTTGTAAAAGAACTATTTATTGCATGAGTAGAAGAGGCAGATTAAGCCTATAGAGCTGTTTTGGAATTTAGTGGTGGGAATCAAACAGGGTTTTCAGGGAGCTGAGCTCAGATTACTGCTTTTCAGCAGGGACAGGGATCCCTGTCTTTCAATGCCATAAGCGCTGAGCTTCCTCAGTTCCAGCAGTTGGGAGGGGACTGAGAATGAAATAAATCAATCAAAATGTCTTAATCTGTAATCCTTTACGGATCCTTTACAACTGGGGTGTTGGACTAGATGATCTTTTGAGGTCCCTTTCATACATTCTGTGATTCTGTGATACAGTGAAGAGCCAGAAAGTAAATTACAAATAATGCATATTGGCATTGGAGTGAAAACATTGAGGAAGGGATGAATATTCATGACTTGTATATTTTCTAGCTCAGCAGAAATGTGTTTTCAACCTGGTCTCAGATATCACATGAGAGCATAGAATATGTCTACAGTAAGTTTCATGTATAAACTATAGTGTATTTCTTAACTATGTACAGTATGGGCAGGGAGAAACCAGATGAGGTTCAATAAAAGCAAGTGTAAAGTCTTGCACCTGGGAAGGAACAGCCATTCATTTTAGTACAATCTGGGGGATGACCTGCTGGAGAAGAGCTCTATGGAGAAGGACCTGGGGGTCCTGGTGGATGACAGGTTGGCCATGAGCCAGCAGTGTGCCCTGGTGGCTAAGAGAGCCAATGGGATCCTGGGGTGCATCCGGAGGAGTGTGGCCAGCAGGTCAAGGGAGGTGATCCTCCCCCTCTACTCTGCCCTGGTCAGGCCCCACCTGGAGTATTGTGTCCAGTTCTGGGCTCCCTGGTATAAAAAAGACAGGAATCTCCTGGAGAGAGTCCAAAGAAGGGCTATGAAGATGATTAAGGGCCTGGAGCATCTCCCCTATGAGGAGAGGCTGAATAAACTGGGACTGTTCAGCCTTGAGAAAAGAAGACTAACGGGGGACCTAATTAATGTCTATAATTATCTTAAGCATGGGATGCAGGGGGAATCAGCCAGCCCATTTTCAGTGGTCTGTGGAGACAGGACAAGGGGCAATGGCTGCAAGTTGGAGCACAGGAAGTTCTGCACCAAGATGCGGAAGAACTTTTACACAGTGAGGGTGACAGAGCCCTGGGACAGGCTGCCCAGGGAGGTGGTGGAGTCTCCTTCTCTGGAGATATTCAAGACCCATCTGGACACCTGAGTGATATGTCCTAGGGAGCTGCTTTGGCAGGGGGGTTGGACCCGATGATCTCTCGAGGTCCCTTCCAACCTCTGCAATTCTGTGATTCTGTATGTCATGGGCAGTAGAACACACTTCTACTTGTAAGTATTTTCCATAATGATAACTGAACATTTTATGTAACTTAAAATGTGAAATATTCAAGACACAATTGTACACCCAAATGCAAAAGCAACTGCATAACCAGAATATCATATTTATTATAAATTGTACACAATTTTACAGGCTCAACATGTTTTTTACATTTCTAGCAATCAAACATCTTTTCTCGCATTTGCACTCCCATCAGTCTACTTGGGACAGTGTCTTGTTGTTAGTGTATCCCTTTCATGCAAAAAAATAAACTAGGCTTTACTGAGAACTACAAAAATCAGTTGTGTCTGGTGAAACCACTTTAGCTGAGAAAACACTGTATAAACAAGGACAAATCTGATGCTTTTGATTTTGAAGACAGACATGCTTGAAAAGTAAGCCCATGGACTGTAGCATGATTGCAAGTGAGCAAGAAACCCTAAAGTCCGATGATATGTGAAAAAATACACAGCTTTTCTTTCTGTTTTCCTTTTTAAGTCATTGAAAATTTAATTGAAGCTTGACGGAAACTTTATAGTTAGCATGTGAGGGTAGTCCAGAGTCTGGATCTCAGAAATGTTAGGTAAATCCTTTGTCTGTGCTTCTGTTGGCAGAGGGAAGCTTGTGCACTAGGGAGGGTTCCTGAGTTTTGAATCTATTTTTGTTCAGATAACATTTTAATTTGCTCTCCTCTCACTGGATTTGGTAAGGACTTGCTTTAGAATGGCCTAGTACAGATTAATTTTCAAAAATTACTACATTCAGAAAAACAGTAATTCTCAAGAGCAAACACATAATCTCATACACAAAACACACCTTGGGTTTTATTCATTTCTCACTGACATAAGGTGTAATTTAGTTGTCTAGAATGGAGTCATTTGTGATTTACGTCAGAAACAGGCCCACAAAGGTTATTTTTAACACACACCAAAAAATGACATTTAATTTTTCGTATTGGCTCCCCAGTGGTGTTGTATACATCCTCAGTGGCATTATTAAGTGGAGCTTTTCAAACAGATGAAGTATGTTACTTACTGTGGCTAAATTGTAAGGAAAGAAGAGGTGGCTGTTTGCCAGTGAATGGTGTGTAGCTTGTAGAAGCATGTAATTACATAAATCACAAACATATGCAGAAGATGTTTTCTCTTTACATTTAACTGGTGTTGCCTGGAGCTATAGCTGCTTGCAACTCTATTTAATTACCATAATTATTTTAAACGTGTATATCTGGGTAATCTTTGAGCTTTATGAGAATTTTATTCATACCTTATCAGTAAAAATCTATAGGGTCCCATTCTTTCCCCAAAGGGGCTGCAGTAACCAGGTTTCTCCAGATTTCAGGGATAGGGTGGCTGTAATGTTTATGTCTTTATTTTGAATTACAGGTTTTTAAAAAACCCGAGCCCCTGAAACTAATCAGATCTTGAAACCTCAGTAGACACTATAATTTCCTGGTAGGAAATTAAGCATTGTACATTGTTTGTGGAAAGAAAGTACCTGGAGAGGTCCTGATTAGCTTCTTTCGCATCTTAATTTGCTGACTGTGTAGATGATGTTTGGCCAAACAGATTGACAAGTGTCTAGAAAAGATATTGACTGTATTAAAAGAGATATTTTTTATGGGAAATGTAAAAAAAAATGGCAGACCAGCTGGGATTTTCCAGTTAGTTTTGTCAAGCAGTCAAATGTGTAAAAATGGGACATGTTTTAAATTCTTTTTTGCACTAGTGTAAACTTGATTCAAATAACTGATGCTAAGGAAGTTGCCCCAGAAATACCCCAGGATAACACAAAGCTTTGGTGGTTCTGGTGTCGGTTATATGTTGACTTCATACCATTGATAGTGGTCAAGTTACTTGTGGCTCTAACCAATACAAATGAGAAAAGACGTGAGTCCTGATAAATAGAATGACTGGCCAGTGCAGACACACCTCAGTTTTTCCTAACTAATGTAAATTGGTGAGTATAGAATTCCTCTAGTTGAATACGTTGGAAGTGGTAAGACCATTGGGAATAAGAAATCTGATAGCTAAATAAGTTCAAAAGACCAAGCAGTAGAAACCATAAGCAACTGTCACACATAACTGATGAAGGATACTTATAAGTACAGATACAGAATCCTTATGAACTGAAAGACCAGGAAAAGCAGGTTTTGTGAGAAAAGGGTGGTATAATTTATTAGTTCAGCTCTGTCTTTTAAAAACACATGGATTTTTTTTGAACAACGAGCCCTTCCTATGTTACAAAGGACCAGTTGGTCAAATGCCTGAATGCAAGATAGTGAAGTTGCAAAGGTTTCATGTTCCAGTAAAATAAAAAATAGTAATTAGGAACTTTAGAATTCAGTTTTAGAAATATGGTAAATACAAATAAATGTCCAATGGAGAATTAGATTGAGCAAACACAGTGCTGCTAATTATTTGGTGGCAGGGAAATAGGAAGATCATTCACACCCTGTTTAATTTTGCCTCCTGCTATACTTAACCTTCCAAGCGATGCCTCCTTAAAGAGCTTTTGTAAGTCATGAGATCATTTTTCTTTGGTTATAATGTGACATGCCAGCTGTACATCATATGTGCAGTTTTGTGACACAGCTTAATCTTTTCTTCCACCACCCAAGAGACAACATACACAAAGCATTATTGTCAGATATCAGTTACTACAATCTCTTGTGAAAAAAATAAAATAAAATAATGCCAGACTCTGGAATGCCAGGGAACAATGCACTTTCCACATCAGAGACTGGTTTGTTTAATAACCACAAATTATTTCAGGTAATTTGACACCAATTGAATTGCACCCACAAGAATGTCCTCAACAACAACAACAAAAAAAGAAACAATAAAAGAACCACTGCTACTACTAACTCTGTCAGGATGAGCTGAAGGCAGAGTTTCCATTCATTAAATTATGATTAGCCTTGCTAATACCTTGTCTATCAAATCCCCATGCCATGCTGCAGACACACCAAAAGGAAGCATGTATGTGATGTTTTAAAAAGGAAGCTGATGGAAAGTGATACTTTTCCCACACATTAGAATGACAATAAAATCCTTCAGATGAAGGTGCACACTAAAACAATCATTAAAAATGCAGATTATGAACAGCTGAAATTAACTGACAATGCCTTGGCTGGGTTTTAATGTCTTTCATTAAAATTAAGAGCATGAAGACAAACACAATATTCACTGACTTTGAGGAGCAATTAATCTGGATTTGTAGTTAGATTTTGTTCTGTACTTTTTCATTTCCCGTATTTCTAAATCACTGTGTGAAGGAAAGACTCCAATGGTTACATCAACCTACCATCTCTGTACTATCGGCATCTATACAGAAGGTGATATATGCCCTGTCAGTTGTCAGTACATTACAAAGCTCTTTGCTGAATAGCAGAAGAATGTGGGAATGGGAAATCCCTCTAGTTTTGCCTCTGGGAAGAATATATCTTGGTAATTTCAAATAGTGAAACCGAACACAGACGTTTGGAAGATTAATTTTAAAAGCTGATACTGGAGAGCTGATGGGAAATTCCATTCAGTTCAAGTGTTTTGGGTTCTCTCCAGCAGGATGGAGAAATCTCCTTCTGGCTGCCCTGAAATGCATTTACCTGCACTTGACCAAAGGTAATGCTGCAGAAAGAATAGAGTGCTTTATAAAAAAGCCTTTGCATGTTTCCTCTTGAAAGCCATGTTTACTGTAGATTTTTTTCTGAATGAGATTTTCTTCTTCCATGGAGCAGAGAAGGGCCTACAGGCCAAATTTTGGTAGAAAGTCCCCGATTGAATGCAAGAAAGAACACCAAGCAAACTGAGTCAGCATAATTTTTCCTTAAAATGTGGGCATCATTTTGTTTGTACTTGATCAAGGATTCTTTAAGATAAAATGAAAATATCCAGTTCCAAGTCAGGAGGAGACTGTGGTCTATGTGATAGGTTTGTTATTCTCATACTACTTACTGTCTGTGTTTCCAGCTTTGTTTAGGATGACTGTGGTTTGGCTCTGATGGTTAGATGCTCCAAAAAGTATACCTCAGTCTGTATTTCCTGTATCTTGATACAATTATGTATTTACATATTTATTTTTTTATTTATTTTAAAATCCTATTCTTTATCATTGTATCTTTTTCAGTCAGGTCTATCAGAAATTCTTAAATCTCTTAGTGATAAGAATTTTCTACTATGGACTGCTTGGAACAGTTTCAGCCTGAATTTCATTTGGTTTTCAAAGGACTTTTTTGTATGTTGACTGAAACTGTTGCATGATTGGTAGGAGGGAGAGAGGAGATAAAATGGCTTCTGCATGTTAATAATAATTAGATGACATCTGTGAGACGAAACATTACAGCATGAATTACCTAACTTCATTCAATTTTGAAGTCCACCAGACTGTTGCAAAGTTTGCAAAGCATCTGATCATCTGTTAGGAATACACAGTAAATTCCCCATCTTAAAGTTATAGCCATACAATGAAGGGCTGTAGTACTCGTGACTTGAAGTAAAGGGGGCTGGATGTGATTACAAATTGAACTGTAATATAATATGGGCCTTTCCAGTCAAGTTTTCCAGTGAAAGTTGAGGTTGGCTAACAATTTCTTTCCTGTGCGCTGCCCTACGGATCCGTTCTGTTTCTCCAGGGCACCTTGGCAAGAGACTTGCAGATATTTAAAACCTCTAATTAATGCCAGGTATTTCACTTCGCTTTTATTTTTAAAACATGAAAATAATTGCTAAGCCAAAGAAAAAACAAATATTTTCCATTTGCCATTCATTACAGATGTCAGACAGCCATAAATATAGACATGGGCAGCTGCAGGTGTAACCTAGTTCTGTTGTGTAATGCACTCTCTGTTCCTATAACATTACTAAAAATGGTCTGTCTGGCTAATAAATAGCACTACCATTACATAGTAAAAGGTGAAAATTAATGTGAATGTTGCTGGTGAGTTAGCTATATTAACAAGCCAATCATGTAGTATTAGCAGTTATAATGGGGAACAACATAAACTTTTAAGAGCTTCTGCAAAAGCTTTCAATCCTTTCAATGTTGGGCATTTAAAATCAGTGCTGTCCAATAACTTTATTTCTTTAAATTTAGGAGGTTAAAAAATGTCAGAATTTTTAAAGTCGTCATTGATATCTGTACCTTAAAAACAAAACAAAACAAAAAAATGGGGTCCAATCTGTGTATACTGTTATCTCAGATGCTTTGCTGGTAAAGCTCAGCTGTCTCCATCAAAGGTTCTGGCCCATGAACGATAGCCTTTGATAGCTACCTGATAGAGAACTGATAACCCCATACTGATAGCAAAACCTTTCCCACACCCAGAGCAAGAAGAGAGTGCAATCTAAACTGGCACTTAGTGAAGGGAGACAATAAGCAAACAAAAGACTAATTGATTTATTTTACCTAGACACAGAGCTATGTCTCACCTAAAGCCCATCTGGCCCTGTCTGCTCTCACTGGTGTTGCGTGGCACTTGGGAAAAATTAAGACCAGACCACATAACCTATGTTTTCTCTCTGGAGTTTCCTTCCAGGGTGCGTCAGCATTTGAGGGAATTTCTGAACTAGATTAATCTTGACCATTACTGGTCAAGAACTAGATTAATCTTGTTTGTAATTTGTAATTTGTAATCTTGTAATCAAATGCAGATCCATTACTGGTTATTACTAACATCTTCAAATAGTATAACTCTTTGAATCAACTTTGGTCTCTACATCATCCAGTGGAAGTGAGTACCAGCATGCTGAGAATCATGGCCTTTTCCAGGAAGGTTCTTTGGGTCCTGTTTGTACGTCCTCAAAGAATCACTGTTGTGTGTAGTCCTACAACAGCTTCCTCCCTATCCTGAACAGCTGGGGCAAAAGCCACATGTAGTCTGGCCCAAGTTGCTAAGTAGGATGATGGGAATCTGCCTGATGAGTAACATACTTTGCGGGTTGTTTATATTTGAATCAAATATACTAATTCCCCCTCTTCGTCTTCCTCCCATTCTTTTAATTTTATTCTTGGCTGCAGAAAAATCACTGAAGAAAAATGTACCCTGAAAGACAGACTCTCTTGCTTGACGACGCTTTATTATGTTGCTGTGCCTCAACATCGTATTTGATCTGAACTTATTTTGACAAGATAAGTAGATTAAAAGAAAATTAATTGGAAATATTTCTATTTCACATATTGGTTGGTAACACAGTTCAGAAGTTAAAAATCAAAAGACAAATGTCTGTCAACTAGAAAAGCAAGTCTGTTCTCAAATCCAGTGCTATGAGCTCCTTTGGAAAACTTTGCAATGATATGACAATCCTAACCTGCCTAAACAAGAGCATGCTGAAAAACTGGTAGTAATTTTATTTGGTTCTATACTTCAGAAATTTCATTAGTGAAAATTTTCTATTTCCCAAAGTCAAGGGCCTATGAATTTGTGCCTGTAACTGCATTTTTAATTGCAGTCTATCAAGTACCACAGTTAGATAGCTGTTGTGGTGAAGGGAAGGATGAAGGAATTGAATTATTGCATATTTGTAAACTAATGTTGAAGTCTGATCTCAATCAAGCTAGTGTCAAAGCTAGGAGTTCAGCGTGAGCTGAATAAACCCTGAAGATATTTTTGTCATCAGCTTGCTCTTGTGACCAACAAGTGAACAGGCAAGCTCAAAAATGTCTTGTCTACAGTCTCTCTGCAGCTTTAAAAACCATTGTTTTGGATGGGAGCACTGCTGCCTGAGATCTTCCAATTGTTTGCAAGTGTGGGACCAGAAGACATAGATGCAGGTCAGGAACAGGGACCCAGCAGGTTAGCACGTCTTATTCCCCTGTCCACATGCTCACCAGGGGTTTGGTTCTTAAGGCTTTATACAAGTCAAAGAGGTGTCAGCAGATTTTTTTGATGCCAAGCACATGCAGCACAGTACCTGCTAAGGCAGTCAGTGTATTGCAGAGCAAAACTTGCTGTCTATGGCTTTAACAGTTGGTTTGGGAAATGGCTGCGATTTTACAAGCCAGCTCTACTAAACAAGACAAGGCTGCCCTTGGTGGTCACTGCTTTGAGTAGCATTTTAAAGCTGTTGAATTTCCATGGTTAATTTTATCATGGTCCCTCATGAAACCCTGGTGAAACGCTACAAGGAGGTATCACCCTGGAAAGAAAGGACAATTACCACAAGGATAGAGGCTTAGGAATGCCCCAGAGAGGCAAGATCCCATAGGAACAGAAGCTTCTTGTGTAACTTTTCATGATACCTGAGTTGAACTGGTAGTCCTTCAAGAAGACAGATTACAGAGACATACCTAGTCACTTCTGCAGTGCTAATGCTACCCTAAGTTGAAACATTGATGATTACCTATCTCTGCTCGAAACATATCTGTGATATGCTGTTGAAGAGAGTGACACAGCCAAAGTTGTTCAGTGTTGCAAAAGACGGAGAAAGCAAGCATATCAAAGATGTGGAAGTGATTTTACGCCTGCTCTTGTATTCTGGGTTTTGTAGCAGTCACAAAAGCAATTTGCTGTTCTATTTAGGAAGGAGAATGACTACAAATCATCACAAAGTTAGTTCATAATTCCCACAAAGTGTACGTAAGAGTTATCACTGTCCTAAAGAAACTTCCACTCTAGATAACTGTATTCCACAAATGTGGTTTCCAAGTTCAGGCTTCAGTTATAATTGAAATGGCAGGAAACATCCCAGAAAAAACACCATTGTTGTATCTGTATGATTTATAAGGTGTTTTTAGGATCGTTTAAGAAATAGCTGCTGACTGGCTGAAAAATAAAAGTTGAAAATAAACACAAGAACTGTTGCTATGTTAGAGAAATGGCTTTTGCAAAAACCCGTTAGACAATATCTATGTGAATAGTGAGGTAACCTGGTATTTTTCATCAATGTGTCATCTCCACATTCTTCATCTTTCCACTAAATTTCAACATTTTTTATTCTTTTTCAGAAAAAGGATTTTAACGTTGCCACAGAAAGGGAGGAAGTTGAGAGTGAAGCAAATACTATTTTCTGAAACACTTTAATGGAAGCAGAAAGGGAAAACAGGAGAGTGGGAAAGAGATATGGCTATGTAAAAAGCCAGAGGGGAACAAATGGAGTGAGAGAAAGGGTAAATAAAAGGAGAAAGCATGGCTGCTGGGCAGGTAAAATGAAGTTGCAATAAAAATAAAATTATGAGGAAGGGTCAAAAATTATAAACAAAGAAAGAGATGGAATAATAATTATAGGCACTAGTGAAAGAGAAAATAAAAAGGATATAAACCCAAATAAAAACAGTAGATGGAAGGAGATCTAAAGGCAGGAAACAGGAAAATGTGGGAAAGAAACAAGAGATACTAGTACTTAATTAACACGTTGCTACCTTACATCAGAAGGAAGGAAAAACAGGGCAGTCATGGCTAGTTAAGCCTACAGGATGGAAATAGAGGGGCGATGTCTTGCACTTGTGGTATTTACCCTTGTGGCATATTTTACAGAACAAATTGCCAGCTGGGGTTGTCAAGCCTTATGCTAGTTTGTATGGCTGCAGAGGGTTATAAAGAATCCTAATACTTGATACTGTGGGCTTTGTGGGAGAGACCCATCTCTGCAGTAACAAAGTGCGCATCAATTTGAATCAGGTAGCAAGCTGTCAGATGCAGGCAGCTGCTGTAAAATAGACTCTTTCCCCTCCATTTTTGAGCTCATATTTTCATGTAAGAAGTCTAACATTAGGGTGGTGGTTGCTTCAAAGTATTTTATGTAGGCAGTTTTAGTGACTAACATTTTAAAATAGGAGTTGCCAGCTCTTCAGTGAATGTGAGCTGATGAGCAAATTGCACACTGGAGTGAAGGACGCTACAATTAGGCTCTTGCCCAGGAGTGATGAGGACAAACAGTGGGGTCCACCAGTGGCTGGCTTTCCTGGCATAGGTGGAGTGGAGAGGCTTCCACAGAGCCCTTGGAAGGGCCGAATCATAGACCCCATTTGCTGAGCATTAGCATGAGTTTCAAGTGGCAGTGGCTTGGAGAAAGCTAGTTATTATAGGTCTACATTAAATTACAGGTGTAAATTAATTCAGCTTTTGTCATCTGACAGTTTGAAAACCTTTACCAGTTCTGCCTTTTTTTTTTCTTCTTTCCTTCAAGAAGCGGGACCAAGGGCCACAGAGCTCAGCCCTTGTAACGGTAGGTGAAGTCTTCTGATCGGTAGAGGGGAAATCCATTGGAGACTGAAACTTTTTCTTCCTTCAGCCAAGAGGAAGTCTCCATCCACAGCATCTGGAACATTTCTAATGTGCAACCCAAACATAATAAAGGTGTGAAGGCTAAAAATGGGAAACACCTAGCACAGATCCAACAGCCAAAGCAAACAGAAAAGACCTCAGTAGTTATGGCTTCAAATAGCTTGTTCCTCAGTCCTTTTCATATTCCACTGGCATCCTCACAGACACTGGCCCATGTACATAGAAAACCCCAAATGGGCTTTAAAACTAACCTAGAAAAGAAAAACAAAAGCCTTATGGATCAGGGGCAGCTGCCTGGCTCTAGATTCTGTACTACCTTAACATGTTTTGGTTTTCTTGTTCCTTTTTTCTAAGTTAGACTGATTTGAAAGGGGTAATTGTTTTTTGTTTCACCCTTTCCTATTATTTTGTCTGCCTTTTCCACACCACCGAAAAAAGCCCTGGATCATCAGTTTTGTTTTACTCTATAGACCATGGAGAGAAGGTATAAAAGTTTTTGGGTTTTTTTTGTTTCTCATTTTAATGCAAGAAGAGAAAACAATGAGAATTTATGTGGGGAATTATATGATTTTTCCCCTTGTTCTGTCACTACATGTAAACTGTCCCTCTCCAGCTTTCTTTTAAGTCAGTATATTTATCTCTCTCTATTTCTTTCACTAATGAAAATGGCCCCCAGATTGCATTTGGGTGCAGGTTTGGAGGTAGGAATTTTGCTTTAACTTGATTTCACTTGACTAAACTAAAAGCAATCATGCAGATTCCCCTAACTTTGAACTCCATATGAAACTGTAAAAATCATGCTTTGCCTTAAAAGATTCTTGCTCTCGCCCACAAACTTCTTTTTAGCTGCTTACTGGCATCTCAAGCCAGCAAGTACTGAGCTCTTCAGGGTGATCTAGAAAAGCATTCATGTAAATGTTTGATTTCAGATCCTGTTGAGGGCCAGTTCCTGAAAGCATAAAGCTAATCAATCATTTGACTACTTTATTGGATCGAGACCAGGACTTGAGGTCTCAGAGATGGACATGGCTGTGCTGTGCTGACAAACATCCGCACCTCGCAATGAGGCCAGCTTCGCTTACAGGCTCCATGCTCTGCTCAGCTATTTTAGGACAGGTTAGGGACCAGTGCTGGTGAGGGAAGGTATTATGTGAAAAAAGGTCAGAAGTTTGCCTGCTTGCTCAAACCAGCAAAATCTGTTTTTAATCCATGAAAACACACCAAAATGCCCTTCTTGGAGAAAAAGGTATGTTGTATTTTTCCTGATCGCTGTTTTACCCGGTGGCAAGTTTCTCATTCAAAATTATATCCATGGCTTTGTTTATGGGACTTTACAGGAGGATTTGCATGGGTTAGTGAGGGGAGGAAATACTCCCATATGCAGAAACACAGACCCCATTAAAGCACATGAGACTGGTGGTTCCCCTCCCCAGCTGCCACTAAGTTTATTTGCAGGCTGCAGCCTGGAAAAGTGGCTATGGCCCATCTGCACCCCGTATGTGGGAATTCATTTCCAGCATAGCTGCAGGAGTGTGGGTCCAGCAGACCCTCAACTAACCTCCTCTCAGATCCCCCTCCATGCTGACCTAATTGGAGTCAGAGCAGATGCCAACGAGGGCTGGAGTGACACGGGGCGGTGGCTTGGCTAGGCTGCTGATTCTCTGAGGTCCTTGCTGTTCCCTCCCACCTGGTGTAACTGTGGGGTTAAACAGCACAGCAAACCTTGTGTGGGCCCCTCTGCGTGGGGCAATTTTCACCCTTACACCAAGCAGAGCCTTGACGCTGGGTGGTGGGGCAGGAGTGGGAGATCAAAGTGGGCAACGCTGTGTTGCTGCACCACGTCTTCTGGGTCTGAGCCTTTTCCCTTTTCAGCTGCAAAGTTCCCACTTGCTGTGCAATAGCATGAGCATCGGGGGGGATGTCAGGAAGAAAAATCAAAGGGCAATATTGAAACAGAGGCAAGGAGGTATTGCTTAAATTAGACCTTGTTACTCTATTATCTTTTGTGCAGTTTTTTGGGCCTGCCTGGAAGATGTTGGGAAGGGCTGCCTTAGAGTTGGGAGGGCAAAGGCATCTTCTATTTTAACCCTTTGTTAAAGGGCAAAGGATAAGCATAGGAGAGTGGGAAAAAGGCAAGATGAACATGAGCAAACTTAACAGCAAGCAAAAGCATTTGTGAAAGGGTTTGTCCTGAGAAGGCAGACGCTAAGGCTTTGAGGGCTCTTTGCTGTTACATGGAGGTTAGAATAAACATTTAAAAAGGCAATAATTTTATGGCTTCAGTGAACGTTATTGCTCTCTCTATATATTTATCATTTCTATATGAATACATAAGCTAATGAAGGACAACACTAAAGCAAATTATTGTATGGGAAGGGCATGCAGGGCAAACATCAGCAGGCAAACTAACTCTGCTTTCAAAAGTTTTTAGACTTCTTAGCAGTTTTATAAAAACCCACTTTCATGTGTGCCTATCTGTGGCTTAACTGGGTATCTGGCCCCCAAGGCCATCTCTGCCCAAAAGGAGAAGTCACATTTGAAGTAAGCAGTGACCTCTGGATCAAAAATAACAAAATCACATGCTCAAGAAGAGAGAGTATGGTCACACTTTATGGCTTTAAGCCTCAGGTTTGTTTTGTTAATATTTACTTCCTCAAGTATCAGGGTGGGGTTTTTCTCGAGAAAATGTTCATTTTTGTCCTTTAATTTTTAATTTTTAAATTTTTATTTTAAATTTATAGTATGTGAAAGTGTGTTAAATTTGGCTAAAGTGTTTTGTTTTCCTTAAATTAACACAGAGGTGCTGAAAGTCCAGCTTATGGCTGTGGGAAATGCTGCCATGTCTCCATTTCCCATGTTACCCATGGCATTTTCCCAGGAGGAATAAGCCCCTCTCCCACTACTGTCTTAACGGAGAGAGCTCTACAGACATCCATTTAAAACTCCCAAATTGCAATAGTTGGATGTAGTAACTGCTGGGGACACTGGATGCTGGTTTAGGTGGTTTGAGACCTTGCAGAGGAGTAGGGCTTTCTGACATGCTGGTGGTGCCTGTTTGGAACACACCTCATTCATTCTCTCCTACCTGCAGCTTGGTGGCTTCTTACCATGCTCAGCTCCTCAGCTTGGCCTCACCAGTTGTCCTCACCACCTTAAAGGAAAAATACTGAATATTTATTAGGGACTTGACATCATTACATGGCTTTTATTTCTCAAGAATAGATGAAAAAGGAACGGTTTACCTCAGAGTCCAGGAGTTTTGCCTATAAATAGCCATCTGTGTGTTGCCTTTGCAACCAAGGTTCAGCCCTCCTCTACTCTTCAGAGGGAAAGTCCTTATTCACTCTGGTATTCCATGGCTATTAGTACTGAATAAAACTTTGTTTCTGAGGTTGAGAGAGAGGAAAGATGGTTTTAGCATTGGCTCTAATTATGTATTTTGCCTCAATCCACTGACACAAACATGTATTTGCTCAAGGGTCACCAGAGAAGTGTTGAGAGCACCTAAAGGTTTTAATTAGCATTTGATTCACATTCATGTTCAAGAATTCAGATGACTGTCTTATCAGAACAAGTAAAGCCTTGAAATACTAATTTGAAAATATCAAGGGGAAAAGTTTTCTTGTGGTATTACAAAAATTATTGGTCAGGCCAAAAATTTCAGGGAGGCTGACTTCCTCTTGTAATTTTACCACTTCTACGTTAGATTTAGGAACTAAAAGCAAAAGAAAAAACTTAAATCTTTTGGCTTTTAATTCAAATGGTCCAAACTAAGTAATTTTTCTTTCTAGTCACTACAGAAGAAAGTGTTCCTGAGGTCTGGCATTAAGCTCAACCAGCTAACTTGTATGACAGGTACAAGTTTGTGTTCCTAGAATTCCACTTCAAATAAATACTTGTTAAGCATATGCATTTTATTTGTAGTGATGATGGAGTTAAAATGACTGCTTTGCCTATGCTATATGTGTCTTAGAGCTGGATTTCTTTTTTATGAAGTCTGTGGAAGCTTGTTACCATGTCAAATGCTCGGTTTTCATTAAATCCATACCTGAAGGGTAAGTAAATGAATCCTGAATTTGCATTTGAAGGTATGGGGGCTTTTCATGGATTTATGCCAACTAGATTCTAGATTTAAGGAGACATTGTGATAACCTTAACCACACTGTGGCTAGACTGAACCTCAAAGATCTTGTTCCTAGGGGCACTGCTCTTTGAAGTGGCACCACTGACAGTTTTAGCTACTGTAGGTATTTATGAGGTACAAAATGATAAAGTAAATAGGCATAAGATGTGATTTTAACCATAAGCATCACCAAAGTGGATTATATTCTTGCATTCCAAGTATCTTTTTTTCTCAGTTTGAGTTTTCTTTCAGCTCTTTCAGTTTTTCTCTTTTTTCTTATTTTTTTCCCCTCTGTGAACCTGCCCTGAAGCAGTGTTTGCCCACTACAATAGAAAATCTCTGAAAGATCAGATGTATGTATTTACTGTGAATTGAACTTGTGGCTCTTACATAATGCCGTGTCTTCAGCCTTTTTACTCATTGGAGTAGTGGGAGGCGTATCTTGTGCTTTTTCCGCATTGCTTCCACTGTGCCGCTTTGTTGGTGATTTAGTAATGATACATGTGATTTATTACTGTCACTTTATTAGGTTATGTGCAAATCGGTGACAAAGCACTATGTGGATCATGCCTTGTTAGTCATAAAAGCATTCAAGAAGCCATGAAAATCAGTTAGGCTTGAACTTATTGAACTACAGAGCGTAGTGCTGTCTATTGATCAGTAGCCTTTAGATATGTAATGAATAGCAGTACTCGGGACAATGTCAGGTAGTGTTTTCCTTTGAATCTGATAAATTACACTCTTTTGTATTAGTAGTTTGAGATTTGACATAAAACAGTCTTGTATTGATATTCTTTCAGCTCTAGGACTGTGGTGAACTTATATGGCCAACACAGATAAATGTTGTTAGAAAACTTGGTATTTTCTCTTCCAGCACAGTTTTAGCCATTTGAGTTAACATTAATCCAACTTTCATATATGGCAGAAAATTGAGGGTCTGCACATAGTTTGCAGAGTATATTTATAGCCTATGTGCGTGATATACATGATCCTTCTCCCATATATGAATAGCATACACATATTTGGACTGTAGTTATCTAATGTCTTTATTAATACAGAGGTTATTCCAAATTTCTCATTAAACTTACATACTGTTTGCCTGTTTAAGCCCTTGGTTGTTGGCTTGAAGGGTACTTTGTTTCTATTTACGATACCAGGACTTGATTTCTTCCTGCTTTGCAGATTGTACAACCATTTACACAAAACCAGAGCAAGGTTGTAGGTAAAAGTGTGTTCAGAGAAGGGCAACCAGGCTGGTGAAGGAGCTGGAGGGCAAATCATATGAGGAGCAGATGAGGGAGCTGGGAATGTTTCGTCTTGAGAAGAGGAGGCTGAGGGGAGATCTTATCACTGCCTGAAAGGAGGTTGTAGAGAGGTGGGAGATGGTCTCTTCAGCCAAGAGACAGGTGATAGGACAAGGGGAAATGTCACAAAGCTGTGCCAGGGCAGGTTCAGGTTGGATATTAGGAAAAAATTTTCACTGAAAGAGTTGTCAGGGCCTGGAACAGGCTGCCCAAGGAGGTGGTTGAGTCACCATCCCTGGATGTGTTTAAAAAAAAGCACAGATCTGGTACCTTATGGATACGGTTTGGCATAGGACAGGAACGGTTGGACTTAATGATCTTAAAGGTCTTTTCTAACCTAGTGATTCTGTGAAGAAGTTACTACTTTCAATTGAATAAAGCTGAAGGCAGACCTTATAGTGCAGCAGGCCTGAAGTCTTACAACTGTGTCCTTACCTGAAGGATATTCCTATTAATACTACTAGTCAGATGCTTCGGAGGAGCAGGTGTTTGCTGGGATGTTCCTCCATGTCGGAGAGTCTCTCTTTCCTCCTTGCTGCTCCTTGTACAAAAAATCAGATATTCAGAAGAGCCCAATAGCCTCCCTTATAGGCAGGATTGGGGCACTAAACATCCAGCAGCTTCTTTTTCTGGATGTTAGTTTTCTAATGCTCTCTTCAGTGTTTGCTCAAGTTATTTACGTTTGAATTAATTCTATTAAGAATTAATTCTATTGCCAATTTAGGCAATAGTAGCCATAACCTCCAGGGACTGGCTTGGCAATACAAAAGCACAGCAATATTAGTCTGAACATCAGCAGTCCCCTGGCATGTCAAATTAGTAAAAGGTTCTGTTTAACTGAAAATTAAGATTTTTTTGGCTGTGCTTGCAGTTACAGGCAAAATATAGTCACACTTAGATCTCCAACACAGAGAGCAGGAGCAATGTGTAGTAAAATCTTTGACCCAGTATCTTCTGCCTTCCAAACACAAGTATTCTGTCCTGTAACCTTTCTAAGGACAGCGCTGTTATGAAGGCTGAGAGCTGAATTTAAAAACCCCCATGAATATAAGTAAAAATGCCATAGTAAAGAGACAGTTTTCTGAGTCAGGAGGCTTGGGGACAAGGGAAATTAAGCATTTATGAGCCTTTACTTGAAGCTACTATTTTTGAAGCTCTCTGGAACATCAGTTTTGCAACTGACTCTGGACACCCTGGTTGTATCAGTTCTTTTCTTCCAGCAAAAAATCTCAGTAGGTTAGTCAATAGTGACAATTTCAGTGCACAAATAAAAAACATTTGCTAAGGTGGATGAACTGTGCCTTGTCTGTTGGTTTAGCTACTGATTTCAGGACAGAAGGCCTGCAATTAGTATTTTGACCCTTTCAGTTTTTTCAGTTACTTCTGTATGACTAATATAATTAATTCTAATCTTAAACTGATTCGAAAGCTCTTTTGGCAGCACTATAACACAGTGACCACCTCAACAGTAAATGAAAACATAGCTAACAAAAAGTCAAAGCTTAGCAACATCTGCAGTGCATTAAGAAAGGTTTTGGAGCTCTAACACATGGCCCAAGTGCCCAGCATCTTTGCAGAATGTCTTTTACTGCAGTCTGATTTTGCTCTGGTCTTTCTCAGGGTTGGCTTAAAGGGCAAGTAGTCTCTGATGACCAGCATTTATTGACCCAACAGAATGGATACAGGAGGGGGAAGTGATTATTACATCAAATCACTGTTTACTATGTAAATTTTTACATAAAGTAAGTCTAGATCAGTGTCTAGCTCATTTAATAAATGTTTCTTATTTTACAAAGGCAGCTATGATTAAGTTATAGAATTACAGAAGTCTGGCTGAAAAGAAAGCATCTTGCTCCAAAGTATTTTGAGGTGTAAGTAAATTATTCTTTGTGATTGTGTAGCAATCCTGATAAAAACCTTTCTTTGTGTTTTGGGTTTGTGTGGCAAAGTTTTGGTAGTGGTGGTAGGGGCTGCCAGGGTGGCTTCTGCCAAAACACTCTGCCTCTTGTCATTATCAAAAAGCAAGCCAAATCAGAGTGTCTGCACTTTGAATTTATTTCCGTTGTTTGAATCAAGACAATTTCATTTTTCAGTGGAGAATACAGAAATATTGTCAATACCCTGGAAAGTCAGATCACACGCGTTCCCCCACCCCCTCACCCTCCCCCCCCACACACACACAAGGCAATGTTTTGATTAAAAACGAAAGAGTCCTAGTAAAACTTGCCATATAAAACAAACCGGGCTGAAAGGCAGTTCCACCCACAAGGTCTTCCATTAGTTTGCTTGTGGTATTCAAGGTACCACCCAGTTTTCTTCCTGCCTATATCTGTGATCATATATCCTTACCTACCTGTAAGAACCTCATCTCAGAGAAACTGTATGTGCATGGTCCCTCTCATTTATATGTGGCATATTGTTCTACCTATTCACATCTAATTTAAAGACTCAGTTCATCCATGCTGCCCAGAGACAGTGAGGAGCAGTAAGAACAGGCGAGAGTTATTCTTTCCCTATTGAGCAATCTTACTCTGTGACCTGTCTTGCAGGAAATAATACCCAAAAAACCCAACAACAATAGGAAAAAAAACCAGGAAAAAAAAAAGGAAAGAAAAAGACAAAGTGTTTCCCTCCTATTTTTCCCCATTAAATTGCATCTTTTCATATTCTCACATGTCTTGGATACTCCACATTTAAAGGTATTTAGGTAGTGTTGTGCCCGTCATTACCTACTCTGCATGAGTCAAAAGGCTTCATAAGTGTGGAACAGGGCTGCACATTGCTGGTAGTTGACTAATACTAGATAATAGCAATAATCGCAAGAGAGATGACTGATTCGAACACAGCTTTATGCCCTGTATAGCATGGACAGTAAAAGCTTCTGTGTAGCAGTTTATGAAGTTGTTAGGAGATCAGTAACAGTCTGGTAAATTTACTTTAATTTTTCTCAGTGAAAAAGGATACATAGGGACACATATCTTAAAAAGAAGATTTATTTGTCAGTGTTCTGCAGGATAACCTGATGTGGCACAACAGTAGTATTTCCTATTAATGCTCTAAGTAATTATAGAAAGAAGAAACAGCCATGTTTGGTGCATACTGAATGAGTATTTGTTCAAGTAAAATACCACAACATTTGGAATAGTTCTTCCTGTGAACCAGAAAGAGGCAGTTCAGATTTTGTAGTACATATCTTTTCTTGGTTCTTGATTTGGGGGCTGATTAAAGCCTGGTGATTGGCACCTGACAGTACTACCCTGAGGTTAGCAAAAGCAAGGCTCTCCTAAACTCCTCAGTCCCCCTGTCCTTGTTACTCCTTGCACCTCCTGCATACTGCTTTTTATTGAGGGGTCTGTCTTGGGGACCAGCTATGGTGAAGGTGTGAAGATGAAATCTGGGAAGGGTTTTGGTAGGCTGTCAGAGCATTAGCATATTTCTTAATAATAATAATATTAATAATATTATTATTAATAATAGAATTATTATTGTTATTTGATTGCAATAATATTACAAAGTGAAAGTAGAATCTTGATCCTAACCTCCCCAGGACTAGACTAAAGAGAGGATTTTTACCATTGTTGCAGTTAAAATCTCTCAGCACCAACTCAATTTGGTTAAGAAAAGTGGGTAAAAGCATGAATAGGGTTGATTTCCTTAAGCAGTTTAGCACCCTGCTGATCACAGAAGTTCAAAAAAATAAAAAGGAAAAAAAGCTAACCAATATTCAAGTAGGTAACAAACCCGCTTTTGTGAAAAGGGATTTTCTTTGTATTAGGACTAAGAAATAATTCCATCCATAAAACATTTACAAGAGACATGAGACTGTAAAGGATCTCTTGAATCTTTGAATCCAGACCTCACTATTATATGAATACATTAGTAAAAAATTTGTTAGTAATGCAATTTATATATATTCTACATGAACTCATGAAGTTTCATCTTAGAATTAGCATTACTCTCGTTGTGCTCTACTCCAGGATCCTGCTTTCCTAATCTTTAGACACAATCATATCATTAAATGCCTGTCACACTGAACATTTTAAATGTATTTTTATTTGGGTTTGAATACAGAAAAAAACCAAACACAATTTAACCATGACACAAGGTAACTATTATGTCCGTTAGAGAAGACTTTTGTATTGTTGATGTTGGAAAGGAGGATGCAATCTTCAGACATCTATGCCGATATTTTGGGTAAAAACATTTTTATTGAAAAGTAAAACTAGGATTGAGCTTTGGTTGATTTTTAATTTTTGTCCAAATAGAAAGTTCCAAAAAGAAGTCCAACTGAGTGCTATAAATTATTTTATAAGACAACTGTAGGTTATATATTACAAAACAACTCAACGAAACTAACCAGAAAGCCTGGGGATTAAGCAGATGAGAACCCTGTTCCAGACGGAAAAGAGCTCAAGAGCCAGAGCTGCCCAGCATCCAGAATGCTCTGTCAAAATTAGGTTATATTATGTAGTCTTGAAAAGGAGGTTTGGAAAAGAGGCAGAGTTAAGACAGCGGTTAAACTGTGTTTGACAGGCTAAATGGAATACATTTCCTAGCTCCAAATGGCTGCACAGTGCTCCTGTAATGGGTGTTTTGCTCAAAGCCTAATGAGAAGAGAAGAGGGAAAATTATTTCATTTGTCCAGACTATAATCAATCACTTCCAGGAAAAGGAGTCTTTCATGATTTTCCAGCAGCCACAGGAGTTGTTAAATATATTAGTTAGTTGTACAGATTGCCTTATGAAAGAAGAAATGAAAAGTTATTAGAGAAACAAGCAAGATACACAAAATTAATTTGTAGTTTTAGAACTATTCTTAATCACTCTGCAGACTTTGTGCCTCGATACATGCCTTTGTTCTTTATTGTCTCTAAACCGCCAATAGCTGTAAAAGCATGAAAGCAATGGAAAGGATGGAGAATTCTCAAAAGAAAAGGGATTTTTTCATCTGGCAACATGTCCAGCCCAAAAGCCATAAAGGCCTTTCCTGAAACTTTAGGATTGCAAAAGTTTACTGAGTTTTGCCAGATTACTTGCTTCTGATGGAAATTCCCTAATGGTACTAGTGGTTTCTGGACAGTGATAGAAATGATTACACAAGGTGATGGTTTAAGAGTACTCTGCAGAGCTACAATATCCAAGAATTTCTGAGTGCCTAAGTCAGTATTGTCTTCTCTAGTCATGAGAATATTATCACTCCCAAATTTAAACAGCAGGAAAGCTGAATCACAGATAAGTCAGCCTTGTTCCTATTAAATTTAACACTATGATGCCTGGAGAGGGTCTCAGCTGGATAGGATACAGGACTGAACCTAGGATATTCAGGATTTGATTTTGCATGCCTATAAGCACTATTATCCTTTATTTTTCTGTGCATGCTGCATGCTTTGAAAGCCACTTTACTCAGGGAGCACAGGAACAGGTTCATTGCTTCTACCTTTCCTAGACTTTCCAAGGGGTTTGGAGAGGGGGGAGAGGGGAGGGGCAGAATAATGAGCCCAAATTAATCTCAAGTCAAAAAGGAAAAAAAAAAGGTGTCTGCGAACCAAGCAAAGGGAGGAAGTTAGCGGGTGTGTTAATTATTAGCATGCAAGAGTCCTTTCATATCCAGGAATTTCCTACAGGCTATATTGTGCCTAAACACAAACCTGATATTTTGCAAAGCCTCCTTGGAAGGCCCCCTGTACATATCAACTTCAGGTAAAGTTGTTACATGAGCAGCAATGGATGGGGAGACTCAGCTGTGTCCCTGAACCAGCCTCTGCAGTGCTCCTCTGCTTGGCAGATGTCTCTGTGGCATGGCTCTTCTTTCACTGCCACCTGAATAGGTCTGCTATCTTGGGACAGGCTGGGTTCATTAAAATAGTCAGTTTGGAAACAGATAGCTCTAATGTGTAGGTTTAGGTATTATGTGGCTGCTTGTCAATTTTATGGACATAATCCTTCAGTTTTAACTGGGCTTTTTAATTTCACCTAAAAAGAAGCCAGCTGAATTCTTCCAACCCCATTTAATTCCCGTCTCTGTGTGCAGCTTCACTTTATGTTTCTTATAACAAAAAGGCTTTTAAAGTTGATAAATGGCTGCAAAGATTTTGCTTTTACTTTGTTGCTTTTCTGTTTATTTAACCAAGAGCAGTTCTTTTAGTCCTGACCTCAGCCTTGTCAAATAGACTGTGTTTGTCAAACTGCTCATGCTCCCATTAACTCCTAGCTGTTTCAATTGTCTCGTTTGATGAATGGCTCAAATACTGCTAGCATCATTAAAAGCAGGGATACTGAGGGAAGTATTATGTTATGTTGAGTCCAAATACACACCATAAATAGGAAAATTCCAGGCAAAGAAAAATCTTTTATTGCATAAAGGAAATTGCGAGTGGTTTAAAACTAATCTCTCTTAATGCCATCTTTCATATATGCAGGAGACAAGAAAAAGCCCCTCAGGTTTCATGGTTGGTATTATCTCTTTATGGTTAAAGAACATTAGTAGCTTTATAACCTTATTTATACAGAGTTCATGTGAGTGTTTGGTTCTGCGTGGGGGAACAGGCCTGCTTAGTGTGAAAAAAAGGGACAGAACCATTCCCACAGTGCTCTGTAGGTCCACAGGGTCTGTCCCCAAAACAGAGCCCACTGTGTCTCCAAGTCAGGTCTTCTGCTAAATGAAGCCCCATAATTCCACCTTATTTTTCCCTCCAAGACTGACAGAGGCACCACAGCTCTGGGGTGTGAGGTGCTGGGTATCCTGGCCCCCATCCAGCGGTGTCCTCAGCTCTGCCTGCCTAAGCAGCAACCGCAGCTGAGCTTTCTCTAATGACTTGCTGGTAAAAGCTCTGGAAGTTCAGGCTTGCCAGGGTCTGGCAGAACGCGGTTCTCCAGTTATGCTTAAGCTAGGGTTTCAGTTTATATTGTCTGGTGCTCTTGTCTGCCCTTTGTCATACTTACAGCACAGTGCTAGCAAGAAGCAGAGTTCAGGATTAGTGCTGGGAAGTTGGGTAATGGCTTCAGCAAAAAGAATAAATATTTTTGTTATTGTTGATGTTGCGGCGTTGTTTTGGAGCCTGGGCTTATTTTTAACTCTTGAAGTCTACCTAAAAGCCAAAGAAGTTTTGTTCAAATTTTAAAAAATATTCTTGAGGCAGCAAAAAATTATTCAGATTAATATTTATACCAGATACATTTAAATATCTGAAGTTGTACTTTCTAGACTGGTGGCATCGCTATGCTTATTAGGCTCAAGATGGAGTTACTGGAGGGGTTTTTTATGGTTTTGTTTTTTAAAAAATGTAAATCTAGTTGTATGTGCATATACATATAGGTTGGTCCTAATATTCCTGAGTGTGGAATTTTCATCATGAATAAGTACACCACTGCAGTGTGTTTTTCCTGGACGGTGATATAAACCTCTACAATGAGAACAGCAGGCAAACCATTAAAGCAATTCTGAAATGGCTTCAGAAGTAGGTCTTCAAAGTTTGTGTTCTCCCAAGCTGCAACGGCAGTTCATGGGTTTTTTTCCTTGCAAAAAGGATTTATTGATAGATAGAAAGGATTTATTGATCTCAGTCTTTTATGAAATACAGAGAAAGCGAGGCAACTTCCAGTTGTGTTAGAAACTGTATCACCCAGAGTTAGCTGTCAGTGAGTGTAATTGCTGTAGTGCCAGCAGCGGCAGAAATTCTCTCTGCGCTATGGCAGCTAACTCAGGCTTTCAGAAGGACAATGCAGGATATCAGTTACTGAGCTTGAGGCATCATTACTTTCAATTAATGATTTACATCACAGTCAAAGCATAAATTTACAGATACAGTGAGAAGCATTATATCTCTAATATAATGCTGTGGGCTTCCAGCCAGTTACTGTTGGTGGGAGAGTGGGCAGCTAGGCCCCGCAGAAGCCATGCTTCCAACACTGGCTGCACCGGCTTGTGCACAGCCTACCCCTCTCAGCCCTCACACCTGTGGTCTTAGTGTAAATAATCATAAATGTGTGTTTCTGCCTTGAGGTGCATCAGATGACTGATGTTTGTTGCCTAGGACCCTGTGTATATGTTAGGTTTCTGAAATAGTTGTGGGTTGTTTTTTTGAAAATCAGTGGAGTTCACAGTTCTTTTGTTATTCACTGAGTGATAATACTGTTAATGAGCAACATACTGTCATTAGAACAAATGCTTTTTTCAGCCTCAACTTACTCTTGTTTCTGTTTGGAGCAGAATTAAATATTAATCAAAACAAAGTGGGAAAGCTGCAATCATTCCCTGATGAGGCTTCCTGCATTTTTAATTGCAATTTGTTGGTGTCACTAGGTTTCCATTACTCTCAGGAATACAGAAACCCAAAGAATATGAATTTCATTTGATTAACCATGTTTGAACGTGCCTTATGCTTAATATTGCTTTCTATGGGTCAGAATTATAAACTTCAGGGTAGCAGTATCTCAGAGTTAAATATAAGTACATACCATCACCAGTAGGTACCGAGACCCCTACCCACACATGCTCTTCCACTAAAATCCATGAGACCAGCATGTATGACAAAAGACTCTCAGAAGTCTGCAGGCTCAGTTGGTCTCTAATGAAACTTGATCTTGACCTGGAAAAGCAGGATTGGGAATGTCAGTACCTACACACTTTAAATCAGTGAAATGAAGAATTTGGCTCGTAGTTCACTGGAAAGGCATCCACAAGGTTAAAGCAAAACATAAGAAAAAGTTTCTTTGCTATGCCCCCTTTTTCAGCATATAAATGATACTGTCAGGAGTTTTCAAGCAAGCACTGCAGTCTTTTCCTGGAAAGCATCATTGGCAGAAAAAATATTTTTCAGCAGAACTCAAGAACTAAAGGGAAAATAAAAAGGTATAAATCAGTTAACAAGTTGACCCACAGGCAGCCAAACTAAAGAGGCCTCATTTCCTATGGATTTGTGTCTCTTCAACCTCATGGTCTGCTTTCCAGGTCTCCACCACCAGTCCTCCCTGTCCTTCATGCCTCTGGTGCCTGGCAGGAAGGATGGTATGCATGGCCAGGGCAGTGCTGCTGTAAGCAGAGTCATGTGCTGTCCCCATTTTGCACAGGGCTTGGAAAACTCGACAGTCGTTGAGACCTCTGCCCTTCTGTAAAATGGAGTTAAAACTGGGGGGAAAGAGCAAACAGATGACAGGCAAACATTCGTACAACACAATTATTTTGTAACCTCGATTCTCTAAGGAACTGTATATTTTTGTGAGTAGTTGGTATTTTTAGAGACTGGATGTTTGACTTATTTTTAAAAGCAAGTAAAAAGATGCATAGAAACTATCACAGAGGGGTACCACACTTTCTCTGAGTAAACAGCCACAAGGCCATTCTGGATTGCCATATTCCACAAAACATGTGTCCCAACTGTACTCCTTAGACCTCTTGGATTAGGCTGACATTGAGTACCCAAAGTGCAGAAGCCCTGTAACAAACCATCCTGTGTCCCTTGTATAGTTGTCTCCAGAGTTGCCCATTTATGCCATCTAGATGTGTTAAACATTTGAAAGAGAACTTGGAATTGAAGGACTGAATCCTATTTGACAAAACAAAAAGCAACACCAGTTTCTTCCTGGGAATAACCCTGATAGTGTCAGTAGAATTGCAACCTGTTAGTTTATTCCGGTATTTCTGAGCTGGGGGATTCTCTTTAATGATATTTGTCACATTTCATCTATAATGACCTTCTACAGTTCTAGTAATACTCAATGAAGTTGTTATATCCTCAGTATCCTGCAGCATAGTTGTCAGAGCACACTTTTTATTTTCTTTACTCTTTTATTTTCTTGCTTGCTTGTCAGTTTAGTTTGCCTATGAGTGTTTGCCTTGCACTGTTCCCACTCAGAAAGAATGCTAGGGCTGGGTGGTAAATAAAGGGCAAAGGTAGTATCGACATAGGTAACAATGACTTTTTGTGTGTGTGGCTTTTAAGAAAGAAATTTTTGAAGAAATTTTGTGGTATTTGAAAACTTTAGGCTTTTATTAAAGGACATGAAAATTAAATGTTAACATTTTTATTAAAATCATTTAAGCTAGAAGTACTTTTTTTTTCTCTCAGTTTTGAAATTCACACAGGTGTGACTGAAAAGAATGATTTTTCCTGACATTAAAATATTAAATCATCACCAGAAATTACCTCTGGGCTCACAGGCAATAATGTGTATATGTTCTGTTTTCTATTTTACTTTTGTCCTACACAGGTAATGTAGGAGGACTACTTTTTTCAAAGAATGTGAATATGTGTAGTTTGGACAAATTTAGCTAATAAGGTACATGTGCAACTAGCCCTTTCTGAGGTATTGGTATTTCTCCCTTTCCAACATATACATCATACCAATGGATGTCATTTGGAAAGGGCTAGATGTAATTTAATCACCTATTAATAATTTAGGAATATTTACTCGGAACTGAAGTTTCTTCACCCCTTTTTCTTTTTGCCATTTCTGGACTAAGTGGTGGCAAAAATTTCATCATTGTCCCACAGCACCCAGAAATCACAGGGAAGAGTAGCCAGTGCAAATGGTGGACAAACCTTTCAGTCATGTTGTGCAAGCTCTGACTCTCGCCAAAGTCATAAACATTGGAATTCTCTCACCTTATATCTCTATGCTATAAAAGATGATCTCATCTGGTTTCAAAGAAAATTTGCATTTTCTTATCCAACACTACTTTTCACTTGTCCCTTTCCTCATTGTCCCTCCAGTCGGGTGAATTCACAGCCCACCCAGATTCGCTGAACACTTCTGTCTGGAAACATCTTGGGAGCAGCTTTCTTCTGAGCTAACTGTTGCTTGCTGCTTTTTCTTGAGCATCTTGGAAATTCAAGGAGCTTCTTTACTTTGGAGGTATGAAAGCTACAATGTTCAGATAAGCTGTACTTTGAGATGAATAATCGGCTGCTTATAAGACTATTTCACTTAACTTCCCTGCGATTTTGTGCTGTTGTTGTTTTGTTTTGTTGTTTCTAAATGCTGTTATGGACCAGCTCCTACAAACTATTTTGAGACGTCCTCCAGACTAGACCTTTGTCCAGCTTTAAAGATAGTTTTCATGGGTTTCATTAGGTCATCAGATCACAGCTTATTGTGAGTCTAAGTCACTGAGACTGAAATGATGCAGGCGACCTTGCTAGCTCACAATAGCTGAGGGTATCCAAGTTGTTATGGTCCGGCCCGTAGATGTCCTAAGGAGTTAAATATTACAACAAGCTGGGAATCTCCAATGTCTGAGTTCTACACCAAAGATATTAGATTCCAAATAATCACAAATGCTTGTTTTTCCCAAAACACAAACACCCTTTTGACCTCTCTAATTTTCTGATATAAACTAAGAATCTTTTCATGGTAATCAGGGTCAAATACCAGTTCCAGAAAGCCATCACTGTGCATTATAGGCACTTACACACATTAGAAAACAAAGCAAAACAAGCAATCTACCACTTTCCAGGATTAATGCTATGAAACATTTTATGGGTGGTCCGTAAGTGGACAGAATGTTACACTAATGTGTGACTGCATGGCAATTAAGCTTAATTAGGGAAGGTTTTGAAAAAGACTGATGAAAGTAAATTATGGGAATGAAAGCAACTGTGCTTTTGGGGACCACACTCTGCTACACTAGTTCAGTGAAGTGTTGCTAAAAACATCCCCTGTCTGTCACATTCTGACACACTTCCAACAGTTTGTCAAACCAAGCACTTTTCTCTAGAAAGAGGAATCTCTTAGGAGCACGATCTTCACCCAGTCTCTGCTGAACTCACTGGTTTCTTCAGGAGACAGCTGGGCTTCCATGGTAAGAGCAGCAGATGACCCTTAATACGCAGCCATCCGGTTTAGTTAGCATTGCCTCTGTGCTACATGGAGTAACAGAGGTAACGATGAATATGGGGTTTTATTTTCATGTGTTCTCTGGGGAAATTTTTTTTTTACAATTTCATATTTTTAATGCTTTCTCAGATTTACAACCGAGCATCCCATATGGGACATCTGATCCTGGTTCCAGTGATTTTTCCCTGATGAGAAGACTCCAGTAAGCAGACCTGGAGCAGTTCCCAGGCTTCCATGCTGCATGGGTCCAAGGGCATTTGATCAAACAGGCTCTTTTAGAGCAAAGGACTTTCTGGGCTCGGAGACAGACTATTTTGGAGTTTGGTGTCGATTCCACCTCCTACAGAGTTTTAAAGGAAACAAAATTTAACACATTGAAATACTCAGTGAAACAAAATCGGTTTTTTTCTGCTCTGGACTAGATGGCTTTTACTATAGGTACCATTATAGTGTGCTGTTATGTTGGATATTACTAAATTATGGAAAAAGCAGAAAAACAAGACTATGTAGTCAGTAGGCATATTTTTCTGGGGGTTTGGTTTGGGTTTTTTTTTTTTGGGGGGGGGGGTTGGTGGGTGTTTTGTGTGGGTAGTGTCTGGTACTCCTTTCCACCAGGATACTGGGATGCTTTTTTTCCCTAATGAACTTTTTACGTCTGAGACGAAATGCAGATTCTATGGACAATTTATTAAGAAAAACAACAGTTTCATGTGAGCTGTTTTGAGACCAACAGGGAATTTATATGTGGATATCATATATGGCTGTAGGGAAACACCTCATAAAAAGAATGACTACATGGTCAGCAGCTGTAATTCATGCACATTCTTTTTTAATAAAAAAATGTGTGTTCAGACTAATCTTTTCTTCTTTTATTGCAGCTCAGCAAGGTAGACTCAACTGTAGTTGTTTAACCTTCTGACTTTGTTTTGATTTTGAAAATAACAAGCTCAACCCAGCTCCTTGCATTTTCAGTTACAAGGCTTATTCATACATGAAAGGTGCAGTAAGGACACCTTTCTCCACTGAAGGATGCTGAATAAGCGCTGATAAAAATATCACACACAAAAAAGTGTTAAAAAAAAAACCAAACAGAAAGGAATCTCTAAGCAAACGTCTAGATGGGATCCTGTATTAGCACAAAATGCTGCCTCTGACGAGAGAACCCCTGAGCTGGTGTACCTTACTCAGCTCCTTTACTGGCCTCCACATCTGTAACTGGGAAGTGAAGGCTCATCTGAAGAGTTGCTGGTATGTGAGGTAATGAGAAACTCCGGAGTATGCCTGGATCTGTGGTAACATAACACTTGTGAGGGGGCTGGCACGGTCTCCTTGGCAGAGTTGTTGCAAGCCTTCTGTAGACTCATTCTTTCAGAGGGATGATTAGATGCTGGGGGACGCCTGATATATTAATGCAGAAGTAGGTGAACAAGCCATTTCCCCACTAAAAGCATAAACCCAGTGTTTATTACTTCCTGTTATGTCACAGAGACATCACTCATCTGTCATTTTGATGATAGCCACTCTCTTTTCATCTTCTTTGTCTTCCTGAAATGCCTTGCCCAGTACCTTTTTTATGCAAGCCGTAAATGCTCCATTGGAGCAGGTTTCCCAGGACCTGCAGTATTGCAGCTGGCACCTCCTGCAGCAGCCAGTCCTTTGGGAGGCCCTGGGACTGATTCTGAAGGCAATTCTCTCGAGTCAAGCCAGGGCAAAGGCTGGCCTTCAGATTTTGCTCAGGTAATGACAGGGAAAATTCTCATGGTTTGGTGCTGGCTACTTAGCAGGAACCTACAAGGCATTGGGATTTGGCACCCTGTGATTTGCATACTTTCTAAATTGTATTTTGTGTCAGAATGCTGCAATGTTATCTGTTGGAAAAGCCAGGGAAAAGCAAATTTTTACAGCTCTGAGACCTGCAACAGCAGCTGGAGCTATTCTCCCTTCTCTCTCCCAGTACCACAAACCTTCAGGAGGCTTTAAAGTAAGCAAAATCAAGGCATACAAAAGGGACCCATGGAAAGAATGCACTACCAGGGCAAACAAGTCCATTATTCCCAGTTTTCTAGGGACACATTTCAGTCTGCATGAACCATGTTTCTGCAGGAAATGTTTAGTATTTTCAGGTGAAGGAACTCGGGCTTGCTGGTTTTCTTGGATTCCTTTCCAACTTGCCCTCGTTTCTTTTTTCCCCACCTCCTTCCCTTGCTTGTGGCTTTCTGGCACAAGTGCCTACACCAACCCCTCCCTGTTTGGGATTCAGGAGTAATCCTTCACCGCAGGAATAAGGCGAACCTCTGCGACAGCCGCCGAAATGCCGAGATCACACATTACCAGCACCCTGCCCTGCCAGCAGCAGGAGGAAACTCCAGTTTATGTTAATAAGGTGTGGACGGTGGCCAAAATATTTTGTGAGTTTTCCGGCTCAAAAGGGTAATGAAGCTACCTCTGTCTTAGTACGCTGGCATGAGAGCAAGCTAAACAACTGGGAAATGTGTTTCAAAGGACAAATACAGAGCACAAACTCCCCAGGTTTCACACTTCCACCGAGGGCTGAGCTTTGCCTCATTCCACCTTTTTTCCAGGCTGGCTGCTCCCCTTTGCAGAAAAAGAGGGATGGATGGGGGAGGGTGAGCAGGCTGCTTCTGAAGATTAGCTTCAGGCTGCTCTCACCAGACTGACCGAAAGTTACACTCAAAAGCATTTCTTAGTTTATACCAAAATAATGAATTGTTTAGTATGTAAAGTAAACCCAGAAAGCTATTCTCGTAAATTTAGTTTAAAAAATCTACCTATTTATTAGCTCTGAGCAAAGGAAACCTCCACGCTGCTGCGAGCTCAGTCGGATTCTTTGGGCTCGCTTCAAAAAGCTCACTCTTTTTGTCATTCCTTTCTGACCTCCTCCCTGCAAGTCCTGGGATGAAAAGCAAGCCAAAGATCTGCTGAGAAATGGGCCGAGCCACTGCTGACCTTTGCAAATCCAATTTCTTCAAAGTGAGAGCTAATCGACGTGTTCCCACGCTGTGTATTGCTGAAACGTACGATGCAATTCAAGGAATGAATTCACCATGGTGCAATCTCATTTTGAATCCAGTTTTCTTGCTATGTGTCAGAGGGTGAAGGAGGCAGAGTGTGGTACGAGTTATAAACAGCAGTCACTCACAAGTTTCACAAACCATGTAAGTCTGTCTTTGAAAGATTTTGTACTTTGGAGGGGTTTCTCCCCTTAAAATTTTAAATTAATTAGCCCTCCCCCTCAACTTTCTCCCCCTCAAAACCAGAGAGGCATTTTGTAGTGATTTAAAAGAAAAATAAGCCAGTGGGAGTTGCACTGAATAATTTCCAAATGAGGGGAGGGGAAGGAAAAATGCTGTCTGTGAGTATTATCTGCCTTGTAACTCAAGCGCCTGTCTGGGGAGATTCGCCTGCACAGGAGCTATAGGTGAAAGGGATGGTGATACAGGGAGAGCTTTAAAATTCAGGTTTCCTCTCTCTCACTTTACATGTCAGACTTGGAAAGAGTACTGCTGCTGCTTTACAGCAGTAAGAGTCAGTCACTTCTGCATGAAGCTTTGCTAGGTACCACAGGTGCACCTGCAGGATCCGTGCAGGAGAAGTGTATCAGCATAATCTTATTTCAACAGGTGCCTGGTGACTGGTCCTCTGTCCCTGTTTCCCAGAAGCTGTTTGCTTCCTGTGCAGCTGGCCAAGCCCTGCCCTACCCCAACGTCCGGCAGCCTGGTGCCCCCTACACAAGTACACGGCGATGCACTGCAGCCTGCTCATGTCCCCTGAGCAGTGTTGGTTTCTCTAAGGCTGACACTTTTTTGTCTGGGGCAAAAGGGACAGAAGAGGACTCTCGTTCCTCATTTGACTGCTGTAGGGCATATGTCGCTGGTGGCGCATCTCGGGCCCTTTTGCCAGTGTGGAAGAGAGGAGTTACGTCATCGCAAGCATAGGGTTCGGCTCAGTGTGGCCTTCTCAGATGGTCACTTCTCAGGCTGGGAAGCTGTGTCACGGCAGGCAGCAGCCACACTGCTCCACATTTGGTGCCTTACCACAGAGCTCCCGGCACACGCTGTATCCTGCCGGTTTGTTCATATCGTAGAGCCAGAGATATTGCGACCTATTTATTTATTTTGTTATCGACCTCATTGCACAAGAGTAATTCCATTCGACCTGATGTAATGGGGAATCAGGCCCTTGGGCTACAGGGCTAAACTATGCCCTGGCTGTGTAAGCTGAGCACTTACAGAGGAAGCCTCAATGCTCTCATTTTCTAGTTGTCCCTAGCAGAGAAAATGAAAATATATCATTGTTCTCAAGATTGCTGAATGAAGAAAGTCCTTTTTTAAATTTTATTTCCATAACCATGAATAGTAAATTTCATCCATTCATGTCTGGTTTATAAAACAGTTTGCTAACTAACCAGATCTGGTGAACTTTCTTTCTCAGCAAGTATTGCAAGAGAATTGTTTGTGTATTTATTACTTTCTCAATATTTTTGTTATTCTCTTTCCCAAGACATGATTAGATTTTCCAGTCTTCTAGACATCAAACATGTTGGAGAAGAGATTGTATAAACTGGATAGGTAACAGCTGTTACCAGACGGATTTACTGGTGGAACGGGGAGAGGGCTAATTTGTTATATGTGCTTCCTCCCACTGCTGGCACCTTTCACTGTGGCACACTGTTCCTGTCCTGTGACAAGGAATATCTTTGCACAGAGGGAGCCCTTGTCCACAGGATTACACCTACCTTTAAGTTTCACTGTTGTTTATAAGCCACTTTTCCAAATGCCTTCATCGTAGCTCTTTCACCTGGCCTTCCAGTAGTTCATTAGAGAGAAAAGAATGGGAGAGTGCCTTGAATGTTGTTAGCTAATAGCACCGATTGACAGATTTTCATTTCTGACCTTTTCAAGTCAGAAGTTTTGTTTGCTCCAGTTCTGGATATCTCAGGACACTTTAAATTGGATTTATTTCTGTAAAATAAAAGATCGTACAGTGAATTCCCTAAGAAATGCCACAAAGAACTGAAGCAAAGTTTCAGCTTGAATTAACCGCAGCATATCTGCTGCGCCCTCCCATTTAATATGGGAATGAACACTTGTGTGAATCTTCTCTATTTCCTCATCTCCTGTAAAATTCCTTCTGCTGCCCTTTTAAATCACTAACTGTTTAGGAAAGATCCTGGAGGTGAAATGGTGATCTGTAACATTGCAAAGCACAAGCTGGTAAAACAGATTGTGTACGTGTATAACAACATGGTTTCTGCATATTACCATGCCAACAATATCTGATCCCATTCAGATAACAGCAAAGCGACCTACAGCTTTGACCAGATTCAAAGAAAGTCACACTACTTAATCTTCTCTTTCTTGTTTTAGGTTATATCTACTGTCTTTCACATTCATGTGTTGTGTTTTTAAGTATTTACCCTCATACTCTTCAAGCTTCAGCAAAAGACAGCACTTTCAATATATATTGTCTGCAGAAAGCAACCTATGTCTTATATTCTAAGACATCCAGTGTGATCTAAAAATTTAAGAGGGACTGCCATCTTCTCAATCTAGTCTCCTCCTTCCTCAGATATCATGGATTTCTACTTTTGATGCTTCCCTGCTCTGAGCAACATCAGGCTTCACTGCTGTTGCAGGAGATGAGACACTGGCTTCACCTGGCCTGTGAGGATCCGCAGACCTTTGCAAAAAGTTCCAGATTCTCACAGAGTTTAAGCCTTTTCTGCAAGCTGGCCTGGGGCCACTGGGCCACCTCATCTGGGAGAACACCACTGGAGCAGATAGTCCTTGTCAATGACCGCTGGGCTGCTGGCAGAAGAAGGAATCCTGGCAAAAGGAGGACAGAACAGAAGCCATGTCCAGAAAATAGTCTCTAATGTGATTTTGGTGGATATTTGTTTTGGGTTTGTTTGGGGTTGGGTTTTGTTTTTTTTTTTCCATTATGCTCTAGGCCTTAATTAATTTCAAACAGCTTTCTTCCATTTCCTTCATTTGCTTCAGACTACTGCTCCATATATTTAAAGTAAATGACTGTGAAAAGGGAGCAAGTCTTTTTAAAGAGCTACTGAGTTTTTGTGAAAAGCCTGAAATATTTTTTTCTGCAGAGTCTCAAGCCAAAATTCTTCATTGTTAGTGAGAATTTAGACTGCAAGAAAGGCCAAACTTCAAAGCCAAAGGCAAAACTGCAGAGGAAGCTCAAGAGTGGGTGGGCAGGTTGCTGCAGGAGCAGGGGAGTATGCCTTACCCATCACTTCTCTTGGAGAGAGAATTTGTCACTGAGCTGGCCCTGTAAACACAGCAAGGAGGTTTTGCCACAGAGAAGTCTGAATAGGTGTCAGTTCGTAAAACCAAAGATGCTGGCAGGACTTAAATTTCAGAAAAAAAACTACTGTGATATTTGTTTTCTCTTTTCTTAATTTTGTCTGATTATAGTTCAAAGCCAAAAAATATTTCACTGGCTAGTAATGCTGGAAGGTAATCAGGTTATCGAAATGGGCCCCAGCTCACAGAGGGATAGCAAGAAATATGCTTTTCTCTAGGATGTTGTTAATAGTTCTGTATTGCTTGCCCACTTATTAGGACTTTGATTTGATTTGAGAGGAGGTGGCTAATTGAGGACAAACCTTGATTTTTTTATTGAAGAAAACAAATTTGATGTGTACAGTCCATATAAATAGGGAGAGAGAAAGGTGTCTGACTAGTTATGGAAAATACAGTGAAATCCAGATTGCAGTCCCTGTTTCACACGTAGCCCTTTCCATACGCTGAGTTAGGACCCGTGTGGGTGAATATCACCCTAACAGCCTACTTACACTGAAAAATTATTCTTCTCATTGTTCCCCAGGTCAGAATTAAGCACACTTAGTGCTTGCACACTGGCAAAGACTGGTGTAAATCACAATCTTTTAAAGATATGTTAAACAGGACAGTCTCTCGCACCCAGAAGAAGCCTAAGAATCAGCAGGAGCTTGTACAAGTGGTCAGACCCAGTGATTGCCAAACTATGAAAGCAACAGGCAATTCAAGTGCAGTATCTCTCAGACTACTGTAACTCTTGACGTGGCTTTTGTGAGCCTGGGCTCTGACTTGGACATGCAGTGTATGTCAAGTTAAAGCTAAGTGAGGTGCTTTTTTTGCTTCACTCCACAAGCTGTTTCTACAGGAGTTACAGGCCCAAGTTATCAGCGCACTATTGATAGATATTGCAGTCATTACTTTTACTACTTCCTTATCAGTTCTACAGTGACAGTAATAATAACTAAATAAAATTTAAAAATTAGCTTGACTAAGTATTTGTTACAAAGGAATGCTTATTCATGGTGGCTTTAAAATGTCATAGTAATGCTCTGAAGTAGTACAGAAACTGTGAAGTTTAATGGATGTAGCCAACAGGGCATTAAAGCTCTATGGCTCAAGAACTTTCCTCTGCAAACATATAACGATATCTTTCTTCTAACGTAGTTGCATCTTCATAAAATCTATCAAATTGCAGCTCCCAGAGGAAGTGTAAAGTACAGGGCAAATTAAAGTACAGTAACCCTTAAAGGGCAAAAGGATCTAGCCAGAGCTGGATTACTTACAGGAAAAAGAATTGAGATTACTGATGGCTCACTGCACAGAAATAGCATTTACTATGATGGAAAAGTGTACACCATGGATTAACTCTGTCAGTTTTGCATTGGCCTGTTTCTCATTTTACATGGCCAACACTTTGATCCGTGTTACAATGTAGGTACTTAGAATCCTGGGAAACTGGCTGCCCCAATCTAAAGATGAAATAATTTAATCATAGGTACTTGGACAGGCATTTTTCAAACCAATTTAATTAAGTTTCATTGTTTACAGCCTGTGTCTTTCTGTGAGTATTATAACCAGAGATAATTTAAAAGCACAACCTGCTTGCAGGATTAGGTGTGTGGGATGTCTGAAAGAAAGTGGAAAATTGGTTAGTTGTTATAGATTATAATGCCAAAGCATTCAAGCTTTAATATCTTTCTGTTTTGTTTTTCTGCTAAGAAATTTATTCTTCTTATGAATCTCTGACTCTAATTTTGCCATTCCTGTGCCTGTGAATACAAATATTCTCATGTAAGTTAGGAAGAAATTATAGCATTGCAGTGCTTTTGGACAGATTTTGAGTTCTACGATGTTCTTATAATATCTCAGAATTTCCAGGGGCCTCAGAAGTGTTGGTCCAGATTTATGGTTGTATAACATGCAGAATTTTCTGCCTTTGTATTTGCATTCAGAGCTAATACTTTAGTTAGTCCAGGTCCCTAAACTGGCTATCCAGTCTAGCTCTTCAGTACCGTTTTAATTGTTGCGCTCACAACTTTTGTGAATTTCATATAACATTGGATGATGGAAAATAGGTATAAAGATAGACTGAGCTTTTAAAGATGGAAACTGCTGATATTTTTTACTAATTTCTAGATCTATTATGTCACTAGTGCTCTTTGGGAAAGTTCTGATTTACTAAATATGATTTCATGGTGTGTTTTATCTTATTGGCTCCTTGCCATGTTGCCAGAATGCAGTGTATTCAGACAGAGGCAATAGAAATGCATGCTTCAGCAGTCTGTGCATGCAGAGAAAGAGGGCAAAGCTGGTTTTCATTTTCTAGAAACAGATCCTAGTTATGGTATGCCTCCGACTGAATGGCTTTTCATTATTGGTTTTGTGTTTTTGATTTTGATTGGGTTCTTTGGTTTTATGTTTTTGAGGCGTGTGTATGTTTTATGTGTTTTGAGTCTCACAAGTCCAAGTTTCAGAAGATTTTTAGAGTGAATTTAATGCTTTTGAAAGTTTTACTGGAAACCGTCAATCTCTGCATGGTCACAAATACAGCACCTACCACTCTTTCTGCACTACTCAGGAAAGATTCCTTACAAAATACTACGTATATTTCCACCCTTGCCCAGAAGATATTACTCTAGAAAAGAAAAGATTACTTGTTTGCTCCTATGCTGAGTTTCAAATATTATCAAAAATTCTATTTTAAAAATGTGAACTGTGATGAGCTTCTGGTTTTCAAACATCTATGTAGTTCTTCAGCCTTAGTAATTTAAAACCTGTAATTTCCATAGACCTATTTGCCAGTACAAAAATGTCATTAGCAGAAAGGAAGTGAAAGAATAAAAAGGTGATCCTGATCAGAAAACAGGACTACCTCAGTATAAGGGGTTAAGCTGCCAGTTTCATTTGTGGGCTGTTCACATGAGATCACTTGCTATGATCTGGGTATTCAGAAAAAGCTGTGAAGATTAGCCACTCAGCAGTGCCTGTTCTTATCTTGAGTACTAATAAATTTGTCTCCTTGCTATCTTTTAATCTTTTTTCATCTAGCTGTATCTATATAAAATATAATTTTTATATAATAACTATATATATTAGTGATCAATACAGATAACAGTAATTTTCCTTTTTTAAATTATCCTTTATTTTCTTGCTGTCTTTCCCTCCCTTGGTTTATTTGATTTCTATTTTCTCTGTTGAAAGAATGTGAAGACTATTATACTCAACTTCTCAGACATTTTTTCAAACCAAGAATATTTGAGTGGCTAGAAATTGATTTTTTTATAAATTGTTTTTCTTAAACCTCAGGTGGTGTCCACTCTTCTTGTTTATTTGCATTTATGCTCCTGTGATAATATTCTGATAAGATAGGAGCTAGGATTTTCATTTCCAAGAACTAGATTAACTTGTGAAACTGGAGGTGGAACACTGGATGACTTCTCAGGTAATAAGGTAGCGCTTGTGAAACAAAAAGGAGCATTTAACAGCTTTGCAGAAGGGATTATTTTTCTGAAAGCATTCAACCCAGAGAGAACTTTAGAAAAATTTTGTAAGAAGTCATGCCCTCCCAAGATCTAGTTGTTGTATACACCAAGACTTAGATGAGGTTTAGACAAGGTTCGCATCCTGACAGTTTGCTATGCCTGGGTGAAGAAGCTGATATCAGTTTGAGCATCTCTCATGTAGCTGATAGACAGTTCACCTGTCCTTAACCTAGTTAAGTACTGCTTTTTAAAAATCTTCATCTGTTTCAGCTTGAATGATGCTTCTCTGGCAACACTTTTTATGAGGCTTTAGATCTGTGCCAAACAACTAGTTTTGTTCTTGTTTCTGTAGTGTTTTCTACATTTTCTGTCAAGGTATTGACATATGTGAAGAACTGTGATGTTAAACTAAAGGTTATTTAAATTTTCTAGGCTTTAGTCAATAATCATCAATTATGTAGCCAAAGTATGGGAAGTGATATTTGCTGGCAGAAGTACAGTATTTACAAGTGCATCTGACGCTGGAAAGATGGTTCTCAGAAATGCTATACTCTTGTGAAGTTTAATAATGTCAGCTTTGGAGTTTCTTCACATGTTAGCATTGAAGATGGATTACTTTATAGAGCAGGTTCAAGTCTCAGTCTTACCCAAGTAAATCCAGAGAGATCCTCCTGAGCGCAGCTCTCTGTTAATTTGACTGCAGCGGTAGAGTTATTATGCATACTAGCTTCTCATTGCAGGTGGACCACTTCAGAAAAGTGGTAACTGGACCTACATGAAGCTCAGCAGGAAGAGACTGAATTTGACAACTTGATTTGTGTCCATCCCTCTCACTTTCATTTCGAAATCCATTTGGAAAAAAGCATATCATGTCAGTTCCTCTCAGTTTTGATAGTGACAGTTAACCTACTTAACAACTTTCCTTTGTTGATAATTTCTCAGTTAGAATGTAATTTATGTTTGGTACTTAGGAAATGTGTATTTCATGGACTGCGTTGCTGACTGAGGAAGCTTCAGTTATTTTTCTTTTCAAAACAGATACATACCCTTACCTCCCCAGCTGGAGAAAGCCAGTGATGAATAATCACTCTTACCATCTTTCTGAAATATCTAAGTTGCCTCTCCTCATGGCAGAGAACACCAAACCATTCAGTGAGAAAGCAGGCTGTGTGAATAGTCTTGCTGAATTCCTAATTGTTTGCTCTGGCAGTTCCCAGTGAAGCAGCTGGTTGTCTTTGGAAAGCTACGCATGTTGTTTTGGGTTTGAACATCATGTGTCTTTAATTTTCAGCACTAGCCACAGGGATAAGTATCACAAATATCTGCTTGAAGGCCTTTTGCCCTTGGGAACCCAATATATACTTGGCAGCCTCTCTGACAGTGGGACTGAGGAGAGAATCAAAGTTGACTCATTGCCTATATTCCCTCAGGGAGAAGAAAGAATAAAAAGGGCAATTGCTGCTTCCTTCAGTTGCCTGAAGCAACTCTTTCCTGTTTTGTAGAGAACAAACTAATGCCATTTTCTAAAACAATCTTCCCTGTATATGAAAAAAATTATTCTATCCTGTACTATACAGCTAATTCAGGGGCTTGACTTCCTTGCATCCCAGTGCGGTCCCAGGTGGACTTCATAAATCTGTAACTGCACACATAACCAGAAATGAGCATTCACATCTTCCATTCAACACCCACCTCCAACAGAATCTACTGTCATGCTCTTCAGCTCAATGTAGAGTAAACTCTGATGAAAATGAGTTTCTAGAATGTACACTCTCAGGTGGAGAGAACATGGAGCGTGCTTTATTTGATTGTGCCCAAGTTGTCAACATACTCTGATCCTCTATTGCACGATTAGGGCCAGCGTAAATGAGAGTCATCCTATGACTTTTCTCGAAGGAATGCTTATTACTCGGCCTCTGGGTATAACTTTCCAGATATTCTCCACTCTGTATGCCACGCTGAAGTGAAACGGTCATTAATGTGTTGGTAACATCATAATACATAGGGGAAGCCTGAGCCCCAATGTATGCATTAGCTAAAGATACGGCAGGATGCCAGATGAGGTTGATTCATTTTAGAACTGTTGCTAGGCAGAGCTCCAACATCACCCTAAGTGATGCCAAGATATTTGCTCATGTCTCCATCGCCCCTTATCTCAAGTGGTGCAACTGCCAGAAATAATTTTCTTTAATAGAAAATCTTCATGCATTTCGAATATTGCTCTTTCCTACATAAATAGCGTTAGTTTATGACTTCCAGTTGAAAATAGAATTAAACTCTTGTATTTTAGATCTGAAAAGCATCTTCTTTCAATACATTTTTCTAGAAAAAACATCCCTTTCATTTTCTAATCAGCTTGACCTGGCACAAGAATTGTATCTAAGAAGATGGCAACTATCAACTGAGTCATTTTCTTTCTAAGATTTCAAGGTTTTCTGTAAGTCCCTGCCTTGCTTGGGAGTTATGCTTTTGAGTGGATATTTGTTATACTACCAAAATACAAAAGAGAAATTCAGCTGGGGAAGCAGCTCTCAAAGATATGACAGTTTTGCTTTGTGACAAATTACTGACATTTATAAGTGCTTTAGGTTTGGTTAGTGCATTATTCCATTAACCTATTTATGTCTAGTTCCAGTAATTTATTGGCATGCAAGGACCAAAATTCCTAAATCAGTGTGGTGAATTCTACATAGAAGAGCCAGACAGGTGTGGCACAGGGTAAAGTTCATTTGTTTCTCCTTCCTTCCTCCTCCTCACAGCTCTGTCTTGCACCAAGGTATGGAAACTGGCTTGCACAGTATTACCAGACATAAGAAGACACTCTGCACTTGAGCAAGGGATGAAGAAAAAAAACCCCAAACAAAACAAGTGTGATGCTACGAGCAAAGCACAGCAGAAAAGACTTTAGGACGATCTACAAAAAGTTTAAATTGGTAAAATATGTATGTGGGTGGGTTAGAGAATAAAGTGTAATTAAGTTTCTGAAGCCTCATCAGGACTCTGAACATTGTTCAGCATGCATTGCAGTTCACTTTAAATGTCAAGAATACCCACATCCTTAGAAAGCTGACTTTTTTGTAGTTTAACATTAGTTATTTTTAACAAATGCATAAAGGCTGCTCTTTCTTGGACCGTGCGCTGTTTTGCTGCAGGGTAATGAGTGCATCATAGGAATGCATGAAGGCAAAAATCCCACCTTCTGCAAGCTAGTCTCAGAGCTGGGCTGTGAGTCGGGGGGACTTTGTTGTCCTGCACTAAAAAGGGCACTGGGACACATCCTCTTCTCTGAACTGGGCTGGGAGCCAGCTCCCTGTCTTGGTGGGGATAACCCCTCTGGAGAGGTCCCTGCCTGCACTCTGACTCTGGGAGAAGGGTGGATGGCTGGGTAAGAGGAGAGAGCTTTGCCCTCTCTCCCTTTTGAAGCAGAGGGGAGCAGAGAAAGGAGTGCCAATCACAGAAAAATATCTTTGCCGTTACTGAAGCAGCATTTCTAATCGATATATAATGTGGACAGTTTAGGTCCAATGCCCCCCATGCTGAGAGTGACACAGGCACTGCCCTCTTCTCCCCCTGCCAATCCCTGCTTGCCCTTCTTTCCCAGGAGCTTCCTGTGGGTGACCCTGAGTGACCACCCCTGCGAATGACCTGGGCTGCTCCTTTACAAAACCCCATCTTGCCCCTGATGTTGAAAGAAGAGAACACGACTGCGATCTTCATAAAGCTCTGCAAAGTAATGTGTTTATTGACTGATACTGCTCCTGCGGCCATCACAGTGGACTGGATCTCCTGAGCCTAACTGTGCAAGTGCTGCGGTGTGCACAGTGCAGTCCAGGTAAGTGGCAAACCTGGAGCCTGACAGGTATTTTTGTCCCAACTTAAATAGGCAGCCTTTTAATTAATTTTCCTTCTCACAGTCTTCATATCCAAAGGCTGCTGGGTCCTGCCCTTCATCCAGGCCTATCTCTTCCCCAGACATCCTGACCTGAATGCTCAGCAGGCTCCACTGTAAGAGGAGACACTTCACTTCAGTGTGGTGCTGTGGCTGGGAAAGTCAGGTAAGGCAGTTAGAATGCTGAAATTCTGAAAAGTAATAAGGATTTGAGCTGCTCTCTATCTCATAAATACGTGTTCGGATGTGCAGAAAAACACTGTGCTGACTGAAAATATTGTGTGATCTTCAGGGACAAAAGAATAAGCGAGAAGTGTCATGTCTTTACATATGGTTCACCTAAAAAAAAAATATATATATATAAAATAAATTTGACCTTTTATAAGATGGCTGCTAGCCAACATTTTAGCAATATTTCTGTTGTGTTTCTGCTCACACAAAGTGATTTATGTCCCAGTACTCTCTAGCTGGTTCTCAGATTGCAATAATGATTTTGTTTGTTTATAGTTTTATCTGAACATTTCTGCCTGCCATGTAAAATATCCTGAACCAGTATAAATGTTGCTTTCAGTCGACTGCTGTGCCTGTATAGAGTCTGTTGTTCTTCTGTTTTGTCTGTGACTGTTCCCATATATTATATGTAAGTTTTTGGAGGCAAAAAACGGGAGAAAGAAGGCTATATCCTCACCTATCTGACTAAGAAAATAATAGCTTCCAAGGAAATTATTCTTACCCATGTGCAGGGAAGTCAGGACTGGGTCAGAATATAAGGACCAAGTGGCAATATTTTCCATGGGAAGAGTTAACATAATTTCCCGTGAAAGAGGCGAGGCCAGAGCTGCATGCCATCAGCCCAGAAGATGTGAGGCAATCAGACTAAGAGGGAAGCACAGTTGGGCCCAGCTGTAGTGAACAAGGTCATCCGTGCAGGACACTGCACAAGGGACGTGCTCCAGGACTTCAGGATTTGCCTACATAATGTCACAGAGGAGATTCAGTTCAGACGTTTGAGCTGAAAAGTCTGTCTGCATACCAGGCAACTTGTATTGTCCCACATGCTTGTTAATGGCCTGTACGTCCTCTTGGTGATTTGCCATGGACAACAGAGGAAAAAGAAAACAGATTTAGTTTGTTTGGTTTTTTTTTAATGTGGAAAGAAAGAAGTAAAAAGAAACAATGCGTTTACCCTGGATCAAAATTCAAGAACGCAGTGCTGTTCATAATGATATAAATAATCCATATTGTTGTCAATATGACAAGTTAAGCTGTTTCAGTGAAAGAACATTGTTGTTTGTCAAAATAATAAATTCCAACAAATATCTCAATGTTTTAAGGGAAGCTGAAAGTGTCCACCATCATTATGATAAAACAAAATAGTGATGCACGTAGGTTGTCTGTTGCTTTACTTTTCACCTTGTGGACAGTTAAGGGACAACAAAGAAAAACTTTCTTGTGCAAAGAGAAAGCCTACAGTATGCAAAGGTTTTTCTCTGCAGAAAGTACCTTTTCTTTCAGTGTAGGTATTTTTCTTTCCAAAAGATACCAGAGAAATTAAAACTAAAAAAAGATTTTGCTCTCTTATTTAATTGGGACTCCTACAGATTCATAGACATTGAGACCATCATAGTCTCATCTGACTCATATAAATCAGCTTGTATGACTTCACTCAGTAATTTCTTTACCAAGCTTATAAAGCTTATAACAACACACTGCTAATTAAAAGGTTGTGATCTGATAGTGTTTTCACTTATGCTAAGGGTCCCAATGACCTTAAAAGAACTAATCATACTCACATTAGGGATGAAAAATACCAGATGAGTCTTACACTGCATTGATACCAAAAGTATGATGAAACTACTGTTGTCATGCCTTCTGGTTAAAGAATCTGCCAGGATTTGGAGATGGGGGAGTGGGGGTCTTCAGGTGAAGGCATGGTCCTCTCCTTTGTCCCTTTCTGCAGCTGTCTTCCCACTCTGAAGGTGGTCAGATGTTCCACCCAGCACAGACCTTCCTTCACCAACCTGTGCAGTGAGAACAGACCTTGAGTGGTGTTTGGCCACCAGGACCAGAGGCACCACTAGGTACAAGCATCACAGCAGTGGTGCTCTATCACTTGGGCCTACATGGATTAATTCACAGCCCCCCATAGTATAATGGTAGCATGCATCACAAATGTGCATGCAGTGAGACAGTGAATCTGAATCTTGTTTTGCAAGGACCCCGTACCGAATAATTCTGTCTCTTGTACTTTATGAAAGTGATGTTCATGCTTCACTGTTCTTCATACCATATTTTATATTTTGTATTTTATAGTTGCAGGCTAGGGGTGTGAATAGGCTTGCCAGTGTTGGCTATGACTGTGCAAACACGCAACAAGAAATGTTAAGGGCGTGTTTTGCCCCAGAGAATCAGCTAAAGACCTGGGATGAGAAGGTGATAGCTACTGAATTCTCAGGCTGATGGTAGTTCAGTGAAACTTCATTTGGCACTCCCAGAAATTTGACAGAAAGAAAAATTGAGTCCTAAAGGACTCCTCAGGAACAGCCCAGATTGTTTTAGAACACTCTTGACTGAGTGCATCTATTGTTGGGTCTGCTGCAGCTTTTACTCTTGTTAACTTAGCATCCTCAGTTTTCTCGCAAATGATTTACCACACATGGGAGGCATATCAGGGTGGGGGAAATAATAGTTTGCTTTTTTCTGAAAAACTATCATCCTTCAGCTTCCAGAAAGCTGTAACTATCTGCTTTTGCAAAATTGCTCTGTTCAAAAGTAAGTACCCTGCAAATAGAGGGTCCTAGTCCAATTTGTTTCACAAAGAGAGCTAAGGAGCTATCAGCATCAAGGAGCAACCCAGCAGTCAAACACTTTATGCTGTGTAGTAGTGGTAATTTTAACAACACAGTCCATGCAGTTTTTTAGAAGGCGCAGAGAATACCGGAAAGGGAAAGAACAGAAATTTTCGATGGAGGGAAATAGAAGTCACATTTTGATAAGCTCCAAAAATGCCTTTTCCAAACAGATGTGCTTTGTATTATGCCTTTTCAGTTGGTCATTTGGGGTTTTTCATTAGATGTATGAATTTCTTGCCTTAGTAATAAAGGTCAGGCACTATTGTGCTTCTTTTATGATACTGACTAGCACAAGTTGTGTACACAAACCCAGGAACTATTTGTTTGTGTGGAATACATACTTAAATAGTGGACTACAAATCAGTTAAAGATGCCTATGATATGAATAATGCCACAAAATCACGAATAAGTGGAAACATTATGCAACTTACTGAGTTTTTAAAAGACTAACGAATGTGAACTATACAGCAGACTTGAGCTGGACCTTTTCACCCCTTCTAATATATGCTGTGGCTATTTAATATTCCTCACTAGGGAGTAATGCTAGCATACAAGTCAGCAATATATTAGGCATTGGAGCCATGAACCTAGTGAGAACATAAACTAAACCGATTTTCAATTTTGGTACATGACAAAAAGGACTATTATTGTGAGGTTAGGGATGTCAAAGTTGGTGACCTGGTATAATGAAGTATTCCCTGCCACATAGTCAAGCATGAAAAGTAATTGGAGGCGGTATAAACTTTTAGAGGCTTAGGGGGTTTCCGCTCCCAAATTAAATATTCTTTTGCACACACTTTTAAAAATTTTATTAAAAATAGTGATTTTTTGGTGAAACATCATAAAAGCAGAAATGTTACTCCTGTAAAGTTTGCATTTGTTGGAGAAACATGGGTGTTTAGAAATGAGGTCACATCTTAACGCTTGGTTACTTACATAAGGCACTGATGAAAAGCAAGTTGCTACCTGCCAGCTAGGAATGACATTAAAATATTATGGCAGCATGTGACCAGCTTTAGAGCTTAAAATCTTGAAAGGACACAGACAATGTTCCCTTTGAAGAACATTCCTGAAGATCACTTTACAGTTTTTGCTAAGCTTTAAAATACAGAGTAAAACTTCCTATGTCTAAGCAGCAAACATAAAAATTCCTACTTCTCAGTTGCAAAATTTACATCTGAAAAAACCACCTCGAAAGTGTGCACAGGTCCTTTAGCTTCTCTGCCAGAGAAAAAGGGGTTAGCATTTAGTCTGGGGAATGGCGCATTAATACTATGAATCCCATAGTCCAAGTGCTCATTATGGCTTCACATCCTGACTTTCTGCACTTGCTTTGACCAACTTATTCCTGATTTCCTCTGGCACAACATCTCAGGAGCTGGCACAGCATCACTCCCCAGGAACCAGACTGCAGAGGGCACTCCTATATAAGAAGGAATTGCAGTCTCAAGGCTCATTTACTTTTAGCCGTGATGATTCATTGTTATTTTTTCTTCTTTAATATTTAATGACACTATTATTGCACTAAAAGGAAACCTTATTATTCTTGACAATTGGTTTTGTTATGATTATTTAATTCCCCTCCAAGTTTATACAATTACAATGTCTGCCAGTGTTCATATCATGTTCGGGTCATCAGCCTCAGAAATTAAATGTACACAGAAGGGCAACCTATTAATATACCATCCCTAGGCATAACTTGAGCGAAGCAGCACAGGGAGTGTATGGATGAGGACAGAGACAGCTTCTGCCATGTGCCTGGGAAGTCAGAGAGATTCTGTCTGAGGGAGGCCATCCATGGAGTAATATGAAAGCCACCTTTCCCCTTTCTTTCACCCTTGTCTCTGGAAAGGTTTATTTGGAAGCATTGCTTTGGTCTGGATTTTAGCTGTGACTGTGAGATGACACAGCCTCTAAAACAGGTCCTGAGCTTCATGCAGCAGGTTTCTGCACCCTTAGCTGTCCTTCAGGTGATGGGGCAGGACAAACAGGTTACCACTAAATGTGGCCAGATATTTGCAGTTTGCTGGCACAGCAGAGGTGGGGTGGGGTGGGGTGGGGGGATTGTGGGGCAGGCAAAGCATATGACAGAGGCAGTGTAATAGACTGGGGACTTTTTGAGTGGTGGGCAGCTGGGTTACAGCTGCCATAATGCAAACTACTCTCTAGAGCTGTTACATTAGGCCATTAAACCCCATAGATGCCTCAAGATTAGGAAGATGCAAGGGTAGTTTATGACTACTTTAGCCTCCCCCACCCCACTTCCCTTTTTATGAATTAGAGGTAAGACCTGTAATGGCATCATCCAGCACCTCAGCCTTAAGGCTGAATAGCCTAAAGCCTACAGAATGAATTCTGGAAGTTCAGCTGGAGCTTCTGCAGCTCCTACACTGCAGTTTAAATGCGCTCCCAATATTAGCTTTGATTTAACGAGAACAAGTCTGTACTAGCTTTGGCGTCTGCATGGGATACAGATCATGTATCATCCAACCAACAACAGAAGGGTCATTCTGTTTCCTGTGAGTAGTGGAAAGTGATCTGCCTTTTCACACTTACTGCTGGAAACTTGTCACAGGGAAAATGTAAGATCAGTCTAACACTGCACAAAAGAGCTGACTGAGCAAGGGTAGTGGGACCTGGCTGACGGAGTAGCAAAGGCAGTGCTGCAGCTGAGCCCTGGATCATGTTTATTTTCGAGCAGAGGACCTCACATTGCAAGTGATACGCTTTGCTCAGTAAAATACATGGATTTCATATTTAATTACCACAAGCTGTATATCTCGTGCAGTGGTTAAGAAATGAAGTAGTGTGGAAAGGACAGTTATTCGGGGGAGCTGTAACCATAAAGATTCCACTGAATAGGATTTTCCCTTGTTCCAAACTGTTATCTCACTAGATAAAAACATTGTGCTTTATGATTAAGCTAATTGTGTTGGACAAGCCAGTCTGCAGCCCTAGAAGCCTGGATTTTGAAATGTGCTGAGCATTGGCAGCTGCAACTGAAGTCAGTGAGGGCATTTAAAGTGCAATTAAATGTGAAGCTGACTAAAAATTCAGGCCAGAGGCTGCCTGTAGAATGGGAGTAGAGATCCTACCTTGCCTCACAGAGGTGCTATAAACATTTGTGCCACAGCTACTTACACTAGTGAGAAGTTACACAGGAAATTCTCTGGAAAAAAAAAAAAAGTCTTTTTTTTTCCAGACCAACGTTTGGCTATAAATGTCTTGAGCCACAGACTGAACAGCAAAGGGGAAACACGCGTGTAAGGCTTGCCCATTTGTAGACTGAATGGGTGACAGATCATGTCCCCTTCCTCCCAAAACAGGCTAAAAATCATAACTGGCATACCACATGGACTGAATTAATGTTGTGCAAGCATATCTAATTCTAGCATTCCCTAGAACATTTCCCCTAAAGGGAGGGTGTTGGTGGTATTTTTAAATATATGTAATGCGCATAAACAATGTGCTTTTGAGTAAGATATCTTTTCAGATAGTCCAGCATAGGGAGGTGAAGATGATTAAAGGGCTGGTGCATATGACATGTGAGGAAAAGCTGAGGGAGGTGGCACTGCTGAGCCTGAAGGAGAGAAGAGAAAGCTCCAGGTGAGAATCTCATCAGTGTGTACAAATACCAAAGAGAGGGTGTAGAGAAGACAGAGCCAGGCTCTTCTCAGTGAGATCCACTGAAAGGACAAGAAATGGGCACAAATTGACACACGAGAAATTCCGTTAGGAAAAATGCAAGGAAAAAAACCCCAAGCATATAAGAATGTTAAGACACACTTAAAACTCTAAGAAAAACACCCAAGAAGTGGTTGGGTGATCAAACACTGGAACAATTTGCCCAGTGAGACTGTGGAGTCTCTATCCCTGGATTTGGTCAGAAGTGAACTGTACAAGATCCTGAGCAACCTGCTGTCATGGACTCTGCTTTTAGGAGAAGGTCGAACTAGACAATCTCCAGAGGTGCTTTTCAACCTCAACCATTACAAGCAAGATAATACTTTTTCCAGTTTATCCTTTATTCACTTTCCTTGCAGCATTTGCAATATAGATCAGTTTATATCCTGTTCTTATTTGGCATTTCTCCTTTTTTTTTTCTCCCTTCAACTCTATCTTTTCCTTTTCTGGATGCTGGTGTGTAATTTTACAGGTTATTTATAGTGTTCTACTACATCTCCCAAAGTCAAACCCTATTTCTTCTTTTGTGACTGTAGCTTCAGAATCAACACCACTGAATACCCCACTGAGAAATAAAAATTAAACAAAACATAGCATAGAATGTAGCAGAAACTAAAATTATTCTTCATTACAGTAGAAATGGAATCTATTTCAGTGTACCGTTTCAACTGAATAAGAAAACCACTTGTAATAGGTGAGGACTAATTTGCCCATAACTACCTACAAAGTGAAAAGTGACCAAGAATGAGAGCTGACATCCTAATAATAGCAGTGAATTTATTATATAAGAATGGAAATTTGTAATTGTAATTGTTTGGGGGAGTGGTTCTAAGGAAATATAAAAATACCAAAATTGAATGCCCATAATAACAATAATTAGAATTAGCAGTAAATATTGCCCTGCAGCCTGCTGTTCCAGCTGAGACAGATCTGTAATGTTTTAGATCCTATGACATCATGATTTATACCCTTCTCTTTCCAAGCATTAGCGAAAAACTCTATTCTATTGCCTTAACATATTTCCTGCCTTTCCATGAACAACTGTGACGGCCTACTCACTTCAGTCATTATTTGTTAGGGCTTCAAATTAGTATTTAACCATATAGTGACTGAAGTGACATAAACTTAGCAGTGTACCTTCTAGGATAATGGGAATATTTTTAAATTCTGTATAAAGCATGGAAATGTAGCAAGCCATTTAAATGATTAACACAATTACTATTATCAGGATAGAAGATAATTACAGTTATTCACAGCGTTTTGTTATTGTAATAGCTATTCATATTGGGATTGTGGTAACATTAAAAAATTGTTCAGCACAACTGCAAAAAGCCTATCAAAGTCTATAAATATTTCATAGGGAAGCAGTCAACACTGTGTCAAAATGGGCGTGCTAATTATGGAAGATACTCAAACCAGATACCTTTTTTGTTACACACTTTTTATCCTCTGTAACATCAGGATTCTTTAGCTACTTGTTTCAGTTGGCCTTCATTGGTATTTCTTACTTCTTTTGTAGGACTCTGGAAAATACAACTGACTGGTATATGTATGTCATGTGAGTATGGAACAAGTGCTATTAAATCACCTTTATGCTCATTAAAAATTGTAAGTAGAATGGATCTTCTGTACCTTTTTCACCTGGTTTCAGCAATGCCTCAAGAACCGATTTTTTTCTCTTTTTTTTTCAAGCTGATTTTCAGACTCATTTTCTTGCATATTTTGTTTTACTCCTAAAGATACTGATGGGGAGTGTAAAGTATCACTACATTTCTTCTAAAATATCACATCAGTATCTGTACCTGGCTTTATTCTGCCTCCATGTTTGTATTTTTTTCTGTTCAGGAAGAGGGAACAGAACTGGGGTTAAACAGATGTTATTATACCACTGTAACATCCCTTAAGAGTACTGGGTAACTTCCTCACCTTGTTCTTTACTTTCCATGCTGAAGAGCCTGGGGAAAGCGTAAATTCTGTTAGTCATGTGTTTACTGGGGTTTGCTTTATTCTTCCTGCAATAGGAATAACTTTGCCTAACACTAATAAGTCTGGTAATGAATCTACCTTATGCTGCTCTTTATTGATCAGATTAGTACCTGTTGGATGACATAAGAAGAGAAGGTGTAAGTGCAAGGGTTTTTTCTTAAAGTCTGAGAGGTGGGAAGACAAAATGGGACATTGGCTGTAGAACAGAAAGGCAACAAGATCCCTTAAGCCCCAATGAAAAGACCACAAAGCTTGAACTAGTATTTTCTTCCTTTGAAGAAACTGATGACAAGTCTTTGAGATATCACTTCTCCACGAATCCTGAGCTATGGTAACGATTGTTAGTTTTGGTTAAAGACAGTTTCACAAATGAACACTTGTAGGAACAGTGTTTTGCCAACTCCTTTCTGTGTCATGCATGACAACATAAAACAGGACCAAAATAGTCAATTTAGAAACAGCAGTTAAAGGACCCAAAAGACAGTTTCCATCAAACAGAAGATATTTTTATGCTCAGTTGGGGGTGCTTGAACTATTTATGAAACCCAGATAGAGAAATTAACATTTCTGAACAATTGTAGAACAAGTGATGAGGAGAGAGATCATGCTGGGTTGTATAACTTTTTCTTCTATAAAAATATTTTCCATTATATTTTGTGGGATATTTATAACCCAAAGGATTCATGCAAAAATCCTGAGCATTACTATAACAATATAGAGGGAAATGACACATAGCAGTATGATAATTGCTTACCATGAAGTATGGATTAAAATGTAGTCAATGCCTTTGTTTGCTTCTAACATTTGAATGAAAGCATGGTAATATCACAATGTTCATACCGTGAAAAAATGTTTTCTTCTTCTAGGACGTTTTAAGTTCAGATGAATTCAGATGAATCATATTCAGAATGTTAAATGAAAGAGATAGCACATGAAAACTAAATCTCTATCAAAAATATTTATCCATGTAGGTGACATTGGGGGACAGGCAGAGAAAAAAATTTTCATCAACACCATCATTTGTACTGCAAACATACTGGGCACAATGGCTGAAAGAAGGACCTCGGGCACTGTGTCATCACATAATAAAAGGTAATTCTTGTTCTAAATTTTGTGTTTAAAGTGCATACATCAGAAAGAAAGAAGAGAGAGGAGGAGCACCAGACTGACTGGCAACTGAGGCAAGAGAGGCTGAGTGTTTGGTTCAGTACCACCCAGGAACTGTACCAGCAGCAGGAACTGCTCTCCCCAGAATCTCAGCCAACACTTCAGTGGCATTCTCTGAGGTAAAAAGAAGAACCAGAAGACAAATAAATTGGCTAATTTTTTCTCTTCAGTGAGAGGTTTAACTCAGTTTCAATTTGAAGTTCAGATGGAGATTGAGTCTTTGTCTTATTTTATCTAAATGAGTTCATCTGCCTCATATCATGGCTTCACTTTGCTATGCATTTTAGTCTTCTGGTCTTTTTCATGCAAGGTAGTAAATGCTGTCTCTTTTCAACAGTTGAAATATTCAGGACGTGATCATTTTGAATGCTCAGGATGAAATCTGTGAAACGCTGCAATTCATTTCCAGTGACCTCTGGAATGAAATCACAGTTCACAGGGCTAGAGCTCTGGAAGTGACATCCGGGGTCACTGAGTGCGGAGCAGGGAGTTCAGCCCAGTGCACAGGCACTGCGTCTTTTAATCTCTATCACATGCAAGTAAACTGTTGGGGTTTGGGTCTTTTTCTTTGCAAACTTTCAACACTTCACTGCAAACAGATTAGGAAGCAACGTGGAGACTGAATCCTAAGAATCCTCAAAGAAAAGAGCTTGCAGGATCAGTTGTATTTTATGAAGGGTGACCTGGGGTGGGATATTGTTGCTGGATTCTGCTTCACATTAGTGGGTGGAATAAGATCCCGACTCCACCACTATCCCCCATCTCAGACATGCTGTCCACCTTAGCTTTCTGCATCCATCCCTAGGAACAACAAATGTAAAGTGCCTTCAAATCCTCTTTACATGAGAGCTGTATTTAGTCTGAGGCAGACCAGAGCAATCCAGGCAGCTTCAGCTTCTCTTATTTGTGTGTACTTTACCCTAAATTAAAAAGAATCTTGATCTTGTCTTACTTTTTTTTATTTGTTTTTGATAAGCAGTTTAAGTTGAAAAGGTCACTCCTTTCTCTGTAGCTCATTTTCTGTGTTTTTGAGTAGTTTCAGGATATATCATGTCATAGGACATCAGATACTACATTCCTTCACACTTTTAAAATCATTGCTTCTTTCTGTAAAAAGTAAAATTCAGTTAGAAATGCATTCAGCTTTGCTTTCTTTTGAAAGAAAATAAAGGGGGAAGGCCCTTTATTTTACAAAACATTTCATCATCCAGAGCTTATTGATATCTTCCAGATCAAGTTTTAGACAGAAGATTTTTAACATTCATTTATCACTCATTAAATTTGATCTACAGGTTCTCTTTTTTGTAAGAGCTGAGAAATATTTTTCAACATCAGGCCTTTTTTGAAGACAATCAGGCTTTTTTTTTGAGCATAATGGAATAAAGACATGACCTTCATTATAATATCTCAAATGCTACAATATAATACATTTGCTTAAGTCCAGGAGAAGGAAACCAAACCAATTTATTATAGCCTGTTGATTCACACTCACATGCTGTGCAGTTTGTGTGAAGGTCCCATTTACTTTTTCACATGAACTGCCCCAGCATGGTTTAAATAGAGATTTCTCCAGCAGTAGTGTTAAGGTTCCTCATTAACATCATTTCTGGAGTCACTGGGCCAAGTATATCCCTAGTGCAATTCCACTGATCTCAGTGGGGTTATCCTTGAGATATATTTGGTCCATTGTTTCTACAGAATCTCTTTGTTCTTTTTTGATCTCTTTAAGAATTTTGTTACTTTGACCATTTCTCACATAGCAAGTCATCATGCTGAAAAGTTTTTAACATTTTAAAGTAATTTCTCATGCATTTCTACCTATTTCTATGCTGAAATAAGACATTATATCGAATAACATGCTGCTAATTATTATTTTTATTTTCTAATCTACACAAGTTTCCTGTTTTCCAGGAAAATCAGTAATCACAGTGTAAGTTCCTTTTCTTGTTTATTCTTTTTAAAATTCCAAAACTTGATAAGGCTACTAAAAATAATCTAAGACAAACTGCAGGTGCATCTTGCAGCATTTTCTGCTGATGTCTTGCTTGCAAATTTTTTTGGGAAAAAAAATAAAATCAAGTAGTGATACTCCCAGGTCAATGTATTCTTACATTGAAAACTCTGAGCTTGTCTGTGGTCTATATCGGTACTCAATGTTTATCTTCATTAGATTGTTAGTTTGAGATTTTTTTTTAATTAAGAAAAAAGTATGTGACATTAGAAACAATTTTAAAATCCACCAATACACAAAATTTGACACTGGTTAGATTTGCAGTGAATGACTGTTCTGTACATTATGCATATACATGTGATCTACATTATTTAGAATTTTGTTCAGGACAATGAAATGTGTGATTAGGGAAGACAGCATACCAAAATTAAATCATCCCTATGATAAATGGTCGGGTAAATGGAAAACACATCTCATTCTCAAAACACCATCTCTTACACCTTGTCATATATTACTGCAGTTTTGCACGGATGTTTGGTGGCCTGGTTAATTTATATTATTTTTCCCAGCAAACTATTAACTCAGCACATGAACCTCTTTATTTGATTTTGCATTCAAATATTCTGTCTCTGCCAGATATTACAAAGATAAGACAGATAATACATATAAATTAAATCTGTTTTTCACCAAATCCACAAAGAGCAGGGGAAAGTGACTTGAACTGGGACCCCTGGTTCCCTGAGCTCATACTTGTCTTGCTGTCAAGACCTTTTTGTTCTCCAAACTCTTAATTATTTTAAGTCCTAACAGGGGATTGCATTCTGCAAGGAACAGCCTAGGCATTAAAACAGAGGTCTTAAACCACCTCTTATTAGCTGCTGCTGGAAGAAGTAGCATTTGGGCCTGGTAATAAGAAATGGGGATGGAAATGCTAGCGTGGAAAGCTCTGCTGCCAGCGTGGCCTTTGCTTTACACACAGTCACACGTGTTTGGAAAAGTGCTGCGAGAGAAGTGCACCTGTGAGTTGCATTGTGTATTTTTGGATGCAGGGCTGGGATTTTCTGTAAAACTTCAAGACCCTTTGAGTCTGTTGTTAACATCGAAGGTGGAAATGCTACTGCATCTCAACAAGGATGTGAAAAACTCATGTAAAAGTACTCAGAAGCAGAACTTGCGTTGAAACTGCCACGCAGGATCGGTTTATGTTTACAGAGATTTATGTGTGAGACAGAATGGAAAAATGTAATTTAATTTCATTTAAAATCTTTCTTAGAATCCCAAAGACCGCCTTCTCAAATTAATTAGGTGCTGATAAGAGCAGTGACTATGTTGGCAAACACTAACAGCCAAGCTTCAGTCAGTAACTGCCCTGCGTGTTATATTAAGTGTTAAGAAAGTGGATGTTAGAAACCTGGGGCTGTCTCCATGCACTTTTCAAAAGTGCAGTGTGATCATTTATCTGCAAAACACTGGAGCTCAGATAAAGCGCTGAAGGTCTCGTCTGAAAGCTGGTGCCTTCAGGCAACACCTGGTACATCACCCAAGTGTTTGCATTACACTGCTCCAATCTCAGTGTGTTATTCATGTCTTCGATCTGCAGATCACTGAGAGCGAACAGCAACATACTGAGCCATATTTTAACTCTGATCTTAGCATGCAGAGAATAAACAGAACAAAGTCAGAAAATGATGCATTAACCTGTAAACTTGAACATTTCTTGATCATCTCCTTGAATTTCCTTGTACCAGCATCAGTTGATTTCACAGAGATTATGTGAAGTCATGATTTTGTGTCACACACCATCTGGTCTTGTGCAACGCATCAGAGTCTACTGAAACAAGAACACAAGAAACAGTGTGTGTGTGGATGGAAACACTCTGCTGAGTGTACCAGGATGCACATCTTACAGAATGCAGCAGAGACCCGGAAGGTCAGGTGCCATTTTGACATGGTCACTGTGCTCTGGGTTGCTGACAGCATCTTTTCCCCACTGACACTCAGGGCAACCATGTACTGATTGGAAATGGGACCTTTAACAAATGAAATCTTTCATGCACATCCTGGAAGGGCATTTCCACCTGGCAGCCATCGTTGGAACATTATGGCTGGGTATATATTATGGTCCTAAACCAGTTTTATGGGCCCTCATCCTGAAAGGGGTGCAGCTGGGAGCTTGTCATCAGTGCCATCACTGCAGGCTTTCACAGAGGTCCCAACACCACAGGGCCTTCCCATCCTGACCATCCTTTGGCACAGATGTGCAAGAGTAACCTGAAAGTTTTTCAGACTTGGTGGTGCCTAAAATCTTCAATGCAGAGGGAAAAAACCCCAATTTTTAGCTAGGACAGAGCTTAAATTCAAACAAATTTCTCATACTGGGAGTATAAGAAAACTCTAATTTTTCCCACTCTTTCTTAGCTCAGGGACTTGCCCTCAGAGTACAAAGCCTCAGTTACACCAGCTTTATGAAGACAAAAAATCCCAAGGATTTAGAGTCTCGAAGCACATAGCCCAGATCCGAACTGCGTTGTAACACATTCATTCAGGACACTGGTAAAATCTGTTTTCCAGCTAAGTAAAATAAAGTGAAATGAAGTTTCTTGGATGAAGTACGGGAAATTATTTTAGTATTTTCAGTAAAAATAACTAACAGTGATGAGTAACTTACTGGATAAGTGCATCGCGCTGTGCACGTTGTTCCTCGACCTGATAAACTCTTAGCAGGGAACTTCCCTTCTCTGGGGTTGCTGCTCTGCCCTGGGTTTGTGTCTCTTCAGAACAGGCAGATCTGTATAATCTACAGAGTCAAACACTGAGCAATCAGTACCACCAGGGCGATGTTTTTAACGAGAAAAGCAGTTAAATAAATGGAATGTCATTAAGACATACAACTGTTTTGGAGATGATGCCAGCAGTATAACAGAAAGTTACTTTAAATTATTACTTGCTGTACATTTATTTTTAATGTATATGAAATTCTAGAAACAAACCATTTTAACTAGCTGAAGAAATGGGAGACTCTCTGCACACGCTATTTCAAATCCCAGTAGTATTTCAGCCTTTTGGAGTTGTCTCTTGAACTGTCAAAGAGGGATCTGGACAGTGTCTTAGTGCCTCTGACTCTTAAATCCTTAAGTGGCATGTATATATACTTAAAGAATGGGTCAACTTGCAGACAAAAATGTCCCAAACTTAAAGGGAAAAAAAAAAAAGGAAAAAAAAAAGATGAAACAGATTGGTGATTAGAATAGTGCCATGAAAACCTTTGCCCTCAGTTGATCAGGTTTGTTCCAAGATTCAGGGGTCACTTACACATGGTATGAAAAAAAAGGGATGTGGCAAAAAATTCCTGTCATATGCTTCAGTTTTTTTGGTTTTTTACACAATGCTTTGTTCTGTGACGGTTTAGTTCGTTGTATTCAGCATTCACTTCCAGACCTTCCATACCGTTTCTGTTGCAGCAGTGAGAAACCTAAAGACACTTTAAACAAATAAGAGGCTGTGTTTTTCTTGGTTTGTGTCTATAGTGAACTTTTCCCATTCAGAAAGGATTTTTTTTTTTAAATGTAGTTTGGCATATTTTAAGGCCTAGTAGGCTTTACCTCAATTGTAGCAACGCACATTGTAACATCTACCTCCTCTATTTTTTGATGTGAATCCTCCATATAATTAGTGGGTCACATCAGAGTAACAATGTTATTAATGAACCAGACAGGTTTATTTTAAATTCTAGCTGTTGTATTCTTCCCTAGGTGAAATGAAGATCATCCCGTTCTCTGGAAATCAGCCTTTAACTGCCAGCAATGCACAGGTCTAAGACCTTTTGCAAAGTACTAATTAACCTGTACCAGACAGTGAGAGCTGGAAGAATCACTAAAATCATGGTAAAAAGAAAAAAGGGTTTGAATGTTACAGTCCTTACACCTGCTTCTTCATATTTTTATTTGTTTCTCTGTTCTGAAGATGGGAAGTAATTGGGCTCCTTGCTTTTCACAGTATGAGCACCACTAAAACAACATTTAGTTTCCTTTCTTAGCAAATTTTGAAAAATGTTTTGCAAACAGGGTAACACTGACAACGGGGCAGAATCTGTTGCAAGTCATCACTTTCATTCTCAGTCAAAGTTCTTTATTTCTCAGTTTTGTGGTATCCTAGATGTATCCCCCATGCAGACCACAATGGTGCCATAATTATCGCTGTTTTCGGCCAAGAAATTTAGTGCCTTTCTCTGAGAGGGAACTGAAACCCTTGGTAAGCAGAAACTTCCCAGATATCCAAGGACAAGAGTCAAACTGCTCAAGCTGTTTGGTGTTACACAGTTGCAAGGAAAACCAGCTTCCCAGAAAGACAATTAAAATTATTGTATCAGGTAATTTATTACTGCATTGTAATTAAATGTAACATCATATCCTGGAAGCAACACTATAAACTAGACAGTACTGGATGAAAAATACTGGATTTTAATTATTTTTTTTCAACCTAGGTAACTAATGTTCCCCAGGTATCAGATTCCCATGAGAAGCCAAGTGAAGTAATGAGTTAGTTCATACAATGTTCAAAATAGTGCTACGGGGACATTTCAGAGTCAGACAGGTACAACTGCAGCATTTTGCAAACATCTAAGGTCCTTTGGCCTTGTGTGTGATGATCGTTAAAGGAAGAGCATTGTTTAGATTTCTTGCAGCCAATGCATCTTTTGGATACTTAGGATATCTAACACTGAATGATTTTGCGTATCCTGACATCTACATCTAAAACAACAGCGCTAATATTAGCAGTGTCAGCCACTGCAATGTAATCTAATATAGGTACTGTTTGAAAAACCAAACAAAACCCAAAAGGGTTGAAGGGTTGATCCACCATCTCACAAGAACTGTGAGGATTTAAAAAGCATGAAAACAATCTTTAATGGATTTTTATTGTGCACTTACTGTGAGTACAATTGGTTCCCTGTCTTTGGGGGAAAAAAAACCACCCAAAACCTGTTGGTTTTACTAGGAAATGTTCATCCCAGTTTTTTGTCTCTGGAAAAATTCTTGCAGAAGTTGGTAGTGTGGAGGCTATTTGGGAAACCCCAGGAAAGAATTTACAAAGAATGTTAATGCATTTTCTACATACTGAGTTTAAATCACCTCAAACAACGTGACAGACGTGCATTGACAGGGTGAAGAATTACATACAGTTGAACTTTAGACCGAATAAGTTTCTGCAGAAGGTATCTCACAGCTTCAAATCCATACACATACCTTGCTATAGCAAAATGCTTTCCATGTCCTATTGTAACTGGCTGGGGGATTTATATATTTATAGTTGAATAGACATTTGATAGAGAATAAGAAAACAATCAGTTAGAGGTGAAATCCAAAGAAGGAACTTATAAATACACTGATTCACCAGATTCCAGTTAGGTACCAGGACTATGGGGTGAGTTGGGCACATAAGAATAAGCTTTGCAAAGTCTGACACAGTGCTTGGAGAGGCACCAAAGCCAGACAACAGGAAATGTTGAGCACAAAATTCCAGCTTTCCTTAGAGTTATATCATATTTATACCCCTCATCTGACTTGGAGTAGAACATAAAGGAGAAAATGAAGCAAAGACAAGTGTGAATGGGACTTCAAAATATGGTTTACATGGAAGGAGAACGCTAGAGGTCTATTCCCTGCTTGGTTTAACATAAAATAGCGAACCGTTAATCAGAGCAGTCTGAAATATGTGGGGCTTTTCCCTTCCAGGCAAGTTCCCTGGTTTCAAGGCCAATAGCTTAACAAGTATTCAATTATTTCATTCAAAATGGTAATGTGTCCACCGAAATATTCAGAGGCTCCTCTCATCCCAGATCTCCCCAGGGCACACTCCAGAAATTTGCTTTAAGCCAGAATTCTATTGGACAAAAGGGGCGGGGGAGGAGAGAACAGGTTTCAAGAACAAAAGCCAGCATGCTAAGAACAGTCAAGAACGCCATGAATCTTCAGATCTAAACTTTTAAAGAAACACATGGCTGACTGAAATAAGGGGACCACAGTCCCAAAGGCCCCACTGAGGCGTTGTGGAACAGAACTTTGAATACAGACTGCTCTACTTCCTTTTTTGGGGGGTTGGGGTGTTTTTTTGGTTGGTTGTTACTGTTGTCAAACCATTTTTGTTTGTAGCTGTTGTTAAGCTATCTCTCAGCCATCACTTGGTTTTCATGTCAGAGCTTTGTTTGTAATTTCAGATGATTAGTACCAGATTCATGAGTGAGGTTGTAACTTCCAGAATTTCTTTACGTCTCCTGTAATTATGTTGCCTATTGTTTAACTTATCTACAGAATTCTTATGTTTTGAAGACATTTTGCAAGATTTGAGAAACAGCAAAAGAATTGAGGAGGAGATTTCTGAGGGAGGTCTTGCAATCATCTTACAGAGAAAGAGAGAAGCCTTGCTTTGGAAACCACTAGTGGGATTGTTTATATACAGGACATTCCCAGCAAATATTTGTCCTAACTGCATTTTAAAAACATCTCCTGAAAGAAAGTCCACAACGTGTCCAGGAGCCTTGCCAGAGTGACAGACAGACTGGAAAATATGAATTCTTAGAGGAGCCTGATTTCCAGAAGGTATGTGCTGAGGCTTCCATAAAAATCACAGGCTTCCTTTTAGGTTCCCCTCACCTAGCTAGTGGTTTTACAGAAGCATTCATTTTCAAAATCACATCTGTAAATAAGACCACAAAACAAGTTCATTGAAAAACTTGCTATTAAGTTAGACTGTATAAGCTACAGATGAAAAAAATACTCATATGGGCCACAAGCAGGTGATCTGAGGGTTTGGAGTTAGCTATCAGTTCATTCACTCCTCTCATTTCTCTTTATGGTGTCTGGCTTTTCTTCAGGCCTTACAGCAGGGGTAAGGCAAGTTCCTTCTCTCTGGCCTTTCTTGACCATTCTTTTGTGGCTTTATGGGAATGTAAGAAAAGTATATTTTGAGGAAGAGGTCAAAGAAAAGTTCTTAGCAAAATAAGAATGGAGGAAAATATTGTGACCTGAGTGGAAGGAAGACAAAAAGCATTTTCTTTTTACCAGACACTGAAGAAGCATAAAGAAACAATGGATCTCTAATGCTCATTTCCATCCCTTTGGTCCAGAGGAGAGGCATGCTCCAGCCTCATCTTCCTGGCCACAGAGAGGAAAGGGAACTACTCCAAAAATCGGTTCCGTTTTTGTGTTTGGGGGGGTGGGGTGGTGGTGGTGTTTTTTGTTGTTATTTGGGATTTTTTTTAAATTCTGGGAGTGGAATGTTCTCTGGGACTGGAAAACAGCAGCAGCTCCAGATTTATGAAAAAAGAACTGAGAACTGGCTGCATTGTAAATGAAATGAATATAAAATCTGTAACTTACACGAAGTCACTAACTAGGCACAAAGTAAGCATGTGAAAAAGATGGAAAGAAACTAGGTGGTCTCACAAACCACAGGAGACTGAGAAAAGATAAAGCAGTATTGTAGACCATAGTGTGATGTACCAGGCCTTATATAAAACAAAAGACCTGCATCTAATGTGGAAGCTGAAAAGAAGCCTAGTCAGGGATTTCAGGAGCAACTGGTTTGAGTAATGAGGAAGGTAAAGATCACTGGTTATCAGTTTAGGTGGTCTTGTGGTGCCTCAGTTGTTAGACACATGATGATCAGCAAAGGCATTGCTGCGTGAAAGTACAGAGGTCTAGTATTTTTGCATGAGCCATTTTCATCCCGAGTGACTTCTTGTTCAGGTCTCAAAAGTATCAGGGGAGTTATCTCATGTATTCTTTCTTTACATAGAGTACTACAGACAACAAAACAAGCTACACTTTGTGGGTACCAAGCCAAAGTTTCAGTAGTTACATTTTGGTTTTTTTTTACATTGTTATGTGGCATCTTCCAGTATATGTAAGGTGCCTCAGTCTGTTGTCCAGCTGGGAGGTTGATCTCAGCCAAAATAAAACACTTGAGTTGCTTGGTGGTAGCAGAAATGAAGGTCTGTGAATTTCATGGCTGGTGACTGGGGCATCTTGCCAGGTGCAAACAGCTTGTGAGGGAAGTAGATCGTCTGTAGGAAGTATGATGTAAATACTTCACTGTTGCTTATGACCTTATTTTTGAGGGAAAAAGTTGCTAACGTTGAATTTGATTACTACTCTGCACCTATTGCTTCTTTCATGGTATGGGAAGATAGATGGGGTAAATTAAAATTGTAATGTGTTCATAATGTTTATATCTGCAGTTGGAGAAGGTGAGTCAACTGGAGCTTATTTGTAATAGCGCAAATGTCTGCTTTCTCAGAGTCTGACATTACATGAATAAGGTTCAAGAAGTTTAAATTATTAACTCTGTTAAATAGCATCAAGTTCTAATATTAAAGTATCAGACTTTCCAGATAAAAAGAGGAGTGTTTGACAAAGCAAACCAACAAATTCACTGACTACTCTGTAAAATTGAAGAAGAAAACATTTTGGGTTGCCTAAACAATTGCAAGAACCAAATAGTCTGGAAAATTTCATTTAACACCTGACAAAGTTAGAGAAAAAGTTCCTGTGATCCAAAGCCCTAAATCTTCAAGTACTACTTTTTTATATGGCAGAATTACATATGAAGATTTCCAAATAAATAAATGTTTCCTCCACCCCCACCTCAAAAAGAAAAAAAGAAGGACAAAACATTTTTATCCAGTAAACCTTTGGGGTATGCATTAACAATGAGGTAAAACAGAAATGAACTCATGAAATTTCAGTTGACCAGGCTTTACATTTGTTCTCTGGGGGAAAAAAAAAATCAGTTAAAATGTTTTTCTGGATCTACTGAAGAGTACAACCTGTCAGATCCAGCAGATCACTTGACTGTACATTTAATTTGAAATATATGGGAGGGTCTGCTAATTTCATTATCCTTTTCAATTAACCAGGAATGATCCTTAAAGCTACCACATACAAAACTAAACTTGCCTGATGACTGTGCATTTCAGACACATAAATTCCTTCTTTCTTTCATTAAAAAAAAAATCTAACTTTGCTATAACTGTAAAGAACTCTTTCCATCAGAAAATAAATCTGTGGGTTTAAAATAGAACCTTATTTTTTTTAAAATGAGAAAAAATAAAGCTTTTGCTCAAGCAATATTTTGGATATGTAATCCAAGAATATTGCATTGTAAATAACTTCAAAGTATTTTTTCTAAGTGAGCTCAAATGTGTGATTCCAGTGGGTTCTCTAAGGATAACTTCTTTTATTTGAAGCCTTTTTAATTTTAGAATTTCTTGTCCCTAGTAAACTGTGTAAATTACTCTTTCTTGCAATGTGTTTTTCAGAATAGTGTGGTTAAATGCAGACCAGCAAGTTCTCTTCTCAGTCCTTCACATCTTCCTTGCTAGCTGCCAAGCAGTAGTTTCTTAGGTGTACATAACACAAAGTCTGTTGTAATCTTTCTTGAGCAACACAAACCTTACTTAAATGGGCACTGAATATTCTGACAGCACTCAAATTTAAAAAAAAAAAAGAAAAAGAGAAAGAATAGAAAGAAACCGATCATTCAACAGGAGCTTAAATCTTAATCCAGCTGCCCAGAGGGTAGAAAAATAATTGGTTTTACGGCAAAATTAGTAACTTAAAATATTTTATGGTTCAAAAAGGAACAAGAAGAAATGCATGTATAAAGACACACTGTATTGTCATTGTTTAGCTTCATCTGCTTCTGATCCCATGGCATAATATTATATTCCAGGAAAACAACTGTTTTCACTCTTTCCACTTGCTCCGATATTCCCATACTTCTGATATTTTGTTTCCACTCATGCAAGAAAGAAAGGAAAAAAAAACAAAGAAAAGAAAGGAGGAAAAAGCCAATTACTCACATCTAAAATTATACAGGCAAGGAGCTAACAATTAAACAAGAACTGCACAACCTTGGTTGCCCCCCATGAAACCCTTACCTTCAGGCTGCAGGGCTGTTCTCAAAGGGAAAAGGAAAGCCTCTTGCACCCCTCTCGGAATACTGAGAGGAAAATAGTTGGTTTGACACATGCACTGCAAATTCCTCCGATTCACCAAACACTACCCAGACTGTCAGTCAGGCTGTGTCTCCTCTTAGGGTCGCACCCCAGCCTTTTCTTTAGGACTGCCACGAGGACTACAAGGAAAGAGTTCCTTTGGATCTCTCTTTGGTTTCAAAAGATCATGGCATGTTGACCTTAGTTTGCTTTTGGGAAGGAGTTGGTAGCTGCTGCTGTTTGGAGACCAGTTGCTCTTTATTTCACTTATAATGAAATCAGTGTAACCCTGGTTTCACTTACAGTTAGAAGGCTCGCAAAAATCCATTGTCAACCTCAAAGAACAAAAAGTAGGTAAGTAAATGTGGGAGTTTGTTCCCTTACCTCTACCTTCTCTGCAGAAAAAAAAACCCCTACAATACTAAGGAAAGCAAACTGGCTAAAACCCATAAGAATCTTTACAATAAAGAGGAAGAAACAGGTTAAATAAACCTTCTGGATTCTGCAGTTTGGAGAAGCATTTCACATTTTCAGTGTTTTTCCTGTGGTCAGGGAAGCTAAAAATTGGCTTTGCCATTTTAAGGAAAGTTGAGGTCTTCACCATTATCTGCAAACGACACAGTCATGAGATTCAGGTGAAGTAGAACTAGTGTCACATGCACGATAAGTAACCCTTCCTCAGACAAAGGGAAACTCCCAAGGTCCCCACTAGAGGCTAGACACAGAAGTCCATGTGAGCTGTGGTCTGACTGGGGAATTTGGATGCAAGTAGTGTCCCCTGTACTTACATTAGAGTTAATCAGAATCATGCTTGGGAATTTGTAGCTTTAAAAATCTACTTCATGTAACATTCAGCTTAACAAAAAGGGAACGGATTTATGAGAGGACAGAAGGAGAAAGCTATGTGTTTGCTTTCAGAGAGCATCACATTCCCGGGCAGGTTACTAAAATGCCCTAAACTAGGACATTCTCTTTTAGTGTAGCTTAGTGCTGTACTCGAGGAATGGGAAGATCAAAGTACTCCCTCTGAAGATACATGGCTTTCTAAAGCCTGTGCTGACACGTGGCACACCTGGAACAAGGTTGCAGTTACATGTTCAAGTAGCCTCCTTGGATGTGTAATCCAGCGCTCAAGGTATTTTCCTCCATGGACAGGGGATTGGGGCCCGTGTTCTCTCGTATCCACAAGTTGCAGTGCAAACAGGACTGATTGCTCCTGAAATAAGGCAGCATCATACTTCCATGACTGTAACAGTGTAATTATTTCGGCTTAAAATGAAAATTAAATCAATCCCCTATGTTACAGTTGCACAGACAAAGCCATGTTTTGTAGACCGGCTTTACTCAAAGGAAGCAGGGCTGACAACATTGTACAAACCAGAAATCTTTTATTTGGAATTTTTTTCTTGGATTGATTTTTTGTTTTGGAACTTCTCTAAACAGTATTTAACTTCAAAAATATTCTGACCAAGCTGTACCATATGACATGCTATAAACACAGAATCTACAAGGGCTGCTTTCTATAACTCAGGCGCTTTTATTTAATGGAGCAGGCTCGCAGATGTTTCACTAGGTCTAATGCTAGGTAAAAAGATTTGACAATGTGATCCGTGGTAAATTCTAAATAGGCTTTCTGTATGCAGCACTAATATATAAAGTCTTGGGTTCTCACATGGTGTTGAGGTATTGCTGTGCTAACAGAAAGTAAACTCTGGTTTATAAACTGCACAGAATTGTGAGCTAAATCACTGGGTGCCCCCTGAGGGTGTAAAAAATAAGTATGAAGCAGTAACTAATCATAGAACAGAATTAAAACAAGGATCTATTTTCCATAAAGCCCCTGAGGAATTTTTACAGTCTCATCAGTTTGTGTGGTGTCAAACAGGGCAGCTCTGTTGTGTTTAGCAAATGTTAGCGTGTCCTCATCATAATCCCACCCATGCCTAAAGTAAAAGGGGCCCCATGTCAGAAATCTTCCAGATAATGCCTCTGCTGACTCTGCAGATGTGGATTTGCTCACTTCTGAGCTGCTGGCATCCTCTTAACCTGCTTGTAGTACGGCAGTACCAAAAACCAAACTGTCTTTGTCCAAACTGCACCCTAAGGTATAATTTCAACTCCAGAAGCCAAGGATTGAGTGGGAAATGCACTGAGCCCTCTTTCCGCTTTGGAAGCCTTTCCTCACATGAAGAGTTGTACTGTGTACCTTGAGTCTTTTTTCCTGTGTGGTGTGCGTGGGAGCACTGTCAGCCCAGCCAGCAGCCTCCCCAAGTTACAGCCCAGGGATAAATAGCTGCACAGCATCCTCTAGGTTTACTTGAACCAGAGCTATTCATGGAGCCAAGATAGATTCTGAAAACAATAAGTCCCATGGAAAACGTTACTTTTCTGCCCCTTGAGAAATATTTCCATAGTTAGTGTCCATCAATCATACATCAGTTCTATCCAGGAGTTAAAAAGGGTGGCCGGGTGGGCGGTCTTAGGTTGTTTGGTTTTGTGGTATCATAAAGTTTTCATCATGAATCCACACTGACCGTGCTTATATTTTTAGAGAGGTGTAAAAATTGTGTCAGGTGACTGTTTTCTCAACTTTTTATTCCTGTCACCTAGTAACCTTCTAAGGTTGTAGCCATTTCTATTTTCATCCTAATCCTTCTTGCAGATTGTTTGGGCTATCATCGCCATACTTTAGTGTTACTCATTCTATACTTTTCCCTTTTCCAGGAAATGTAGGGTTGTCACACATAAGAAGTCCCAATGGCTACTTCCTTAGGAACCCACGTAGTCTCAGCTCTGTAACTAAAAGTAGAATAAATTCTCATTAATATTTCTGAGTGCTGCTGAAGTCTCAAAAATCAGTTATGTATTAGGATGTTTCACTAAACACTGTTGGATATAAAGCTCCTTCCAAATTCTGAACAAGCAACTCTGCTCATGAAACAAAGTACAACTCAAGCCAACTCTGCCCCAGGATATAGATAATGATATTAATTTCTTCATTTTTGATGTCCTGAAAAACTCAAAATGAAGTCCAGGGATATGTTAGCTATTTCTATTGCACCAAATTTAGCATCAAAATATTTTTTTTAAAGACAGTTTTTGTTTTGTCATATCAGTTGTATTAAGAAGCAGGGACAAATTTTCATTCTCCCATGTGAATTAAGTGTTTCCCATTCAATGGCAGACTGTCAAGTTACCAAAGCTTTAAGCATAACCTAAACCTTTCTGAAACTGGGAGTTCTCAAGACTAAAGTAGCTTCACTTAACTGGCTAAAAATGAATTCCTCTTCTTAATACAATGAAATGAGATTTGTTAAAGGAAAACCCTCCATTCAACAGTGCTCAGATAAAAGAAAAAACATGCTTTCTTATTCACAGCTAGTTAGATAAATTCAAGCTAAATTGCATACTCACACAATATCTGGGTTGTATGGAGTAGGTTTTCCTTAACACATCTATTACATAACTTAAGAAGTGAGAATAAGACTTGGTCTGGAGTAATTGATATCAGCTATTGCTCTTTAAGAGCAAGAATTGTTTCCAGGGAAGTTAATGAAGAGAAGTTTGTCTTCCGCAATAGTGTCACCTAGGATGAACAAATACGATAAAACATAGAATCAATGAAACTGTCCTATCTATATTAACATTTATTAATGTTCCATGCAAAGTAATATAAAATATTTTTGGACTTGATATAAAAGGTATGCTTTGCATATAGAATATATGCTTTGCATTGTTTCTTTGTAAATGTTCCTGCATGCCATTCACCAACCATAGCCTTATCTGTTAAATTCTGCAGGGTAGTTCAAAATCTCTGTAGAGCATTTTCTGTTGAGTACTACAGGATGCTCATCTACAATGGTTTTGCTTTAAGTAATAAATGCCCAGGATTTTTGTTTTTAAGTGGTTTTTTTTCCACTTTCATAGGCTGTGTGTTTAGGCCCTTATTAAACAGCCTCACTAGGGCTGAGTGCAACTCCCTCTCCATTAATTGGAGAAACAAGTAGGATTGGCTCCAGCAAGAGTTCCACATACAAAGCCATGTGAGGCAGGAATGTGGAATCCACCACTTACGTAGCTCTGGTATACTTATGTTTGCAGCAGTTAGTATGCTATGGAAGCATTTGCCTTTATGCCATATTTCTGGTCTTACAAAAAAAATGTTGCTGGCACTCATTGGGAATGATCCTATCACTTGTGTCTTAAAGATTCAAGTAACAGAAAAATAAATAAATCCCAAATAAAACCATATTTCCAAACATCACTTAATTGCTGGTGCAATGTTTCTCAAGAATGCAGAGGAAGCAGTTAAAAAATATTTTAGCATATGTTACACGCTTTTCTTGGTAGTATTTTGTGTCTCTGCAACTGGATAAATAGTTTACCCCAAGTTGAAAATATCAGCTGATTGGAAGAAAACAAAAATCTGCTCAGTGAAAAAAAAATCTTTAATTTTTGCTGTTGAGTCTTTGCAGGATTTTAAACTCCTCGGTTGCATGTAGATACATTTATCCTCTTAAACAGCATGATATAGGCATGAATAAAGAAGTATTCGAACTAACCGGTTACACACCCAGAAATAGTTTGGCAGTGACAGGGAGCTGTACTAAAGCTAATTAAACCATTTTAAAACCTGCAAGAGTTTCCTCCCACGTCAAGGGAGATGTGCTGGAGGAACTCAACCAGAGGGAAGCATTCTACAATACCTATAAATTCTTCTGCTTTGACAAGGAAGTCTATGCTCACACAACCTCCTTAGACCCCCTTACCTGTGGATGAACTTGTTTTATTCCCAGGTGACTTCTCAAAGATAACCCTGGATGGAAATTATGGAAATTTTGTGAGTGGAAATTTGGGGCAAATGGGACTGATCAAATGTCTTGTCCCTTCCTTACATATACAGACTCATGTTATCACTTCCCCTCACATACAAACTTAATTTAAATTCCACTGACTACAGTGTTACAATAAAGATAGAAGATCATCCTAAAGAATTTTCATAATCATATAAACAAAATTATGATGAAAAAAATTTCAAAAGTGATTTTTATGGATCCTTTTTGCACTTCTGAATATAACATTTTACTCTTCAGTCTGAAATGACTCCTAATACTTCTGTAGAATCTGGAGTCCTATATCATGGGTGGGAATAATCTTTTATCATCTCAGGTTAAGATGGCTTATCAGCTTCTGGATCTGCCACTTCTTCAGTCACCTTTTCAAGGACCAGCTACTGATCCCACATCACATCAGCAGAATTTATGAGAGGAGGAGCAAAGAAAAAAATAATGCCACATCTTGTGGGAAAGAAGACAACATTTGTCTGAAAGGCTGGCTTTATTTTTGAAATGGCAGCTGTTTGGAACTGTTGACAGATTGGGTGTGTTGGAAATTGTCCTGTGCCAGAGGGATTAGTGATCTGGGTTCAGGTGAAGTGGTCAAAGGTGCTTTATAAATGCCATTTCCAACATAGCTATCACTACTACATAGTGGTATAGGTAACAGTTATATCGTGTAATTGAATTATTTCGGGCAAGTCCCACATAAGTCAGGGGTATGTATTTTTCTATCATCTTTTTACTGTGGCAGTAATTTGAGACATTCCTACTACTATTCCTAATTGAATTAGGATGGGCTGAAGGCAAGATATCTGGGGAGGGGTGACAGAGAAATAGCTATTTTAGTAAAGAAATCACTTTCAATCTTTTTCTCTCTTTTATTTCCCGTGACCCGAATATGTTGATCAGATTCATGGTCCTGTTGTAAGGAATTTTCCAAAGAACAGAAATGAATCAATTAAACAAGAACTGGAAGGGAGGGGGTGAAGGGTGGGGGTGGGGAGGTGGAAACAAGGAGTTTCATCTCTTAAAGAGAGCTAGATGCTTTCCCTTCTTACACTCTTTGCTGCTGCATTTTATTTAGGTTATCATGCATGTTTCCACAGAAAAGAAAATTCTAATTTAATTTTAAATGTAAATAGTGGGGAAAAAACTTTCTTCCTCCATGAATACAAAACGTGAAATATATAATTTAGTCAATTGAATCTATCACAGACATAAAAATGATTCAACACATGTGTTTTTATGACAGCCTCCTCAGATTGAACTGATACCCCCCATCTATTTTGTGTGATAACTGCAAAGTCATGTGTTTTATCCAGTGTCCCTCCATTCTGTGATGGTATGAAACACATCTCAGAAGTGCAGGTCAGAACCTTGTCTGGCTCAGTAGTCCCTGCTTGTGCCAAAATCCTTGGAAATGCTTGACAGAAAGCCGTGTGAATCGTTGTCCTTCCCTAACAGGTAATAGATGATCTTTTGTGATTAACTGCCCAGGTAAGTTTCAATTTGTTAATACCAGGTTTCTACCAATAAAACTTAGTTGTTAAGATCCATGGGAAAAGTGAAAACAAAAGGTCAGGAAGCTTCTAACAGGAGACCAGTACTGTATTTTGAGTTATGTTTCAGATCCTTCTCTGGTTGGATATTGAACCCCACAGTTAGTTAGTTAGTTTGGTCACAAGTGATGAGTGAAGATACCCCTCTCTGATCTTTAACTATCAGTTGGCAAAAAGTACTTTTCCCAGTAAGTTCTACCTAAGTCCAGTGTGTTAGGAAGAAATTGACACCAGTCAAAGGCGTGAGGCAAAGCACAGAGCAAATCAAATGGTTGCTATACATTTTGTTTTGCATTGGGCCACTTCGAAGTCATGCATCTGTAGTGGAGCAATGTGCTGGGAAGATCGCATACACTTGCTGTTGAGCTGGGAACTGTATTTTCACAAGGCTGTAATCAACAGCTTAGAAAACTTAATTATATGTCTTAAATGCATTTGATTCTTTTTTTTCTGTACGTTTGGGTTTGGTTTCTTTCACTCAGTTCATTTTGGAAATAGTACAGAAAATCTTCCTATCATTCCAGAATTCAATTCCAAACCACGTGTCAGCAGGAAGACTGTAGTTTTCAAGTTTTCAGGAACATGCCCTCCCCTGCTTTTACTGCACAGGTGACAAAAATCCTTGAAACCTCAGCCATTATTTTTCTGAATCATAGAGTATGTCAGGTACTCTGTGGTGTAACAGTTGCTATAGCAACTCTTCACTTTGGTTCAAAACCTGAAGTAAACAGATGACACATCATATTTTTCATGCTAGGCAAGGCTATTTTGGCATAACGTAGTGATACTAATATATTCTATGGAAACTGAGTAATATTCAAAGTGGTACCAATGACAGAGACTACTTAAGACTGAGAATAATTTTGAGAATAGGATATTTAAAGTATATTAGTTACCCTCTGTTTAACTGTTATTAAATACTATATGTAATTAAGCTGAATTAATCTAATTAGACTTCCAACTGACAAGGGTTTCCAGTTGGCTGAAGTTTTGCAGGGCCCTTTTTGTACATGCCAGTAAACATTAACCTTTTCTTTGAGCAGCTGACCCTTAAAAAGATGCCCCAGTAAGAGATCATATCATATACAGTATAGTCTAACCATAATCCTGACTGATGAAAGGTCAAGAATTTCCACCATCTTTCAATGTTAGTAATACCTTAGGGAGATTTTTCTCTGTGTTTCTTAAGCAAAACCATGTTTGGTGAGCTTCCTCTTCTTTGTTTCTATTTTTTCTGAATCTTGAATTATTAATTGCATATACAGTAAAACTGAAGGAGGTCCAAGAAGATCTTCTGCGCTTCAGACAGGATTTAGCTTTTTCCATACAAGATGGTATTCTCAAACAGAGCCAAATTCTGAGCTTTTCGGTGAGAATATTAGGCATAATGTATACACACATCTATATGTCTATATGCATATGTATCTCTATATGTATTCATGTATATATTCTATATTCTAAAAGTCTGTGTGAAAGTTCTAAACAGTTCTAAAGGACTGTTTAAAAAGGAAATCACCGGGTATTTTGTTTACCATCAGGCCACTCAAAATTCTCCCTATAACAGAGATTTTTATTGATTTGTATGGGTAAATTCTCAAACCTCTCTTTTGGTGAAACAATGCTTGTGTTTCTTACTGTAAAAAGCACATCAATGGGGCCAGGAGCATTATGAAGCACTGTTCTCAAGGCACAACACTAATAGCTTGCCTAATTGCATGTAAGGGTGGATTTACCCTAAGCAGAGGTTTCAGGCATGTATGTATTCAAAAAAAGAAAGCATATCCAGGTAAGGAAGTAAGATATGTATGCCATACTGGGCACTGAGTTGGGTTCCAGGAACAGGGGAGTGTCTTGCTGGCTCTACCCCTGTATTTTTGATCTAAGGCAGGACATCTTGCTCTTCTGTACCTCGATTTCCTAATCCATGTTTAATCTTCCTTGCTTACTTAGGATGTCTTCCTTTCAGGGTAAAGATTATAAGTAATTATTTGTTTGAAAAGTATGCAGCACTTACATCCTGGTGAATACCCGTAAGCACTCTGAAAGCTATATTGCTTCCTCTTGCCTCTCATTTTAACCTTTGGTGTTGCACCATATTTTTGTTGGCAGATTAAAACATGAGTGTTTTTCTATTTCCCTAATAAATAGCCCAAGAAAACAGCCTTCCAAATACACAGTAGCTACAATGTGATGATCTGCTTGGCACCCAGACTCATGGGAACATGCTCAAAAACCCTTAACAGGAATCGAGTGCTAATTAAAAGAAAAAGAGAAAGAGAAAGGTAGTGAATGTTGCAATAATCATACCCATAGACTTGAGAAAGGACAGGGCTACTACAAGCAGAAAATGAAAATACATATTTAGCTGCCTTCTCAGGTAGGTGTTTAATAGTAATAGATTTATGGATCTTAACTCTGCTCCCAGGACTGTTTTAATGGTTATACAATGTGCATACATATTAGGAAGGAGTGTCTGTCATCCCTGTTTTTTTCCCTTTTCTAACAAAATGTCTGAACCTTAAGCTAGAGTCAGGTTTCTTCTTGGCTGTACTCCTTCTGGCCCATGATGCTTTTCTGGCTGCACTCCAAGAGAAAGGGTGGAGAACAAGTTAACCAGAATACCTCATGGCCTGAGCACTTCACTGACATCTGCAAGATAAGGGTTCAAGCATTCTCCACATGATGAATGTTCATCCTGATTTCTGGATGAGTTAGTTGAATATTATGCAAAAAATGGCTACTGAAGTGGCTGAGTGCGTGCATGTTATCACATCCAACTTCATAAGGGGTTAAGGTGGAGTTTTTATAGCACTCCACCTAAGCTTGGACTACAAGAAGAGTACTATGCAGGACATAGTACAGGGTTGACTCTCCAGAGCAGGCACTTTCTACCAAGAATGAGGCTAAGTACAAAGAGTACATTTATTTTTTTTAAATGTGTACACACACACACACACACACACAGTGTCAATCTTGTCCAAATGTAAAAAAACCCAGTAATCATGGATGATATTAAACCAATGATGGCATATGATTTGTTATGGTCACTTCAGACAGCATAATAGCATTGGACTTTTTGTTGGTTTAAATGTTCAAAGTAATGGAACAATAATTCAGGATTGGGTAGATAAGTTAAATGTTGAAAGAATACGACTTTATGATGATTGATTGTCTTTATGGCTCACCTTCAATTATTTCAGAATTATTTCAGAAGTATTTTGCCCCTACGAAATCTATTACATGTATCAATGTGTGACCAGTATAGTTTTACTCCTTCTACAGTCAAATAAAACGAAGTATTTTTACAAATGCAGTCAATTTCCTTAGAATTATTTCAAATCTACAGTCATGATCAGTATAGGATTAAACTTCTCTCATGGTCAGACAGACACAATATCGAGGACCCCATTCTGCCACCTTTACATGGAGGTTTAGTCTGGGAGCAGCATACCAGAGTGTCATACTTGGATACCACCATGTTTAAGCACAGCACATGTTCAGCTCAATCAAGCCCGTTAGATGGGAAGGTGAGAGGCGCTACAGATACTTTTGCATGTGCAACCTCTGATTTAGTTATGTTCCTATAGTCCTGAAGCCATAACAGAAAGAAAAGACAGCTGGCAAGTTCCACTGGAAATAGGAGAAGGGTGTCCAAAGGCTTATTATTTATTTACACACCTAAACATAAATAATCCCCTCATGTACCACTTTTACCCATAAGCTAAAACACATAGTTTTACAATAAGGTCATACTTGTCCTTGTGTTTTGGAAACATAATCTGTCTTTTAAGGTTTGCAATTCATTTTGTTCCAGCTGTGGATTTATAAATCCCTCCACTTTCGAAGAATTCAAAAGTTTCTTAAGTTTGTTTTCATTTGGATGGAGCAAGTATTAAATCTGATCTAAAAGGAAGTCTACTACACTATGTACATATACATATAGACACACACACACTTCTCATTAGTGTTTGAGAAGGTGTAACTTCATATTCCAAAATCCAGGATAATAGAAAATCTGGCAAACAAAAACTTATTTTTTAGAATACAGATGAGAGGGAGGTGTATCACCTTTACATAGACCACTGGGAAGAGTTTTGAACTAACATAAATAGCTGTGTTGAAATTCAGTATTGGAACTCATTAACATTTGAAATTGATTAAAACAGCTGTTCAGTTCAGTTTAAATCTCTTCCTTTTTCATATTCCTCTTCCAGTCCAACATCAGAATGCTGCAAGACATGTAAGTTTGCCAAAATGATTTCTAAGGTCAGGAAGCTGAGATATTGCTGGACGTTTAACCTACATATGGGTCCCATTCTATCCTATGGTATATACCTTCTGCCCTTCTTCAGGCTGCAAAGGTCATAAGGTTGATTTCAAGAGAAAATTGCGGGACTTTTTTTGCATGGAAAATTACCCAGACACAGTGGTGGTTGGCTCAGCACATCACCCTTCAGCAGTGGTGGTGTTACTGTTTAGAGAAGTGAGTTTTTTGGGGTGGCATCTGCTCTATTCATTTCTGGCTGATCTAAAAATCTACATGGACCATAGCAACTGAGTCTCCTGCTCCCTCAAGGGCTCCAAAAGTCCTAATCAAGAGAATCAAGCCATTTGTTTCTAAATACATGCCATATTGGAAAATGAGTCTTGTTTTAGAACCCCCTCCTGACTTTCTTCAAGCTGTTACCTCCTTGGCAGATCACCACTGGGCTGAGTTACACCATTTTAATGCACTTTTGTCATGGTCTCCTTGCAAACAGAAGCATGCCATAGTGTTTAAATCTTTCATGATACTGAAACCAAGAAATCAAACCCCAGACTTAAGCAATATGACTTTTGGACAAGGGGTGCAGTGAAGTCTCTAGCAGTACCACTGTTCTCTCCTGCTGTGAATGACCACACCAGTCTGGTACTATAGAAAGGGAATCTGAGGCATTTCCATAGAGATCTCCTCCACTGTGTGAGGGCTGCAGTACAGCTTGCAGTGCAACATGGTCTAGAGAAGGCACTCTCAGTCCTTATTCATGCTCATCTAAAATCTTGGTGAACGAACAAAAAAAAAAAAAAGGTAAAGGATAATGTTTAATGTGAAGAGCTATTACCACATAAATATTATCTTTACTAGATAGACTTCAGCTTGGCAAAAAATGACTATCTAGAGGAAAGATTCAACTCAGGGCAAAAGTCTTTGGATTCCTCAAGTTATTTCAGTAAATGTATTGCTGTAGCCTAGAATATTCTGGTTTAAATGTAAGCATTTATAAACCTTGGATAATCCTGACATTCAGGGAGTCCAGCCCAATGGTTTACGTTCTACTGGTTCATGACAAAGTACAGAATTAAATTTTTCCAAATGTATCCAGTATAAAATCTGATAAAACCCAGACATTTTTTGTTCCCTATTTTTCCACAGACTTCCTGAATGAATTTGGTAAGTTGTTTAAAGTCTATTTCTGTGTTTGAGGCTCTCGCTGGATCAAATGCCTGCGCTTTCCAGTGCCCTGTCTGGATTAGACTACAGAGGCTCTGGAGTGTGTGCTGCCTTTTCTGATAAATCTCTATACAGGACCTAGCACAATGGAGTGTCATTACTTGTCTGGGGATCTTAATGTAAAAGGATCAAACATGATACAAACATTAGGAGGCATAATACCACGTCATAGTATATCAACTACTGGAGATAAACGGATTCACCATACACCAGTCTGTGTGGAGAGCCTGCAGAGACCCCGCAATGAAGAGGGGATATAGAAATGCAAAGTAGTCTTAGGTTTTCCAGAGCTACGGGTTTATTCCTTCTCCTTAAACAGCCAGCGAGCAAGATGAATAGGATGAAGGCCATAAAACACAAATGCCCTTTTTAATTGGAAAACATGCAGTAAACTAGCTGCCCTTTTAGGATCAAAGACGCTATTAAAAATGAAAGATATTATTACTGTTATTGGAAGGTTTTATTAGTAGCATTTACAATAGCCCTTCTCAAAGGGGAAATTGTTGTAAATACCCAGCTGACTTACAAGCAGCTATATTGTTCTTTACATCACATGGCTGAGCAAGCATTACCTTCTACTACTCTTTTTATCTATTCTGTTTTGTGTCATTGAACCTAGGCTGTAGCATTTTTTTCAAACAAGAATGTACTATGTATGTCCTCTGATATATGGCTGAGGTAACAGCAGAGCTGCTAATATTAGGGAACATTTACCTCCATAAAAATTTGAGATTCCACTTACTCATTCCTCTCACTGTTTACTTTCAAGGGCTAAATAAACCTGAAACTCTGTCTCCAGAAAGTCTGAGATATCGAAACATGCTGCATCTCTTGCTCCCATCTCATCAGAAGGCTATATTTGGTAGAATTATGCCAGATGCCTCTGGGTTCATGTTAGTCATTCTGCAAAACTGAGACACAAATTAAAGGAAAACTGTTAGACAGTGTAGTCCCAGGGACAGGCTGAAATCAAAATAAAGCAGTATGTTAAAAATAAGTTGTATTTTAGAGCCTTTCTAATTTTCTTCACAGTAAAGACAGATTTGGTGGCATTGAGGTGCTAACATGCAAATGTCTGAGGAAGAAATACTATTTTCACCTTTCTGGGTTAGAAAGCTGTAGCTGCCTTTTACTTCTGATTGTTTTCCTTCTGCTAGTTGCAGGGACTGTGGCTGAACTTGCCTGTGCTCCTGGGACCTCCTCAGTACTACAGTGTTTTAGTTTGGCAGCTGTTCTGCAAGGAGTTTTCCTTGCATGCTTACCTAGCTGGGAAGTCACTTCTGCACATTTTCTTTTAGGGTGCAGAGGTTAGGAGGCAGAATCATGAAATGAGGGTCCTCTGGTTCTGGTGCTTTGGATCCAGAGGTTTCTTCTGGATCTGAACCCTCTTTCTCTTTCCAAGCCTTGTCTTTCTGCCCCTTTTCATCATAGGATTAGAGGATAATTCAGGTTGGAAGGGACCTCAGGAGGTCTCTAGTCCAACCTCCTTCTCAAAGGAGACTCAGCTTTGAGATCAGATCAAGTTATTCAGGGCTTTCTTCAGAAAAAAACTCCATGGACAGAGACTGCATCTTTTTTCCATTTTTGGGGGGGGGGGGGGCAAAACAGTACTTAGTATTTTAATGTGGTCCCATGAGTCCCAGCTAAAAGACTTATTTCACTTCTCTTGATCTACTGTCTATGTTCCTGGTGATATGCCCAGAATGTTATTGTTACTGGGTGAAACTACTAGCTGATATCTACCGTGATACCGAGACTCACAAGTCTTCTCCTGCAGCGACACTCCTCAGCTAACTAGTCCCTAGCCTGTATTGCTGCAGGAGTTCATTTGTTTCTAGATGCAGGACTTGGCATTTGTCCTTCCTGAGTTTCAGAACATTCCAGTCAGCCCCTTCCTCCATTTGTCTAGGTCTCTCTGTTTGGCAGCTGTTCCCTAGGCTTTATTGACCGGTCCTCTCAGTTTGATGTCATTTGCAAACTCAGTAAGCATGTGGCAAATCCTTGATTAAGATGCAAAACAGGTCAGGTCCAGAACAGACCTGTGCTGTACTCATCATCAGCCTCCAGGTAGGGTAGATATATTACCCAGTTCCTTCAAAGTCCAATTAATTAACCAATTTTTCACCCATCTAATCATTCACTTATTAAGACAACATTTTCCTTGTTCAGTCTTTTACTACTAATGTAGTGGTAAAAGCTACTCTTATTTCCCTCTGGCATCCCTTTGACATCTCCATTTGAGCTTTGGCTCCTTTTTGCACTGGACTTCCTTCATGAGTTTTCACCTTAGACAAACTGGTCTCCTGACACATCCACTTTCCTTCCTGTGTGTTGGGATGGACCATTTCAGAGGACACTGCCATTAAGGACCTGCAAACCTTTCTGAGTTCATTGCTCTTTGAAGCTACTTCCTATGGAATTCCTTCTACCAGTTTCCAGAATATGCTTAAATCTGATCTCCTGAAGTTCAACATTTATAATCTGCTACTCTCCTTTCCCTGTATCTTGAACTCCTCTTTCATGGTCACTACAGCCAAGGCTATTACTGATTACTACACTGCAATCAGTCAAGTCTGGTTAGTCAATAGCAGATGCAGTTGTGTGTCACCCCTGTTGACTCACCTAGTGAGTGCACCTGCTTATGTCCTGCCTTACTGCCCTATTGCCCTCTCAGTAGATAACAGGGAAAGCAAAGGGCCCCGGAAGAACCATGGGCTGATACCCAGACTTCCTGAGTTGTTTTAACAAGGCTTTGTCTACTTCCTCAATGTAAGGAGGTCGTTTGTAACACAATTCCACCACAGCGTCACCTTTTCTGGTCTCTCTTTTGACCCTGACCCATAAGCTATCAACCTGATTCTCATCCGTTTCACAGAGCAGTTCCAGACATCCTACTCCCCACTTCACTTAAAGGGTGACACCTCATTATCTTCCCCATCTCTTTCTACTGAATATTGTGTATCTATCCATCACAACCTTTCAGCCATGTGAGTTGTCCCACCACGTTTATCCCAGTGATAATAGAATTTTTCTGACCACAAGCAGCGCTCTCATTCCTTCTGGCTTTTTCCCTGACAGTTGAGCATTTATGTACACACCCTTGAGATGGACCTCTTCTTGCCCCGTTTCATCACTCCTAAGGTTGGTCTTGTATACATGACCTTGATATCACTCTAATGAGTCAGCTCATCAGTAAAACTAAGTAAGGTGGCTAAAGGAAAGCTAAAGTAGATTAGATACAGATGCATGTAAATAGATTTGGATGTTATGGATTTAGATAGTTGTGTGTAGTGCAAATGAGCATCTGAAGATAAATTCAGTTGTGTATCAAAGGCTAACGTGGCTCAGTACCCTCTCAATGTGCTGAGGACAGAAAATGGAAAACTGCATTGCAGAACCCATAAGAGGAGCCCGATGCCTTCAAGTATCATTCTCCAATTAGCATATATTTTTTTAATAATACTAATCTCTAAATAAATCTAAATCTCCCTAAAATAAATTCCCCTGATAGACAGTTTGCTTGACGTGACACAGAGTAACTTCTTTTAAATCATAAATATAAACTAGACCTCTTCATGATATTTTAGTTTGACACTGGAAAATGTTTTTTCTAACTGTCCTCTCTTCTACCATGCAAACTCTGCAAAGACCACTGATATCTGTTTTTCTTTCCTAATGAAAAAGATAAGTAATCCAATGCCATTTGTGATGACAGGTTTTTTCCATGTTTTAAAATATTACCAAGACCAGTATTCTTAAAAATTTGTAGTCACTCATGCATTGTAATTACTGTAGTTTTCTAAAAATAATGTTGTTATCATGCATGTAACTGTACCTGATTAGTCAATACCCTTAGATTTACATTTGATGATGCATTTAAACTTTACGTATGTACCACTTTCACAGGCACCTGTAGTTGGTTTCAATTTGCTACTGAGAAGTCTGCTTGCAAGACTTGGCACAGTAGGTTTAATTTGCTCTACTAACAGTTTTACCTTGAAATATTTTAAAGGATGTGCTTATCTCAACAGGCATGAAGAGAAAAAGTGTCATTAAAAAAAGTGAGTGACCAGCTAAATGTAGTTATTATGCACTTGGGACAGAGGATTGGAATTGAAATGGCAAAAACAGGGTACTAATAGGCAATTTTTCGAGGTCACACCCACCCTCTAGTTTTACAAATACTGGACACTCATCAGAACTAATAATATAGTAGCTGTTGCGTTACTTTGGGAGTTTAACTTGTATTTTCTGCACTAAAATCACAAGATGAGCAAACATGACAACTTTGCAGGCAGTGATATGGCTTGTAATCTTCTATTCGCAGTGCTGGATTTGCTAACTTTCCTTGCTTTATATTTCACAACTCTCTTCAAGGCTAAACCAACTGAAATTATTCTGTCTTTTGTCTATCTGTCCTTACTATTCTCACAATGAGATCACTAACCATGAAATTAAGTCTACAAGTAAAGTTCCCAAGCAGAGGGTGTGAGCAAAATGAATAATGTACTGCTCATAACTTAAACTGAGTCAAATGAGCTGTCCATAGATATCATGGCAGAAAAAGTGCAGTAAGAATAAGAAAATCTCATAGTGGCCAAGTTTGCTATTAATGGAATTAAAACTGTCATCAGGCACAGTAGATTGATAATGGCGTTTTTCTGAGTTATTCCCATTCCAGAACAATGACTGCAAACTGAACATTAAGCATTATTGAAGCATTTATCCCCTTCATGAGAAGGAACAATATTCAGTATTATTGCAGACTGATACGAAAGCCAAATGCTTTTAGTGTTTTCTACATAATTTGTAACTAATCCTCCACCAAACTGATATCTATCCCTGTTTAGTCTCATCATCTGAGCTACTGAACAAAGAGCAAAAGAATTCCTCAGCATACCCAGGAAATGGGTGCCAATGGCAAGGGGGCAGTCACCTCTGATTTTCTACTGATTTTGTGGGCGTTTGCACCACTGAAATGTTTATATGCCACCTCAGTGGTGTTACCAGATACACAGGAACCGAATTGGCTAGTATTTATCTATGAAACATTCATGGATAAATTTCAGTTTGGTAAAACCATCATTATTTTCTCTAATGGTCTATCAATTGGTTTTAGTTTTACAGAAAGACTGTTCAAAAATTCTGGAACCTGAATTGCTTATTGTACATCTTAAATATAATTTTGAGCTATTTCGCATAATTTATCCTCTCCTTAAACGAGGCTACTGATCAAGGCAGTTCAGATAGCTCAGGTTACCACAGAAATTCAGATGCACCTCTTCTCCTTGTGAACATACACTGTCTGCTGGACATAAGCGCAGACCAGTCAGACCCTGCAGACAAAACTGCCGTCAGCTCGATGTTTGATTCATTTGAGATTTCATCCTTCCTTTGCAGGAGCTGGCAGTATAATATTCCCTCATCCCTTTCAAGCTTTTTATTTTGTATGAGTAATGGAAAACTTCAGACATGAAGCCCTGGAGCTCTCTTCCATGACAAAGGGAAAAAAAAACCTATCATGATCAAGAAAAGGGACTGAAAATAGTTTTATATATTAAAAAAACAAAAACTGAGTAGCAAAGATAAAGAAGGTTGCAAGAAAATACTGAAGCTGATTGCATTTCATGGTACAACGTGGCATAAGAAAAATTTGAGAGAATTGGTGGCAGTTCAGGCATCAGCATGGATATAAAACCAAGGGGAGGATATTGCTTGGGCACCGCTGGGTGAAGCAAGATAAATAATGCTAAAAGGAAAAAGGTATCCTAAAGTATATATGCATATTAACGTTCTTCCCTATAATTCAAAACACAACGGATTTTTCTTAGAATCTAAACTAAATTAAATTATCAAAATTACCAAGATTGGGTAATTACTAAAACTTTTCAGTGCTCATCCCAACCATGGAACAACAGGGTTCTTAGAACCCATTCCTCGTATCTTGGAACTCATATATCATATAGCTGTCAGCACAATCAGGTACGAATCTTGAAAATTGCACATGATTATAATAAAATACATAGGGATAAAAATGGCAACAGTAATAGTTACAAGCCAGTTCTCAAATTCTTTCCACTTTTACTTTGCAAACTAGGACCTCTGGACACACAATGGGGAACAGCACAAAAAAATGCTCTCTTGCGATTGATATCTTCTCTATTTATCATAAGAAAATTATATAGAAATCCTTCTTGTTTGCAGACCACACGTGTTGTATTCTGATCTTGCTTCATTATTTTCTTCCAATTGAAGAGAATTCCTTTGGCTATTCACTTGCTGGAAACCATTATAAAATGTCCATATACAATATTCATGCAGTTTAGCTGAATTTCTTTTTTTCGTAATAGGTAGAAGGCTTTCTTTCATATAATTAAATATCTTATCTTAACCTTTTGGGAAACAGCAGCAACATATGACAAGAAGTAGGAACCTGGTTTAAAACTCCTACCTGTTCTGTAACTCTGAGCTGATACTCATGCTGTCTCCTTGGTGCTTTTTCATCTCCTAGCGTGCTTTCAGCTAGAAAGAGGGTTTAATAATGTAATATGATTTTCAGTCTCCATTTGCTATACATTTTTGATGTTATATGGTTATTCATAAGGTCTTTGTCTTAGGGACCATCCTGGGAGTATTTCCAAGCAGCAATAGCAATCTAAAAAGATGCGGAGCATACCTTTCGATTGAAGGCCAAAGGTTTAAGGCAAGAAATAGTATATTGCTGTTTGTCTACCAGTAACTCCAGTAACATTTTTTCTTTGATGACTTTTTGAGTTTTATGCTAGAAGGTAAAAGACACCACCACAAAACTCATGTGAAAAAACATATTCATCAATGTAAAAGATGCAGAAACAGAAAATCATAGAATCACAGACTGGTTTGATTGGGAGGGACCTGAAAGATCATCTAGTTCCAAACCCCCTGCCATGGACAGAGACACCCTCCACTAGCCCAGGTCGCCCAAAGCCCCATCCAACCTGGCCTTAGACACTGCCAGGGAGCCACAGCTTCTCTGGGCAGCCTGTGCCAGGGCCTCACCACTGTCATAAAGGATTTCTTCCTAATGTCACAACTAAATCTTCCCTCCTTCAGCTTAAGGCCAATACCTCTTGTCCTGTCACAACAGGTGCTTGTAAACAGCCCCTCTCCAGCTTTCCTGTAGGTACCCTGCAGGTACTGTAAGGCTGCTGTAAGGTTTCCCCAGAGCCTTCTCTTCTCCAGGCTGAACTAGCCCAACTCTCTCAGCCTGTCTTCATAGGAAAGGTGCTCCAGCCCGCTCTGGACTTGCTCCTACAGGTCCATGTCTTCCTTGTACTGGAGACCCCAGAGCTGGATGCAGTACTCCAGGTGGGGTCTCATGAGAGTAGAGTAGAAGGGAATCACCTCCCTTGACCTGCTGGCCACACTTCTTTTGATGCAACTCAGGATACGGTTGGCTTTCTGGGCTGCCAGCACACATTGCCTGGTCATATAGCCTTTTCCTGCAGATAGTGCCTGTATTTCCAATTACAATGCTTCACCCAGTTCTAAACCTTTTTGTAACACAAAATTAAACAATTTTTAAGCAGCCCCTGCCTGACCCTAAGATGAACGGTTTTTAGCACGGATGTGGTGCCTTTTCCATATGCAGCTTGAAAAGCTTTTAACAAACATTGTAATTACAAAGCTATGTAAATGTGAGCTGGGATTACTAGTAATAATACAGTAAGGTCTTAATTCATCTCTTTTTTTTATAGTCTTTTCAGGGAAAAAGGAACTCGATAGGCTGTCTTATACAAAAACAAATGGGAAGCAATGAAGAGATTGACTGCTGTTCCTTATCTGAAGATTGAGTTTCAAGTGCTAAATAGATTGAAGTTCAGAAGAAAGGCTTGAGAACAAAGCAGAATTTAAATTTTTCCTTCTATCTATCAACTTGATCGCAAATTTCTGGTCTTTTAGATGATTTGAAATAAGAAAATTAAAGCCTAATACCATGGTAGTTGTTTGGATGACAAAATAATCCAAATATAATAGGGTAAAGAAAAGCAAGGCACCCAAGGAAATGTAGCTTATCTCAAAGCATACTTTAGAAGTTTCTGTCTCCTACTGGAACTGGGTGCATAAAAAAGAGGAGTCTTGAGCACTAACATGGTACCTTTCCCTTTGGGGAGGGGAAAAATAGAAAAAAAAGCAGTGGTAAAAAAGTTAATATGGCCTGGGCTGAAAGAATAGAAACTTTCATGCTTTCATTTTTGCACTTTTGCATTCAAATTAGTAGGAGATATACAGATTATGGTAATCCATAATAATAATATATATTCCCAGACTTTTTAATAAGTTTTGACCTTCTTTTATGTTGTCCTTAGTAAAACATATTAGTTGTTTATTTTGGGCATTAAATGTGTCTTGTATACACTCTGCCTCTCAAATATTTTAAAATATGAGCTGATGAGACACTGGTCAATCTATGGTGTTGATAAAGTCATACCATTTAAGCACAAGAAAGTACACATCCTTCAAACTGCCCCATGTTGTCTGTGCATGACCATGTAAATCTGAAGCCAGTAGCCAGTGTCTGCAGAATATAATATTACAGGGACACCTAACAAATACACAGTGTTCCCAGCCCGTGTGGAGAACTTCATGAAAAACAACCTTGAAAAAATGCTTCTTCCATTTCTGCCTCCCAGGAATGTTGCCATTTGCAGCTTTATGAGTCTTTGACAAGGAAAAGCTGGTCCCTTAATGATCTTGTTTAAATGGGGAGGGGGAAGTGTGTTAAAAAAAGAAATGGAAAGTATATATAGGTCTCATCCTTATCTCCCTAGCATTAAACAGAAATACATACAGATGACATGGAATGGGTGTAGTAAGATGAGGCACAAAATGAAAATGCATGTCCAGTGCACAGAAATGGGGGACTTTCACTGCTCTGTCTGTGTATAGATCAGTTTGCCAGTAAGTATTTGGCCTGAAAAAAATCCATCCTGCAGCAGAATGACTGGTTAAATGGGGCTTAGCATTACCAGTATTTCTCATTACCCACCAGTGATTCAGTAAGTGCCTTTCTACTATTAAAAATCAGTCCACGATTTTAATGAGACAGAAAAGGTGGTTCATTGAATTTAAACTGTGTTTTTTCTTGAGTCTGAGTAGCATTGATGAATAGAAGAAAAAGTATAGTTTCTCTGCAGGTGAAACTGCAGTTTCTCTGCCTTTTTATTTTTAATGAATTGCTCACTCTCTGTTTCTCCCTCCCATACAACAGAAGACAGCGTGCCTATCAACACCTGCCAAAGTAGTGGAGAAAATGTTGCAGGCAATGGCAGATGCAAAGAGAACCACAAATCTACAGCACTCTCAATATGCAAGCCTAGCAGTGGTGTTAGTATCACAACTCCAATCAGCCGTTCCTTCCTATCAAACCCACACACACCTTCCTTTTTTTTTTTTCCTATATGTGGTTCTCAGGCCAGCATCTATGTGTAAACAGGATGTGGGAGCTGTACTGTAATGTATTCAAGTCCTGTACACCTCCGTCCTCACCTCTGGCTGCAGCGTGTATCCTGCTTGGAACATCTGCTTCAGATAAATATAGGGAGAGTTCAAGCTGTGCAGAGAAGGGCACAGCCTGGAATTCGTCAGCCAGTTTTGTCTTTATTTTTCAACATTTTAAAAATATGGAAAAAAGTATTTTACTGGAGGGAAAGTTTCCTTAAAAAAATAAATCACCATTGAATATCTGCAAATAACATACTGGCATATATTTTAAGAATTGAAAGATATTCTAAGATCACTAAGAATAACATGTTTGTTTGTTTGTTTGTTTGTTTACTAATTATTTCTAATGATGCTAACCTAAAGGTACAAATTCATATGCTGCTAATATCCCTGATGTAACTTGAGATGCATTCTCATGCTTAGGAGTGCAGGTTTTTTTTTTAAACTGCCCCTGGTAATCCAGCTAAAATGGATCATAGGGCATTATAGCACATTTACACAAAAAGGATTTCATTATGCCTTGAAAACTGGAGGTCAGAATCATGGAAATGTTTGCTTCTTTTCAGCAGACTCCACTTCAGGCAGCCTGGGAGATCCATACCAACTGCAGTGCAGGCTCATTTCTCTGCACTGTCTTCTCAAGCTGCTCTGCTCTCTGAAGAGTGGGGCAGCCCTGACAGGAGAGTTGGGGGGCTATTTGTGTGACTGCCAGCTCAGAATAGGACGTCTCTGACCATGACAGCAAATCTGTATTTCAACATCGTGGGCAACTTAGGAGTTCCTATGACCAGGTAGCCGCGAGTTACATGCAGTCAGTGCATCTGTCCTTCGCCAAATTTAGACATGTCAATCTATGGCCATCATCGCAGGCACCTAAGTAGACAGTCTCATTTTTTAATACTAAATCTTCTGATATAGGAAAAAAAATATATTACTGTTAAAATAATTCAGTGTTAAAAAAAGGTAGAATATCCTTACTTGTTCTAAGAGTAGCAGAGAGGGAAATATGTCAGGACTGGTAGAAATACCTGTATGACCACAGGCACAGAGCCCAAGCACGTGCACATTCAGTCCCAGTAAGAGTGGTCGCCAGGTTGCTGCTGCCACTGAGGAAGGTATGAAGGTGTGCCTGTACTGACACCTGAGAAAGGAAAGGGAACTCTTTGCCACTTGTCACCAGCTCCCTTTCTGTTCTGGCCTGGCCTCTAACCCTTCTTGCTGTTCCATCCATGGAGCATAAGAAATCAACACTGTCCACAATTCTGAGGAAGCTCTGAGTGAATGCTGCCTGTACAAATATGTACACACACACACACACACACACACATCACATGCATGCAAATGAACTAAACAGGAAGAGGGCTCTGCACATGTGAGAGACAAAAATAAACAATTAGACAACAAGTAGAAAATTACAAACAATAACAAATCTTTGGCTGACTTAAGGATAGACATTTTTCAGAGGTAATAAAGCATATCTAGAGACTTTAACAGACTCTTGAATCAAGCTTCCATTTAACATAGCTGACATCTCTCAGGCGTCTGTTGTCTGAAGCTCCTGTATAAATATTTTGGTCAATTTGTCTGATCAAACACAACCAATGTCACTGTCTACATCTGGATTAACCATCTATTCCGCCTTTGTGGTGAATGGAGAGAAATAGTATTTCTGGGGTACCATTCATCTCCTCTTAAAGTAGATCTTCAATTAAATACATCTAGTTTCAAGGTGCCAGTTTTCTCCAGGAATAATAGCTACCAGACCTAGATAGCTACATAGGAAACCTTTAAAAATATCAGAGGTGGCTCTTACACGTTGTGACATAAATTTAATCAAAACTTTGAGGAAAAGAAAGATTCTTAAATAAATAATATTGAAATATTGTAAAATAAATTAAAAAGTCCGTTTTTGTAAACTCTGGACTCACAAGCAATGTTCCAGGTGCTTTTTATATTTTTTTTCTGCCACTATACAAGGGGGCTTTTTGGGGGGAGGTGGGGTTGGGTTTTTTTTCCCTCTTGTGGCAAAAGAGAGCCACTGAATAAAGCACCCAGTGTTAGTTAGACAGAGGATTCAAAATTACCACAGTCCTATTCATTCAAATATCTTCTGTAATATGTAACAATTACAAAGATCTCACCTTTTTCCCTCAAAGAAAAAAGTGAAGCATCAGTGGAAGCAAAACATTTAAATTAATATTTACCAGTGGAAATGGGGCGCAGGTACACTTATTCACCTGAACTTCCTGAGAAAGTGTGAATGATATGAAAAGACTGTGAAACAGAGCATAATCTCTTCTGCAAAAGCATGAGGGCTGATAACTGAAGAACTGCTAACCCTATACATTGGAGCTATAGTATGGGAATATTTCTTCCCTGCAGAAAAAGCAAGTGTGAAAACTCAGAACAATTTCCATTTCTGTACACTGTTCAAAATATTACTTTGATGAACTATATCTTTGCTTCCCTAACTCATCTCCTTCCAACTCTCCTCACCTATAAAGATCCACACAGTACAGCTATGCTATATACATGCTATGGTATTTTCCCTACAAGCTCCTCCTCAGAAATTCTGGCTTTCTCTGGTGCCAGCTACTTCTTTCTGCCACTTCCTGACTAGTATTGTGGTTGTACTGATGTGTCTACTTATGGCTTCAAGCTGTAAAATGTATATACAGCTGCATTGTAGTATTATGATGAATGTGACTGACCTAAGGCTTTGCTCTCAGTAGAAGCCCAGAATAACTGATGTGTTGCTAGAATATTGCAAGAAAAATGGCCACATGATTCACTAAGGCACTGCTAAAGGTCTGCTAAATTGGAGGGGCCTGGGAAAGGGTAAATAATTTGCTTTTAATGTACCAGCACCTAACAACTGAAATGAGACCAGGGCTCATTTCACAGGGTACTATAGAAAGGTTTCCAGCATATTGCAAATTAAACAAATAAACAAACAAACAAAAAGAATCAAAGGGAAAACAAGCTACAGTGATGTGAAGTGAGTTGCTTGTGGTCACTCAACAGGTTAGTAACTGGATTGGGAATTGAGCCCGCCCGCCCCCCCACACCCCCCTCCCCCAACACGCCCCCCGCCCCTGCCACTCGCCCCTGAATTCTTTATCTGCAAACCATCCTCGGTTCCTACTATTACACAAGCCTTTTAAATCAGGACTTCATGCTCATCATCTCCAAGGTGACAGTGTGATAAGTCTTTTTTCAAAAACAAGAAGTACTTGATCCTCCAAGGGAGAGCAGCAAGTCTCTTGAGTGTGGTATTCCGATGCAAATAGGCTGTAGCTCTAAGGCCCTAAAAGACAGACTCCTCACAGCGAGCAACAATCAGTTAGCACACTGTGCAACAGGAGTCGGGTGATAATTTCCTGTGTACACATGAAAAAAAACCAATACAGATGCGGTTTCTTTTAATGTGATCAGGCCGGGGTCTAGGCTGTAATGGGTCATGCTGAGGCTCAGTACACGGAGGAACTTTGTTTCTGGGTCTAGGACACTCAATAATTTCTTACTCTTCAAATGTTTAAGGGCAATTTCATCCATTCCTAGCTGTTTTAAATCCCTCTTGCAAAATGCATATTTGAAAGGAGTTGAAATTCAGTAGGCCAGAAAATCTACAGAAATGATAAAACAGCGTATTATAATATTTTCCCTGTTCTTCATTCTCAAGTAGTAGTAATTGTAAATGCTATTTCTTGCCTTTCTTGCCAGCTTTTCTGCAACCACCACAACAGCGTTGACTCAGAGCCTACTTGTTAAGCTAGTCGCACCACTCCTGAAAGTATGTATGTGCAGCTTCATAAACATGTTTTCTCCTACTTCCAGTACAGAATCCTCACTAGTCTCATGAACCACACACGTCTCCTAGGCAGAAGGAAAGTCAGCCCTTAGTGGTCACTGCTGTCCAAATTAAGAGGAAAAGGACAATGTTGTTTTCTTTACATTACTGATATGGTGCATCACAAAGAAATGGCAGATCAGGGTCAAGTTACACTAAGCTGCACTGTGCTTTTTGGTCTTGTGATGTGACGTAACCTCTTACAAAGCAATGAAAGAATTGTAATGTAAAGAAAGGCTTTTGAAAGATCTGCTAGAAGGAAATAATTGTTGAGCATGGGAAGAAACTACATGGCTGATGTTAGCTAGGCACTAAGTGCTGGCGCCAATCAGTGCTCCAGGGTTGTGCCCAGCTGGAAGGAACAGAGAAACCCACATGTCCCATGTCAGCATCAGAGTCCAACACATGCCACTGCAAAGTGCAGGGTGGCTGGAGTAGACCCTGTTTCGCAGCTGTCTGGGGGACGCTGCAGACAGAGCCCATGCAGCCCCTACTGTCCTCCACTCTCCTGACTGTGGACTCCATCTTGTTCCTCCTTTGGATGACTCAACACAGCCCTATTCTATGCTGTTTGTTTGCCACCAGATGATATGCAGCCACTCAGCTGGGGTCAGCCAAGGCATTCATCAAGCATGGACAAACAGGAGAGGGGCAGCAAAACTGTCATGCTGCTGGCATAGTGTGATAGTAAGGAATATGTATCCTACCGGTTTCCCTTTCCCACACGCACATAATTTTCGCATCTTTAGCTTCTAAGTGAACTATCTTGGCCCCACTGCCTTCTGAACACTATTACAGCTGCACTGGCTCAAGAGGTTTATGAGGCAAGGGAGCATGTAAAGGAGTCAGAGAGAAGGCAGAGGAAAGCTAAGAGGAAGACAGAACTAGAACTGGAAAAAGAGCAAGAAAGGAAAAAAGAATGAAGGAGAAAAATTACAGATGAATGAGAGAAGGGAAATATCATCCATAGTAAGGGCATAAAAAGTCAGAGGAATTTTACACTAGTTTCATGAACACTAGAGGGGCAGTAGTAGACACTTGTAACTTAGAGCAAGCATAACTTACTGTGCAATACTGGATTTATAGGGCCACTGCTGAGTTTCAAATCATGTATTTCATCCTGTGCAATATATAAGAAGTTTTCCTTCATTTTTTGAAAGCGCTCTATAAACTTCAACAGTTATGGAAGATACTTTTTAAAACACAGCTCAACATACAATGGATTGTAGCCCAGTCCTACATGAGTGCTGTGTACCCGGTTCTGGAGCCGATGCTGGCTATGGCAGCAACATTAGGTGTGGCGGCAGAAGTTGAGAGAGAGAAGAGTGTTTGGAGAAGCATCAGAAAGTCAGCCTGGACAGAAACAGATGCAAAATATAATTGCAAGATTTTTCTGACCAGATTTGTTAATATACAGCCAGTCCAGAATAAGACTTATGAAACCTATTCCTTCTACTAATCAGTGTCTATTACACCACACTTTTTCCTATGGGATTTCAAAAAAGAAGTAATCCCAATATCCATGCACACTGAGACCGTGATTATGATTGGAAGAATATGCAAGAGAAAGGTTTCTTCTTCTATTTTCACCTGCCACAATCCTCACAGTGCCAAATTTATCTTCAGAAGCCTGGCGGGTAAGCTTTTCTTCGAGTTGCTTCATCTTTTGCAAACACTGCTCTCTTTCACAGAAAAAAAAATCCCGTAGTTCCTTCTTATATTTTTAGCTTCAGATTGTTTTACTCTTTGTATTTGCAACAGAGCACTCAAGAGGCCATTAGAAACGTATCATGTGATATCATACTGCAACTCCCCAGTACAACAGATTAACAGTAAACACTTAAAATCTGCCATTTTATAGATCCTGTGACTTTTCCATTAAATCAAGCCACATCTTTCAAACTTGCTGATATGAAATGCTGCTTTACTATCATGTTCACATGTGTATATTGTTTCTTTTGAATACAAGATTTCATTAAAATTACTAGCCAGCAAAAAGCTGTGTTATTGCACACAGTGGTTTTATTGTTCAAACTTTTCCCCCAACTAGTTAAGATGTCTGAGATACTTGTTGAGTGATTTATTTTTTTAAGTTAGCTGAATGTATCAGAATAAAGCTTTGCTGCATATTCACAGGATACAATTCACGGGATTTTGGATGTCATTACATGTTAGGCAGTAGAAAAATTGCATTTTTGCAGTAGTACTTTAAGAATTTCTGTTGTTGTTAATCTGTTTCTTGGAACCAAATAATGACAATTTCAGGTTATAACAGGTGACAGTATGTATTATTCCACAGTGCTTGAGGAATAGCTCACAAATCATAGACCAAATGAAATATGGAATAAAAGGGGAACATTGTCTCTTCCAAGTAATATGGCTCTTATTATGAGTTCTGATTTATACATAAACCCAACTTAAACATATCTTATGGCCTACTTTTTTTTTCCCCCAGACTAATCACAGCAACAATCTGAAAAGGTTACAATTGAGAAAAGTTTTCCCTTTTCCTCACAAATATTTGGAGGGGCAGCTTCTGCAGAAAGCATTGCAACACATTCACTGAGAGGCCACACACAGGGCTGTCACCTCGTGCTCTCCTTTATAGGCCATGCCAGGCCCCATTCTACCTGCTGCCTTGGACTGAGAGTAGTGCTTGCTCTGCAGCTGGTCCCACTGAGCCAGCAGGATCATGGGCACACAAAGGAGGGCAAGTTCCCTGGGAATGGTACTTTTAGGGCTGCTGGATCAGCTGGACACATGTAAGACCCAGCATCGCTCAACAAGGTGGAAGCCAGCAGGATGGCTAATATGCACTTCCCAGATGCTTTAGCCATGTTACGGGCTCTGCTGGCTGATTTCTCAAACCACCTTGCTCCCCACTTTGCAGGCAGGGAGGAGACTTGGAGCTGCCTTCCCCTGAATTGGTGCTGAGGGCCAGCAGCCAGCCTGCCATCTTGTCCCTGTGTGCCTAGCCTGCTGGTGAAGAGACCAGCAAAATGCAGCTCCGGTATGGCCTGCATCCCAACAAATCGCTTCATTCCCACCCACACAGACAGATCAAACAGCATTTGGGAAACAATCTGGGATCCATATTAACGCTCGGTACCATTGCTGTCAGGGCAGTTTAATGGGGATGGGGGGGCAGCACTGTTTCTAGCACATTCCAATTGACAACAGCTGGGACAGCTCTGTTCTGAGCAGCTGCCTTTGCTGCAGCCCCACTGTATCGCCTTTCTGTGTGGAAAGCTTTGTCTTGGCTAGGGACGGGTTTGTTGAGCTTTCTTGTGCTGAAGTCTCACACAGACACTTTCCCTTTGCCCATGGCATGTGACCCTGCCAATTTACAGGCTTGCATCCTCAATAAGAAAAACAACAACTTTTTTAAAAAAAAAAAAGTTTAAAAAAAAAAGTAAAGGTTAATTAACCTCAGGTCTGTTCTCAGCAAAGCAAGGCTGCCATGGATAAGTAATAAAAATAGCTTCTCAATGGTCCTTGTGTCTGTCAGAGTCTCACTCTGTGATCTTTCAGTCAAAACCATGAAAGCAGGAGGGGGAGGAGAGGCTGATTCGCTACTGTCCTTTTCTTGTGCGTGTGTTCCCAAGGCTTCCCAGCTCTGTCCTTCAAGTCATCTCCACCAGTAAATCATTTAGCTCAACCTGTCACTCTCAGCCATTGTGAGGAGACAAAAGCTACCCATTTAACCCCAACCATGGCTGATTGACGCGGCAGGGAAGGCAGGCTCACAAAAGGAGGCTAGCAGGGAAGGTGGCAGTTGGGTTGGATTTCATGTAGTCTGGTGCTGTTTTTTCCCTCTCCCCCCTCCTTTTTTTTTTTCACCCTCCTTCTCTGTTATTTTAAATTAGCAGCACCACTCATACTGGGATTGTTTTTTGAAGACCACATGTTTGTCAACAGAGCTGTTCTGCTTGAGTAATTTGACCCCAGCCTGGCTTGAAAAGGTTGGAAAGGGCAAGAAACACACACCCTTATCAGCATACATCTATTAACCCTTTCACCTGGATAACTTTTTGGACTATTTATGTTGCCTTAAAAAAAAAAGTGGAAACACAACATCCAAGTAGACACAGGGAACCAGAGCTATTCCAGTCAACCCACTCTTGGGAGAAATCTTCACTGCAATTACAAGGTTCATTTAAGTATTGCACTAAGCCATCAAGTAAAACTCTGCTACCTTGAATCACAACCTCTGCCCTAAGCCTGCACCTCAAATGGACATCTCTTGTGCTAGAGCAGGTTGCCCTCCTTGTCAAGAATCACTCTGCCCTGCTATTTTAAAATTGAAAGTTAGTCCTATGACATAGAAATCAGTTGTTAAGTTTAAAACTTCTTTTGCATAGTTGCCTGGGCCAAAGTAACACCACTCACACCCAAACAACTAAACTACTGAAAAACTAATTCACACGGTGCTGACAGTAAAATGAAATGCATAGAGAAACCAAGAAATACTGCAGATGATAGCTTTTATTTATTCCCTTTTGGAATTTATTCCCTTTCCCCACCAAATTCCAGAATATCCCAGTATACACAGCAAACTAATTATATATAAAATATATCTGCAAATATCCATGGGTTTGATTTCTAATGATATTGTCATTAATCCACAGGAGAGTTCTTCAGTAATTACCAAACAAGTGTAGTGCTGTGTTTTAAGAACCAAGCATTGAGGTTGACAAAGACTCACAAGCACAAAATAAACTGCATCTGTGCTTCTCCAGGGATAGTCCTGATTTTTGTTATGTGTGTGAGATCCAAGAAATGGCTATGTACTATATATTTTTGTAATCTTTTTAATGTGCCTTTTAACAATAAGCAGTTCAGGATGTGGTTATTGCTTAGTGTGTTAGACTTACTCTCCTTTTGGGCATTGAAAATGCCTTAAGTCCTCATTTTCCCTATGAATGGTGTGTCAAAATGTTGGTTCGGATATCAAATTCTCTCATAACCCTGTCATTTGGAAGAGTCTTTGTCTGCCTGAGTCACTCCCTTGATTCTTTTGGGTTTTGTGTTCCCCTGACAGGTCTGTCCTACACCTTTCTAAAGCTAGTAAAGTAAAGCAGAGTTGGGAAAACATGTTTTGCATTGCTGAGTTTGCAGTCTCACTGTAAGCTTTCTCACAGATTCATCTTCAGTGCAGGGCAGAGAGGTGGGGGAGAAAACATGCTTTTCCCTGAGAGTGCAGGGTATGTGAGTTGCCTTCTCTTTCAACCTATGGGGTAGTCTTCACAGATTTCAGCACAAATGGAAGAAATATCTGATTTCCCATTCCATCTGGATTCAGTTTCTTTCTTCCTCTTTGTATAGTTTCTTAGAGACATTATGGAGCTCACTGGAGGGGCCACTTACACATGACTATGGCGGCACTGGGCACACTGCCAGAATTTCACTCCAGGAGGGTGCAACAGGAATCTTTAATTAACTTGAACCAAAACACTGAATTGCAAAGAACAAAAGAGTGGGGGTGGAGAAAGAGAGGAAGGGAGGGAGCAGAAAATAAAATTTCCCATACTAGAATCTCCATTTTTGGTCACGATATGACATGATCATAATGTCTTCATAGGCAATAATTTCTAACTCCTGTTTTATTCAGTATATTTTGCCTTTCTTTCTGCTCACAGAATGAATATCTGTGACTATCCTTCACACAATGTAGTGATCAGTATTTTCTCAACTCTTATATTAACATATAATTTGATTACCTTTATGCTCTACAATTTACAAAATTGTAAATATGAGATGACTAGGTCTCTAGCATCTTGAATGTTGCATAAATACACTGTAATATTCTGACAATGCACAGGAGCTCCAAGCATTGAAAAAGATATCACTCTGCTCAGTATAGCATCAATATAGTATCTCCCTGTCCTCAAGACTTTACATTCTGAGCATAAGCAAGATTTAGATACAGTCAGATGAATAACAATTATTTACTGAAACAGCATTATTGTGAAATGTGTTCAAAACAGAATGGATAATGTTTCACACCCATTTTGCAGAAACATAAAACATGCAAAGCAGTAAAAAAACCAAAAAAACCAGGCCTGAAATACTTTTCTCACTTGAGCTCAAGGGAATGACTTGCATGACTTCTTTGCTGTCCAATTCCTTGTTAAATATGTGCAGAATAATTACTCTAAATGCAAAACTAATGGTGCTTTTATGCATATTCATTCAAGTGACTTTGTGATCGAGACTCTGATACTGTCCTAGCTAATGAGGCTCAGTTGCTCAAATATTTATGAAAACAAACATAGCAAGGAGTCATACATGCTCAACATGAACTTATTTACACATTCAAAGGAATGTTAAAGTGTGAATTGATTTTCCAGTTGGTGATTTGGAGTGTATTATGTTTGCATCTTCTAGCTTAATAACACCCTAAAAGAATCAAGTTAGTATCCTTAATTTCCTGTTTTAAGACAGCCTTTGGTATTGCTGCCTAAACATTTATGGCTAAGAAACTATATTTTACTGCTCTGTAAAGAGAGCATATACCTACTGAGTGTGAAAACCTCACATAACGACAAGGTCCAGAATCCCGTCTAAACAGAAGGCTTTCCATAGAGGCCCAAGGTTGTATCTTCCTTGAGTCACATTGGGAGCAGCTGTAAAAGAATTTAAGAATCTTTAAACTCCATGAGACATCTTTGATAAGACCCTGCTTACAGACATTAGGGAGCCTGGGGTAAAAGAATCACAGAATGTACCGTAGAGAGGTGTCTGGATTTTTTTGCAGCTACCTTCATTGGAAGCCATGATACACATCAGAGAGCAGTCTTGGAGATATATCTATAATATCTATCTATCTGTCTATATCCACATTTATATCTACATATCCTTTTTATGAGCCAGTTTGATTCACCTAACTTAAAAGATTTATGCATGAGCTGTCTGAGGAGTCCATTCAAAGTGAGAATTCAGTTTATCTAACAAAATTTCTATCTGCCAAAATACAAACTCTGCTCTCAGTTATAGTGTAACTACAGAACAGCTCTCTTTAATTCAAAGGCATTCATCTAGATTTAATGGCATGAGAAGAATGTATCTTCCAAGTTTTCTCTTTCTAAATATAATTATATATATTTGTGCCTTTATGTGTGCATGTGTGCATGCATAGATGCATACACAGATAGATAGATACATATCTGCTATGTTACCAAGACATGCTCAATGAGGAACTGAGGGCGGTTATTGGAACCTGTGAAGAATGAGCATGATACAATAGTTGTTCACCACATGATCATTTCTTTGCTGGCTTGTTCTGGACTGTAAATGCACTAGAATCTGTTTTAAATGTTTAAAGATATTACATCTATCTACACTGAAGGTAAGCATTAGTTGTTTCTGGCCTTACTCTGGCAGATGAATTAATTTTTAGCATTATGGACCAATCTCTCGTACAAGACAGTCCAATTTAGACATTTCTCTGAAGTCTTCTCTTGTTATTTATTTTCCTAAAAATTATTGAAATGAGAAAATGGTTTCAAATTCAAAGTGACAGCAAAATAAATCCTCTTGAAATCCCTAATCAGCATTCATTTCTCATGTAATTGATTCCACTGAAGACAGTAGAGCTAGATCTGTGGCAAAGTTAATCCATGTTATTTTAATGTGACAAATAACCCTGATTCTTTTGTACTGGCTGATTTTTAACTGTGTCAAGTGTTCACAATGAGAAGTAAAATTACTGATGTGTATATTAACAACAATGGTGAACATGAACTATCCTGTTGCATTTTCTTTCACACCAACTTTCTGTCAGAATTTAGCAAGTCCCATTTTGAGTGAAAATAATTCAATTTGGAGTGACAAAAGGCTGTTGGAAATTCTGAATGCAGGTAGTCCTAATAAAAATAAAATTACCATCATTAGAAATGTAAAAGTCATAAAATCCCTTAAGTCAAAAGAGATCATTTTACAGGAAGGCTCGCAGCCCTTTTTTCACTAGCTGACATATCCCCAAACTCAGGGAGCTTTCATTCCCTGGGAGCTCATTGGTGTGCCAGTACTGCTTTCCAGTTTGCTCCATGATTACAATTCCCATTAGTTTCCAGGCATTCCTAAATAAGGCCCAACTCTTCTCTGCATTAAGATTCTGCCTTACATCAGACTTCAGCAATTTTCACTTATAAATAAATAAATGAATGAATGAATGAGGACGATATCTGAGAATTCTCTTAGAGCAGAATTTAAATTAAATCTCCTTATTAATGATGTATGGATTTCTTTCATTGTTTAGGAGGCTTGTGAGCCGTTGAAAGAAACAAGAAGGCTTTTAGTAATGGGCACTAACAGCACCATTGTGCTTGCATGGAAGCTCTTGGCCATTCAGTGTCACAGGGTCAAAAACAATCCAAGCTCCCACACCAAAGCAGTCTGTAGAAGGCCACACAGACCTCACAACACTGAGTCTTTAGAGCTTGGGTGGGTTTCTGTGAGCGATGTGTTAAGTTCGGCATTGGGAGGTAGCAAGGAAATTAAGTTTGATTAAAGTTTACACTCGTCCAAACTTTCTGAGTCCAGTTTTGATTTTTTCCAAGTTAGGTTGGAATTCTGATGGGAAGAAGCTAAAGTATGAATTAAAATTTTTATGAAACAGCATTGTTTTCTAAGGCTTTTTCTTCTGCTTGTCTGACACATCTCTGTTGACCACTGGGGACTTTGCAAATAATAGTGATAGAAATCATAGCAATATAGAAAGCAGAGGGAGGGAAGAGAAAAAACAGGACTAGGAGAGGAATTTATTTGACTACATGAACCATTGCATTTAATTGCTAAGAAAATATTTGAGTCCCTTTTTATCTGGTCCTCTCCTCCTTCTCCTAACTTTTGCAATGTGTGACCTGTATGGATGCTTTAAGTTGCAGATGGAAGTCAAAGAAGTCTCATCTACTTCAGAGGGGAGCTAGCTGCATATCCCTGAATAACTACTAAACAAACAATAAATTCTGCATTTTGCTGCATATTATCAGGCATGGGTTAGGAATGTATATACATATATATATACACACATACAAATCCATTATAGGTACAAGTTCTAAAGCAAGAAATGATTGTGCTGATACAAAGCGCATAAATTACAGTGATTTGTTGTGTCAGTGTAAAGAATTTGATGACCTGAAATCTCAAAATGTTGCCAAGATACCAATACATTACAAAAATTTATTTTCTTTTCAAATAAGCATTGTATTCCATTTTCACTACTGTCAGGGAAATGTAATAGGATGGGCGTAATGAAAAGCTTTTCATGCACACAATAAACATCCACATCAACGTTCCTGTTCTGCATGTTTGTAGAGCACAGTGCTTACTTTTTTTCTGAAGTTTGCCTTCTCATTCATGAAGAAGTTTTACTCCTCTCCTGGCTTCACAGGTCCAGCAAGATTTTCTTTTCAGTGTTCACTATTATGCTATCACAATGCTTACCACAAGAGTTCGAGAGAGTATTTTTGTTTTCGGGGGGTTCAGAGGTATTGCTCTTAAACTGATTTTGTTTCAGTCTCACACCAGAACCGTGCAGGAGGCATTCAGAAGCGTAAGGAGCAAATCGGTAAATGAGGACTTCTATTTTTGATCTTTTGAAGTAAAGAATGTTTACCTTGTGTTTTGAGTGAAACTTATGGTAAACCACAGCAGATCTGTCAGTGTTTTGTACAGTGATGTTCCTAGATTAGAAGCAAAATTTCTTTGTGAGGGGGCTGACAATACTGCAGGGGGCCATCTTGCTTCACTGAACTGGAACATCCAGTCTTTTGAGAGCACGCACACATTAGGTCGTAAGATTACTCTCACTATAGCAACCCTCTCTACTACAATCCTTTTTTTTCCTCTGGCTTTTGGGTTATTTTGGGGATTTTTTCTTTTTTTTAAAAAAACTGCTTTATAAGTCAGCTCTTCCACTACCTATTCTCTTCCCCAACACCTTCTATCCTTCCTTTTCCTGAACTTTTTTCCACTAGCCCAGCCATTTTCAGTTTTATTCAATGTTCAGCTTCTGCACTTTATTTTGTATATAGAGTTGTTTGGGGTTTTTTTACAGAACTGGGCAAGGTCAAGAACGTGTTGCTCTTTATCCTGCAATATCAGAATATGTTAGATTAGAAAAGTCAGGGATCCTGATCACTTTGATATTCCATTTCTCTATGTCTCTAGTTGAGTGATGGGACAGTTGTGAATGAAAAGTAGATACTCAATGAAATTGTCTGAATCTCATATATCTGATGAAATTGCTGTATTATTGAAGGTGTCGGAGTAAAATTAATCAGCTGATAAGTATCAGAGAAGACAAAACCTGAAAATCAATGAACAGATGTCTTTCCAAATAAGAATGCCTTAAAGGCTAGCATACCAGAAGTCTAGGGAGGAAAAAAAAAGGTAAATCTTCAAGAAGTCTTTGAAAGACCAAAGAAAGCTGTTTGAGATGCAGTGAAACTTTGAGGCTCATGGATCCAGCACTTGTATCCAAATTCAGTTGCCTGCTGAGCAGAGAAGAGGAGCCTGATCTATGATTGTGCTTTAGAACTTATCTGCAGTTCGTCAGTGACCAGATCCATAGGAGTGATGATGAACATGTGTCCCCAGATATCACTGATCCTATCCTTTCAGTATATAGATATTCTTCAAAAGCAGAAAACAAGACAGAAAACACAATTTATATCCTTGATACTATTTTTTACACAGACTCAGGCATTAAAAAAACCCACCATAAGGACAAATTTATAGCAAAACACATGAGAAACAGTATGAGAAAACCATGAACTGGTTATTATAAAAGGTGAACTCCGCTCTAAGTATCTAACACAGTACTGCTTATCCAAATAAAGATTTATCTTTTCTCCAACCTTTTGACAGCTATCTGGCAAGTAAAATCCTGTTCAAGAAGCTGTGTGTAAAGAACAAGCCAGACATGTGGGGAACAGTGTTTGTTTTAACTGAATTACATGCTGCATGCCCAACCCAAGCATGGAAAGGAAAAATCTAGATTACATGATGCACCTGAGAGGAGGATTTCTAGACCTCAATTGCTGCAGGAAGGGAGGTCCATTATCTTAGTGATGAAGTCTGCTTTTGGCCCCTAGGGAATAAAAAAATGAGCTAGCCAACTACATATGAGCCAGGTTTAGGTTGCCGACCATTGATCAAGTGTTGACAGAAGCTGGGAAAAGGAGGTGGAGGCTTTCTGGGCTTGAGTCTTATATTCTGCCAAAGTTATTTTGAAAATAGGTTGGAAATTTCCTTGCAACACCCTATGTGATAACAAAAGTGACCTTATAGACGAAATATTTAACTTGCTGCTTCAGGAACCCAGAAGGCTGTTCACATAGCTCAGCACAAAAAGTAAAAGAAAGACAATGTATCATAGTCTGCCATGCTGCATAATGGCACAAAGATTCACAAGTATTTAGTCATCTGCCACCAATATACAGTATTACAGGCACCTTGGATAGCATTTCTAGTGTTATTCTTCATTTCATTCTTCTTTTCTGTGACCTTCCATCAAAGGACTGAAGCGATAAAGTTGGCCCTTTCAGCAAGAGCAGTACATTTTAATTTGGGGCCAGTACTATTAACTAAAAAGCATCCTTTACAGCAAGAGTTGTCAAGTTGCTCTGCATGTTCAGGGAATATTTTCTTCACTGCAGCTATGTTGCCCTTCACATAGAGATACGGGGTATTTTCCCCCATAAGAGCAATGCACTGAAATTGCATGGCTGGTAAAGCTAGTGCAGGAGCTGGGTTGTTCTGAACCACACAGTCCAGTGTAGCAGGAGTGGGATAAATAGGAGTACCCATCACTTGACAGAGGAGCTGTCATTGCACAGCCCAGGTATTCCCCTTTCCCATCCTTATAGTAGCTCCACTGGTCCCTGACATAGGCCACAGATTTCAATTTATAGTAAAACTGGCACTGGCAAATGCTTGTTGCTTCCATGTGAAGAACAGTTTGGTGATCTCAAATGGTTTCCTAAAATAGAAGCTACAGAGTGATACCTAATTGGGCAATCTAAGGACAGAGTCTAGGATGTTTGTGACTGTACAGAGTGATTTATCTATTAACTTTAGAGATGGTCCGTGGCAGATGACAATACTACAATTGGAAAAGCAGGCTGAGAAAGCATGCTGCCCTGCGCCAGGGCCTGTTTGGTACTGGTTCTGTGGCTGACCAGAGGTGCCAGTGTCACACCTCAGTGGCGTTCAGAGAAAGAAATGCTAAAGCTCAGTTAATGTCTGCTGATGTCAGAGTCAGCTAACTTTGGTCAAGCAATAAACTTGGAAGACTTTTCCCCCAAGGGCTTCTTTTTTTGTCTCTAAAACAAAGGAAAGTGAAATGAAAACAAGAAGTCCAGACTATATAGCAGAGCATTATGTGCCTGAGCCAGCTGTTGCTCTGATCCTGTTATTTTTGTAGCCCAGCCTATTCTGACAGAAGGAAAAGCCTAAATCTGCCTACAGACCTGTTGCTTTTGATAGCTACACAGGGCACTACACACATACATGATATTCTTTAGCTCTGTGAACCTACACATGTATGATAGGGAGACTGAGCTGCCAACAATATACAGGGGTTGAAAAAATTATTTGCTATTTATTTACTTCTACTATCAAAAAAGAACAGTAGGAGCAGTTTGACTAACTCTGTTGTTTAGGTACTCACTCATTAGGTGCTTATTTACTTTTAGCACTTCAAAAAGTGCAACGAGTTATTGACCAAAGATTCCAGCTTCAGCAAAGATGCCCTCCAGCCTTGTGAACTTAGAGCTCTTCATGAACCAGTGTTTTAATGAGAGCCAGGCAAATATCTGACAGGGCTGGTCTGAGGTAATGATGGGGGTGGGGGAGGGGGGGGCGTGGGAGGTTTAGATTAAAATGCAATACAGCACCAAAGACAGTGACAGAGACCAAACAAGAGGAAAGTCTTCCCTCCCTGCACTCATTTAACAAGCACATGGAAATAATTGTTGGCCCAGAGACACATATCCATAATTCCCATTGTGCTTTGAGAGCCAGCATACCGGCCCTGCTCACCCTTACAGAGTGCTGCGAGTATTGGAATGCAAATCCGCGCACCAAGCGTCAGGATTTGCACAGCCAGCATCTCACAATAAGCAACATTATCAATTAGAACAAGGCTGCCCAGACCAGATCAGCAGCCATGGAGCTCACAGTAGTTCATCAGCATGGGAAAGACTTGCTGTAAGTGAAGCAGCTCTCCTGTATTTAAAATAATTGATTTACTGTTCATGCTTGATCAAGCCTGAGTTAATCCAGTGTGTTAAAATAAGGAGAACGTGCTTGTCGAAACAAGTACGTTCAACACAAAAAATTCAATACAGAGCTGTTGGTATTTTGATAGAAGTTTGGGGTTTTTTTTAAGTTCATGGGTATTTCAAAGCAAATTCTGTGTTGCTTTTGACTAGGTAATAAAATGACCAAAGCCGAGACTTTTCTTCTACGAGCTGCATCACTGAAGAAGAGGGGTCAAGGCTGTGTGTCATGTAGATATGTCAAGTTGCTTCTCTCCCAGTGTGCCATGCCACCTGAGGTGACACAAGTAAGCGAGTAGGTGACAGGGCCAGGGGAGGGAGACAGTGATGCTCAGCTCCTGCCAGGGGGCATGCTGTCCAGCCATGCCCTTTCTCCATGCAGGGATCACAGCAGGCAGTGGCTCGACATCTCCACCCCCAGTGGCATTGCCTCCCCACCGTTTCCTGACCCCACATGCTATATGTCATGACTGCATTGGCAGCTCACAGATCAGGCCGCCACATTGCTTGGGATCGTGGAAGGGGAGAAAGCCATAATGACATTAAGAGAAATGAGATGCAAGGTTAGCTGCCAGGGATTCAGTTACGTGAATGAAAGCATAAAACACCACAGGTCTCAATTCTAGTCTCTTTTACCCAAGGCAAGCAAGACAGGCTGCTTAGATAAAAATCAAACATGTATTAGACTGGGGTTAAATTTTACTTTGGGGGCATAGAAGATTAGTGTTTGGATTTGGATCAGTATTCTGGAAAATACTCTAATTTACATCCTCAGCACCAAAATTCACTGCTGCAGAGCACGCTCACTTAACTTCATTAAGTGAAGAGAACTGTGTGAAAATCAGCACTTTCACATTCAACAGGGTCTCTCCAACTGGGACTCTACTCACACTGGCAAGACAGGGGACACTTGGGACAAAGTAATAACAATAACTAATGGAAACAGAAGATTCTGCCCCAGACTTCTATGTGCTTATTTAAAGAAGAAAAAGAGATGTAATTACTGTGAATTTAGGCTGTTAGCTCTGCAGCTATTTTCTTGCCTTGGGATAAAGGCAGAAGAAGGCTCATCAACAAAACAGCTTTGCAGAATTCAGATTAATGACTGAAGTCTGAGCATAAGCTATGTAGACTCACAGTGGGTGCATTCGAAAGGTGTCAGGGGAGGATTGAAAAATGTTGCTTTTTTTTTTTCACAGAAACGCAGAAAAACATTTACAGATTGATAGGGAAATAATTGATTTGAGAACTCCACTGCTGCTTTTCATATCACACCCTTTCAAAAGAGAAATTCAAAACTGGAACAAATCAGTTAATGTTTCACATATATATATATAATGAAATTTTGAAATGACCATACTGAACTAGGTGCATGTGGAAATATAAAAATATAAACATTGGTGCTTTTTATCAGAAAACACAGGAAATTAACAATGCAAGGTTTTACTATCCTATCTGACAAAAGAAGAAACAGATGTCACAATGAACTCTTCTGGTAACTATAGCATGGAAATTGTTTTCATCAACTGATAAGATGCAACCACTCAAAGCAAAAGCAGGGCACAACTGCTTGATTTCTCTCACATACAGCCTGTTTTGCTGTTACTGCTGTTGCCTCACTATCTTGATAATAAATTTGTTTATAACTTAAACCTGGGAAGTATCACCAGAGATGCAAGTTTTTCTTGACACAGGGCTCTAAGGGATGGTTTTACCACATCTTTCATAGCCCTCTCTTACAGATGTGGCACTATGATTTGAAACAATAAAACAAAATGACCATAGTAGAAATATTGTTGCATTTCAGTAGGATCTACAAAGTGAACCAGAACTAAGTTGGGAGCATTTTATGGTTTCACTGTCAGATATGATTCCAGGACCAAAAAGTTCATGCTCTGAGCCTAAAGTTGCAGTCCTAGAAGAGTACAACTACATGCACTTGAAGAACACATTTTCAAGCTCTTTGCTCCGAAGCACAGAGACTTCAGCCCTGTTAATAGGCTAGTGCCCTTACAAATCATCTATTGTACGTTATTCTGTTTACAGACAGAGCACATTGAACCAGCCAGGTTTAAGCCTGTGCAGATTAAGAGACTGGTAGGCAATATTACTAAGATTGTGCTCCAGTATTTGTGAGAGAAGCTGAATAGAGACTAAATAATTATAGTCCTGCTAAAAATAATGCAGTTTGGTTATTTGCAGTCAGAAAAGAAGTCACGGTTCAGTTTTCATTTCTTCCTCATTTCCTAGAGATATTATGCTGCACCAGAACAATGAGTGGTGATTGCAGGTCTACTCTCACAGCCCACCTGTATGAGCAAGGGAAGGACAGTCCTGAAATGGGTTTTGTGTGGGTTTGTCCCCTCCCATATGCAGGCAGCACAGATAACCTACCATCACTGCCCTCTGATTCTTCACTGGCTCACCAACAAGTTCAAACCGAGCACAGTAATGCTATACCTGGCAGTGAGGATGTGGAACCACTGAGGTGTAAGGAATTGCTGCATACCTTCCTCACCACAGTTTCCTTCCTTCCTTTTCTTTTTTTTTCTTTTCTTGTGTGTGTGTGTGTGTGTGTGTGTTGTGCCAAAGGTGTGAATGCTAACCAGCAATTTCAGCTCTGTGTTTCCATAGCTTTTCTTGGCCTCCTCTATCACCAAGTTCATTCAAAGATGACAGTTGAAATTTCTGCTGTCACCACACTTCCAAGATGTTAGGACTTCCCTAGGCTCAGTCTTAATGTCTGTGTAGACTGCAAGTCATGCTGAAGGTATTTTGAGTTGTTGCTTATTTTACCAGCTATCACAACCTTTTAAGGAGCAGGATGGGTTAAATAAATAATGGAGTGAGCTGCTAGCAAGCCTTTTCCTCTCCTCACCCCTAATGTACAGAATGGTGAATCAGACACTGTAAATTAACTGTAATAAAAAAGGAGATGGGGGGGAAGGGAGAAGCAAAACGTTAAAAAAGCAACTTTGAGCTTCAGAGAGGTTGTATCCCAACAAAAGAGTATTGTCATTGGTGAGGGAAGGAAACATGGAAATGTTTTAAGGGGTTAAATGAATATTTTCTAGATTAATGTTAGTTATCTACTAATGTCTGTCTGTTTAGTCTGCCCTAATATACATCCTTCAGTTACCCAGTTGCCAAAATGAGAGACAGAGGAAAAGAGACTTTCCTTTTAATTTGCTTTGCCCTCTGATGGTTCCAGACAAGTAAAAAAAACCCAAAACCCACCAAAACCAAAACCTTCCTGACTCTCTTGAATGAACGGTCAAAGGTACCTTTGCGGCTCCTTCACAGGGTGAACTAATGTGTGACAACTGTAGCTAATCTGATAAGGCGGCCGCATGTGTGCTAATGTGCGCTAATGTGCTAATATGAGGGGATTCAGAGCGGGCAGTGCTGGGGAGAAACCGCTGCTTCCTAAATGGACCCTCGTAGCAATACACCCTGGCAACATATGCGCATTTTAACACCCGCTTCACAGGGAGACAATGCCTTTGTTGTACAACACAGAGCCCCAATTCTCCTGGTGGGAATTTCTGCCTCACAGGCGACATTCTTTCAGATGGGATGCAAGGGCTGGTGGGCTGGGCATGGCCAAAGGTTTGGGCTGCCACCATTGCACAGCTCTGCAGAAAGGTTATGTCTACATGGGCAAAATGAGAGAGCCCCTCCACTTATTCCTTCCCCAAAGGGCTGAAAACCATGGTAACCCCAGCATGTGTGGGAGGGAGGCAGAGGAAGGAGGAATTGTCTTGAACTTGTTGGACCAGGTCTCTAGTCAGGATAAAATCAGTTTGAGGGCTACAGTGCTGCTTTAACAAAGCTTTAATCCATTTGACACCAGTTTGTAATGCTGTGCTGTATTTTATGTTATATATTGTCCTTGGATGAGAATTTTTAAGTGCTCCACTGGAAAGACTAAATGATGTCTTCTTGCCCCCTTGACTGTTTTACCACAGCCTTGAAAAAGTTACCTTGGAGAGAGGATATGCAACTTACTTTTAGTATAGACCATGCAGTAGGGAAGACTTCATGGACATCCAAACTTCAAGAGTCAAGCTTTCAAGAAAGTTCAGCATTGGTCATGGTTGTGGTGTCACCTCCGGACACAAATGCGCCCAGCAGACTGCAGTGGACACTGGGCTGTGCCTCTCATTCCTTTTGTTCTCAGGTGTCCCACAGCCTAATACAAAATGGGTATAAAAGGGTCAGCAAATACACAGACAAGGTCTGGAGACAAAGTCTACTCACCTAAGAAAGAAATGTTTACTAACCACCTCCGAGGTGCGAAACAAGGTTTACCAACCACTCTTGTGAACGTGCTTTTGCCTGGCTGGTACCCAGCACCTTTCCAGGATGGTTAGTGTCAGAACAGCATGGTTACCTTGAGTTTGATAAAAACAGACAATGGGCACAAACTGAAATACAGGAAGTTCCATTTAAACATAAGAAAAAGGACTTTTTTACTATGGGGGTGACCAGAGGTGACCAAACACTAGAGCAGGTTGCTCAGAGAGGTTGTGGAGTCCCTACCCTTTATAGACACCCAAAACCCAGCTGGACGCTGTCCCGGACAACTTGCTCTAGCTGACCTTGCCTGAGCAGGGGGCTGGATGAGGTGATCTGCATGGGCTTCATCCAACCTCAGCCATTCTGTCATATTGTCACCCCAGAAGATCAGTGTATTGCCTGCCCACAAGTCCAATCCACAGTTATTTCTTTTGACTGATAGCACAATGACAGTAGCAAAGGGAAAGCAATGCTAATATTAGCTCTTTATCTCAAACAATATTCTTTGTTTTACCATGTGAAAAAAACCACTCAAAAACAAACCCTCAGGGAATATCTAAGCTGCAAGCATGGCCTCAGAAAAGTGTTCGCCCAGAGAACTTTGGATTCAGATCACTTTGGTCCAAAACACAGACCAGACTTAGCTAAGTATTCCCATAAAAGCATGATGCTGGTTTTACAGCTGTGGACTTTTTAGCCTTCGTCCATTTGAAATATATTCCCACAGAGCAGTAGCAGAGCTGACAAAAGTGGTGGGATTCATCAAATACTGAGTACCCTCGGGGGTACCTGCAAAACGGTAGTATTCTGGCTACTCAAGACCTGTTTGATTTTTCTCAGCTTTCCAAAAGTATTGGTGAGCAAGAATAATTGTTGTAAACGTTTCTAAGTATGTAATTGGAGAAATGTTATTTATTCCTTTCCACTTTGTTGTATTCGGGGATACTATTTTATGTTTGAGTTTTGAATGCATAACAATTGACCCCTACTGAACAGTGACGACATTTCCTCTCAGAGGAAGTCCTGAGGGAAGGAAGGTCCCGCATAAACAAACTTCCACTCAGTACAATGGAGTAGCCCATAAATGTGACCATTTTTTCAGGGCATGGGTGAGGTTGACACTCTCTTCCTGCTCATGCAGTCCGGGGCTTATCGCAGTGCCATTTCCCTGTAATTTAAATGTTTGCATAGCTCCTAGTTCATTTGTATTTTTTCCCCACACAGTGCAGATGTATCCCATTTTCCTGTTGCTGTGGAACACAGCCACAATTTCCAGCAGTGTTACATAAATGACCATCTGTGGTTAAAAAAAAAAAAAAAATATGCTGATGCACAAGATTGCAGTGTGAGAATTTTAGCTAGCTAGCAAAATTTATGCTATTAATACTTTTGACGCTTCCTGACAATAAAGGCAAAATACAGTGTTCCCTCTGTTTTAGTATACTGTAGCTATATGATAGACAGCCACTGTTGCTGCGTGCAGAGAAGAATCTCCAGGGGAAAGTTAAATAAAACTTAGTTGCCTATGTCTTGCTTTCCTTAAGCTTTCAGGAGAGTTAAAGGCAGACTAAACTCATGAAAAGGTCTTATACTGATCCCAAGAGCAGTATCTAATGCGTGGAAATGAATAAGAACACTAAGATTTCATCAGGATATTTTTGGCATCTTTGCATTTTCTGACTCCCAGAATCAGCAATGATTGAAACCCTGAAATCCACCATACAGATCTCTAACAGCAGCCAGGACAGTTGTCATAGTAGATGGTAGCCGTCATAAATTGCCAATGCTAGTGTGGATGGGATAAGAGGAAATGATCATGTCAGTGACTTTCACAGACACTTGGTGCCATTCCAAGTGCTGAAGAGGCACAAAGGCTGGGATGTGTTTTTTTCTGATCACCCCAAGACTGATAGTCAGTGCCTCAGCTTCTTCAAAATACTGTTGCAGCAATCTTTCCCTCTCACTGCCTCTGACTCATCCTCAATAGTAGTCATTCATCTCTCAATAAGTTTCTCTTCTTTTCTTAGGGAGTCACCTTACCCAGTTAGTCCCGACTAGCTGCTGGCTCCACATCAGATTTCACTTTCCCCCTGATTTCTTTATGTTCAGTTCAACAGTCCCCACAATCACATTGCCTCTCTAAAACCTAAAAGCCACAGTGGCACAAGCTAAACCTTTCCAGGATGTCTGATTAAGAGTGAAACAGTATGTGTTTTCCTTGGGCTTTTTTCTTCCTTTATTTAGCAAATGTTGAAGGGAGGGTGGGGGAGCAGGGAAAGTGCCAGCAGGCATACCTCAAATAAAATTTTATTCCAAATGGGTAAAGTTGTGAAGCCTGTAGACCAGGATCAGATAGGTTTGGGAAATCTTTACTTGTGCCAATATGCATGCATTGTATACATACACATTCTTCTGATAATCGTGCCTGAAGTGCACTCACAAAAGAAGCATATTCATGCACCAACAAGTGACAGTGTGTAGAAAACAGCACAATGAATATATAGCATGTATCTGCATGTGCTATGATGTTGGTTTTCTCAGATTTGCTCTTTGCACATACAATTATTTTTCTGCTCTCTTCAAGTACTTTGAAAGTACTTGAGCTCAGGCAAATTTAACTTCTGAGTCCTTTTGGCTGTAGCACTTGAGGACCCAGTTTTCAACCCTCTGATGGAAAATAATCCCATTGTTACTTTCCACAGATGATTTCTATGAATCACAGAATGTGATTTTGTTCATTCATAAATAACAGCAATGGGCAGACATGTCCATTAACAATACATTGTTAATATTAATTGTTACAGGCCAACAGAACAAAGAGAAGAGAAAATTGTCTATAATATCAAAATCTATTGATAGATTAGATTCTATAGAAAATTGTCTATAATATCAAAATCTAGAGAGAGTTAATTAAACCAATGAGGTTTTCTTTTCTCTCATCTTTTCTCTCTGTTTAGACAAGAAACAATTGTTTTGCAGTCAAAGGAAATAATGTAAAGGAGAGGTAATTCATTCACATGGACAGATGTGCTTACACACAAACACCAAGAATTGAGTTTCTCAACATTTTAGGCATATATCTTTGCCAAGTTAGGCCAGATTCTCTTCCAAATTTGCATAAGTGACTATGCAAGCCTCTCCAGTTTTCTCAGTAGCCACTGTGAACTGCCTGTCATAACCTTAAGGGACCAGAGAAATCAAAGCACCTAGAAAAACTTCTGCTTTGGGATTATTCTCAGTAAAATCAAACATCTTCAGTATGCAGTTCTAGAAAAACAATGAATATAAATGCCACATTCAACCATTCTTGTTTAGTTCAGAATACATCTTTTGCTGATAAAGGACTCTACATGGTATATAATCCTTAGCTCCTTCAGGATTTTAATCTGCCATGAAGCATATGGTAAAAAGGTACGTGTTCTGTAGAATCATTAACTTGCCTAAAGCAATGTGGATGTTCTTTATTTCTTTCTTGAAAGACAAAGAGCATCTGAAAGTAGTTAACAGCCCAAACCCTATAGTTTGCTGAGGCAGCAAAAAATGAACCTGGAAATGTCCCTGCAGGGCTGAGTTTTATGTTAATTAGTCAATTCCCAGGGCAGTGCTTGTATTGACAAGAGTATGTTATTGTTCTGTTTCCTTAGTTAGTACCAAGAATGTAAGAGCACAACATATAAATACATTTATTTATCAGCACCGAAAACATCAGGGGGATTGTGTTGTAGCAAAGCTACAATGGACAGAAAAATTGCAGAAACCCCAATTCTGATCTCACTCCAGTGAGAGAACGGAATTATCCTTTTAATGCAATGCCACTCATTGTAAAAGGGATTCCTTTCAGAATATCAAAAGCCTTAGGTCAAACTTTACCTTGTAAAAAGGCCATTCAGTGGCATTCATGAAGAATGGGGCTTTCAGAAGTACTGGGATCAACCAGTTCCTAGTGCTAGACAAAACCACCAGAAAGCAGTCCAGAAGAAAAGTAGCTGAGAATTTGCTTTCTTCTAAAGGACTTGTGGGGCGACTCAGCCTGGAGCACAGGGCACTGTTCCACATCCAGTCTCTTCCAGCCCTGATGGTAGGCTGCAAACCAGTGTTCAACCAAGGATGGCCAACCTCTGGAGAAGCAAATGACTGGTGTGACACCTCCTGCATATATGTTTCCTCCCATGGGCTCAGTGTGACTGGCTCCTGGAAACGTACTCGTGTGCAGGATTTCATACACACAGAAGAGGACCCAGTGAAAACAGTGTGAACTCTTTATACTTGTGTCTGTTGCAGTATTGTTTAACTCTCTGCATAGCCTGTGATGAATGGCTGCTGTGATCAACTCACATGCTGAACAAGGTTAGAGGAAATGAGAGTGGAAATGAGAACCTACAAAAATATTGTGCTGGAGTAAACCCAGCTGAACAGAGAGACTTCATTGGAAGGAGTGATTTTTTGGATAGGAGTTGGCAGAGGCCTCCCTTCTGCTAAACCTGTGCCATGTCAATGTGTCCAGAACCATTCTCCAGCTCTGGGGATCAGTGGCATTGGCATGGTCTAGACTCAGGCAACCGGCCCTGCTCTTTGTACCTAAGCCCAGTTGCCACATCCATTCTACTTCTTGGGAAGAGCCTTAGGTCTGCCACAGTCACCCAAACACAATTTGGCCATTAACTAGGAGAAGCTGGTCAGCCCAAGTCAAAATTGGGCCAAGCAACACATAAAGAAGGAAGCAGACTGTGTGACAGTGCTCAAACCTGTCAGTTTACCATGATTAACAGAGCCTTCGGAGCAGCGTAACGAGATACGTTTCAGCCCATCTCATGTGTTATGTTCAGGGACTGTTCCAGAAAGGGCCTGATTCAAAGCATATCAAAATTGTTTGCAGTTTTCCCAGTGGTTTCAATGAGCTTTGCGACCTAGTCTTCAACATTTGACAATAATCAGCATTTTCCCTATAACATACCACTTAAATGCACAGAAATCTAAATAAAAAAAGTGTTCTCATAATTCTGAAATCCTCATCTGGATCTGTTTCTGGTTCAAGAAAAAAAATTAGGTTCATTCTTATTTTGCTCAAATGAGTACATACATCTCTGGTTTAAATAATAGAAAGCAGAAAAAGATTTTTGAGGTGATATTTCCAGTGATGAGTTCCAAATTTTTTGGAGGGAGGAGCATGAAAGAATGTAGTGGGAGGTTTTTTTAAGGTAAAATGACAGTTAATCTAGTATGAATCTTGATTGTGCTAACTGATTCCTTTCCAGTCTTAGACTTTCCAATATATGTATACTTTCAGCTTGGGTGCAATATTTAAAGGTTTGTTATAAAACTCTTTTATTTGGAGCTTATTACACAGCACAAACCCCAGCTGTGTAGCCTGACTTGTTAGTATTTCTTTTTCTTATGCTAAACAATGAAAAGCCACTTCCCATAGAACTGTGACGTACAATATTTCTGTAAACTTAATATAATTTTCTTTCAACCACAGACTTTGTGTGTCCTTGTGCTTTTCTGGGATACAATTTTCAGAGGAACAAAATGCCCCAAAAAGTAATTAATCATCTGGTTCTGGTTATGCAAATGGCCTGGTTCTGTGACCTTCAAACCTCCTCCCCCTCAAAGAAAGCAGTAAGAATGTAAAGCGCAGAGAGACAGATTTTGAGGTATTGAGGCTCTGACTCCCGCTGACTGTTAAAACAATCTCATCCTCAGCACTTCACAGAATACGTGCTATGCCACACATCAGCGGGTCCCAAGTTTTATCCTGCATTTTGATTTCCTCTTATGGATAGTTGCGAGTCCTTCATAATTTTACCTTTGCATTATTTACTTGTAATTCAAGCAAAGTTTGAAAATTCCTGGTTGTGAGATTAAAATTTGCAAATCGATGTTTGCCAAAGGCTTCTTGAGAGTTGCACTCACCGCTTGTGAACTTAAGTTCAGTAGCAACATATTACATAGCACTTCATATGTAATTGATTTTCCTACTTGACTAAAGCTAATGATCATTTTGCACACTGCCTTTATCTCCTACACAAATCCACACCTCAGATAGGTTGCTGATTGACATCATTAATGCAGAAGGACACATTCTGGGTGTGATTTGTTCACCAGTGAGTCTGCCAGTCCTACATTTGGTCCCAGCAAGATGAAGCTTTCATCTGAGCTCTATAGGGAGGATTCAGACAGTACAGAGGCAGCCTACAACCATTACCAACCACGGCCTTGGCACAGGAGCCAGGCTTAACTGATGGTGAGACAAATTGCTTGCTTAAGTAGTGACTTTTCTTCCCTCCGCTGCTCCTCCCTCCCTCCCCCCCCAAAAAAATACCCCAAACCAGACCCAAAAACCCTGCTCACATCCAAACATTAAGCCTTTTGAATGAGAAGAGAGATTTTCAACTAGTCCTGCTCACTGGGTACCCTGGTTCCAGACAGCCCTGGACAGCAATTACTGAAGGAAAACCAGGACTAAATTCAACAGGTTCTTAGTGAAAATTTTGTGAATTTGTATCTTCCATTAGGACAACAGGGAATTGCCATCAGTGTGGTGTGATGTTGAAAAGTGTAGGTTTATAACTATTTATGATGGAATTAGACACAAAAGTATTGGGAAAAAAATTGAGATGATGTGCCTATTTGCACATCATGGGGGAACCCAATGCGTTTTATGAATCTGGTTTCTATAAAATCCAGTCAAAATCAAGGCCTCATAGCTAATGAACAGTTCCTGACCCAAGAAATTTTAAGAGAGCCATCAATTCTACAGTAGAAGACCAATCTGAATGTTTTAGGCTGTCTAAACTAGACTCAAATAAGAATTTCTGATCACCATTTCCTCAACAGGTAATTGAAATACAGATAGTGTATGTCACATATTCAAGGATCGCATGGGTATTGACTGACAGGAGTGTGGTGTTTTAGTCACAAACAGCGGCTGAGCACCACACGCCGCTCCCTTAGTCACTCCCAGAGGAGAAAGACTTCAACTCACCTGGGCTAACTCAGCTCACCTGGGCTGGCTGCTTGGGGAGGTTAATTCTGTCCTGGCCAGAACCAGGACAAGGAATAAGAGTCAAACTTAGATCTTCAGTGTCTCATATAAGTCCCTTTACGAGAAGACCATGTTTCAAACTCCAGTTGAGTGCTATGAACTAACTGATCTTGATACCCTCTTGATAACAGTTAAATCTGCAGTAACAGTTTTTTAAAATTCATTAATAGTTATGCTATAAAACAGTCCCCTGAAATACTATTACCTCTGTGTCAGTCCTATACTACTCTCACATGTACTTGTTTCTGAACCAAGGGGGCCCTGTGCATGAGAGACACAGGACCATGTAGGCAGGATGAGACCAATAGTTTTATAATTGTGTATTGTGTAACGCATTCCTTTTCCTCCTCTTCTTTCTTTTCCTTATATATTCCTTAGTGAATTCGTGTACAGCTAAATTACCCCTTTGGGAAAGCATGTGTGTGTGTGTGTGTGTATATATTATATATACATAAAATAAATCTCCCCTTGAAGTGTAGCATGCATCTTCCCTCCAGATGTCCGTATCATTCTCCAATCGGTCTGTAGATTCTTCTTTGGCAGCACTAGGTCTGTGCTTTCTCAGAAGTTGTAAGATGCCTGAGTGTTGGTCGCTGCCTTATTGTTTATATGATTAGTCACTCTTGGACTATTTTAAGGAGGTGAAGTATAATTTTTATAAATTTTAGATAAAGTTCATTGATTGTCTGATGATTGATGCTGACCAGTTATCTGGCTAATTGCATTTTCTAGTATATTTTCTCCAGAATTTGAAAGGCATTCAGAACAGACAAAAGCTTTTCTTGCTTGCTTGCTCTTTTCTTTTTTCTTTTCTTTTTTCTTTTTTTTTTTTTTTCTTTGGCGGGGGGAGGAGGAGGAGACCTGTTCTAATAAAGCTAACAAAACTCTAGCTGAACTATAGCTTTATAATAAAGCTTGTGACAAGTTCTGGGATCTAAGCCAAAGTCAAACCAAATGTAGAGTTTACGAGGGTGAAAGGTTTTACTGGTCAGTCTGGTTCTCTTCCAAAATGCCTTCATTTCACATGTAAACGCTAATAGAAACAAACAGTGGTAGTACCATTAACTTCTATTTTTGCCTCACCACCTCCATGTCATGCAATAAACCAAAGAAAGAAATAGCAAGTAGAAAATGGGGGAAGGGGAAAAGCAGGAGAAAGAAGAATGAAATGAACTCTGTTAGATCCCTCTCTCCAAATTCCATCTGGCCCACTGAGACTTCCTCAAAATTATTGGCAAAATGTGTTATTATTTTGGGAGGAGAAGCGGAAGGTAAAGGAAGGAAAGGGGAGGGATCAGGCTAACTCAAAAAGATCCATAATTATAAAAAGCTGCTTTTTAGTTCCTCCCAAGCTTTGTTTTACTTTGCAACACTAAGCCAGCAATGTGAGAAGCACATCAATTCATTTGTGCATACCTGATCATACCATTCATGATGAACCCCAGTTTCCCCTCCTTGGTTCTGTTGAAGTCAAAACTCTTTCTGAAGTCAATGGGAGTTTTGCCTAAATAAGCCACAGCATGGAGCAGGAGACTCCCAAGGCCTCCTCACCCACTGTGGCATTATGCACAGAGCATGTCTGTGAAAAAGCATGCTTCGCACTCTTCTTCCCACATCCTTTTCTGTTTCAGCTCCTATCCATTTGCTTGTTTGCTTCTCCAATTCCATCTTGTAATAAACCCGAGACTGATTGCTCCTAAGGCACTCACCATGTGTTTACAGTATACTTCTGCCAAAAGCACATCCTTGTGCCAAGGCTATGTATCAATGCCTGAATGCAATAAATTCTTCACTTTTGATTTCAGAGTGATATTAAGTAACTGTAAGTAATTGCATGATTACTGGCAATTAGATTTTTCCTATATTTAAACTGCTTGCACTCCCCCTGACATCCCTGTATGCAAAGCTAGTGCTGTCCCCGTCTCAGGCCATACCCACACTGCTTGTGCTCAGTCATTTCCACACACACACACACAGCTCCCGGGGCAGTTAACATGGAGAACTTTGTGTTCTGTTCCTTTGGAGGAATGACGGTTAAAGTATTCCTAAGCACTACACACCATCAAGTTAGCAAGCCAGGAGAGCTTCCATGTGTCCCTGTGCTGTAACTGCAGAGTACAGATCTCTCACGTCTGCATTTGCTTTGTTTTGTGATGAATGAACTAATTGACCCAGCTCATCTCCCTGTAGTCCTGCATTTGCAGGAACCTGAGTCTAGAGATATAAAAGATGTCCACACACTTTGGATCCTGATCTCTTAGCTCTGGGAGTTACTACAATGTGGTACTCGTGTGCACAATGACACACAATAAATACAATGACAATCAGGTTGTGTGGCTTCATCCTTGCTCTAACCAATTTTATTTGTCTCTGGATGCACTCCACAGCATAGCTTAGAGTATCTTTTCCTGGAAATTGAGGGGAATCTGACAAAATTATGCTTTCAGCAAAGTACACATTGTGTACAGATACAAATTGTGACAGGAATCAACTTTAAATCAAAACAAAATGGGAAGCTCTTCTTTACTGACATGCCCTCATCTTGCCTTTCTTAGTGTTAAACTATTAAGTACGTGGCATTTTATTTGCAGAACAGTTATGTCATCTTAAAAAAAAAACTTTATTAAATAATTCAGCAGCCTGTTAGAGAACTTAATGTAAGCTGTAAAAATATTGGTGGGGTCTTCTTACTGAAGACACTTCACAACACATCTCTAGGCACAGACATACATTAAGGCATGATTGCACTCACTACCCTGACGTACATACTGATCTGAATCCTCCTGAAGTTTCATAATACGTGCAGGATGTTTCACGACTGACTCACATTATGTCCACACTGCAATCAGGATGTGCAATTCCTAAAGACAGTTCTTTGGAGGCTTTAATAGACCTAGCCCGAATAGTTACCAAATGTGGCTAGAGTGAAGCTGGGCGCTATCTCTTTTGGAGGAGTTTGTGCCTCTGACTTTTAGGACCCTTGCACATATAGAAAAGTCCTTTGCCTCTTCCACACATGAACTTGCAGAACCCAGTTAGGAACTGGTGACTGCGTAGGCTATGACACATACAAGGGACAAAACAAGCAAGGGAAAGTGGGAACAGTGGGACCTTCTAAAATCACTATTGTGTGCAAGATTTCTATTTGTTGTGGTTTTCACAAGTTATCGTCTAATGAAAAAAAACTGAATAAAAGCATGCCAGGCTTTGTGGAGCAAGATCACTTCAGGTTTGACACACACAGCTGACAGACTCCACATAAACTAATTTAATTTAGTCTGGCTATGACCTGTACCTGATGCAGAGCTAACGATCCCTCTCCAAACAGCTCACAGACATACTATGTTACAAGGATGAACTTCATTTCCCCAATGTCCTCTGGTGCAATTATGACACACAAAAATACTGGGAATCAGCAGCAGGCATACCTTCGGTGCCAGTCTCAGCAGCCACTCTAGCAGAGGAGATTAACTGAATAACAGTCAATGACCCAAGGCAGGATGAAAGCAGTGCTTGGGAAATAAAACACCAACAAAAAATTAAAATACCATGGAGGGTCCAGTAGAAGCAGAAATTCATTTGTTGATTCACTGTTGATTAACACTCAGATTGCACAGCAGCAACCTGGAAAAAAATGTTGCAGTGAAACCTTATAGCTCAGTGTAAAATTGAGCAAAAGAAAGCATACGCATTGCTGCAAAAGTTATTTGTTAGTAAGCATAATTTAACACTGACACCTAAATTTTCATGTCAACCCCCAATTAAACAGTGGTAAGATAACAAGGGTTCAAGTCTATGGTTGGTTGTTATGGGATTGGTTTCTCTGCACCACCACCCACCCTCCCCACACACACCCCTTCTTTGCTTAGTTAGTGTTTGAAGTTGGCCAAGAAACTGAGATAATTTTGCATCTGGACAAGGCAAATGGGTAAAACCAGTCTCATGTCCATTTCTGACTTGCAAAAGATGCAGCTTAATAGAACTATTTTCCTTGAAGGAAAGTGGATCAGACCCAAAACACACAGAGTTTAGCACCAGATTTCTTCAGGCTAGAAATACCAAATCATTTGAGACAGTATAAGAGCTGAAGAGTAGACAAAAGGGGGAATAACTCTCTTCCCTTCTAGCCCACCCTGGAACTGATTTCAACAAGATATGCTCAGATCTCGAGACAAGCTTAATGCTGCTGCAATTATATTATTGTTGATACTGGAGTTAGTTCAACTAAGAGCAAGTTGACATGCTGTTTGTTGTAATGGTCCTTTTGAACATTGGTGTAGATTCCTTAATAACTCCACAGTGGTCCAAACCCCCAACAGAATTCGTATCCTACCCTACCATGCTCATTTCTGATTTAAACAGCTCAGGTTCAAGCTTCCCCTGCTCCAGTTCCTTGCAGGACTGAGGAGTCATTATCCCTCTGCTTATGCTGTCTTGGGAGTTAAAGAATCTTGTATTCTCTTTCTAAACAATAAACACAGTTTTAACAGAATTATTCGCCTCTAAGTCTTCTGGCTAGGCTTTGAACTCTACTCTATGCCAATATTTGCTATAGAAAAGACAAGTGGGAACAGGTTACTGTACCACAACTTGGGTGAGAAACATCTGACTTTGTGGAGATGAATTTTGCGAAGTGGCAAGTTGACAGAAGTGACCCTCTCTTCTACATATTTTCTAGCTTACCTGCGATTCTCAAGAGCCTCTTACTGAGTAGAGCCACTCTGTATCAAACAATCCTCATAAGTATTTGATTCTTGGTGTGTAAATATGACCCTGTGAGCCAAATGATTAAATTTCTTAATGGGTATACCCAACAGCCCTTGACTGTCTGCTAAGAAGAGATCTAATTTGCTTTAATTAAAAAAAAAAAAATGTCTCCATTAGCTTTCTTGGGACCTGCATACGGTTACTTTACTAGGCTTTCTGTATAGATCTATGTATTTCCTGCTCATTATGAGGCACATGATCTTGTATTTTATTTAAAAAAAAAAAGGAAGAAGTTTAATTTTAGTGTTACAGTGGCAGATGATACTATTGCAGCATCTTTCCCTGGTTAGAAGACAACTCAGCCTCCACTCTGAAAGGGACTGAGAATTCCACAGTGCTGCTTGAATTCACTGTTCACTGAGTGACAGAAAACCAGATTAGTGTGTACTTTTAATTCTGTAAGACATACAGGGAAAAAAAATTGAAATGTGGGCACCTTGTCAAGGTGTCAAAATATTAATGTCATGTTCATTCAGTTTGTTCGTGTTACTTTTATGTCTGGGGCAGCTCAACTCTTCCCGCCTACTGCAACTCTTTAGCAACAGTGCTGAATTCCTAAAACTTTTTTTCTGTTTCTGCATTCCGATTGCTCCATCAGCATGCAATGCCAACAGTACCCTGAGGGAGCAACAAAAACATCCCACAATCTGTCTCATTAAGGAACCTGGGCAGATATTAAAAGCAAACTGATGCCAGAACCCAGTTCTGTGTGTTAAGAACAGGCTAAAGGTAAAACTAGAAAGGTTGAAAAGAGAGATAGAAAGTAATAAGTAATTAAAAGGACAAATGACCAATATTCAATCTGAACCAGTCAGACCAGTGAGCATGGAAAATTTTCTTTTAAGGACTGTTTTGGGTTGGATTTGGGTTTTTTTGAGAGAATGGGGTGGGGGGGAGTGGAATGAAGGGGGAGTGAGCGGAAATCCTGTTTATCAACAGTCATCTCACTTCTTTTCTACCTCAAGGAGACACTCTTCATCTCCTCAGAGCATCAGACCAATTGGCTGGTTATTTCAGTTCTGTGGATATTCTGCTGATTGCTATAATGTAGATTCCCATGCCAGATACTTGAGGTAATTAGCTTGTGGGCTGCTAGTGTCAGACTTGTTTAGTGCGAGAAAAATAGCTGACAACAAATCATCACTGTGTGAGATCTTGATTATTGTTTGGATGCAAACAGCAACATGCTGGCACCGCCTTACAAGTGTTTTCAATAACAGAAAGGGTGTTCTAATGCTAACACAATGATGCTGTCTTTTTTTAGGAGAAAGGAGTTGATGGCCCATAGTCTCGCACAATTACTTGCTATTTACTCAAACTCCATTTAGGTAATCTTGTCGTCTCATGGGATCACAGGGCTGAGGGCCCAGATCCTCAGTTTTTAAAGGAGTCTCTAATAACCAGTTGCCAGAGCATGGGGATGACCACTGAGCATACTAGACACACTATTGCTATACAGCAAGTCCATACTCATACAAATGTTACATACATGCATCTCATTGCTGAGGAAGATTAACTTCAGTGCAGGCTGAACAAATATAAGTGGTCTCCTCTATGCGTGTCTCTCCAACCTATTACCTCTTTCCATGCTACTCAGTTTCCACCAAAGGTGCCACTGTTCTTTTGAAGACAACATAAAGGGCACATTGCAGCTATCCTTGCTTTAGGTCTGCCTTCTGCTCTGTAGACTCTATAGAGGTATGCATTGTGTCAGAGTTTGTTTCCTCATGAGTCAAAGTGTAGATGAGAGATGCTCAAAGTTTCCAAGGTAGCAGATTGCACCAGCAGTACAAAGCAAGAATTTTCTGCAGGTCATCCCTTTGCAACATTTCCAACTTTGAGGAGATATTAGCAAGATGTATGGATTCTGTGGTGTTAAGATCAAGGAGATGGGCATAAAAGCATAGATTTGCTTTTGCACTTCAATCTGGACTTCTTCCTGAAGAAGATGGTTGTCTCCCTTTAAGAGTTGTGATACCTGGATTCCAGAGTGGCTAAAGTGATGGCTACAAAATAAGAAGGACACTTATCACATGAAATGTGTAAATTATTTTTTTCCTGCTTCATCATGATATTCTGTTAATACTTTCAGCTTTGCTCCCCTCATATCATTCCATTATTTTATATATATATTATAGAAACTATCCAATATAATATATAATATACTTTATATTATATATTATAGAAACTATCCAAACTTTTTATGAAATGCACTAGTACTAAGACAATCTCAGTGTCTGCAAAAAAATCACATGGAAAATGTGGTTCTCCCATGTATACTTTCCACCAGTGTTTTGCAACTTCTGTGGTCGAATAGGGTAAACAACGGGAGGTTGTGGGTCTGAACCTAGAACCAGAAACCTAGCTGAGTCAGGATATTAAAAAAGCTCCAAAAACAAGCCACAACTTAAAACTCCAAAGATACTCCAATGACCTATTTTGACCTTAGGAAAAGCTGCTTCTGAATCATCAAACCTCAGTAGCTCCATAACTGTAGAACTGTGGCATGGATAAAGGAGATTCTGTGCTTTGCAAACTTGCACAAGCTGCAACAAGTAACTCTGGCCATGTAATTAGCTCCTTTATATGTAATTAGTACAACACATAATTTGGAAGTCTTAATTATACAACGTGTGTGCCTGAATTTATTCTACAGTTAGCAATTTGTGCATTGTGCCGTACACCTTGAATATGTAAACAGCAAATAGGTTTTGGTGATGAAGCAGATCTGCAAGTATGTAAACAGACTGGAAAGCAGACGTGGGATTCTCTTGCATATCTTTTAGGGGAAGCAGATAATGGCAGGTATTAGGGATGTGGAAATGCAATGCAAAGTTAAATGCAACTGTCAACCTATTCTTAGTATGCTCAGAGACGTGGAAAAGCCAGAACAAAGTGGCAACAAACATGTTAATTTTAGCAGTGAGTTATTTGAAAAGATCCTGATACAGACCCTTTAGAAAGAGTGATATTAACAAGATTCTCAATTTTCCCTGTGAATATTTAAACCTCATACATAACTCAAAATATAACCCTAAATTTAGTCTCTTCGCCCTGAATGAAGTAAGGACGCTCACCTAAAAAGATCAATTATGTACTTTCAAGAGTTACTTTCTTCCTAAAACATAGCCATTTCAGCTCAGGATGAGTGCATCTGGATTGCTAAACAGTGCCATGGGGTAAATCTATTTCTTCAAATCGCCAGGAAATTTGTGGGGAAAGCAAAGAGCTGGGTAATTCAGAGGGGTATGAATTATTCATTACAACCAGACCGTCTATCAATTTCATTAGATAACAAGGACTTAGGCAAACAGATGTGACCAGGCAGTTGGACAGGGGGAAAGCAGAGTATTTTTTAAATATCAGTTTGTCAAATGCAGCTTCTAGATGGATTTGTCTATTGCACAGTGTGATTGCTTGTACCAGCTCATCTCCCGGACCACTCAAAAGTATTCTGAAAAGAAGCTGGTGGTTCCAAACTAGTTTCCAAGACCCATATTACAGAAAGGGCCTAATAAGCTTTGAGAGCAAAACAGCCATGGACTCTAAGCCTTAAAAGTGATCCTTGCAAGTCAGGACAGTGTCAGGTGCTTCACTGAGTGTGTTAAATCCAGTGATAGAAAACTTTGTGGAAAAATATTTGTTTGGGAACATCATGAAACCAAGCCATCTAAAAAAGCATCACATTTTAAGTGCTCAGAACACAAAAGGGAGATGGGGACCAGTGTCTGTTACTGGTTACGGAGTATAAAGCAGTGTAAATCAGCATGATAATTCCTATGAGACTACGAAAATTCGGTTAAGTCAAAGTTTTAAAGTGGTAATAAATAAAATGGTACAGAATGTAACTGCTGTCTAATCATTCCTTAAAAATAGAAATCTCCGATATTGAAATAAGAACACAGCATAATGCAACACCTACTTAAAACAGCCATTAGACAGAAATTCTTGTGTGAGATCTGTAGCTCTATCAGCCAGAAAAATTGCAATTAAGCTAAATAATTAAATTTAATTAAACAAAGAAACCTATCAAATTCACAAATATCCCATGCTGCCTTTTAAGATGCCAGATCTGCCACTTTGGGACACACCTTGTGCATTTTCAGACAATAATGTTTCTTCCAAATAACGTGTCTGCAGTCAAATACGGTTTTTTTAATAAGAAAACTGGACAGGTATATGCTTTCTAAGCTCAGGCCACAAAAAGGGCAAATGATTTTTACCAGTTGAAGCTGTAATGCTTCAGACTGCATAGAAATTCAGACTTTATTCCTAAGAACTTTGCTTAACTTCTTCCTCTTATACTTCTGGGAGGAATGACAAATAAACAGAAAAGTTATATGTAAGATCACCTAGGAAAAGAATGAAGAGCTGTTACCGTGTGGAATTTTTTGATGAGGGTTAGATAACCATGATCAGTATAGATCTAAATTAGTGTTAGGCACAGGGACCGAGAACCAACTAAAGACAGTGTTTGGATTCCCTTGCACAGAAAGCTGTTGAGATTGTTCTAGTAGTGTTAATTGTGGATCCTACTCAAAACCAAGGCTTTCCAGTGCTGAAACACATGGAGACATGTAACCTGCTCTGAAAGGAGAATTTGGAAATAAGTGGTAACCTGTAATAATTCTGAGGCAGGGTTTCTACAGTGAGAGAGACACTTTTTTTGGTCAGCTGGTATAGTCAGAATAAAACTTTCAGGCCCGTAAATGAGTTTTCAAGATGTACTAGAAATTTCTAGCATTTTTTCATCTATATTAAAAGTCTTGTTTATCCCTGTGCTAACAGGAACTGATGCATCTGAGACCAGAGAGAATTGCCCGAATGCTTTAGAGACTCAACTTTAATCCCTCTCTGCTAAGTGTGCAGTGTGTGTATCTATTTTTCTGCACAGTACAGAACTGAGGACCTAAACAGTCAGCAAGTTAAGTGTTATCCATTGTTGTGACGATTACCATAGGAACTTTATACAAATTCATGGCATAGATGCTGCCCCAAGCTAGGGATTTCTTCGTTGCCACACAAGTTCATGTTAGAGTCATATAGCATCTTGAATGTTTAACACATCTGAGCAGAAGGGCTTGAAATAAAATGTTGTTATAAATGTTGGTTTATAATTAGGGACAACCTCTCACTCTTCTCCTGAAACTGCCTCCTCCCCATGATTGCTAATGAAGGCTTTCCGCACACATCAGGGGACAAGAGGTTTTTCAGTGCTGCATTCCTGTAACCTGGGCCACTGCTAAAGACAAGTTCTGACTAAATAGCTGAAAATGGGGAGCCATCACGCCTTTCATTTTGAAACAGCCACCCTTGCTCAGGTTTCCTTTCCTTTCCTGTCTAAATTGCAGTGGCCATGAGTGGAAACTGAATGACTGGGCTTGAACTTTTAAATCCAATTAAGTTATGATGATTCAAAGATTGTTTAAAAAGGATTCTACAAAAACATTTATAAAGTCTGTGTAAGCAGAAATAAAGAATCAAATTTGTATGTTTTGCCTACATCAAACATTAAGCAGCTTGTAACAGCTCTTGTGATAACTACATTATTTTCTTTCCCAGATAAATGCTCCTAAGGGGACAACTGGGGAAGGTGGGGGGACACATGACACACCAACATGACAACACAACAAAATCAAACACCACCTATTTTCTGTGACACTCAAGAATTTTTAAGTAATCTTTAACTGTTGCTGTGCCTGGCCTGGTTTTTTTATGACTGGTGTCTGCAGATGTTCACAGGGTTGGGTTTTACTGGCAAATGTATCAGCAGAAAGCAGGGTTTGGGGGAGGGGGAGAGTGGCAGATGTGGCTTTCCAGAACCGAAGGTTTGTTTGCACCCGGCAGCCTGCATGCCAGAGCTGCATGTGCACACACGTAGGCAGAGAGCAGCTAGACAGCTTTTATTTCCATGACTTGGTACTTGCTCATCAGTGTAAAATACTAGCCCCCAAATGAATTTTCTTGCAAACATCCTGAACTTAACCAAAATGTATCAGATAAATTTTTCACTGTTTCATTATTCGCTCAGCTCCTCTTATGTGGGTGTGCTCCCTCCCCACCAGCACTTTGAAAGTCAGCCCAAATAATGGAGCCTGCCTATGAGCACAATGTGAGCTAATGATTCATGAAACACAGTTTTGAATTCAGTAACAAATGTGTTCTAAAAAACCTGCTTTCTAGCCTCACTCAGATCAACTGGCAGATCAACATAAAATGCCACTACCTACCTAACCAACAAAGAATATTTCGACGCTAACTTCGACAGACTTTTTGAAATGAGCTTTAGTGTTGGCCACCATCCAAGGAAGCAGGACTGCAGAACTGGTACGGTTTCTCTCAAGATCAAAATTTCAGCTTCACATGTGTACCCATAATGGATTTCTTTAGTATGAAGTTCTTACTGGTTTCGGTCCAAAAAAGGTATGACTACATATTCTTGACAACATAATTATAGTTTCTAAGGAAATTAGGCTGAGGATGCTAACCCTTTGATTTCTACTACCAAGCACTGATAGGGTACCTTCTGACGCTAAGAACTGTCAATGGACAAATGTCATGGGCTATTTGGAGTACTTTCAGCATGTCCTTGCACAAGTCAGCTTTTAACATGACATTCTTTATGGTGCACAGCTCACCTCTGGGCTGGTTTGAACCAAAATCAAAACCCAAGTAGACAATGGTATCTGAAGGCTGGAAGCACAATAAATGTTGAGGAAAGCTTCACCTGAGAGTATTCCTTCTCAGTTTTTCAGACCAAAATAACATGCTAGTAAACTTGCCAAACCAAAACTAGCTGATACATTTCTTGGCATAAACACCTCTTTAACCCTACTCTGGTAGACCTTGTTCACCTAGGTCAAATATGAACAGGTGAAATGCAGATGATTTACCCTCCACAATTACTCACACTGAATCATTTCAAGTCAGTTACTTCATTAAAAATCCCAAAGCTAACATTTATCTCCAGGGCACAATATAGTCCATAGAGCATACAAAAAGGAGAACGTGTTCTCGCCTCCTTACTTCTAAGTTATTTGATTCCCAAGGAATTCACTGGATAATGTATTATAAATAGTACAAAAAGGGCATTTATTATGAAAACATTTGATGAGAGGAAATAAGATGATATCTATATGCAATGTAAGGATCTTAGTCGTATAATGTTACAGCCAAGAAGCTTGGATGGCAGTCAGAACTCTACTCATCCTTCTTGAGAATATTAAAATCCAACTTCTTCCCTGATAGCATCAGTGATCAAAAGGCATAAACAATTAGGCTTTCTATGCTAATGATTGCACTGAAATACTTCCTTAAGTAGTTTAACCCATTAGAAGGAGCACCAGCCATTAAAAGGAATCTTAATAATGGATCAGTTATTCAGAATCCTTTAAAAGAACCACATAGGTTTTGATCTCATGTATCACTTGTTTTTCTTGAGACTTCAGCTGTTTTTCAAAATAAACCCTTCCCAAACTCTATGAAGTACGAAGCTACCAGCCTTTCTGCCCTTAGTTTTATTGGCTAAATTTATGAATCATTGGAAGTTAATATATTTGTCGTTCACACATGAAAAGACAACTTGAAAGTTTAAATAATATGAGTCTCTCTTCTACACAAGCTCTAATGCAAAGGATTTCTAATTGCTATGAACTGGCAAGGACAGAGAAGAACCTTTTAAAATGAAATCCCATTCCTTTAATTAGATTTCATTAAGAACCAGTCTCAGGGTTAACGACTGTTTGAACTAACACAAAAAATCATTCAATAAAAAGTTAGTGTGTTTTATTCAGATGGGAGTGGAGAAACGGGGATAGTTTATGGTTCAGGAATATATTGCCCACAACACATTTAGTAGAAAGATCATTCTTAACTAAACATGTCCTCCAGAGTGGATTAGATTAATACTTGGCAAAATTTGGTCATGATATATTACATTAACAGAAAGTCACACCCAGCTCCAAACTCTGTTTAGTCCATATGTTGAGCAATCAACACTACAGTGCAGGAAGATATGTTGAGTAACACCATGGTCAGTTCAGAATTAGCAGAAGCATCACAGATGTTATTGTTACCAGAAGTGATGCAGACCGTTTAGAGGGTATGAAATTCCTCTGTCAGCTTTTTAGCTCTAGAGTTAAGGTTAAAACAAAAAAAAAACCAGCTTCATCTTTGTTTCTCATTTATATGGTGTGATTTTCTTTTTTATGCTGAAAAAAAAATTGCAGAAACATACAACAGGTCCTGTCAGGGGCTTTGTGTAGAGGGTTTCCTGATCTGATTCTGCTGCATCCAAATTCACCTGCCATCAGGGACTGGCCTCATCTCCAGCAAAACAGGTAATGATGCCTCCTAGCTGGGACTGCAGCCGGCTGCCTGAAGGCACCTCCTCTGTCTCACTGCAAAGCCCAGTTTCAGCCACTTGCATACACTCCATTAAACCAGGTGGAACATGTCAGTCAGGGCTAGCTTGGAAACCTACCCATGGAGTCCTGCATGACAGCTATAGAACTGGTGACTGGTGAGTCACAAGTCTCCTAAGCCAACCTTGCTTTCCACAAAGAGAATTTAATTCTTGCTCAGCCAGGCTGCAAGGCATGTTTTGAAGGCACTCTGGCTAAGTACTTGTGGGGCCACACTCTGTGTTTGTTCCTACTAGTTTCAGACTTCCGATGGCCTCCATATTAACCTGCAGAACACCCAGCTGAAAGGCAATATCCTGCTAGCAAACCTGCTCAAGCTCTGTGCAGAGAACAAAATCATGGAACCTTCCACTCTTCTTTTTTCTCTTTGGTCAGGAAAAAAAGAAATAAAAGAGGTATTTTGAAGTTGGAACTTCTGGGTCATTACATACCACTCTCATAATGCTAAAGCCCATACATAAACACAAGCACACATGCTCCTAGCTTTAAAGAGGGTTGGTTTTATCTGAGAGCAGAAGAGGAATGTTTAGGAAAACACAAACATTTTGCAGGTTAGAAAAGTATTTCCCACACAGCTCTAGCCTTAGTAATGGGAGGCCTCTAACGGCATTTAATATTTCAAACAATTTTGGTTTCAATTAAATTAATAGAAGGGAAAATGAAAAAGAAAGGACTGGGAGGGGGGTAATTTTTTCCTATCCTGAGGGAAAATTCAATTACTTAAATTGTTCTTTTTACAGAGGAATGAAACAATTGCTGCAGAGAGAAATGGAAAATGTCATCCAATCTGCTTCTGAAATGCAGTTTATGCAATGAAGAACCATTTGTGTGGATACCACTAATTTATTCCAATTAAAAACACCAGCCAGAGTCCAGTTTTGGTGTTACTTGAAAACTATTAGGATTATTAGCAGCCAGGGCTAGTTGTTGCTGTGTCGTCCTCTCCTTCCCAGATACACATCCATGTTTTAGGGACATAAAACAGTGAAGTTTTAAGTGTGCTTATTCACAAAGCAACCTGAGCATTTAGGTATATTCCTCAGAGACACTTTAGGCTCACATCTCCCATGAAGTCTCAGGAGCATGCCAGAGCTGCCTTGGAAGGCTAAGCACCAGTGACTGAGCTTAGAGTTGTAAAATACAAGGTCACCTCCAGTCTTCAGGTGTAAAGATGTAGAGAAAGACACAATGCAACTTTCCAAAGATAGATACTTAAGACATGCAACAGCATCTAACACCAAAGTACTGACTGATGAATCTCCAAGGCTGTTTGGCTATATGGGTTGGTAGCACCAATGGGATCAGTGGTTGTCTAAATATGATCCTTGACTTCCTACAGACTGGCAGATCTCATCTTTGGGATTCTGTGGATAGCTTTGCAAATGTAAATTAAGATCCAGTCCATTGTCTTCTGGAAAACTAACATACAATAAAAGTATTTTAGAGAGATGATTCACTTTCTCCTTGCTTTTAGCGACAATTCTGTTTATAGCTGGTAGGAAAAGTAAGTGATATCCAGGAAAGGATACATTAAAACTGATACCCAGCAGTCAGGATTGTTACTCCAGAACATGTGAGTGAATACTGCTTCAAAGAGACAGCAAATGAAACCAAAGCAAAGAAAGTAAATGCCGTAGCAAACATCTTCCAAAATACTACTGTCTTCAGCTTGTTCTTGCACTATGCATGCTTTTTTTATCACAGGTACCACTTTCTGGAAATCAGGGCTGACAAGATAACCTCCAGAGTGAAAAAATCTTGAAATGGCCTCAAAGAACTGAAAATTTAAATCACTGGAAGCTTTCAGATTTTAGAAAAATAATACAGTTCTCACTAAACCATTATCTATCCCTTTCATTCTACATGTGGGCAAATGTGTCTCATCAGTTCCTTCACCGAATTCAATTATATGCACAGCCATTAATTTCTTTAGGCTTTGTCCTCTGCTCATCTGAAGCAGGAAGTATGTGATGACAACCCTGTGCTCCTCAGTGAATCTCACATTTACACCGAGAGTGCCAGAGCGTTTTTAAAACCTTGACTCTGTTTTTTCTACTTCTGTCCTAACTCTGCCTGGCAAAAAAAAAAAAAAAAAAAAAGAAAAAGAAAAAGAAAAAAAAAACATGCAAACCAAACCCAGAGCAGAAAGGGGCATGTTCACTTTTAGAAGTCAATGAAAGAGAGGGGGTGTGGAATAGAAACTCTTTAACATCGCTGGAGAAAATACTTTTCAGTCAGACTCCAGCAGTGTACTGCCTAATTCCTGTCTGCAGCAGCCCAGTTAAAGCTGCCTGTGCTTAGGGGCGATTGGCAGTCTGCTCTGGGTTCCTTCACAGCACTGCTAATCTCCACTAATACTCTCCCATGCTTCATTTAATTTCACTCTCAGGGCTCTTTTTCAAATTCTTCCTCAAATCTTAAACCAATGCCCTCATTGTTTAGGATTCCTTTACTCTGACAAGGCTGACCTCAGATATCCTCTCCTCTTTCCTGCTCTGTAACTCAGGCAGTCCACTTACTCATTCATATGGTAACTGCACATAATGGCCTCCACATTAATTAAGTAATTTTGGTTCTTTAAGGTACTACAGAGGGGTTTTCAATCTCACAGTGCCTTTCAGGCCAATTGAACTCATTTTTGTTGTTGAACAGGCCAGAGAGTACAGGGAAGAAGAGCCAAGGAGAACATGCTCGCTCTCTCGCTGGGCCATTCCTTTCACGCTGCTTCGGGCTTAGGCAAAAACAACATCAGCAAGTCTAATTTTCCCCAGCAGCGGATGGGAAATCACTAAAAACCCTGCAGATTAATTTGTGTCAGATGTATGCTTTAAAGCAAGTGAGAGCAAGAGAGACTGAGAGCGCATTTACAGAAAAACATACTCTTGCTGTGGGACTTTGAAGGGTTTCAGACCTCTTGGAAGATGAGCTATCCTGAGGAAACAAGTCAGTAGACTGAAAGTTGCTCCCTGGTGGCCAGATGTGATGCCCTAGCTGCAGTGTTCTGATGGGAGGAGTCCTGGAGCAGCCTATGGGAATCCAGCAGCTGTAATACTTAGGTGCTACTCAGTGTGACTCATTAGGGAACAACAGGATTTTGATTTTTTTCTTTTATTTCTCTGTATACAACTAACACACAAGCACAACTGGGAGCAGTTAGGTATCTTACTGCTATTCTTAGCAAGGCAAACAACAATCTTCTCTGTGATCAATTGTGTCTCAACATTGGGGACAAGTCACACGTGGTGCTACCACTTTTAAATAAAGGTGACAATGTTGTACATTCTTACAACTCATATTCACCCTGGTCTGCCCACTGTTTCTAAAAGCATTTGTCTACCTTTTACATAACTATGCTGTTTCATTCTCAAATGACTGCCTCCAAACTTCTAAGGAAGGTCAAAATAAGCCCCATTAAAGAAGCACAGTTTCAGTTTGGACTCATCTCTGGTGAGAGCTAGTTCTGCTCCAAAAACTTTGAGCCTCATGCTGCATTCAAAACGTTTCTAATCCTTGTCATGTCATTATTACGAGACAGAAATAACAATGCCCAAGTCCTACCCAAAGTCTGAATACTGGTCTGATTTGACAACCTAAACCTAATCATAAAAAAACCCAATTTTCACAAGATCACTGAATCACAGAATCACAAGTTTGGAAAAGATCTTTAAGAGCATCAACTCCAACCATAGCTGTCCTCTACTAAACCATATCCCTAAGTACCTCATCTACCCACCTTTTAAATACATCCAGGGTCAGTGACTCAACCACCTCCCTGGGCAACCTGTTCCAATGTCCAACAACCCTTTTGGTGAAGAATTTTTTCCTAATGTCTAATCTAAACCCTCCCCAATCAAAAAAATCAAAAGCCCCAATCTAAAAAGCAAAGACATTCTGTGGAGTTACACCCTAAATCTTGGTTTCAAAACAGACTAGCACCTAGGAGCCTATGTCACAACTTTCAGTACAACGTCAGGTATAGATAATACAGCATTTAATGTTGATGTAATTATAGTGGTACTCTTATCAGTATCACGCATTTCAATCTAGAAAGGAAATAGCAGTATAGAGAAGCAAGAACATAGGATGTCTTTATATCTCTATATGCGGTTGTACTGGGATGTTTTTCAATAAAAATATAGAAGTAACTTAAATGGTTGTACTCGTGTCAGATCATCTACAGGAGACCAAGAGTCTCAGAAGTCTTAGATGTCTATATCACACCGGTTTCACTACAATTTTGGCAGGTAATAGCATTTCCATAAGCACCAGATCACATCTGAGAGAGAAGGTCTTAAGTTACTTGACCATTTTGAAAATATTATTTTTAAGGCTGATGAAATGTATAAGAATTGGCAAGTTAAAAAATGAAGCATTCCTCCTCAAAGGAACGAAATTGAACAGAGCCATTCTGAAGATACGATAAGAAAAGGAAATAGTAAACTATAATGATGCTGGTTATATTGGCAAGCCTTCTCTCTCCATAACCCATACTTGTGGCAGATGGTAAGAACCATTATAGCAATACATTTAATGCTGTCTGAGCTTTTTTTATCTGAAACAAAGCTATGCTGTTACCTTCATGTGTACAAGAACAAACCAAGTCCTGGAGAAGATAAATTCAATAATACCTGGATTCTTAATTCCATGATTTAGGTCCCACTAGAAGCTGAGAAAATTTTGGTGCAGGGAGAAAAAGGAATTTCCTTATTTGATCAATGGGAAAAACCTCAGATTCATTGATACAGTTTATCAGTTTTAAGATGCCTCATGCTGGAAAGGAAAGAGCCTCAGCCTGCAGATAACTGATCTGATCTCTGTCTCTGCAGCTCTAACTTTGCTCACCAAGCATTCACATCAGTGTTAACTTGAGCTCAGGAGAGCAGCTCAAATGTACTGCCAGGGGTTTGCAGGACAGCAAGCCTAGAAGTCACAAAACCTTCACAAAACCTGTCTATGCTCAGAGATGTGGCTGTGTGCCCATCATAGTAGGCACCCAGTCCAGTACTAATCTTTCTGTCACCAAAGCCTCAATCATCTATCCCAGGCCAAACTGTGTACTATATAGGAATGTCCCATGCTGACATTTCTCCTGAAGATTCACACAAGATTTGAGAAAATACCAACGGCATTTCACTCCCTTATCTGAGTTCCTCTCCCATCCAGATAAGGATCCACTCCTATTGCTCATCTTAGGCTGGGGGAGCACTTTCAGTGAGGATTCTGGAGCATTTGATCCTCCAAGACTAGCAGGATTACATGAAGCTCATGTCAGATACCAACTCAGTGAGTCTTTCCTGACCTGTGCCCTGTCTAAGCCCAAACTTACATTTCTGGATGGTACCAAAAATACAAGTGCAACAGGCTTTTCTGAGAGCAGATCTCAAGGGTTGTCTCATATGGTAAGAAGACTGTAGATGAGAAAGGTGACCTGAATGATGTTGCAGCTCCCTCTGCATTTCTCCTGCCACAAAACCCTTCAATCGCATTAAGTCCATATCTGTTGCCAACGACTAACCATTGCTATCAAAAAGACTAGTATTTCATGACTTAAATATCTGAAAGGCAGTAGAATCTCAGCTAATCCCTGATCACTGCTATCATTATAATGTCTGTGTTATATTTTTGAATATGAGGAAGAACACAGAAATAAATATGGCTACGGATAGCTTAAAACCTGATACCCTTGAACAGCTGCTTGTACGTGCTTCCTCATTTTATTTTACATCTCTTAACCCTTTGAATTAATGAAGCACTTAAACATTATTGTTTGCACACACAGTAATAGAGATTTCTGCCATAAATAAACACAAAGTGAAAACTAACAAATTGCTTATCAGCAAGGTACATTTGTTCCACATTTTCAAGAACATCTGTAGAAGCCTGGAGAGCAGAAATCACATCCCTGGAAAACACATTGCCATGACTAATTCTTTGAAATGAAAAAAACAACCACCCAAACAAAAAAACACAAGCATGTATTTAATGACGCTAGGGGACATAATTTTTGCTGTAAGTCTCAAAGATTTAATGTTAAGAGAATTCAGCTAAGGATTGTGAATTCTTCACAATTCTGAGTAACCACATCCTTATCCACTGAAATAAATGTTACTGAAATATTAGACCCTAAAATTTATTCATAGGTTTTACATGAATGCCTGATATTTCTCTCTCCTTGCTTTTAATTTTAGTCCTAGTCCACTGTTCACATTTCTAGGCATTAGTAGACATTTGATTTTACTTCTCCTTAATGTTCAAAGTTTTAGGTCCTGGGCCAACACGTGGCCTCAGCTGTGCTAATGTAAACCAAGCAACTCTATTCACTTGAGTGAGTTTCCATTAGCGAAGACATAAGCAGCACTTGGCTCTCACACCTGATGTGCCTTAGCACTGCAATAATCTCATGCTGGGATCTCAGCAACAGAAACACTCAAGTGTTCATAACACTGTGCTAAATATGTGTCTACGTCCATTCCTGCACAGGCTTTTACTGAAGCACCATTTAAGAACTGTTTGGCAAAAAAGGAGCTAGAGACTTTGACCTAAGATTCTAAATATACCATCTGACGATATATTTTTTTAACTATACCATATTTTTTCTTCAAACATGCTGTGACTCAGACACACATTCGCGTGCAATCTGTGCACACAGTGAATAGTTGCACACATTTCACATGACCGGCTGCCTTTGCTTTCTGTCAGAAAGCAAAACAGAAGTGGTCACTGTATCTGAAACAAACCTGAACTTGAAGCTGGAGTAGTAACTAACTTGAATGCAAACAAACCCAGCAATCTTTCCCTGAAGTCAGCATGAAGCAGTCGATTCTCCTCACTGAAGCCCTGTGAATGAGCTAAGTGGGGAAAGGAAAACATCTACCTTTGGGAAGCCAAAGTGCAGCTTTTAGTCTGATAAATTCAAACCTGCACAGGACTCACCCTGCCTTGCCAGGGGACCCCGCTTCTCCCTCCCCAACACCAGACTGCTCCAGCAACCTCTGAGCTCTTGGGAAGGAGGGGAGAAGTTTGCTATGGGGAGAAAGAGTTTATAGCTTACCAGCTGTGTGAACAAACTCAGAGTTATTGGGCTTCTGTGAACTGGGCTAAATCAATGAAACATCAGAGCTCAAACTTGATGCTTTATTTCCTTTGGGCTGAGGTTCTGCTCGCTATAAACGTGATCTGGAGCAGCACATGTGAGACTGTGAAGCAAAAAAGAAATGAAAACAGAATGTGATTGTACGTGAGATCAGTTCCATGCTGATGTGATAATACGTTCAAAATTCTCATTTCTGTAGAAAGCTGACCACAGGCACTTCATCAATCAGTATTTCGATTCGTAATGTGTTCCGTATGGTTCTCTGTCATTACTTAATGGAGAACATCCCCTCTGAAAACATCTGACTCGGAGCTCTACATCCAGAGACCTGCTCACGTTTCAACCACGTTTCACAGAAACTGAACACTCAGCAACATATTCATTTTAGTGACAGCCACCACTAATGAGAAACAGCCATGCATTCATTGACTCTTTTACAACCCAAAGAATTTTATATTAACAACAAAAAAATTTCTCAGATTCATTTACGTAACAACTGAATCTCTAGAACCTCAATTTTAACATCCTAAAGCTCATACTGGATTGGTGTTTGTGCTTCCCCTTTCATCTTACGGTTTCTCACTATTTTTCACCTCTAGTTAGCCCAGTTGGTCTGACATGTGTTCTGCATATCAGGAACAGGAAGCTGGAGGGTTTATCAGAAGCTGAGAGGTAGTGAAAAAAACCAAACCAGTAAGCCCATCAGAAGTAAAAGGCTCACACAACAGTCAGTGACTGAGTCACACCAGAAAGGTCTAAAGAAAGCAATTAGAAAAGCTGAGGCATTTTATTGCACAGCTAAATTATTTTCTGAGATTACTAGTCTCAAAACTTCTTGCTGGGTTTTGGAGTTGTTCGTTTGGGGTTTTTTTGTTCATTGGTTTTATAATAAAGAGGAGCAACTATCCAAGATTTTGAATTGTCCATATGTGAAAAAAAAACCAAACAACTCCAGACACAAAAGGCATGCAAATTGCGAAGAAACTAGAATTTTAGACTGCATGAAAACAACCACTGTTCCAGAGACCAGAGGTAGCAAGCACTGTACCTTTATTTAAAAGAGTCTCTACTGGTTATTCACAACATCACTTTGAAATGGTCATTAAAAGCAAAATAATAAAACAGCTGGATGTTTAGTATGCCAGAGTCTAATCAGCAGGATTTTTGCAGAGAAAAACCTGTGTCTCACTAATCTGCTAAGAATTATTTAAATCTACTCACAACATACTGACAAAGGATAATTTATTGCCATAATGAACCTGATAGAGACAAAGCAGGATGCCAGGCAAGACACAGCTACGGGAAGAATGAGAGGAGCAACTGTCCCAGCTCACAGGCCAGGTGGTTTACTCCCTTACTCCCAGGAACTTCAGAAGGATTCACTGCAGGAGTAAATGCTTAGAAATGTAATGAAGAGGTTTACAACTGCATAATTTTATGTAATGATGTTCAGCAAGGCAACATAGAAAGAATTTGCAAAAAAGCTTTTTTAAAGAGTACTGCAATTAATAGTATTTGGCCAGCTAATTCAAGGTCAGAGTTGAAAAGTCAACTCATATGCTAAGTTCAAAGCATGAGTAATTAGCACTTCTTATTTTTTAAAACACACTTCTTAGGTGTGTACTATATTTCATCACACTAAGAAAGTTTATACTTACTTCCTAAATTCACTGCTTTTAAGGCTATGGTCTCCAGAATCTCAGTTTAGCTTGAATAGCTCATACTTTTCTTCTTCACTATAGAAGCCAATGATGATCTTGGCTGTTGGTAAAAGTTGGCAGCAATGAAACCCTAATCTCACGAGTGACACACATACCCCCTAATCTTTGTTAGATTATTTACCAGATCCAAATGGAAGCAACAGAAACTCCATATGTTGGGACAGTAATTACTGAAATTAAAAACTCTTAGAAATTACAAGGTGCGAGAAGCTGAGTCTCTGAAAAAGTACATCTAAGGCAAGAACAGCGATAAGTGAGATCAGAAAGTTTCAAGGACTTTAAAATACAAGAGAAAACAGAATTAGAAATTTAAAATCCTACTACCTGAAGTAAAGCATTTGAGATGGAAGATTAAGAAAGCACCATCAATAGAAATTAAAAGAAAGTAGCTGGTTCAGAGAACAGGGTTAATCAGAGCTCAAAGGATTTTGAGTAGAATTTGCAGGTTTACATGAAGAACAGTTATTGAGCTTCATGGCAAGACAGGTATAATTTTACAGAAGAAAAAAAGGGCAGACAATTAAAAAAAAATTCTGAGATTCGTTGATAGGTTTCTGGAGGCAAAGCCAAGGAAATAGGAATGTGAATGCTGCAACACATCAGCAAAGCATGCAGCACGCCAAGCCCAAGCACTAAACATAAAGGCCAGGTGTCAGCACAGCCAGCCTAGCAGGAAATAGAATGAAGTGACAGGGCATGTGTTAAGTATTAGGTAATCCAGGTAATGAGCTTGCAGGTGCAAAAAATCAGGTTGAAATGATGTTTTCTCAAAAGAAGCAGCTGATTGGAAGCCCATCTGAAAACAGCTTTTAGCGTGTGCCTCACTGCATTGCTTATCACTGAGATTATTCTCTTGACCTTTTAGTTGACTTCGTTCAGAAAGTGCACATGCATGCTTTGTTGAACTCAGCCTTTTTTGTTTCATCTCATCCTTAGCTGTCACCGAGTGACTTTTCCACCTGGTAAAGATCTTGTAGGGTTTATGCACGTCTTGTACCTGTGGGTTGCTTCGGTGTGTTTCCCAAAGATGTCATCAGAGCTGAACTTCATCAGCTACATGTATTCAGGAGTGTTTGCTCCTAAACACTCTCATGTTTATCTCTGAAGACCAAATTATGCCAGATGTGACGCTGGCCAAATTTTGAACTGAAACTTTCAGAGATGTTCCATTTATTCCTAATATGTTAAAGATGTCTGGGATATATCGACCACATTCCCTGTTTGGAACCCAAAAAGTGTTACAGTGGCCACAAAAGGGCTCCTACTACCAATGTGTCGGGCCATGCCTATGTATAGTACTTGTCTGTCTGAGAGAAACAAATCAAACTTTAGTATACAAAAAGATCATAAAAGTGGGATGAATCATCAATTATTTTAGTTACATCAATAAATGTTCAGCTAGCTTGCTCAGATACAACCCAGTTCTCATTTCTTTTGAGGCAATTAAAAAAGCTACATATACATATGTATGTATTTCTAAATAACCACAGCAAGTAAATGGTAATTCCTTGGTACCAGAAAATATGCAAAACACATTATTTTGCTTTTCTCTGGATTACTGCATTGATCTTAAATGTAATAATACTGCCATCCTCATCGGATGTAGACAGACTGAGGAGGTCAAACTCTGGCTAGTTACTAGTGTGCACAATTCCAGATAACTAAACTTTGGATACTCTGTCTGAACAGAACTGTTTTCCTGATGTTAGTAGAAGGTACAGTCTGGGACTGTATTTCTTGCAAGGGAAGCTGGGTGTCAGTAGACTTGCTAATCCAACCACTATGAGTAGCAACAACATCAGGCTGGAATTTGGAAAAACAGGTATGGGTTTGTTTCGGTTTGTTTTTTTAAATGGGGATTTACCACCTCTTAATAC